>JARDYH010000002.1:47990000-48700000 GCA_029215795.1 Anniella stebbinsi
AGTAAGTCATTAGATGAATGTTGCCGTGCCCAGCTGCAGAGGTCCTGGTGGTGGCAGCAGTAACTACATAATTCTGGAGACTATTTTGAAAGGATTTCTCCAAAGTTGCACAGCTGCCTTTGCACAATTGCAGCCATCCAGCCACGCCTCAGGCTGATGCTTGCGACCCAAAAGGGCCCACCATCACTGAAGCGGTTGTTACTGCTTGGCTGGTTGGTTTTAATGGCGAACTGCCCAGAGAGCCTTGGGTATTAAGCAGCATAAAAATGTAATAAATAAATAAAACTGCCTGACCATGTAAATAGGGAGAGGTGCAGCCCAGCAGTGGTGTTGTGTAGAATGCTGGGTCCACGCACCATCTGCAGCTCCGTTTGTGTGGGGCAGGTACTCTGGTCAGCACTCACCAACTGGTAAACCTTTGGGGATTGGGGGCGCCACTGAGGTCTCCACGAACAAGGGGGCAGGGGGCCAACTGGAGCTACCTTGCCAGCTGGTAGCTGGTCCAGTGCATCTTGTGTTGTATGTACTCTCTTTCTTTAGGGGATCTACCTCATCGCATCTACTCCCCTCCCATTCATCTCATTCACTTGAGAGACTGGGTAATAAATTGCCCCCAGGTTTTCATCACCTGATAAATCTGAGTTCTCATGCACCCGGTTTGAGAGTTAATGCTTACATAGGTCAAAATTTGAACAGCTTGTAAAGTCTGACCAAATAAATAAATAAAAATTGACTGATAGATTCTGTGTATTCTCTATACTTAAAAAATCATCCATTGAGATGGTCATGAATGAAGTACTGTGGTGGTAACTTGGGAGAGACCCTTCTTAGTGGTTGTGCCCCTTCAATGGAATGTTCTCCCCAAGGAGGCAGACCTAGTGCCTCTCTTGTCATCCTCTTTGGTGACTACAAAGATTTTTTTTAATGTTCCCTGGCCATTTAAGAACTTTTAATCCCCAGAGATCGGTTTTTATGCTGCTTTGACCTGTCGTTTTTCATTTTTGTCTGTGATACTGTTCTGATACTGTATTTATTATCTCTTTATTTGCAGATGTTACTCAAAGCCAGGATAAAAAGCAATTAAGTTTGAAACCCTTGCAAATATAATTATAAATCTATGTAATTTTGAAACAATTCTGGATTTCCACGCTATTGTTCAATCCTTACCTAGAGTTCTGCTTCTTAATTTCCAGGAGCTGATGAGTCCTGAATCTCTTGGTCGCATAGTCTTATCACCAGCCATTTCTGGGCAAGATTTTACCACATCGGAAGGCACGTTGTCCTTTGAACCTGGGCAGAGAATTGCTGACCTGGATCTAATGCTCACTCCCAAGACCAGTTCCTTAAATCCGTTTCCGAAACGCTTCCAGGTTGTGCTGTTCAATCCTACCGGAGGCGCCAGAGTCGATGAGATGTATGGTATTGCCAACATCACCATTGTCTCCGATTCAAACTCCCAAGCAGTCTGGGGTCTGGCGGATCAATTGTACCAGCCCCTTGATGACACTATTTTGAACAGGGTCCTCCAGTATTTAAACATCAAAGTAGTGACGGAAAGTACGGAAGAGCAGCTTGCTGCTGTGATGCACATTGTAGATAAGGTACGTATCCGGATGTTCCCTTCTGCAGTGATTAATGACTCCCTAGAATGAAATGGGGATGCAGACAGTCTTTGGGGGATGTGAACAAATTAGATCGATCAACAGCAGCCACAACCCTGTGCCAAAAATATTGTTTTGATTCTAAAAATGGAACCGAGGCTTTAGTAGAGAGATCATACTAGCAAAGTATGTGCCAGCCTGTTCCTTACATAGAGGTCGTGGTTCAAATGCCCAATTAGAAGTCCATTCCTATGCATGTTTAGACAGAAAAAAGACAACAGCATGCCCCAGCCATCATGTGGACTTGAGTTCAGGGACCCCATAGTGGAGCTTGAACTGGCAATCTGAGTTTTGTCAGGCAAACATTCATCTGGTTCACCACCAGACTGTTTTGTTCATCAAGAATTAAAATGTAAAGTAAAGGCTCTTGGGCAAACTAAAAATTGGGGAACTGTAATATTTGTATTTTTTGTTTCATATCGTGGGAGAGATTTTTGATTTTGGAAGTTATCTTGTTCTGGGATCTTCACACTTGTGCAGATAATTAAAGAATACAGTCCCCCATCTCCTAATCATAAGCATAGTGGCCAGATTCTTTAGTCCCAGAACAAGATATCAAAATAATTTCCAGAATGACACCCCAATGCATTTGGTGCTTAGTGCAGAAAATCCTAATGACACCCCTCATGGATTGAACAGTATAAATAGATATGAATATTTATATCTGGATATATATTTTATGTTATATATAACGGTTATTTCCACACTGGTTCTTTACTCAGAATTCGTTTAGTTGTTACAGAGAATCCAGACTCTTGTTGCCAGTCTGTTGCATTGCATTGTTTTCTGCATTGTTCTCCTATTTTTTTCCCTCTTCAAGCTAAATGTAAGTCTGTTTGGTGTCAACTGGTAAAGTGTTATGAGGCATTTTGGGGCTACTTCCCCTTCAATTTCCAGTTGAGTAGACATGTTAGGGCTGTTGTAGCAAAACCAAAAAAGAGTCTTGTGGCACTTTAAAAATCAAAACATGTATTATAGAATAAACTTGTGTGGACTGGGGTTCATTCCATGCATCTGATATTGGTGCTCTATGGAGCATTAGTTCACAACTGTTATGGGATATAAAAGCTTAACTGAAATCAGTGGGATTTACCCCCAAGTAATGTCTTTAGGAGAATGGTATTAGTTTACTTTGTCTTGGAAAAACCTTTATTTTGATCAAATAGTTTCACTATGAAAGAAATGGTCCAATTACCACTTGTGCACACTCCATAACTTTAGTCTTTCTCCAATCTTTTGCTCCTCAAGGTAATATCTGAAGGGCAAAAACAGGCACTCACTGATAAAACCCGAAGTCTTCTGTATGAGATCCTCTGTGCACTTATTAACCCAAAACGCAAGGATACTCGGGGCTACAGCTTCCTTGCTGATGTTACTGAGAAATTTGCTTTTACTCTCCCTATTGGGGTAATGTGTGGATCACAGGGTGAAAGGTAAGAGTCTTTCCATAGATAGAATGTGCCAGGAATATATCCTGACACTGAAGTGAATGTCGAAATCTGCTTGGAACTCCGTGTGTGCATCACAGACCTGGGGAACTGTAGATCTCACTGTGCAAAATGACTAACAAACTGTTTCAAAAAATCTGGCATTCTTTGAAATGAACATCTCAGCACCTGAGAAAATAATTTTATTTGAACGGATTGATATGAGGCCTAAAAAAATGCAGCTCTGGGATGCTGGGGTCTTTTTTCTATCACCCGCCAAAAGTTCTCTTGCAATGCCTGAAGACATCATAGTAATTATTAATAAATTAACAGTGAGCATACATTATTCAGTCCATTATTAATACCAGAAGCCAAAAAAGGTATTAAGCTAACTATGAGTACCTGTTGCACATGTTCCCGTCCATGTCTTGAGCCTGTTGATCCTCTTCTGTTTTAACAGAGGTAAAACCATCCTTGACCATTGCCCTTATATTGTAATCATGGCCCATCGCTGGTATCCACAGCAAATCAATGGGCACAGATTTGATGGAAAAGATGGTGATTTTATCAGAGTTCCCGAACGTTTGTTGGAAGTTTCTGCGTCATCTCCTTCTGAAGATGAGAACTGTAGGTTCATTCAAGTCACTGAGTATAGTAGCCAGCAGTGGTTTATGATGGGTGATAAAGGAACAGCCCTAAAAAATAAGGTATGATTTTAAAATTTATTTATTAGTCCAATATTCTGTCTTTTCTGTAGGAAGCTCAAAGCTGCTAATTGATGCTCCCAGTAGTCTCCCCAACCAGGCATTCATCAGGGCTAAACTCCTTAGTTTTATTGCTGCTATAGGTACTCCCTTTTCTTTTTTATTTATTTGAAGTATTTTATGCTTCTGCTCAGCCAAACAAGGCTCCCAGAGCAGCTTACAATCAATCAGTAAAATAAGGTAGCCCTTGCCTGCAGGGTTACAAATCTAAAAAGTTGCAACACACAAGGGAAAAAAAGGGGATGGGGAACGGAAAAAAAAAGTAAGTAGATGCTCAGCAGGATTGGTGGAATGGCCCTACTTCATCTTTGATCTCCTGGGGGAGGGACCTCCAACTGAGGGCAGTCCAACTGGATGTTCCTTCGGGCTGCTCCTCTCCCCCTCACTCCTCCTTCTTTCCCACAGGGCAATTGATGTCAGTTAGCCTCCTGAAGGAGGTGGGGAGAGTCCAAATGGTGCAGGTCTTGATGTTCCCTTGGCTTGCCCCTTTCTCCCTCGCCTTCCTTCTTTCCCATAGCGCAGCTGATCTCTTAAGTTTAACATTTCAGATTTTAAAAGTTGCTTACTATAGCTATCATCTGGAGTAGCATTCATATGACTCTGTAGCATGATGAATATACAGCCCCTTGTTGCATCTTTCTAGCATTAATGAGGTCTCACAAGGCAACAATTCAGAACATCAGATACATGAACTGGGACACAGAAAGTGGTAGGCATCTTTGCCTTTGGTTGGCAAATGAACCTGGTTAATAGAGTACTAACTGTCAGTATGAGGACACATGAATATTATTACGCCTTGTTCCTGAAATGGAGGGCTGGCATTCTTCTCCTTACTCCTGCTTTCTCCTCCTCCTGTCTCAGTTCCCTCTGCTTCCCTTATCTCTCTTGATGCTATCGGATACTCAAGTCCATTGTGATGTCCCAATGGACCTAGGCTGCTCTTGCAAGGGAGTCTGCTGCCTAGCCCTAGGTTTGCAAGGTGCTTTGTAACATCATAAGGCAGCTTGATACTGGCTCCAGATCGCATGGACCCGCTGGTGTCCATAGACTGAGCTGATCAGACGTTACAACCTCAGTAAACTTTCAGTAAACACTACTCCCAGAGTGAATTTGATGCACATGGTTTGAGCTCAAATGTAGTTAATGAAGTTAGGGACACTGGAAGTGTGGTTCAAACCTGGCAACAAGGAGTTCAAATCCTTTTGTCATTCTGCTTGAGGTGGAGTTTGAGCCTCTACCTTAGGAGGCACAGGAAGGAGACTTTGCCAGTGGTGGAGCAGACAGTCCCCAGCATGCCCAGTTAAAATATCTCAGGTAACAAGGTTTGGAAAGACATTACATTGACGTCTTGGTGGCCACTGGCCATGTATCCTAGTTTACAGGGGGCAATCCTCTGTTTGATCGTGTCCCTTCTTTGAAAGGCTGTCCAGTCCAAGTTTAAAGATACGAAGGAAAAGCGAGGATCTTGATGTTGCCCATCAATAGTTAGCCCCTGGTCAGCAAAGTGAGCAGGCAACTGATCACCTCCCTTCACCCGATCACAGTCTTCCCCACTGCGAGATGTATTGCATTTCTATTTAAATTATAGCAATTATTTCTAAATTTCATCTATATGTTTCATCTATATGTAGCACGTCCAAATTATATGCAGACTTGTACCTTTTTCTGTCCTCTTTTTTTGGTGATGCATTTCCACTTTTTTTGGCAGTGCATAAGTAGCCACCCTGTTTGTATTTGGTGGACAAATACAGATGATGTGAATGTTTCTAAAGGACAGAAATATCCACTTTGCTCATTTCAGATTTTTTCAATGAGTTTGAAGGGTCACAATCCATTTCTTCTGGAAGATAACAATGATGTCACCTACCGGATTTATTCTACAGACAGCCGAATTGTTCCTCATAAATCTTTATGTCTCCTTTGGAATCAAGCTGCTGAAAGGTATAGTTTGTCATTAATTTCAGGGGGATGATTGTGCGTGTGTGTATGTGTATATAGGCATAGTGATTTTTACATGGAGGTTCCTGGTACATACTTTCTTCTTGTCCCTAAAATTAATGTTCTAGATGTCTACATCCTACAATAGTAATATTCACTGGGAAATTATCAAATTCTGATTCTTTTATTGGGGGGAAATGCAAGACCTATGCAAACACAAATTATTAGAAAAAACAGTTATGCTTACTTTGATATGCGGCAACTTCTTGAACTTCTGAAATATACTGTCAAAATTAAGTGGTCAGACACTATTCTGATTTAGATTATTTTTGGATCAGAATCTCTTTGCTACTCTGGGACTCCAGCCTGTGTTATATTTACTGATTACATCAGTAATCCGTGTTGGTATGCCAGATGCAGGGCTAGCAAGTTATAGTCTGGAATTGTTGATGTAATTGAGACAAGAAGATAATTGTTAATAATTAAATGATGAATGCTCCTCTATTCTATGTGGATGGTGGCTGTAAATGCAGCAGTAAAAATGAAGAGGACCTCTCTAGACTTGGGCAAGCCAAAGTATGCCAACACAGATTACTGACATCATCATCCTGGATCAGTGGGCCACTGGCTTCCAGGCTTGGTATGGAAGCAGGGATGGCACACCGGGGCTTGTAAAATCTTGGCCAAGATTTGGCACACCAACACAGATTGATCTCGTCAACTTGAGTTAATTTGTCAGGCTTTGGTTTAGCACCACGGAAAGTAATAGACATTTTCAGTCTCTTTCTGATCTGGTAAGACTCCCCAGATTTATGGGTCAAATCCAAGAATCTCCCACCAGGATGTTTTTTCCCCTTTGAAGCTTGACATCAAGTTGGTCAAATTCTAAACTTTCTCTTACTTTGACATTCTTCGTTCCTAGCCACTCATCACTGTGTAGCAAGTGATTCATAATGTGCAATATGTGCATGAGCCCTCAGTTTGGTGGTGTCTGAAAAGTGTGTTGTTCCTGTGATGGAGCAATCGTTACGTTCAAAGCTCACAATATTCCCATGTTTGGCTCATGTTTTTATTATGATTATTGATCTGCAATCTAAAGACTAATGAATTGACATTGTTGACCTTTGTTTCCCTTGTAGCTGGTTGTCTGACAGTCAGTTCTGCAAAGTGATGGATGATTCTTCAAATTATGTGGAATGCTCTTGTTCGCACATGTCTGTTTATGCAGCCTATGCACAGACAGATAGCTTATCTTCTTACAATGAAGCATTTTTCTCATCTGGTTTCATCTGTATTTCTGGTCAGTTGATACATTATTATTTTTACATTAATGGCTGGTGTGCTGATATTAAAACAGATAATGATGATGGAAATTGTTTTTACTGGGATTGAATGAAAATCGGTATGTGAATAAGGAACATAGGCCAGGATGCGCAGACCTACTTTTAGCATGTTCAGTGGAATTTTTGACTTTGAGTACCAGACCTCCATGCCATATCACAAACACTCCCCTCAGTTTCAAAAAAGATTTATATCCAGTATGGAGGACTGAGTCATACAAATACAAATCTGTGAGCAAATGAAACTAGTTGTGTGATTATTGGGCTCCAGGCCAAAATCAATTGTAATTAATAATAAAACCAAAAGGAGGAAACATCTTATAGGCAAAAATAAATAAAACAGAATGTATGCCCTTTAACTTTGGGCCAAAGGGTAACATGGAATCTTGGATTATATATATATATATATATATATCCATCCCGTTAATTGGAACTGGCTTCACTTTGATTTTGCTCTTAAGTGGTCAGAAGAGGCTCCATCTTTGGTAAAGCGATTGTATAGTTATGCCAAGAAAACCAAGGGCCTGTCTTGATGAGAGGAAAGCCTTGGGATGGATCCACAGTGGCAGCAGGTCATTTATATGATGCAGCAGCCATTGCGGAGCCATCCCAGGGTATTCCCCCGAAGCTCCAGTTTAAAAAAGATGGGACTTGCCCTGACTTTTTCAGCTTGTGGTGAGGTGACGATGGCATCTGCCGTCTGTTGCCTTGCTCCAGAGCTGCTTCCAAGGTGTGTCTGGGCAGATGGCGCCTGCACTTCTCTGGCATGGGGAGAAGCCCCCCCCCCAAAAAAAAAAGGTTAACGGGGATGCGAGGAGGCACAGGTGCTCCGGTGCATAGGCGCAGCGCCTCCTCCAAAGAAAAGGGAAAAAATTGGAATGCGAGGAGGCGCAGGCACGCCATGCATGGATGCAGCGCTTCTTCCAAAGAAAAGGAAAACAAAAACAAAAAAACCCCGGGGATGCGAGGAGGCACGGGTGCTCATCTTCGCATGCAACCCCTGTGTTTGCTTCTTTGCATGGGGATAACGTGAAGGAGCACAAACAACAGAGTTTGGCGGCTCATGGTGCCAATATGCCATCGTCAAGATGCAGCCTAAGCCTTACTCTTTTACTTCTAGACATCTGGGGCCTCTTCACATATCATATCTTATTTCCATAAATCATATTTTTAATTATACCATTCCAAATGCCGTGAAGCCATTAAGGATATGCTGAAATTCAAATCATTCTCGACACAAAATCTCATTTAACCCAGCAACTTGGCATCTTAACTGTATAAAAAGGCTTTAATAATACAGCCATTGTTTGTGCATGAATCCTAGTATCTGTGATTCTCCAAGAAAATGTGAACACAGTGAACATACCTCAAAAGCAGGAATGATTAAGTGCCTGTGTTTGTAAACAGAGATACATAGGAACATTGAAGTGGGATTTCTGAAATGGTCATAAATGTATATGTAATGTTTTTCAGAATTAAAGGTTTTATATATTTAGCATTTCAATTCCTACTTCTGAATTTGGCCTATTGACAAATAATTGTCTAAGTATAATCCCAGTTTTTCTTTTTTTAAAACAGGTTTCATCTTGGCTATTTTTTCACACCTCTTCTGTACCAGGTCATCAATGTTTGCAGCTAAACTTCTTACTCATATGATGGTTGCCTGCTTGGGTACTCAGGTAGGAACATATTGAGTATAACTCAAGACTGCCTAAAGTCCAAGTTGCCCTGCACCTTCTAATCCCAGTTATGTTGGATCTGGTTGCATTTACTCATATTTAGTTGTGAGAGAGGTGCACTCTGTGTAATTACTTCACATGTTTGAGGCTGTGCTTTGGACTGAAAATATAGGATAGTATCCTATTGTGCCTGTGCGCTTGTGAGACCCACTGTTTGCATCATGGACTTTTCCAGTTCTGAATAGAACCCAAACTGAGTGGAAACGGAGCAGGTCAGCAAAGCTTGCTGAATGGAGCTGCGCTTATCTGTCCCAATTCGGAAACAAGCATTTCTGCTGGCTTGTGGTGTTATTTTAGAAGTGCAGGAGCCATGTTGTGCAAGTGGTACGTCTCATGATGAGTGCAAGGGAACCAGCAGAGGTGGAGTGGCCCTATTGCATACTGCTCATTTTCTGTTGTATATGTCCCAAAATTAGGGGAAACAAGTGTGCCACCAGTAACTGCTAAGTACAAATATTTACCAGTCAAATGAATTATTGGGTGTATTCTCATCAAATTATTGCAGTTACATCTGTGGTATGTAAGGGACGTAATTGTGTCTAAGGAGGAATCTTAACGATACATGTGATTCTTACTCAGGCATGAGTCAGAAATACCTTTTCAAGACTGTTCTCATAAGTTTTGTATTTGCGCTGATTTGAGAATGGAAAGGATGAAACCTGTAACGTTCCCTTTATGTTTATGTATGAAGATGATCACATGGAATGACATGGTGCTAGAAATCCTTTATGCACCAAGAAAGGGAGTGGCATATTTCAGAATAAAAGGGCTCTTGTCAAGGAGTAGGCCTAATATCAGGTAGAGGTGAAGGGAATATGTTCAAAGTGCTGGAAATAATTGACATAACAAACTAAGCTTGCAAAGCCAGAGAAATAAGCCAGATGTGTGAATGCATGGAACAGGAAGTTCTCTGGAAGTGAAAAATGGAAATGACTCAAGGAATAGAGGATATGGCCTGGATAAATATGGCAGTTCTATATGCTCTGAAAAGGCCTCTGAGTTACAGCAGTAGATAAAGGATTAATTGAGTGTCTTTTAATCCCTCTGGCCATAGATCTGAGGAATTCTGAAGAAGCGCTGATAATGAAGGCAGTCAGTTTATGTGCTGTAACCAGGAGCTAGAACTCAGGCTGTAGTAATTTGAGCCCACAATTCCTTTTCTCATCCTTTTAATTTTCGCTGCCACTGATAACCCCTTGCCCATTTTGTATAATTTGATTACTACAATAGGCAAAGAATTGCAGATATTATTCAGTGCTGGAATTTCCTGAAGTATTCCTGACAAAAAGCACACCCCACCTACAGTCTGAATGGGATTATACTGTATATGACAAGTTGTTTGATATGCCCCCACCCCGGGACGCTCAGATCTTGCCTCTTCTAAGCAGCCGCGATGAAATATGGTTTAAATCTGGCAAGCAACCGAAAAGGATAGCAGAAAATGCTGCTAGTTATATCCGCGATCCACTGGTTTGCCCATTCTGTTTCTTTGCATGTGCGCCATGTCACAAAGCAGGATGTCGCAACAGCACTGCAAGACAATTATTGTGACATCACAAGCAGATGTGCCAGTTCAAATGTTTGGTCCCGGGATGTGAATTTAGTTTTTCTTTCCTTTAATTTTTTCTTTTCCCCAGCAGAAATATTTGTATGTTTCAATTCCAGTAACTGCTTCAGTCCCACTGAAATCAATAGTTTTTAACTGCTTAATTTTTATCCCACTGATTTCATTGGAAGGTAGGATAGTAATGGGGTGAGATTGGATTTACACAACCTGTATACCAGGTATCAGATGAAGTGGGGGAGGGGGTCTAGCAGGTCACCAGAAATGGTTTGGGGGAGCACATGTGGCCTCTGGACTGCACTTCTTGCACCCATGGTATATAGATGGCTATTCTGTTCTGGCAAGTTTGCTATTGCGTTGGTTTATACTTGGGACTAGATGCTCTGGCTGTATGTATACAATATTTTGAAATATATTTTTTAGGTCCTGCCACTGCTGAAATATAAACACACATTATATATATATATATATATATATATATATATCGCACACACACACACACTATACACACACCTTATTGTTCCCTATAAGGTACCTTAGTGTACGACTGAGAAAGACCCATTCGTTCAAAACACATAATAAATTTATTATCATGTACATAGTATATTGTTAGACTGTCTGGTTTATAATTATTGCATGTTGTACAAAGACCACTGCTAGATATTTTTGTTTCCAGAAATGTATGGGAAATGTACGTTCAAGTTTCAGGAAAATTGTGTAGTCATTTTCAGGCTTATCACTATTACAGAATGAATTTGCAAAAGTAGAATTACTGTGGCACATTTAAAATTAAACAGATAATAACTACTAAAACCAGCAGGTGGCAGTAAAACATTTTCTCCATGTTTAAGAACTTTACTTTTCACTCAACGTCCATATTAAAACCTGGGCATTAGCTTTGATTAGGGATGGGAGAAATCTGCTCCACTGAGATTTTTTAATGGATTTCTCCAGTCTGCACCTCCTGGACCTGAATGCTGAAACGGACGCAATTTGAGGTTGGAAATCCATACATTTCCAAGCTTACAATGCATTCCTCAAAAAAAAAAAAAATGCATTCAACAACATGTACACATTTGAACAATGGACAAAAAACACTGCACACATTTATACAATGCACACAAACACACTTTAATCAGTGGGGTTTTGTAGCCATTGCCTATAAAATAAGTACAGATTTCCCCCTCCCCCCTTCCCGGCTAAGATTTTTTCAATCCGTACGGAATCAGCATGGAACAGACTTGGAGATGGGAAAAGGAGGAAGTCTGTGGAAGAATGCACGTTCCCAGTTTGACTCTGATGCAGTGAAATTTAAGAATTTAAACCTGCATGTTTGAAACACTGGAATAGCTTATTTGTATTTTCCTGCCTACGACTACATTGAAGACTTATGTAGATTAAATTATGGATGCAGCAGTTTTCTTTTAGGAGATTGTTTGATTATGTCTAGTATAATTCCATGTGATTCATTTGATTAGGAGATATTAACTGAATGCCGTTTCATCATTTCCAAAAGAGATTAACATTTCTAAATAATAGAACCAGGTACACACATGAGCCTCCAGAAAACTGTTCTTATGCTTTGATTTTGATTTAGATCAAAATATATTTTCATCTTTCTGTGACCCTTAGCGAATTTCATCATTCAGCCCAAAGGAGACACAATTGCAAATGTTATTTATTTAATTGCATTTTAGAAAGTTATGACCACATGTTTTGAAGTAGTAGGTAAGAATAAGTTTCGAGGAAAAAATATGAGCTTGTTCCAGATTTATGCTGGATCAACTGCACTGATGGAAATCTCCTCCTTCCCATGGCAGCCTCTCCACCTCCCTCCAGAGTTAGGGGATCCTGCTGAATGGAGTGGAGGGACCTTTCACAAGTGGACCCTTTCCTCTCGTGGAAGGTCCTTTTTTCTTGCAGAAGACAGATCCTGGATCCAGCCCTAAGTATATGAAAGGAATGGCAAATGTGAATTCACAGACAATGCAATAACAAAACAGGCAGCTCTTAAAAAAAAACATTTCAAGCAACTTTAGGAGTGATCATTAGGGGTTGAGATAAAAAATAATCATGGTATTAGGGCTTTTCAGCTCCATCTTCCTTGTGGCAACTGCCTGACCATCTTCCCCCATTTGCCAAGAGCCCTCCAGAATAGCATCCCAGAGGCATATGGGACAGCCACTGGAACAAAACAAAACAAAAACGCTCCCTGTGCATGCGGAAGTGCATTGCACCTGCACACAGAGCTCTGGATCCTTGGCAAAATGTTTTCCTCCCCTCCCTGTAGGCCATTTAATTTCATGAAATGTATTCCTTGTCTGCTGACAAATTGGGGTATCCTGGCTACTGAGAAGATAAATGACTTTTATGTAATTATATACCAAATGCAAAGACACATACAAGGGAAAGCACCTGCTTGATGTGGCAATAGCTGAACATTTTGTTGCAACAGGAATGTATAGAACTCTTACATAACAGTTGAAATCATTTGGAGCCAACATTTTTTACTTGTCTTACTATCTTGTTGAGCAAGAGTACAAAGTGTAAGAAAAAGCAAAAATAAACATCCTGAATATAGTCCCTCTGAAAAAGGATTTTCTTCCATGTGCACTTTTAGCATTTTCCAAAGAGACACATTGTCCCTTTGAGAGAAGTGCTTACCTGGCTCTTCCCCATAGTTTATCTCCTGATTGTTACAATGTGTAGTCAGAATTGGTTACAATGTGTAGTAACAGAATTGTGTTACAATGTGTAGTCAGAACTGCTACATGTTTCCTTACATCAGCCATTGTTGTTGTATCTTGATTCTTCCCACTTGTGGACTTCAACTCCCACCAGGCTCTGCCAGCATAGCCAATGGTCAGGAATGCTGGGAGTTCTAGTTCAAAATATCTGGAGGGTACCAGGTTCGGAAAGGCTGGGGTAGAGGAAAAGGAGTTGTAAGAGTGACATTTCCATTGCAATTTACTGAAAAACATTAAGGTGTGGCTAACACCTGACGAGAACTATGGCTCTGGATATGGTACTGATGAAAGGTCCAAGTAACTTACATAGATAGCTATTTTGAAGTAGATATATCCCAGAAGTAAGTCCCATTTAATTCATACCAAGGCAAAGGATTGCATCCAAAATAAATGTACGAGTGACCTAGCCTGTAGTCCTACTTGGTTGTAAACGTCTATGCAGCCCATATAGATTAACTTTCACCATTGAAAAGGGAAAAAAACACACAATGTTAATGGAAGTCCTGTTGCATATAATAATTAGAATATAAAGTGCAGCAAAGTCTCTAGTACATTGTGAGATGTCATTAACTTGTCATATGTTCAGATAAAGAGTGAAAATGGATAATTACTGAATACTTAGCTGCTGATTAAAACTGACCTACGCAGTGGCTGTAGCCATATGGGCAACCAGACATTTGTAGGTTATGGACGAGAAACGTGTTCACTTCACATTTTGTATTTTGTACTTTCAAACCGAAACTCAGTTATCCTTCAAAATTTGCACTTCTCCAAATTTTGCAATGACATTTTCCAATCAAAAATGCATACCAAAATGCATATATTAGGGTAAATAACATTTACAAAATGCATTCTATTAGGAAAATGCTTTCAAAATGTGAATAGGCAAAAATGCATTAGGAGAAATTGCATGCAACGTCTTATGAATTTTCATGCAAGCTTTAACAAAATTTCTCGAAGATCAAGACGAACTAAGCCTGACTGGAGAAATTCTCAAAGTTTGAGACAAACCAAAACTTAAGACTGGGAAAAACGAGAAACTGAGAGAAACCAACACTGACAGATTCATCCATCTCTACTGTAGGTTTCAACCATGTTGTGAGTCAAGTCTTACCAGATTTACATTCTTCTGTGTTTGTAGGTGTAAGATAAAATCACCTTCTCATACAGCCATAGCCTACAGACTGCCAATGGTTAGAACCAATGTGTGGGATTTTTTAAAGCAATGTCCTAGACATAAGAGGTTATCTGCTGTCATGTAAAGACCATGACAAAGAGATCAGCAGCAATGGATTAGCAGCAATATGTGTCCTGGTTTGGTTAAATGCATTTGATAGGCCATGTTTCAGTGTTAATATTTCTAATCCTTTCAGACTAGGAGATTTGTGGGGTTTACGTGGTAAAGATTGGTCTCTGGCAGATAGTGCTATTCAGGAAATCAAATTCCAGCGATAAAATTTAATTCTTGTTTAACAGAATCTTTCCTATATTTTCAAAATATCAATGGAACATGATCATTTGTCATAGTCCTTATCCCAAAATAATGCCAGTTCTCATACTCTGAATTGTAGCATTTGAAAAGTCAAAGTGTTTAAAGCATCAGTTACCCCTTTAAGCAAACTTCAGTTGATTTACACTGCATTTCAGTTTACGTAGATTTTACATCCAGGACACTGTAGATGCCATTTTATGTTAGTAATAGCTTCAGCTACTTCCGAATAGAAAAAAGTTACTGAAACAGGAGCAACAGTAATACCGAATTTGCAGGCTTGTTTAGCTTTGTCTGAACTATAAATCCTTTCATTAGTGTAGCGCTTTGAAATCAACCTGTTCAATCTTTCTTTGTGTGATCCTGCTCCGGATGCCCTCACACACTGAGATTCAGTAGGCCGCTGCTTGTAAGTGGGCTTTTTCTGCAGTAGAACGCCCTCCGTAGAGTAGTCTGCCTAGCACCTACTGTTGACTTATCAATGCCAGGCAAAAGCCTTTTTATCCTCCCAAGCCTTTTAACAGTATTTTAACTGCTGCTTGCTTTATTTTTAATATGTTTTATTGCTGCATGTTAAAATATTTTTTTTAAAATGCTTTTAGCTGCTCAGTCATTTTACCTCTTAAATGCTGATTTTTTGTTGTTGCTTTTAAGACAATACTTTTTAATGTGTTTTATTATTGGGTTTGTATTTTTTGCTTTTATTTTTACTTTTGTTATGTATGTTGCCTTGAGAGCTTTGGCTACAAGGCAACTCATAAATTGAATGAAGTAAATAAAATAAGAAATGAACGAACGTTTTCAAGAATGCACAATACCACCATGGGATTTTGAATTTGTGGGGAATGCTTGTCTCCCTTTCATGTTTGATATGCTTACCACTGGGCCATATATGGGTTATATATCCAAACAGCAGATATAGGAAGTGTCACAAACTAAGCGACCCCAAGTAGGCGGGATTAATGCTTTGGGCCAGGCTTGAATAATTTTTGCAAGCCAACTGCAGTCCGCAACAGCCTTGTATGGCAACCCATCAAGGATCTTGATAAATTGAGCACCTGAGACTACGGACATTATTTTTGTTGGGTTAGGGATGTCCGTCATTGGGAAATCCAGCTCTTTTTTTACT
Source organism: Anniella stebbinsi (assembly GCA_029215795.1). Taxonomy (NCBI): domain Eukaryota; kingdom Metazoa; phylum Chordata; class Lepidosauria; order Squamata; family Anniellidae; genus Anniella; species Anniella stebbinsi. The sequence goes on from JARDYH010000002.1 coordinate 48,005,799, forward strand.
TGACAGACTTCTGTGGTGTGTACAACTCGATCTGCATTTGTGAGCCAAGCTGCGGACTTTTCCCCAAACTCTGGTAACATTATTGCACATTTTCCCCCAGGTTCTGTGATTTATGCAAATGCTGAGCAATTTGCTCAAATTACGGCCAGATTTGCACAAATTCAGTCAAATTTGTGCAAATTACTCAGAACCCACAGACCTTCTGTCACAGCGGATTGCTATGCCCAAGCTTCTCTTTCTCCCTCCCAGGCCCCGTGAGGGAGAAGGAGAGACATGCACACAGTGGCTGGCATCGGTGATGGCAGTGGGAGAAGTCTGTGAGGTGTGGACAAGCCAGAATCTGGGAGTCTGAGCCACCAAAAGCTCCGTGGACTTGACCCCTGGACGGATGTCTCCACCATCCCTAGTCACATGCTATTTATGTACTTATTTTAAATGATTTAAACACTGCCGGTCAATCAAATTATCATCAAGGCAGCTTGCAACATATTAAAACAAGACAAAAGCTATGCAGAGCCTTTGTTCTTCTGGGCACTGGCAGCAGCTAGGGTATGCTTCCCTTCATTTTTGCAGGCCCAGTTCAACTGCAGTTGAAAAAGACTTCTTTCTGGCTGGGGACAGCATGGGAGTAAGCTCTCTGCAGCTACTTTTTCCCTGATGGGGACAAGTTCTTGATGACTGGGGGAGGCTTCCTCTTGGCTTGGTGTTATTCCTGGGAGAGAAGGGATACAATGTCCTGGTGGCCCTCTGGCCAGTGACAGGCCCAAGTAGAATTTGGGAAGGAAATGAGCATTTACTCCAGAGCCTCCCACCATTTGGCTGGTTTCCAATTTGTTTCTATTCACTCCTGTGTACTGTCACAAAATGTTCAGAGAAGTAGTCTGTGGATTGTATATGTTTTTCTGATGTCGTGATTGTGTGAAATTAGTCCAAAGCGTTAGCACGTGGTCAGCGACCTATGTTATAAAACATGTCCAGTGACCTAAAAGAGATTAATGGATTAATATTGCTTGTTAAATGATCTTTTTCAGCATTTTACCAGATCTATTGACACTAATTTGCTGAAATTGAATTATATTGCCCTCCTTTTATTCTCCTCCCTTCCCCCCCTCCACTTGAGGCAGCTATGACATTGAATGCATACATGGTGCAAGGCTGTTGCAGCTTGTGTCCTTGGGGTGATAATTGCTGTGAAATTGCATGGATTGTGCCCAAGCACCTGGGCCAAGAAATTGCCAAAGGTTCCAAGACATTGAGCACAAACCATAATTGTATATCCCCACCTGATATAATTAAAAGTAGACACCAGTATTTTAGGAGAAAAATAAATAAATGATTGGGCTGCAGTTTCCGGAAGCACCCAATTTGCTCATTATATCTGGCTTATTTAAGATTTTGGAAAAAAACCTAACAGGTACGAATAAAACAGCATTGAGCAACATGTATTGCCGGAAATGAAGGCAGTGTTTGATGCATTTTCTTGTTGTGAATAGATCCAATTACTGCATTATTAATGATATTATTTAAGTACTCATTAAATGTGACATTAAATGTGACAATATTTAATGGGTTCGAGTTAGTTTAAAGCCTTCATTATAGGATTGCTATGGGAGGGTTTGCGGACTTGTATTTTTCCATTCAGTCTCTGTCACATTTCCAATTGTCCTAAGAATTTAGAAACATCTGATCCAGGTGCCGTGAATGTTGCAATTTCAGGCTCCCAGCAACTTTTGAAATCTATAGTCTTATACTTTGATGACAGGTTCACTGTTTCTCTAGTTTCATTTCTCATTTTAAGAAGCAATGTTAATATCCTGGAGCGATTCCTAGGCTGGCAGAGTGAGTTCCACCAAATAGGCTGGGTTTATTTTGAATTATTGTTTCTTCCTGTAGGTATGTGGGGATGTTTTGGCTTTAGGGCCCTATGCAGAACTATATGTCTGATTTTTGTTCTCTCCTTTTTCAATAGCCCATTGGTTATGAAGGCAGGTGAGCCAGACCATTGTGGTGACCTCCTTCTTACTTCAGAGAAATGAATAACATACAACAAGCTGGTTTCTCATAGCCCCATTTTTGTTCTTCTGGCATCACTGTTGAGCACATTACCCTTGGCTCAGCTTCTGCACAATTCAGGAAAAGCCACTAATCCTTGGTGCTTATCAGAATTTATTTTGGATATGATGTGCAAGTTGTTTTGTGCATCCATGTTTTGTACTTCTGGTACAAGGGGCAAAGAGTGAAGTCGTATGTCTCCCCTGTAGTGAGATGTGTGAGCTCTACATGCATCTGGTGCTGTTACTTGTTAGGCATGGACAAACCCCATTCTAACCAATAGCAAAAAGCACTGCTGTATATGAGGGGGAATAAGATGTACAATATTTAACAGTAGTCTTCAACAAGTACCATGTTGAAGACTACTTTTAAATATTGTACATAGTGTACATATAAAGTTGTCTTATCCATAAGTTTCTGAAAAGCATGGGCAAGGATCCAGAGAGTACTTCCGATGCAACCAAACATTTGGCCATGTCCCATGGAATTTTAGACTCCCCCACTTTTTTGGGGCATGCCATGATCCCATGCTACTTTGATGCAAAATATGGGACCAATCCAATGGTGTCTGGCCACCAGCCATTTACATGGCACTAGGGGAAAAACAATGTTTGTGCAACGTTAATAGTGCTTGCTAGTACAATGGGTTTTATGGGAAACCCATCACACTAGCAAGCACTACTGCTGTTGCACAAGGGTAGTGCAATGTAAGTAGCAGCCAGACACAGTGGAATCCTTCCCTATCTGACTGTATCTTTAAGACAATTATTATCTGTCCCCCAGCTGCTGCCCTCCCCCAAAAAATCTCTCTAGGTTTCTCACTGTTTGAGCTTTTCAGTCAGTCATGTTCTAAGTTATGTTGTAATTGGAATAATAGGTGTTGTTCTGCTAAGACTTCAGTGCATCTTCCTGATTTATGACTCTGAGGACAGACTTTAAAAAAATGCAAGTAATCTATATCTATTTGATATGTTTTAAAGAAAAGCAATTTTAAGCGTATAGATCTAACAAATATTACTGTGCCAACCATTCATCCTCAACAAATGGCATTGCAATAGCAATGCTGAAACCTTCTTCGGAGAGGCATTTGGCATCTGTCTTCGATTCAGGTGTCCTTAACTGAACTTAAATGTTCTTTGGTTTGGTCGTATGCAAGCAGTAGAGCTTGTAAACTGTTTCAGCTACAGATGTTTGGTTTAAAAAATTTACAAGTTTAATCATTTGCACTTGTGTAGTTAGGAAAGTATTTACTGGAACCTTGTTAACACACAGAATCTAAAAATATCTTATTCCAACACATAGGCACTTTTGATACTTTAAGAAATGGCCCGGTTCAACTGTAACTTTTACGAGCAAGTCTATGTATAGCAGGAGCCCAGAGGCGGTTGACCCCAAGAACAAAGATTCTGGCTCTGTTAGGAGGTGGTGAAGATGGACTCTGCAGTTCTGCCACTTTTGACTCCAAATCCCTTGGGCAGTGGCAAGCTCCAATGCAGCCGCTGGGTTCACAGAGCTCACTGGCAGCATGGCATGACAATGAGGGCTAAGAGCATCCCAGCTTGCCACACTTCCAGGTAGTGCAGAAGGCGCTACTGTTGGCCTTGTCTTTTCTCAGCGTCATGACTTGTGAGCTCAGCAATCCACCGGGTTGTATTGGGGTCTGCTGGAGGGACTTGGAGCTGGAACAGCTATGCTGCTCGGCCTCCAGAAACCCTGGAGAGGAGAGGAGGGGGAATCATGTCAGGAGGAGGGTTTGGGCAAGTTCCAAAGTGGAGCAAGGAGAGTGATGTGACACAGCATGGCTAGGGGATTGGAGTGGCAATCAAAAGCTAGCTGGCTGGCTGAACTGCCTGCCACTCAGCCTCAGCCAGCAACTGTCTCTTCTCCTGTGGGAGGAGGAGTGTACTGCAGCCCCTTCCTACAGCGATGGTCATGGAGGAAAAGAGAAGTGTAAAAACTGATTCCCTTGGAATGAGGCTTCTCAAAGCAGGGGAGAGAAGGGAACAGGAGGGTTGACATGGCCATCCTCTTTATTATTGGAACTTCTGTTTTTAGGCCAGCACTGCAGCCAGGCAAGATTGAGGGAGAGAAAAAGGGGTAACATGTCTTACCAAGACAGTTATCATTTATTTTTTGTTACATGCACGTGATGATTTGCCATATGGGCTTCTTTTGGGCTCTCTCATTCCATTTTGGGGCACAGCCAAACAACTTTTTATTTCTCAGACACCTGCCCAACAGGTGTGTGTGTGGTACAGACAATTTAATCTAATCTTGAAGATTAGACTGAGTTTTAGTTTGCACATTATTCAGTTCGTTTCATATTTCATTAATTACTTTGGCTTTTTGAAAACTCAATTTGAGAGGGCTCATTGTTGGTTGCATTGCTGCAAGCACCTTGTCCATGTCACCAGGCTGCAACAACTGAAATTGAGCCCACAAATCGGGCAGATAGTGGCACCAGACACCTTGACTGGAGCTGTGCCAACAACAGTATCAAGTTCTCTGCAGAGGCAAGTGATTTTGTCTGCAAAGTGCGATGCAAAAAGGTCAAAGTGGGTACTTGAAGGCTCCATTCATTGGAGAGAATATTAACAATCCCCAGACCACCGAAAGAATTCTGCTGGACTGTTACTCAACAATGCAACAGAGGCAGCAAAATAGGCCTCCTTTGCTGCTGACCCCACTGCACAATATGCATGATCATATGTTCTAGAGCGTGCTTGGTCATTTTCACTTAGAGTTTTACTCCATCTGCACTCTGGCTGACATCCAACCTATTTTCATTGACTGCAGCTCCCTAGTATACCAGGGAGCAGAGCGGGCTGTACAGTGGCGGAGAGGGTACTCAGGTTCAATCGAATCGATAGCCCTTCACATCTCACTATTCTATTAGGGCCTCAGCTGGATCACCCTGGGTTCCTCCAACACCACATTTGAGACCACCTGTGCCAGCCCGGTCAGGGAGGCCAATGGGCAGCAGGGTGGGTGGTATACCAGCAGCAGCACCAATCTATCTCCACCGGCACCAGGTGCAACCCCTCAAGGCCTGTTCCAAGGTGGAGTGGTTTCTTGATGAGAAAGAATACTGAGAGCCTTTTTGTGGAGCTATGGTGGCAAGGCTTACCAGATATGTCACGACAATGGGTTCTTAAACGAAATGGGAAAAGCAAAAAGGAAGTATAAAGAAAATTAAGTTTGGGAGATTTCACTGGTCTAGGTGCACCCACTGAATTTTATGGACACTATCAGCTGAAAGCAGCTTTCATTGTGGTGCACATCTGTCCAATTTCAGAAGATGAGCAATGGTGTAGTGGAACCAGGGCTCACAGGGCAGTGGCACTTTTTTTATTAGCAGGGATGGTGACGTCAACTGCCACTCTCCTGAATTCCCTGGTGCCTCTGAGCTTAGATGGAATCTTCACAGTAGCCAAGGGAAAATAAATTTGCTCTTGTTGTAGTGCAAAGTGTTTTGTGTTGACTTATCTTGGATTGCCAATTAAGACCCAATAGCTCCTGGTGGGGATAAACACTGCTAGAACTTGTTTCTTTGAATGGATCAACACAGCAACCTGAATTTTTGGACTCTCCTTGGGGGTGTGGCTTTGGGGATGGTCATGATGAACACCTACACTTCCAAATTTACCACTACACCACTGTGAATGAGGCATGGTTTTCCAAAAGCTAATGCTGAATAATTTTTTAGCAACACAAAGGAGAGAAGGGCCCTCACTGAGTGAACAAAAGCAAAGCAAAAGTAGATCCAACAAGTAGGAATAAGCCTGTAAAAACTGATACCGTGTACCTATGTGCTGTAAATACAGTTTTAACCAACAGTCTGAGGGGGTCAATAATCATTTAATATCCACAAAATTTAGTAATTGTCATATATGTAATTATCATATCATTTTTTAGGCCTGGATGTACTCTATTCAACTTCTCCCTTTTTGAAAGAGAAAGCAATGATGCCCCTTAAAGGTGACTAAGCTCAATGTTGAAGACTATGTACAGAAAGGTGTAGTTGTAAAAGGGTCTGTTTTGGCACCAACCAGTGACTAAGGATAGCAATATTTCAAATGTTCCTAATCTCCTACGCCTTTAAAAAGTTGCACTTCCAGATGTTTACAAAGTGCTAGCTTGTGTTGTGACATTTGCTGCATTAACAGCCCACATTTGAGGCATCTTTCTCTATCCTTACATGCATATTATGTTCACAGAGACAAGTCAGTGGGGGAAAACCGGAACAGCAGTGTACCCAAAGCATGAGGGGGGGTTGTTTGTTTTTTACCCAATTTCATTCTAAAACACGTAAACTAGTATTATGAAAAGCATTGTTTTCAGTACTTGGAACTGTGTACGCCTTGGCATTATGACAGCAGATACTGTGTAACTAAGGGAATGAGTTGGGTGCTGTCTCTTTTTACCAGTCCAGTATTTAGCCCTATTCTGAAGCTGTGGACAGTAAACACATGAGGAGAGGGAGTGTTCTAGTGTTCAGTAAACACATGAGAAGAGGAAGCATTCTCACATGTTTCCATCACTCCGTACTTATGGAGGGCAACTTTCTGAAGAGGAGAGCCTCATGTATCTGGGAAGACTTTCCACACCATTGAGAACACTGGAAATTCAAGGTGATGCTTGCTATTTTTGTTGGTGTTTTTTTTTTTTTTAGTTTTTGCTGGTGGAATAATATGCAAACTTTAAAGAATGTTTTCTCAAAAACTTGTCTGTTCCTTATAGCTATACTCTTAAAAGCCCCACAGTGGTGCTGCGACGGTCATATGACGCAGCAGCTACTACGGGGCTTTCTCGTGAAGTTGCGGATTTAAAAAGTCAAGGTCTTACCCTGACTTTTTATGCTGGAGCAAGGTGAACATGGCCTTCCGCCGTCTGACCTCGTTCCGGCATCGAGGCAGAGGCATTCCTGGGTGGAAGGCAAACCCTGATTGGTTGCTGGAAGCCTGGGCAGAGGGCAAGGGGTAGGCCCAGTAAGCTGAATGGCTGCCAGAAAGCCCACGCTGCCTTCTGCATTGGAATTAGCAGTTGCAACCCCGCAGCAGTGAAAGTGCGGGTTTTTCTCAAAAGCTGCAGCACCTCGACGCTGTTAAGGAAGCCTCCAGGAGTGAGTTCCAGGCTCACCTACTGCTCCCGCATACCCCCATGGACAGAGAAGGGAATGACTACTCTAAGAGGATTCCGTATTTATTTGAATATGGGATCTTCCTTATCCTGCATACAGAACTGAACATAGCAACAGCTGAAAAGGTCCACTGTGTGCATATTCTTCTATACTACTACAGACTATTGTGCTGAATGTGTATGCAAGCTTAAAGCAAATGTCTTCAAATAAATGTAGGATCCTCCTGGTGCAGTTGTTACTTCCTATGCTCAGTATGGCATCTCAATACCCACCCCCCACTGTGCATAAAGGTTTGTGGTAGAGGGAGATAGGGTCCTCTCTGTGTGTAAGTTCTAGATTGTAGCCTGTAGTGTATGCATTCTTTTGAGTTATACAGAACTCTTCATCAGGTAATTTGTTCCAAATAAAAGCTAGATTTATTTCTACAGAAGAGGTCACCATTTTTTCCTCAGATGTTTTAAACAAGACATGCCCGTTTTTTTAGAAGGCACAGTGTGTTTCACCGTGTTTGTGCCAGTGAAAGTCTGCCACTCCCTAAACCTTAAACATTATTATTGGCAAAGACTATTTGAATTAACAGTTAGCACACCCATTTCTGTTTGTTTGTTTTTTTGTTTTTTTTAGTTTCTTCCTATTACCATGTGATTGATATTGCAGCCAAGTTTGGCACGGATAAAACATAGACAAGTATTAGTAATATTAGTTTTTTCCCCAATGCTAATGCATTCCTTGTGTTTGTGCCTTGCAAGTTTTGAGGATAAGAACAGGCCAAATACTCTGAAATTAGGAAAACATATGAAGTCTATGATGCAGTTGAAGGCAATCCTTTTTAATTGCAAATCATTGAGTGGAAACCCTCCACTCAATTGAGTGAGACCCTCCCATCGTTTCTGACACACACAGACACCCTTTTTTTATTGATGACTCTCTGTTCAGCCACTGAGAGAGGCATATTTGTCTGGGATTTGGGATAGGGCCTTTTTGGTAGTGGCACTCAGATAGACTCTGTTCAGACAACATGCTAAGCCATGGTGTTTAAACATTTTGAGCTAAACATTATGGCTCAGTGTTTCTTGTGAAACATTCCTAACCACGGTGGGTACATAACCATGGTTTAAACACACTCAGTAACCATTTGCTACAAATGGGTTAGTCTAATTATGGCTTAGCATGTTGTCTGAACAGGCCCAAGGCAGGTTAGTTTGGCTCTTTCATTAATAACTTTAGGCAAGACGTTAAAACCTTTCTGTTTCACCAGGCTTCTGACCTATTTTAATTCCTACTTACTTTTGGATTTGTTTTATTAGCTCCCTGATTTTTATGATTTAGCTGTTAAGGTCGTAATGCCATTATTTAAATGTCATAATGGGATCCCTTCTGAGGGCTAACAGGCAGTATATCATTTTTTTAAAACAACAACAAATTAATGATAAAGATCTGCTTTATGTAAATAGCAATTGTACTATAACTATGGTGTCAATGTAATCATGTGGAGAGACGGCCTTATACATGAATATGTAATGTATGCATAGGCTCATGCAGACAGCCATCAGAACATGCTTCGGTCTTCCCTCTATAGATATTCCCCACAGTTGTGTCATCTGAAAAATAGCATAGGAAACTGCCTTATACCAGGTCAGACTATTTGTCTGCTTGTCCCTGTCTTGTTTACTTTGACTGGCAGTGGGTTTCTAGGGTCTCACGAGCTCTTTCACATCACCTTCTTTTAAGTTGAGATGTTCTGCATTCAAAGCGTGAGCTCTAGCACTGAGTTGCCATCACTCCAAAGGTCTTTATACACCATCTTTGGGAGGGGGTGCACAGCAGTCTCCATCCCATTTTATTGTGAGGTTATAAGATGTTGTCTTATAATGGCTGATCAATTCATAGAGATGATAAGGGCCAAAATGACATCTGGCCTGAAATTCTGGGCCATCCACTTGCGCCACGTAGGCAGTGCAAATTATGTGAACTACAAGAAGGTTGACTTTGGATGCAAAGCAATTAGCTCCATGGCTCATCTAGGCTAGGATCATCTGACTTGACAGGCAGCAGGTCTCCAGTGAATGACTTTTTCAGCCCTGCTCCAAGGATTGAATCTCGAATCGCTATGACTCCTACCTCTCTCTACCTCTAGACTAGGTGTGGGCAACTTGTGGCCCTCTTTGGTTCACAACTCTTGTCATCACTCCTTATGGGCTATGCTAGCTAGGGATGCTAGTTTATGATGTGCAGTGTGTGTGTGTATGTGTATGTGTAGGAACTCATTCAATCATATGAGCCCCCTGTGCAATCTGATGTAGTACAGCCCAGGTGTAGGTTTGGAACCTTAATGAGAAACACGTCATATTTACTTCTGAGTTATAAACCCATGGGGGTTGAAAATAAAGGCAGAGGGGGAAATAAATTCTGAAATGGCACCTCTGTATTTCATTTGCATTAGAAGGAATCTCTTATCTTTCCAAGCCTGGTGCTTGTGTACTGCACTCACTGAAAACTAGAATTTGGCTTCTAACTGAATGTGGTGAAAGAGACTGGAAAGGGGTTGCAAATTTTACAGTGTTTCTGCACCCAGTTTCTCACTAATGCTTAAACCCGGCTGATTAGACCAAAGATTTTAGGATTTGCCATAGTCTGTCGGTCTAGTTCAGCTTTCTGTTGTCTGGCAGGGGGGGAAAAAGCAGATGTCTCAAGGAGACTTGCAAATGTGACTTGATGGTGATGTACATATGCCATTGTTAATCTGTATTTAACATTTCTTGTTTCTGTGGCTGGGCTGATGGATTCATTTGCTCCACACATCCCAGTCTCGCTAGTTTCATCTGAACATCACATTTATTTATTTATTTATTTATTTATAGTATTTTTATCCCGCCCCTCAGCCAAAAAGCTCCCGGAGTGGCTTACAATTGATCAGTAAAGAAGACAGTCCCTGCCCTCAGGCTTACATTCTGAAAAGACATGACACTCAAGGAAAAGGGGATGGGGAGGGAAGAGGGGGAAAAGGAAAAAAGAAATTAAGAAAACTGTTCAGCAGAACTGGTGGGAAGGCCCTGCTCCTCCCTCTCATCTCCCAAAGGAGGGGCAGGCCAACAGTTCCTTCTTCTTCCCCACAAGGTCATGCTGTCAGTTAGCCCTGTGGGGGTGGGGTTCCAACTGGAACAGGCCCTGATGTTCTCTCTGCCTGCTCCTGTCATGCTCACTACTCCTTTCCCACAGGGTCAAGATGACCGTTAGCCATGCGGGGGGGGGGAGGGTCCAACTGGAGGAGGCATCACATGGTTTATCTCAAATCACAAAGCTTTGTGCAGGCAGCTATGCAGTGAAGCATCTCTGGAGTAGAAGAATCAGGCTGTATGTGACACAGTGTTAGTCAACGTGATGGATGTTACCTGAAATCATTTCAAAATACTAAGTTTAGGGTGCAATCCTGTGCATGTTTAGACAGAAAGTTCTACAACTCCTAGAGAAGCCCTAGACTATATATGTGTGTGTGATATATAATCTCTTTCAACTCCCAGCATGCTCCAGCCATGGCTGGCTGGGGCATTGCACCCTTCCTTTCTCCAATGTATACAAGCCATGCCTGTGCCAGAAGGACAGTGGCATCAAAAGTTCAGAAGGAATAGCCTGACAGGTAGTAGTGACCTATGAGAAATCTCTGCTTGGTGTCCCAGGGCTTTGCTTCCATCACTGCCACCATGCACAGCCTCAGGATTTATAAACAGGAAACAAAGTTCTTGCATGAGATGGAGAAGGTTGGGATTACCTTAGGCTGAGCGGGAACAGTCACCCTGAAGCTGTCGCTGCTGCACAGCAAGTGTGGCTGTTGTGTCTTGGAGAATGGGAACAAATTGGTTGATCCTTTCCAACCTAATCTACTCAGTCTTCTGCTTCTCTAAATTATCTTTTAGCACATGCAGCTTGATGCTAACACACACACTAGGTCAGTGGTAAGGGTTTTGTGTTATTTATTTATTTATTGGTGGTGGTGGGAGGGGATGCTTGTGGGGGCTGGTTCTTCCACCCTATATATTGCTAGGCTAAAAAGTCTCTAACATGGGTGGAGAGACCCTAGCCTTGTAGGTGTGATTGCCCCTATGCTGCTGCTTGTCAGGAATCTAATATGGGAATAGGATGCCATCATAGAATTAGGCATGGACAGCGACTTTAGGTGTTCTGTTTACTCTGTTAATATTTCACTTTACCCACAATATTAAATGTAGGAAAATTAACCCACCCAGAACCCAATGCTGTTGACTCATTTGTACTGAAGCTGACCCATTTCTATTAAAAACTAATCTAGCAGGTTGAAGGAACTGTGTGGGATTGAGATGCCATAAATGGTTGTCTTCATTCTGTCTGCCTTTATGAAACAAAAACAAGCACATTTTTTTCTAACTCACCCATGGGTATCTGGACAGACTAAAAACATTATTTTCAAAAGCATAACCTTATGTTGAACTCCTGTTTATCGAACTCAGTTAACCAAAGATTATAAAACCTGCATGAAAGAATGTGCTAAGGCCAGCCAAAATACTTCTGAGTATCATGCTCTTGTTAACTGAGTTACGCAACGTGTTCTAGAGGGCATCCCTGATGGATATTATAAGCACCAACAATTGTAGACTTGCTTGCCTCTTTGTGTACATTCTCAGCTCTCTGCACATTAATGCTGCAATCCTTCCTGCTGCATTTTGTCCAGTTTCAGACTGCAAACCAGCTTCCCCAGCTTCAAGTCCATAATAGCCTTCTTTAGCATGATATAGAGCAGCTTTGCTATGATGATGCCAGAGAACAAAGACAAACAGTGGACAAACCAGCGCCTTTTATTGGATGACTTTTATTATGAAAATGTGCTAGCTTTGAAACCTCATAAGGTTCTTCCTCCATCCAGTTTTCTCATTTCCCTTTGACAATTTCCTGTACCTGTATTCTCATAGCCTCTCTTCATGTTGCTCAGCTAATAATGGACCAGACTCAATCATGCCTGCAGCATTGTTACTTGGAGAATAATGAATGAGTTGTAAAGGCAAGAGAAACTTGCCCATCTAATTATAAAGCCATGTTTCAGGACAAAAAAAAAGTGTTGTTTACAATAGCTGCTCGAAGTTCAGGACTTAGATCTCTCAAACCCAAGAAGACTACCTGTTAAACAACTTTGGACATTAATTATCCTCTAGAGCACTTTGGTTGAAAATAAAGGGCAAAGTAGACTTTATCTTGGCAAACGTGTGAGCCTGGTTCCACACTTGCTGCCTTAATGGGGAAAAATCAGTGGTGAAATGGAAGGGGTATTCAGTCTCCTGGGCTTGCCAAATCTCCCCCGCAATGCCACCAGCTGTTTTTTCTCCAGCCAGATTCTCTTCTGGTGGGCTGGGAAAAATATATTTCCAAAGATCTAAGGGGCATTTTCATAGGAGAAATAGCAACGGGGGGGGGGGGGAAGTGAAGGGCCCCATCCCACTTGCTGGCTGTCCCTGTATTAATAGTGAAAAGAAAAAGTAGGGTTGAGTTACATCTAGTTTGCCTTTATCATGCAATTATATATCCATTTACTTGGGAGTAAGCCCTGTTGAATTTAATGGAACTTACTCCTGAGTAGACACCTTTCTACACTGACTTTGCAGTGTCTTGTAGGGTTGAACCTTGAACCTTTTGTATGTAGAGAATATGCTTTATCGCTCAACCATGGGGTTTTCGCCTTCCCAAGGAACTACTATGAAAAGTTTGTATTACTTTTTAACACAATAGTATATTTAGTTTATTAACACTGCAGTCCTAAACACACTTACTAGGGAACAAGTCCCATTGAACTCAATGGGACTTACCACTATGTAAACAGAGTTAGAATTGCATTGCACAGCAGTTGAAGTAGCTTTACAGATTGTAAATATGGAGAGGTGCCAAAATCTGCAGACCCAAATATTGACTTTCACCCATCTGCTGAGTGCATGGCCATGTACCTTTGCAACAAAGAGAGAGAGAGAGAGAGAGAGAGAGAGAGAGAGAGAGAGATCACGCTGAGACCTAACTTGTATTCATTCTTGTTGAGTTTCCAAAGATACCATGCTACTTGACAGCTAGGAATATTAAACTAAGTAAGCAGAGGTCACCAATGCCATGTTTTTGTTTGGTAAATTTAGGAACAGGTTTGATTTTTTTCAAACTGCAATGGTACTTTGGAACAGTTGCTTTCATGAAACAAAAATGTGAAGACTATATTAAAGAGATACTTAATTTGGGAGCCCCTCCCTTTCTCTGTGGTGGGCTGAATGCCTGGCCCAGAGAAGCAGCACAGGGAAATAATAGTTCAGTCAACTCCACCCAGTTTGCAGAGAAGGGAATGTAGAAAACGTCTTAATTCTGCAAGGAGGCAAAACAGTTTGTTTCCACTAGTCCCACCCTGAGCTATGAGTCTGGTAGTATACACAGACACAGAGGTTGCCAGAGGTACTTGCATAAACAAAAGCCAATGGATCTTATCTTCTCTCCAAGTTGTGGAGACTAATGGAAGACTATTTGGTCCCTGTAATGCAACCATGATATTTCTGTCTTTGTAGCTACATTCTTTATACCATTTGTTCTGCAATGTTTTGTATGTCCAGAGATAGTTTGCCCTTTACTGAATACTAGAAGACTGATGTGAGTCAACAAACTCCAGGTCACTTCTGGAAAGAATTTTCAGATTCGTAGTACTACAGATAACAGTTTTAGGCTGTTTGTGATCTATGTAAAATAAGCCAATAAAATAACCTGAAGCAAACTGTACTAAACGTGAATAACAAACTGCAGACCCTGTACAATGTTTACTGTACTAGCAACCAAAATAAAACAACCAAACCAGACTTTTTAAAAACCAAACTATTGGAAAATATCCTCTGTCTGAATATAGGTTGGGCTGTCAAAAAGCAGTGAAAAATTCTAACTGGAGATCCGTTGTCATGAACAGGATTACAAGCAAATAATGCAGTTTTTTGCAGACTTTCAATGAGCTGAAAGGCCTAATGATAAACAGTGGATGCAGCCTAGTGTTATGTTAACACATCAAGGATAATTTACTCAAATAATGTGATCTTCAAGGTGACTAAGGAGGTCAGTTCTAATTTTGTAAACCTTTGAAGTCAAGTTATATTTAATCTGAAGTAAGTCTGAGGGAAAGTGTTGTGTGTTTTGGCTGTGGAATCTGGATTGCTGTTTAACCCTCTCCGTAAACTGCATTATTTATTAATCTTATATGACCTTTGATCAGATGTCTGAGACAAAGCCACATGCTCTTTGCTGGGAACCTGTGTCATTTATCTTTTGTTGCTTTTCTGAGACCCAGATACAAGATATTTAATTATTTATTTTAGTGCCCTCACTGAACTCACTTTCTTGGCTATGACTGGTATTGGTAATATTTTTTTTCTTTTCAAACCCGCATTTACAAAGGGATCTTTGGCCTGTACCTAAAAGTCTTATATAACAAACCTATTTGTTGTCATTTGACAATTGTACTTAGAACACCTACTTTCTCTGTCCCCATCCCCACCCCACCCTATTCTACCCCAGTTACATGTGTGACTGTTGCTACTTTCTAGTGCATAGAATTGTCAGTGTGGAAAGGAACCTGAAAGGAAGGAGCTTAAAAATGAGAAAATTCAAGCCTGCTCACAAAGACATAATCCATAAATCCAAAATACCAGGGTTGGGTTGGAGTAACTATGAGAAGAGTAAGAGTCACAGTAGTTGATCGTGTCCGGATGAGGCCTAGTCTCCCTGGTGTGGATTCCTAATGAGACTTGGAGGCTACGGTAGAAGAAGACCAGCTGAGACAGGAATCTGGGGAGGAAATTCTCTAAGATACACCAGGAGTCAAGGAGGAATCTTCCCAGGAACTTATTGAACAGGAGGTCTGGGCTCAGAGATAGACTTCCCGGAAACTCATTCTTTGTCAGAGTGGGAGGGAGCATTGAAATTGACAGATCCCAGATTCCACCACAGAGTCAACCAGGCAGAGGTGAGAGGAGGTCGGAGGTAGTCCACCAGACTAGCGACATGGCAGAAGTTGTGGCACGAGGACCCTAAACTTAGAGGACAGCTCCTAGCATTCACATTCCCTTCAGGTGTGGAAAGGTGTCTGTTTACTGAATAATGATTTTGTGGATTCTCACATTTAGGTTGGAGGGCTTGCAAGCATGACAGTTGTGTTGTATTTAGACACAGTGATTCAACAGTGCACTGTTCACTTCTTAAATACAACCCAGCCTCAAGCCTCCCCCAACGTCTCTGTCATTGGACTAGTAGAAACAGTGCTGTGCTTTTAGAGCCCTGCCAAAGAGTTGCAGAAAAACCTGTTAACACACGTGTTAAGTTATCAATACCTGTGTGGAATCTGAGGGCAGTATCCAGTGCTGGCCTGCACTTCTGCCAATTGTGTTGCAGCAGTGGGTTCCACCAATTAGAACTTCCTAGAGCATTTGTGGAAATGTGCTTGTTTCCAGAATAGGACAAGTCAGTGGAACTCTCTTCTGCAAACTGTGCTGACCTGTTCCATTCTAGAAATGATAATTTCACCTCCTTTCCAGTTGCTTTAGTAAGCATTAATTTCCCTTTGCACTGGCAGTGGGTCCCACAGGCACGTGAGTGGAGCTGAATCACTTTACAACACGATTTTGTGTTGCATGCTGCTTTGTATTGCTTTCATTGTGTTAGAAGTAGGAAGTTGTAAGATGAACCCTGTTGCCCCAGAACTTTAGTTTACATCATTTAATGCATGCGCACCTTCACAGATCTGCATTACGTAACATATACACAGCAGTGGCAACGAATGATTTTAAGCATCAGATGCAGAGTGGAATACTACATGTGTCATCAGGGTTCTTTAAAAAGCCAGCAGTGATGAGGCATTCATATCTAATTGGGGAGGGAGTGCCAAAGATGTGGGGCCACCACTGAGAAAACCCTAACCTGGTGGGCCAGAGAGTTTAGATCTGATGCTGATCTAAACACTTGGGCAGGCTCATACAGGTGCAGGTAGTCCTTCAGATCACATGCTCCCAAGCCCATATCTGTTCATCCTACTCTTTTGATTATAGTTACAAATAAATATATATTTCATTTGTTTTAAGGTAAACATTTACTCATTTTGGACAATTCCCCCTCCCCAACAACCCTTTGTCCCCCATCCCACACTGTTCTGGAGTGCCACCCAACCCTCTGGAGAGGCTTTGGGGGAGGCACAGGGGTGGAGGAGGATGGAGAACTTTCCTTCTCTGGACTTCCTTCCCTTCTCTTAACACCCAAGTTGTGGTTTTTTACTTCCTGCCTAGGTCTGTCAGTCTGTAGCCGCATTCTTCTTCAGCGTAGAATAAACCCAAGTGGGAGGAGAGCAAGGAGAAGCATTCTAGCCCTGCTCCCTTGTCACCTTTCATGAGTTGGAGGGGCAACGTCTGAAGCAGGGAGCTTTGGTAAGTAGAAAAGGATCCCTGCTGCAGACATTTTCCTCCAACTTGTAGAGGGTGACGAGGACAGAGATGGTGAGAGGGCAGAGCTAAAACACTTGTCCTCGCTCCCCCTCATGTGATCGTTCTACACAGAAGACGAATGCCTGAATAGTCCTGATATCTGTCTGTCTGTTACTCTCTACCTCTGCCAACTTAGGATAACATTTCAAGCACCGTATGAAGTGGGATATAATCCACAAAAGCTTATGCCACACTAAATCTATTAGTCTCCAAGGTGTATTTACCACACACACACACAAATCTCTCCTTTGTGAATTGTGTGAATGTTTGTTACCTTGGGGGAAAGATAGAAAGAAATAATCCTGGCCATTGTTTTAATATATTCACTGTCCAGTCCAATTTCCCTTTCTCAACAGCTGAATTAGACAGCATCACTTTCATTTTGACACTGAACCTAACAGCCCACTATGAGGCACTCTTTATCCATGCTCCTTATAGGCATGCCAAGGCAGCTCTGAAATGTTCAGCTCCTTCATTCATGTTTTTCTTCTCAATAGCTCTGCAAAGGCTAGTCTTCACACTGAATGCAAGTCAGGAACAGAATGATGTGAAACACTGTTTTCAAAATTCCTGAATGGGCCCTTCTGTACTTGATGTCATAGAAATGCATTGAAATATGCTACTTTTGACAGAACAAAGAATTATATATAAGTATAGCTGAAACCATCCATTATTTCAAAAACAATAAATCATTGTGGTTGGGTGGAGAAATCACTCTTCTGTAACCTTAGAGCTATGAAATCTGCACTTGTGAGATGATGAATTTGGCACAAGATAGAGTCAAATGACTGCAAGTCTATTGCAGCATGAGATGAACTGATGAAATCCCAAGCCAATGTTTCCCAAATGTCATGGCAGGGCCGGATCCACCAGTAGATCATGAAAACCTTGTAGAGAGGAGCAGCCAGCTCTAAACCAGGCAGAGGATCAGGAACAATGCCAATAAGGGGGAAATGGGCCCGCATGTCTGGATTTCAAAATTCCTTTTCTGGGCCTCCATATTAATTAAACAACTTCAGAACCTGTATAATGAACTACACTTGGAAGTATAAAACAAATCATGGCTTAAAGGATAAAGATGGGCATTGAAACAATGCCATAAACACTACTACTGAGATAGTTGATTAGGAGTGTTGTATCCTCAGAAAGAGGGATCCAGTGACTAATTTTGAGCCCAATTTGAAGAGATGGTACTTTAGCTTGGAACTCCAGTAATTGATGGAGTCCATGGTGCAGCTAGGGGGGGCCTTGGGGTCAAGGTCCAAGCCATGCAACCTAGGGCCTCCCCAAATGACTACTGAGAGAGCAGCACATGATGAGAACATGAAGGCAGTCCAAACAAACTCCATTTTGTAGTCATGATGATGCTATGATTAAGTGAGTTTAAACTATGAAACTTCACATGTTCCAAGTATTTCTCTTTTTTAAAATCATGATTGGCAAACTTCTTGTTTGTTTATTGCTCTAAATCAGGAATGCAGAAGCAGTTGTAAAGCATGGAATGGTGGCTGGGGGTGAAGAAAACCTTGGTTGTGAGCTCAACTGAAGTAATATTCATGTCAATAAGATTATTAAGTCCAGGGTCTAAAATTACCTAGCTGCACCACTGGATGGAGCACCAAACTTTAAGGTCATCTTCTGAGGCCCTCCTCAAAATCCTTATCCAAATGAGGTGTGACTCATGTCAACAAGAGAGAATGCCTTTTTTGCGCTGGCACCCCAATTGTGAAATGCTCTCCACAAAGTGGCCAACCTAACGTCATTGGTTTAGGAATCCAGCTAACACCTTTCTGTTGCTTTAGCAACCTGGCTAAACCTGGTTCTCTTAGGAATTTCCAGTATTATTCTTTATCTTGACTCTGCCAGCTGCTTATTTATGTTTTGTATTTTATTCTGGAAGCTATAGTTATAATTTTCATTAACCATCCTGGAATCTATTTTAATGAAGCATGGGTTATAAATACTTTAAATAAATAAATAAATCTGAAACACATCAGGCATGATTGAGCCAGACTAAAGTGTTGGTTTTAAAGGGCAAGTTAAGCTTAAATCTTTCCCACTGAAATCAATAGGATTTAAAAGTGCTTGACCTTGGCTAAATCTTTCCCATATTCCTATTTGTATGGAAGTGGAAATTAAAGAAAATTAAGATATGGTGCATGTATTTATTTTTTGCAGTAATAGAGGGACAAGCTGCACATATCTATTTTAACTCAAGATCCAAGGATTTCTTCATAGTTAACTCTTGTTGTGATCACATAAGCAATTATAGGAGTTGAAATAGTCTTTCCTGGACTTTTTGTGTTCAGGCTAACAGAGTATATTGTCATGATAATACCTCTGATACATCCGACTGTATTACATGAGAACACGTAGGTGTTAGCTTGGCATCAAGATCTGAAAGGCTTGCTCCCAGCATATCTGGTAACATGGTAGATAACTCTGCTGAATGTCAAGCTATGTAACCTTGTACTTGCATGCTAATACTAAACACCATTCTCTACATGTGCATGCTGGCACTGTAGGATCCAAGCTTTGACTGTAAAGGAGTTA
Source organism: Anniella stebbinsi (assembly GCA_029215795.1). Lineage (NCBI taxonomy): Eukaryota > Metazoa > Chordata > Lepidosauria > Squamata > Anniellidae > Anniella > Anniella stebbinsi. The sequence goes on from JARDYH010000002.1 coordinate 48,025,053, forward strand.
GCACATCTGCCTGGCTCTATTGTAGGAAATACATCATGCCCCACTTTGAACAAGTGTCCTTTCATGCTATATGAAAGACCATCTAGAACCTGAGGTCTTGCTTGCCCTATGGAAATTAATGCCCCACCATGCTGTGGTTATGCTTTTAAAAGCCCCCACTGGAACCTGTCGGAGCTCTTTTAAAGCCTAAATGCAGCAGGGGAGGGACTTTTTTGTGAACTGTGGGGTATCACAGGATTGGGGAGAGGAGGGTTGAGTCTTCCCTCCTAGCACCAACTCCTCCCAAGCTGCAAGTGAGGCTTTTACAAGCCTCCATTGTAATCACTGGAGTTTTTTTAAAGGCTCCACTTGCAGTGTGGGAGGGAGGGAAATCTCTTATCTTCAATCGTAGATGCAGGTGCTGAAGGGTCTCCATTCCTGCTTTAGAAGCACTGTTGTGTAAAAAGCTAAGAACTATTACAGCTGTTGGGACATGCCGACTCATGTCCCTGAAGCCACACACCAACATTACCGAAGCATGTGAGAAGCATGTGAGAGAGGTACATTTCTGGCATGAGAGATGTACAGAAACAAATCTTCACAAACGGCAAACAAAATAATATGTCCTTTTGGGGACTGCTTGCAGCACTACCTGATGCATCAGCACTCTGGGCTGGTGAAAGGCTTCACATGGAGAGTAGTTCGGGTATAATATGAATTGTGAACAGTGGCTCCATACACATATTGGATTTTCAGCAGCCTGAAGGGGGACACTGCACAAGTAATGCCTTTGTTTGATGGGCGCATGGAACGTCTGGCACACAAATCAAGTTATCTATATAGAGCTCATCACCAGCCCAGGTATATATGATCTAGGGCTATGTTATAAAGAAACAGAGTTGAAATATATTCTGAAAGATCTTTGTCTTCCGGATCCCCCCCTTTTTTTTCTAAAACATTAGGGCCAATTCACATGGGGAGAACTAAAACCAAGTGTTGAATGCAGCTAGAGTCATCTGTGACCATGGGCCTGTAATTATTTGGAGAATGTGGTGTGTGAACCTGTCTATCGTAGATACATTCACACAAAAAATGTGGTTATATCCATGGGTGTGATGAAAGTTAACAAAGCAATACTGAGAATCAAAACAGATAAAAGAAAGTGCTTCTTCACACAGCGTATCGTCAAACTATGAAATTCCCTACCACAAGATGCAGTCGTGGCCACTAATTTGGATAACTTTAAAAGGGGGTTAGATAAATTCTTGGAGGAGAAAGGTATCAATGGCTACTAGTCCTGATGACAATGTGCTACCATCAGTAGCAGAGGCAGTAAGCCTATGTACACCAGTTGCTGGGGAACATGGGCGGTAGGGTGCTGTTGCACCATGTCATGCTTGTGGGTTCCTGGTTGACAGCTGGTTGGCCACTGTGTAAACAGAGTAGGGCTGTTCACAGCATACCAACTTGCCTCGGGGGCCATTTCTGAACCTCCAAAATGGCCCTGATTTGACTTGGGATGTTTCGGGGGTGTCTGCCTTGCCTCGGCACCAAAGCCAAGGCGAGATTCCCCCCCCCCCCAGTGGACAGCCAGGAGCAAGGCCAACCAGGAGTTCATTGGACTCCCGACTCCTCACTCCCCCCCTCGCCGCTCTGCCACCTGCTGTCAATGAGACTTACCTGCAAACACATCCTCCTCCTGAGAGCCAGGCCACGATTTAAAGTAATTGCAGGGGCTCTTTACTTTTAGTATATCTATGGCCGCAAACTACAGCAGCCATAAAGGCCATTTCTCCTTTAAAGCCTCCATAGTTTGTGACCATAGATATTCTAAAAGTAAAGAGCCCTTGTGATAACTTTAAATCGTGACTTGGCTCTCAAGAGGAAGATGTCTTTGCAGGTAAGTTCTTATTGTGGTGGCAGTGGTGGAAGGCCACAGAGGAGGGAGAGGGAAGTGAGTCTGGTGAGTCCAATCGTCTCACCTGGACTTACGGCTGGCTTTGTGCTGGCTTTCCCTGGGCAGGTGGGTATGGGAGAGTGGCCCTGCACTGCCACAAAACAGCCCGAGGCTTTGGTACTGATCTGCTTCGGCCTCAGGGTACCTCAGACTGACCCGTGCTGCTCCGGATTTGGCCTGAGGCGGTGCACAGCCCTTAAGCAGTGCTGGACTAGAAGGACCCTTGGTCTGATCCAGCATGTCTCTTCTTATATTCTTATGTTCTTAAAAAGCTGTAAATAAACTAGAAGGAATATTTCAGTCTATTTTTCAGATGCTAGTTCAATGTTTAATTTATTGCTACTGCGATCTTAAAATATGATGGAGCACAACATTGTCTCTTGCAACTGTCATGAGTGTGTTGTTGATTTTAATTCCTAGAACTGCTTTTCTACACAGCTAGATTTTGTCTTTTTTTCCTCCATCCTGCAAACTAACTCCACATCCAACAGAAATATTTACCTCTTAGGACCTGCTAAATCTCAACAGCTTCCAGAGGTTTTCAGAGCACAGAACTGCAAAGGAACTGCAGTCACCTCAGGGAAGGAATGTAAATAGAACTCAGCATCTATCAGTGCAGAAAGAGCTGTTTTGAACAAACTGTATCTGGTTCTATGATGATGATTATTATGATTCCTATTGAAAGAGAAATGGTTTTGCAACTATGCTGTGAGTGGTGTGTTATACAGGCTGTTGCTGTGTTTGTCTGAGGATGCAAAATAGGTGAGACATTACCATTGCACAGGCATGTTCTGTCAGTCTCTGAATACCTCAGCAAGCCTAATCTTTTCAGTTGGTCAAAGCTTCCCATTGGAATGTACCATATGCTAAACACAGTGAAGGCTGCCGGCTCTGACATCAGCGGGGCGGTGAATCTGCTCCAAGTTTCAGTCAAAACCAGTCTGAACTCTAAAGGAGTTATCCAAGGTTATTGGGTAACTCCTTTAGAGTTCTGACTGAAACCTAAAGCAGATTTACCATACCACTAACATCATAAGAGCCAACAGCCTCCAGTGGCTAAATCTCAGTGGGTTGCAGCTCTCAGTATTGGCTATAAATTTGCCTCTAAGCATATAAGCATGCATGCTACAATACATATACTATGTATTTTAAATACTGGAAAACACAATTTGCATTCTAGGTTTCATAAAATTCAAGGAGGAATCTATACACACACACACACACGTGTGTGTGTGTGTGGTTGTGGCCGTGGCTGTGTGTATATATATATTACATTGATATCTCGCCTTTCCTCCAATGCGTCTGAGATGGTGTATATGGCTCCCCCCCCCATTTTATCCTCACAACAACCCTGTGAGGTAAGCTGGGTTGAAAGACAGTGACTTGCCCAAGATCAACCAGTGCACTTCATGGCTGAGCGGGGGTTTGAACCTGTCCCCCCAGTTCTAGTCCTTCATTCTAACCCCCAATGCAAATTGAATATTCTCCCATAAAGGCATGGACTTTAAAATACATTCCAAAATGGGATCTGAACTGTTCTTTGCTAAGCTAATTGGTATAGTGAGCGAAACCTTTAAAAATAACTCTCAGGCAGCTTTCCCGAATAGAAATAATCTTTTCCTTCATTCAAATCAAACTCAGGATAATAATAAGAACCATAACCATGGATTAAAAATGTGGGGTTAGATCTGTTTCCCATCTGATACTAGCGTAGTTCTGCAATTTACCTAATGCTGCAGTTGAAAAGCTACCTTGTGAAATAGGTCCTAAAAGCATGTCTTTTCTTTTCTAAAATGGTCTGATGTTTGAAAGGGCAGTTTTCCAGCTTTTGCTAGTGAGCAGATTCATTACGTGAGCAGCTTAGAATCAAGACATAGTGCCGTATTCTAAATCTGGGAACAAAAGCGAGGAGGAAGAGAAAGAGAAGATGCTGCCGAGGCTGGAACGAGCCAGTTTGAGCCGGCACCATTTAGCAATGACGGAGAGAGTAGAGGTGGGATGGGGGGAGGGAAGGCGCTCACTGGAAGAAATGCATCACAGTTCAGCAGTAGCTAGCTTCTGAAAGGTTCACTGCTAAAGCCCCTTTAGAAGAGATTATCTCCTTTGAATGGCATTGATTGGCATAATTTTCTGTGGAAGAGACAAGGTAGCCGTATCAGTATGCATCACATAGCTTGAACATTTACATTACGACTGCTCGTTTACTTTCCGGCATGCCATTTGTTTTCTGCTATGTGGTGACGTAATGCCGGCTTGTCTTTAGTTTTGTGATTTCACACACATCTTTTTAGCATTAAGAATTAAAGACAGAGGTTGCAGTCATTCAGACATAGGGTTAATGTGTGTTACATGAATTTAACCCAGATCCTGTTCATGTTCAGTAACTGAGATCACCCCAATGATCTTGAAACCTAATATATAAAATAACAGACATACAACCAGTGCCAGCTCCAGGTTCTTGAGGGCCCTTGGGCAAGACACCTTCAATGCCCCCACCTTCCTCAGTGAGTCACTTTCTTGGCAACTGCTATTGCTCCCCCCCTTCTTTCTCATCGTTTCTACCACTTACTTGCCTGGTTGATGAGCAGAGAGCCAGTGAGTGAGTAGGCCAGGGACTCCTCCTTCTCACTACCAGTGTTGTCTGGGCCAAAGTGAGAAGCAGGTGAACAAGCAGGTTGCCATGGTGAGGAGGAACATGTCCATCAGGTTCTTGTCCATGGGCCCCTAATGGGGTTTAGGACCTCAGCAGATGCCTGGCCATCCTTACCCTTGATGCCTGCCCTGCATACAACCAGCGATGGGGCAAAAAGTCTGTCTGGGCCTGCAAGGGCAACAGACGCTCCAGGCCCTCAACAGACGTGTCTGGTGGATTTTTGCCCCATCACTGGCTGCAGGAAAAAGGGAGTGCAGATTCAAGCGGAACTCACTTCTGCCCAGACCTGCATGCGCCCTTTGTCCTTTCCCCCACTGCATTAATGCCGATTGCCATTAATGCAGCTGGGGAGATACGCAATTTCCCCAAGGTTGGGGAAATTGCGTATTTCCTCCCGCCATTGTAGTGGAGGGAGAAAATATGCTATTTCCCCACACTTAGGAAAATTGTGTTTCTCCCCCCCCCCCCCCCGCCAATGGGGGCCTTAAAGATGCTCTTGGATTGACGTGGGGGAGGGGAGGCAAAGCACACTTTCTGGGGCCTCTGGAAAGTACGCAATTCTACAACACTACTACTTTTTAAGAATGAAGAATGGCGCCACTCTGATTCCCAAAGATAGACAAGATACACTACCAAACACTTAGTACACTAAAGACTGGTTCACATGACCACAAGTTTACCATCTCAAAAAAAATTAGCTTGTGAGCTTATTTACATCCAACTTTCAGAGTGAGTGAATACGCAGTACAAAACACTCTTCTATGTATTTGAGGGCTGGAAGCAGGTGATGAAAGTAGTAAACTAAGTAGGAGCAAACTAATTAGGAATGATAAGGCCATCCCAAGGGAGGGGGCAAACCAGCCATGGTAGCTGTGTGGACTGGCTCCTTCTCTTCCTTTGGGCCAGTCCACAGCAGCTGCGGCCACACACCTCTCCACTGCTATAGCTGCAGGAGGGCTGTGCACCCCGCCGCTCTGGCTCTCGGGTGCAATGGGCCTCTGCCTAGCTCTCAGGGGTTCTCAGAGGAAAGCATCAGGGGGCCCATCACTCCAAAGAGCTATTCTGGTTGCTTTCTTGCAAATGCCATAGCAAGAGAGGGACTGGCAAAGGTCTCTAGTGCATGAGCCATTTGCCTAACTGAGAATCCCTCAGAACTCAGCATGCGGCAAGCAAACCCTGTGGGAAGTCTGCTGGCTGCTTCTCTGCAGCAGAAAAAGCAATTATCACGTGTCTCCAGAGAGGTTGCCTGGCCCAAATGCCTCTCTGGGATGGGTCCTTCCTTCCTCATCGCGAGTGAGCCATTCTGGGTGAGGCGGTCCTAGAGGCCACCTATGCTGCCATAGCGCAAAAAGTGTCCACAGCCACATTACACAGAATGCCTTGCTTGCCGTGAGGAAAAACTCCTCACGGCAAGTGAGGCGTTGAAGGGGAGTCAAGTGGTCGCTGAGTGACACGGAGAGTTGGCACAACACGAAAAGGAAAGAGGGAGAAAAGAGGAGGAGGCAGGCAGAAAGCAGCAGTACTGCAGCCAGGAGGTGGGTAGGAGAGAGGTGGGCAGTAGGAGGAGGAGAGGAGGGAGATAAGAGAATGAGGAGGGTGGTGGTGGTGGTGGTTTCTGGGGCAGGTGAGAACAGAGGACAGCAGTGTCTGTCTGTGGTGCAAAATACCGCCTTGTCCAGGGTGCAGAAATAGCTTGAGATGGTTCTGAGTAATGATTAAGTGAATTCATTGCTTCCTTCTCCCTGGTGCTGTCCATCTGGATACAAGGGTAAGAAGGTTGAATATGCAGCCTTTGGGAGTTATATTCAGTTACCCCAACCCACCTATTAATGTATGTAAGCAAGCAAGCACTGGTGAAAAGGAGGCACTGGTGAAAAGGAAATACTTGCTCTGTCCCTTGGAGCTACACTCTTCCTACTCTCCATCCCTGTCTAGCCTTAATAAGTAGTGGCTGGACATTACTCCTATCCCTTTGCAAAAGGCAATGAGCAATCCCCAAACATTGCCTGCTTGTACTGATCTCTAGAATGCAGAACAGCAGATAACTTAATTCCCTCATAATGAGGGTAATGTGCCAGTTGTCTGTGTCTGAAGCTGGAACATTTCAAACTGAAACATCTATACTAGGAAGCTTTTTTTTTAAATGACACAATATTTATTCAGGGTCAGTGGTATGAATTTCTGACATCCTGTCCAGTTCTCTTCAAACACCAGGTAATAAACCTTGCATTGACTTAACATGAAACAAATGTGCTACATATGTTTTCACCTTGGTTTGATAGGTCATTCTTCTTTATCCTGTTACAATTTCCAGCAAGGTCATCAACTTCCAGTATGGCTTCTAGCACAGTACTGTATCTCTAGTTTCTTTTTGATCCTGCTTCTGTATTGCAGGAGCTAGAGCCTTCTCCTGCCAGTTTACTTGCCTGAGGCCAAATTCAGAGTTCAAAATAGGAAAACGCAGTACAGTGTGCATTCGTTTATACCCTCTTGAACTCTGTTCATTGCTTGCTGCAAGGCACGGATCTGGGAGACAAGGATACATCCCCCATGATGTAATCCTTATATGTAGGGTTCGTTGCTTCCACACGGAGAAAAAATAATGGATGCAGCCTGTGTGTCATTACATGTGATGAGTCAAGTATGCATGTGTCCAGTTTGCTGGCAAGTTGAGGCTTCCCATTGCATAAAACATGGATATGTGGTGATGTATTCATTGGCCAGAATCCAGAAGGACAATGCAGGAAATTCTGGGCATGTACCAATGTTTCTGGAGCTGCTTCTGAAAATGTGGGCCCCCTGTGGAGCAGCATCAAGAAGTCCCCAGTTTGAATGTTGCCTCTGACATGAATCCTGTACTGGTGGCCTTAGGCAAGTCTATCTCATTCTCTGTCTCTCTGCCTCTTTCTCTCTCTGCTTTGGTCTTGCCATCCTCACCTGCAGTATGAGGAATAACAACACCGCCTTACCTGATTATAGGGTCGTTGTAAGGAATACATCTCGAGAATGCATGTGTAGCACTTTGTACACTAGAAAGCACTATGCAAATGTTGTTGTTGCTTAATGAAAAGCTGCAGCTAGAAGGAAATCAGAGGAGCCCCCTCAGGTCTGGGAAATAGCCCCAAGAGCAGAGGAAGCAGGGAAGGGTCCAAGCTGAAGCAGAAGCCTGCATAAGAATAGGAATGGACTGATATAAGGAGGGCCTGGATGCAACACACAGGCCTGGTTCAGGTATTGATGAGAACCCAAGCTTGCCTGCAATGTGAATGAGCCAGTGGAGGCTGGCGGCTCCGATTTCAATGGGTTTGTGAATCCATTCCAGGTTTCAGTTGGAACCAACCAGAACTCTAAAGGAAGTATCTAAGGTACTGAGCCTTGCCACCAAATACATTCAGCACCCTGGATAGCTCCTTTAGAGTTCTGGCTGGATCTGACTGAAACATGGAATGGATTTATAGCCCCACTGAAATCGGAGCCACCAGCGTCTGCTGGAAAGACCTGTGGTGAGCTTTGAGCTCACATGCTCCCCCATCCCTGTCTTCTTTCATGTGCCAGATGAGGAGATTAGAACTTCTACTTCCAATTTTAAACAAACCACAGTTCTGCTTTATGTCCGAACTCAGCAAACTTGTTTCCGAGCTCTGGAAATGCTGTACTATTTGGAGCAACTTCCATTGTGAGATCATTTAAAATATATGGTACACCTCTTGTATCATGCATGTTTATATGCTTAGAGGCAGATTTGTAGCTAATTATTTTACTGGATGGGAGTCGTCAAAAGAGAGTAATTCTAGTTCATGCATGATATTTTCTAAATGGTCCACTATTTTTCATTGAACCCTTTGTGGTTTGGTTGGTGTGTGTATGTCTGTGTGTATGTCTTTTGCTTCTAATCTCTTTCACAGTTATCCCCCCTTTTTTGCTGTCCAAGTCCAGATGCTTCTCTGTAATAAGCATAATGCAAACTAGTTTTTTTAAAAAAATATTGGGTACATCATGTATTTATCATAATTGAATGCTACAAAGTAAATTACTTCAGATCATAGATACTTTTTTTCTTTACAAAAATAACATTTTATTTCTGTGTGTAAAATAGGTTAAACTGATTTTACAAAGAATTGACATTATTATTTTACTTTGAAGACTCATAGAATCATAGAACAGTAGAGTTGGAAGCGGCCTATAAGGCCATCGAGTCCAACCCCCTGCTCAATGCAGGAATCCACCTTAAAGTATACCTGACAGATGGCTGTCCGGCTGCATCTTGAATGCCTCTAGTGGGAGAGCCCACTACCTCCCTAGGGAATTGGTTCCATTGTCGAACTGCTCTAACAGTCAGGAAGTTTTTCCTGATGTCCAGCCAGAATCTGGCTTTCTGTAACTTGAGCCCATTATTCTGTGTCCTGCACTCTGGGATGATTGAGAAGAGATCCTGGCCCTCCTCTGTGAGACAACCTTTCAAATATTTGAAGAGTGCTAACATGTCTTTCCTCAGTTTTCTCTTCTCAAGGCTAAACGTGCCCAATTCTTTCAGTCTCTCCTCATAGGGCTTTGTTTCCAGACCTCTGATCTTCCTTGTTGCCCTCCTTTGGCAAATCAGTACTTTCTGAACTTTCAGAAAAATTCCATACTTGGTCATGACATTAAAGGTATAATCCTGTCCATATTTAGATAGAAAAACATCCTGAGTTGTAGGACGTTTTCTGTTTAAACATTCATAGGATTGCACCCTAAATTTGCATTTATTGTGCTAATTTAGAGGATTAGATTTAGTATTTGTTTTCAATAATTGCCAAAGAGCAAAAGGAAAAGGAAAAAAGTGCTTCTCAACCAAGAAAACATGAAAAGGATTAGTTGGAGTCTTGATGCTGAAAGCAGGCTACTGAATCCTCTTGTCACATCTCAGCTACCAATACACAGCAGCAAGATGTAGTATCTAGGAAATGTACATAGGCACTATTGATGTTTTTCATAGATCAAATCCAGGGCAACTGATCTGCACAGAAGCCTTACCAGTAGAAATAGCCCTAGTTTCACATAATTATTTTGCAGTTGCTTTCACCATCCCTAAATAGATTATTATGCTCTATATAGCCTTCTCTTGATGTGCTCTCCCGGGCTTGCCACGTTTTTGCCGAGCTTGTCACTATTCAGTAGCTAAGGATTAATTGCCAGTTAGCCCTGAGCGGCTTAGATTCACACTTCAGCTGAGTGAATGGCAATGTGTTGCTCTGGCATAAGCCATGTGTAAAGGAGACCTTGTTTTGGTACTGCAGTAAGGTACCTGGTCCATTATGGTATTAAATGCAATATTAGAGACAGGCAGGCAAAGGTTATTTTAAACCAATTTGTGTTTCCCTCACCTCTGAACTCCTGCCCATGTGCTACTCTCCTCTCCAGTTATTCTCTCTCCTCATTTCCTTTCATTGCTTTGGGCCACTCCTTTCACCCCATTTCCTAAACCCTCCCTGCTTTCCTTGGTCTGCTGCCTTCCCTATTTCTCTTTTCCTCTATTTTAGCTTCCTGTAGGCCCATGCTTCCTCTACTTCAGGGGTGGGCAACTGTGGAAGGCCTGTGGGCCACTTTTGCCCAATGACTAGCCCCCTCATTGGCCGGGCCTCCTTGCAGCCACTGAAATAAATAAATAAATAAATAATTTTTTTAAAAAACACATTAAATATAGCATCCATAGTGTTGCAGAGATCCATAGTGTTGCAGAGATCCATATAGCATCCATAGTGTTGCAGAGATCCATAGTGTTGTAAAAAAGCTAATTTTAACCCTTTTGGTGCTCTGTAGTCATCATGAATGCCTTTTTTTGTTATTTTTCTCCCCGAATTTGGGAGGTGCAGGGCGGCACAGGTTGCATGTTGCCCATTCCTGCTCTACTTCTCCTTTCCTAGCCTTTGCTGTGTGCCCTGCCTCTCCCTCTGCCTGTCCCATCTATCTGTGACATTAGGGCAATCAACTTAGTTCATGGTTGCCAGCTGCTTCATCATCAACACCACCAAAACCCTTACTGCATTAGTTTCATGCATGATTTAAAGAGTTTTGACTGATAAATAAAGAATGGCTGCAGTCATCACACTGCAGTCATCCCATATGGGTCCCATTGAAACTCATTGGGGTGTTTCCAAACTGAAGAGTTTAGGATCAGATAGGAAGGACTAAATGAAGTGAAGTGGCCAAGTTTGCTGATGACACCAAATTATTTAAGGTTGTTAAAACAAAAATTGATTGTGAGGAGCACCAAAGGGATTTCTCCAAGCTGGAAGAGTGGGCATCCAAATGGCAGATGCCGTTCAATGTAAGCAAGTATAAGGTGATGTACAATGGGGCAAAAAAACCCAACTTCAAGTATAACCTGATGGGATCTGAGCTGGCGGTGACTGAACAAGAACGAGATCTTGGAGTTGTGGTGGACAGATCGATGAAAATGTCAGCCCAGTGTAAAGAAGGCAAATTCCATGCTAGGCATTATTAGAAAAGGAATTGAGACTAAAACTGCCAGCATCATATTGCTTTTATACACATCTATGGTACGATCACATATAGAATACTGTGTACTGTTCTGATCAGCACACCTAATAAAAGATATTGTAGAGCTGTAAAAAGGGCAGAAAAGGGCAACTAAAATGATCAAGGGGTTGGAGCATCTCCCCTATGAGGGACGGTTACAACAGCTGGGATTGTTTGGCTTGGAAAAAGGAGGCTAATTGGGGACATGATAGAGGTGGACAAAATTTTGCATGGTGTGGAGAATGTGGAGACATTTTTCTCTCTCTCCTATAATACTAGAACTAGGGGTCATCCCATGAAGCTGATTGGTGGGAGATTCAGGACAAATAAAAGGAAGTACTTCTCCACACCACAAGATGTAGTGATGGCCATCAATTTTGGGGTTGGATAAATTCCTGGACGAGAAGGCTATCAATGGTTACTAGACCTGATGGCTATGTGCTACCTCCTGTATCAGAGGCAGTATGCCTGTATACACTAGTTGCTGGGGAACATGGGTGGGAGGGTGTTGTTGCACTGTGTCCTGCCTGGTTAGTCCCTGGCTGACAGCTGGTTGGCCACTGTGTGAACAAAGTGCTGGACTAGATGGACCCTCAGTCTGATCCAGCATAGCACTTCTTATGTTCTTAGAAAAAAGAGAGAGTAAAATATCAAGGCGACATAGACTTTACCTGTTCATTGAGGGAAGCTCTACCTAGCATTGCTAGGCAAACCCTTTAAATTTTTCTTAATGTCAAGCAGCATGCCCAAGCAGAAGACAGGAAGAGATTGTTGGGGCAAACTCTTTCTAGTCAAGCTCTTCAAGTGAAACCTCGTTGTCACAGGTTTTATACAGAAATATGATGTTTTCAACTTCCGTATAGCATTGCAAATAATTTCATTGCAATGAATAATGACATGAGTATTGTATTTGTGTGTGTACAGGTTCTCAGCATGATATTGTATGGGTCTTTTAGTACCATTTGAGGGTCAAACTGTGCTAAATGTGTCATTAGCAGTCGCTGAATAACAGGTGCATTGGTTGGGGCAATTTTGCTATCAATGGGACCTTTTTTCTTAAGGCCAATAGCAGTGTGGAGAGAATGATTTTCATTGGGATCATAGCTGAGGAGGGAAGAGTTAAACCTTCCTTCCCTGCATGCGGAAGTCCTGATGAAAATCACCTCCTGTGCTGCTATTAAGTCAAACAAACAAACTATGTTTTGTTTGTGGTATGTGCAGTTTGGACCCAAGAAGTAGTCCTGACTGAGCTATACTGATTTGCTCTTAAGCTCGCGTACAAGGCATGGTGCATTTTGGCCCACCCAGTGGCCGAGAGATGAGTCTATTTTCAGTTTGCTTTGGAATCTTTGCAATGTTGGATGAATTCTTATGGATTAAATGATAATGTTGATAACCGAGAATGTCTATATCAAGTTGAGCATTAACTTCTGTTTGGGGGGGCAGGGGAACAGATTTTTTTTTCTCCACTTGGCTGAAGAGACAAAAGTCAAATAGCTTCTAATCTATTCATAGAGAAAATCAAACTTGTATGTCTGACATCCAGATAGAACACATTTACTTGGAACATTGATTTCAATTGAATATAACTCCATTAAATGTGCTTGGAATCTGAATATAATCCAAAATTTATTTACTCTGGAGGTCTGTTGAAAGTCCCTGTAATTACTTCAAAGTAAGGGGGATTCTAACTAAAGGGCATAGAAGTGTTTTCTTATTTATAAAAGTGATTTCTGCAGCTCTGTGTCAGAATCATAGGCATTTCCCCTGGTTTCTAGAAATTGGTTATAACATGTTCAAACAATACACTGCTTCAGACAGTGTTGACAGGCACTCAGAAAAAACAAGCACAACCAAAAGTTCCTTATGGATGTTTGCCACAAAGTGAGTGTCAAGAAGTCATCTCACAAGAGGATTGCAGTCCGTGACCCATTCTGCAGTTAGCACATGTCCAGATCCCCCATGGGATCCCACAGTGCTGTGGAACTTAAGTCTTTCCCTGGAGCACAGGAATCTGGCAACCACAATTTTATAACGTCAAGGATCGGTTGCTGCAGTGGGCTGGAAATGTTTTGGAAACACATTTGCAAAATGTGACAGAATAAGACACCCCAACCCCAGATGAGTAAGAAAGAAGAAACACTGTTATGGGTCGTATGCATTGTTAATCTAACTTAAGCCCCATTCATTTCAATGGATCTATTGTATACAACTCTTGGTTTCTAGTCTCAATTCACAGTCATGGCTCTAAAAGCCATGTGAATGACTGAGCCTTTGAGTCCATGAAAATCAGTAGAGACCCCTGCTTAAAGCTTTATCACTGACTAGGTAAAATTAACAGGTTCAAGAACCAGGGCCTTTACAAATGTGATGGCAACTTTTTGCAATAAGCTATACAAAGAAGTCTATTTCAGCCTTGAATCTACAATCTTGTGGGGGGAAAATACGATGTTTTCCATTTTAGGAGGGCGTTTTAAGAGAGCTTCTGTGATTTTGTGTACTACTTTTTTTTTTAAAAAATGTAGTTTTAGTATTAATATGTTTTTGAATTGGGGGATATATATATATATCAGTGGTTCAGTGGTTCCGATCCTATCTCTTGGGCAGGTTCCAGATGGTGATGCTTGGGGATAGCTGCTCTTCAAAAAAGGAGCTGCTATGTGGTGTACCACAAGGTGCCATCCTTTCCCCAATGCTGTTTAATATTTACATGAAACCGCTGGGAGAGATCATCCGGAGGCATGGGGTGGGGTGCTATCAATGCGCTGATGACACCCAAATATATTTCTCTATGCCTTCGACAACATCGTCAGCTAAGGATAGTGTGTATCCTTTGAATGAATGCTTGGAGGCGGTAATGGGATGGATGAGGAAAAACAAACTGAAGCTGAATCCAGACAAGACGGAGGTGCTTGCTGTCAAAGGCCCCAACCTGGGTTTGGAGGTGTGTCAACCAGTTCTGGATGGGGTTACACCCCCCCTGAAAGATTGTGTTCACAACTTGGGGGTACTCCTGGATCCGTCGCTCCAGAGGACAGCTCAGATTGATGCGACGGCCAAGAGTGCCTACTATCAGCTTCGGCTGATACGCCAGCTGCGCCCCTTCCTAGAGTTGGAAGACCTAAAGACAGTAGTGCACGCACTGGTAACTTCGAGGCTCGACTTCTGCAATGCGCTGTAGGGCTACCTTTGTGCCTAGTCCGGAAACTTCAACTTGTTCAAAATATGGCAGCCAGGTTGGTCACTGGTACACCTAGGGGTGATCACATCACACCAGTTTTAAAATCGCTTCATTGGCTGCCAATCAGTTTCCGGGCGAAGTATAAAGTGTTGGATATTACCTTTAAAGCCCTACATGGTTTGGGTCCAGGGTACCTGCGGGATCGCCTTCTCCCGTACAATCCGCCCCGCACACTTAGGTCCTCTGGGAAGAATTTACTCAAGCCAGCCAGAACTAGGCTGGCGGGTGTTACCCAGAGGACCTTTTCTTCCATCGCTCCCAGACTATGGAATGGACTGTCGGAGGAGGTTAGACAAATTGACAATCTTCATGAATTTAAGAGAGTCATGAAGACTGTCCTCTTCTGACAGGCCTATCCAGATGAATTTTAAGATGTTTTTAATGTTGTATTTTTCTCTTGCTTTTAAAATTTTAACTGTTGTGATTTTTGTGTTTTATATTGTTGCTGTTCCCCGCCTCGATCCGAAGAGAGAGGCGAGCTACAAATAAATATTATTATTATTATTATTATTATATATAATCATGTAACTTTTTGTATTATGTAAGTTTCTAGATACTTCTGATGAGGGTGTGGGAACTTTCTTTTATCTATCACATTCTCCTGCATTCAGCCCACTGGCTAGGAGAAGCGCCTGGCCAGGCACAAGTGACTCCAGTGACTTACAGTACAATCCTAACTATGTTTACTTAGAAGTAAGTCCCTCTATATTCAGTGGGACTTAGACTCGAGTAAATGTCTTTAAGTTTGCAGTTTTCATGTGTGGTTCTGATCCCACTGGGAGTAAGCTTCATTGAACTCTGTGGGATTTACTTCTGCACAAACATGTAGTAATGCTATTGCATGGTCCCTTAGCCTCTCCAGGGGGATGGCAAAGTTTCTGTAAACCGGAACAGTAGAACGTGTGATTCACTAACTCAAATGCAGCCCACTAGCCTGCCAGATGCATCACCCAACTCTCCCTGATTTGTAGTGCTAGGCAAAAACCAGGCAGGCTAAGTCCCTGACAGGCCACAATATAGGTCTGTGTTTGTTATTTGTGCAGGCCTGCCATTTTCCAAAAGCATGTGTGAACACAGCATTCGATGCAGTGGATTTTGCAAGTTTCCGTTGAAATCTTGTGCTTTGAACTGAGCACATTAAAGCAAGAAGCATGCACTGTGTAGAGACTCTTCACACACTAGTTAATGTTTGTCGGCATTTTTTAAAATGAGAATAGCAGATTTTCAGCCTTGCAGGTTATTCATCTTAATTGTTATTTACAGCAAGGTTGCTGGAATGTATGAGTAAGTAAACAATGCCCTTAACTGCCTTCACACCTAACTGTAAAAACACATTCATTGCCAAAGGAGAACAGGGTGGGACGCACCTTGTAATGCACTGTGTAAACAACTGCTTTTTTAAGTAGCTAAAAACATCTACAGTTTTATAAATCATTGCTTCACTAGCTTATTATTTTATTATTATTTTTAGTGTGGAGGAAATCCAGATTGCAGCGCTCAAAGGAAACACTGTCAGAGAAAGGGACCATAGGTGGACCAGATAATTATTTCTAACCAATGAAAACAAATAATGGAAATGATCAGATTCAGTACTTTTGAAAAGCTACGTGTGGCTGTAGTACATGTGTCTTGGTTTGTGAGGTTATGCTGGTACAGCTGCAAACATTCCAACAATCCCTATTTTCTGGTGTTTATCCCAGATATATCATCATCCCTGTTTTGTCCCTAGTTTTACCTTTTTTTCAGATAACTCCTTGAAATCTTGCTAGCATGTGTTGCTAGCAGGGACACTTGAGAAATTGGATCTTTGTGAAACTGACCTCATCTGCACCTCCTGGGCTAAAGTGCAGGTCACAATATCCTTGCATTTTGCATTTCTGCAAATTTTTCAGTTCAGTTTTCACCTCAAAACACATGCTTTGAGATTTATATTTTAAGGGGAAAACATCTAGTAATGTGCTTTTTAGTGAAAATACCTTCAAAAATGTATATTTTGAGAGAAAATATCATTTGTACAACTCACAAAAACAAAAATCCACAGATTAATGTTGAACAGGGAATAGGCTTGTGAATGATCACATTTGAAAGAGACACTTAACTGGAAATAGACTAATCTGCCCATCTCTGGTCACTAGTGTTGTCATTCTTCAGGGTTTAGTTCCCTCCCCCAAGCCGTTAGAATTTAAATCTCTGAGTAGGTGTAGGGATGTTTGAGACTTTTGTTTCAGTTCACATATCATCTGAACAAATGGGAGCACATTGTTTTGAAAAATGTTTCCACATCACAGCTTGTGATCCCATTCAGAAAATATACACAATTTTTCTTCCCCATTCAGGAAGGTTGAAATGCCTATCCTAAGGCTAAATTGTAGGCAGTAAAAGCTTTAAGCTAAAATAGGCTGGTATTTTGACTACCCCAGTTGGCTTTGGCACTACTCTCTTTGCCTGACCCGGCCCACCAGTACAATATGGCAACAAAAGATTTTTCCATGTTGGAAGTCTGCCCTCAGGCTAAAAGCAGTTCTGCACCCATGATTTATGAATTCTGGTTCTTGCTATGCAATTCTAATTGCCATAGAATTAGAGCCATTCTACCTTTCTTTCCAGGCTAGAATTTCATCGTTTTCAGGTGTTAAAATGGGAGGTTCAAAATTAGAGTCTGCTTTTATCTCAGAAAGTCAACTCAGAACTTAGGGGTGTATGGGAATTTTGTTCCCCTTTGCAAATTATGTGAACATGTCCTGTTCGCAACCCCCAAATGCAAACAACCAGGAACGCAATTCTCAGGAATTTTCCTGCAAATTCCTGAACTTGCACTCAGGTTCAAAAGTGCACCTTTGCACAAATGTATATCCCATACACACACACATACACATCTGCATGAGAAATACACATTTTCAATTGGGGATAAAGCTTGTTTTCAGTTGGGAAAAATAAACAGTTTTCAGTTGGGAAAAATAAATTTTCCTAATTGAAAATAAAAGCTGCTCATATTTGGGAATATGAGTGAGGCAAACCGAGCTTTGAGGAGGAATTTGAACCTAAACAAACTCAAATGTTGCATGTTTGCCTGTCCTTATAACATCTGTTCTCAAATTCTTTCCCCAAATTTATTACTGAGCTTTTATTTTTGATCACTTATTTTCCATATTCATAAACAGTGCTTTGCATGACACAAAGTGTAGTTAAGCAATTGATCAGGAGGAAGGCTTGAAGATTCCCAGCCTTTCAGTCAAATGATTCTCAAGGTGGCTCACAACACGTAATAATATAGCATGTCTCACCCACAAACTCTCTCACACACACCCAGCTCAGCAGCTCTTGTCCTCTGGCAATTGAATGGAGCCACAGCATGCTTCTGCAATCTCAAGCTAACTAGCAGTTATAGCTGGTGATGTTCTAGCCCTATCCCTAGTACCTGCCAGCCTGATGGCTTTTGGTGGGGGGCCAGAAAGTTGGGCCTCTAATGTTCATCTTAATGCCTGGAAAGGCTCGTACAGGTGTAGGCTTGGGGGACATTTTTCAGCCCCATGGATGCTCCAGTATGGAGTTCCGCAGGGGTCAGTCATGTCCCCCATCCTGTTCAACATCTACATGAAAACGTTGGGTGTGGTCATCCAGAGTTTTGGAGTGTGTTGTCATCAGTACGCTGATGACATGTAGCTCTACTTCTCCTTTTCATCTTCATCAGGTGAGGCTGTAGATGTGCTGAACTGGTGCTTGGATGCAATAACGGACTGGATGAGATCTAATAAACTGAAACTCAATCCAGACAAGACTGAGATGCTGTTAGTGGGGGGTTATTCTGATCAGATGGAGGGTGTTCAACCTGTTCTGGATGGGGTTGCACTCCCCCTGAAGGAGCAGGTTCATAGCTTGAGGGTTCTCCTAGAACCATCTCTGTCACTTGAGGCTCAAGTGGCCTCGGTGGCACAGAGTGCCTTCTGCCAACTTCGGTTGGTGGCCCAGCTATGCCCCTATCTTGACACGGATAACCTGGCTTCAGTTGTACATGCTCTGGTAACCTCTAAGTAGATTACTGCAATGCGCTCTATGTGGGGCTGCCTTTGAAGGCAGTTCAGAAGCTGCAGCTTGTGCAAAATGCAGTGGCCAGATTGGTAACGGACCAGAAGGTTTGAACATATAAGACCAATTCTGGCCCACTTTCATTGGCGCCTGTACATTTCCGAGCCCAATTCAAGGTGTTGGTTTTAACCTATAAAGCCTTACACGGCTTGGGACCACAATACTCGATGGAACACCTCTCCCTGACATGAACCTATCCGTACACTAGGCTCAACATCTATGGTCCTCCTCTGGGTGCCTACTCCAAGGGAAGCTCAGAGGAAGGCAACAAGGGAGAGGGCCTTCTCTGTGGTGGCCCCCCAATTATGGAATGATCTCCCCAATGAGGCCTGCCTGGCGCCAACACTGTTATCTTTTCAGCACCAGATCAAAACTTTTCTTTTCTCCCAGGCATTTTAACAGTTTAAGTTGAGGTTTTAAACTGAATTTTTGGCCAGGCTTAAAGTTTAAAATGTTTAAAACATTAGCCATTTTTATGTTTTATGTTTTAAATTTTGTATATTGACTTTTTAATGTTCAAACTTTTAATTTTTGTAAACCGCCCAGAGAGCATCGGCTGTAGGGCAGTATATAAATATTATTATTATTATTATTAATAATAATAATAATAATAATAGGCGGTATTGCAGGTGTATTGCATTTCTCTGAATACAAGAGTTGAACAACCACTAATATTGGCTTGTGCCTCCTTGGAACCTGTCCATTGAATGCCCCAGACTGTTTAGAGCTGCACATCCCCCTTTAACATGTTTTATTCATTTGGATATTTATGTTCCATGTTTGAATGGATTATAAGGGAGGCTTATATGCACAAGGAACAGAAAAACTGTTAAAATATATAACAATTTAAAAACACCCACTTATGAACAACAAAATATATAAAAGCAGTATGAAATGACATGACGGAGATAAAAAAATAGATATGAAGCTTAAAAAACTTGGGGAAAACAGATAGTTGTTTTGCCTGACACCAGAATGACATTAAGGTAGGTGAAAAGCGAGCCTGCCTGGCATGCCATCACTGAAAGGCTTTTCCCTTAGTAATCATCTGCCACACCTCACCAGCAAATGAACTCAGAGAAGGCCATCTAATGAAGATCTTAGGATCTGAGAAAGCACATGTGGAGACAGGGATCTTCTAAGTACCCTGATCCCAAACTAGGAAGGGTTTTAATAATCAAAACTAGCACTTTGTCTTGATCCTGGAAACAGACTGGGAACCAATGCAATTGATAAACCTCTGGTATAATGTGCTCATATCTCTCAGTTCCATTTATCTGGCAGCTCTATTCTGGAGTAATTGAAGTTCCCAAACTATCTTCAACGGCAGCCCATGTGTAATGCATTACAGTTGAATAGCCTAGAGGTTAACAGGGCATGGATAACTGAAGTCAACTACTTCTGTCCAGGTAGAGTCACAGTTGGTGCACCAGATAAAAGATGCTCTGCATCATGGAGGCCATCTGTACTTCTGGTGATAAGGATGGATAAAGGAATAATCCCATCCTGCAAATCTGGACCTCCAGGGGGAATTTTAACTCTGTCCTGAACAGGATAACCACCACTAAATCTAAATCTAGAATTATTTCTAGGCCACCCTTATGGGTGGGATCCTCTCCAATCACCTGAGCAGATGAACCACCCACTTAACACTGGTGTACATGCAGCAAGCATGCTTAACATATAAAAAGGGAAACAACCATGAGTAATTAATAGAGTCAGAGAGGCACAGAACACACACACATATCTCCCAGTGCATGAATGGAAAGCACTGCTGCTTGTGCATTGGGACTCCTCCCCCCCCCCCCCAATACTTCATGGGGTATCATTTTGAAGGACCTCACCTTGTACATACCAGTTCAGTTCCTGGCCATGGTTTTATATAAAACCAACCAAGAAAATAAACTTAGATACACCTTTTGTTCTGTTCTTGCTTTTAGTTGTTTCACACTCTTAAATTGGCCAGGCTTAATGTCATGCTGAACTTCAACAAAAGGGGCATCGTCAGGGTTCTTAAGTGATCCCAGTGGTTTGTTTTAAGCCTTTCTGCAAGAAATAGCCAAAGATTAACACCAGCTGTTTTGAAAGCTTATATTTTCTATTATTAGAGTTAATAAAAAAAATTGAAGCTGTAGTTAACTGAAACAGAAGCATTCAGAGGACATTTTCTCTAAGGCAAATTCATGAAGCTCAATATGAAATAATATGATCCTGAGGAGAAACGTTCCAAAACCAACATTATCCACAGTAGACACATGCTGATATTTTCCCCTTCCTAGTAAGAATTTATTTTAACTCTTAATAATCACAGTGTGAGAAAAACATCGAAGAAAGATCTGAAAATTTACCAGTTGCCTGAAAATATCTAACTGACCAGTTCTGGTTCTTGGGCTAGTCACTTGGTTTGTTTGTTTACATTTCTGTACTTCACCACAGCAAAGCTCTCTGAGCAGGTTAACATTCAGAAGCATATGAAGCACACACAGGAATCAAACCAATCCTTCCCATCATCTCCAACTAAAGAGACTCAAGGGGTTGTGTGGGAGGACACACCCAGTTTGAGAACCTGGGGAGGGTCTGTCAGTCCAAGGAGACAGTACTTGGTCAGATATATCCATGGTCTAAGTCAGCACATATATTTGGCAACAATTCACCGTACACAGCATAAAAATGTAAACAGTGATTAAAGTGCGAAACTTCCAGTTTAAAACCTTAAACCATTAAAAGAGCTTTTTGAACTAAACATGGAAAGGTTTATATCTGCCATTTGAAAACCAGTAGAAGTGCTAAGTGAGCCTTTTTGGGCAGAACTGGAGCCTACCACCATAAAAAGATTAGATCTTATGGCCTTCCACTGTATTTTAGACAGCTAGTCATTCACATAGGTGGCTGATTGCTGGTTAATCTTAATACCAGCAGCTGAGGTAGCCGTCCCCAACCTGATGCCCTCTAGATGCTTTGGATTTCATCACTTCTAGCTAGCTTAGCCAATACTCAGGAATGCTGGGGGAGGATTCCAATACCTTGGGAGAGCACCAGGTTGGAAAGACTGGAATACAGAAATGTTTGGACAACTTTGGGTGTGGCAACTTGCACCAGTTGGATCTGTGGAAATGATCATTAATTTGCCAATATATTTAATGGCAATAAGTTGTAAGTTTCACTATGGTGGGCTGTATTCTCCATTCTGGTTATCTGTGTAAGAAGCATGTTCTATAATTGTCTAGATGTGTCCTGAATGCATAAGAATTTCTCTTTCTCTCTGTGTATATGTCATGTGTCAAAATTTTCTTTCTGGCCTACTACCAATAGGGGCTGCAATTGCTATATTTCAATCATTCCTCTTAGCAGTCTGCCATAGAAAGGATACAGCATTAAATATTATTATTTTAAGAGGTTTTTTTAAAATTGACCAACATTGGTTTCTGAAACATGTTTGAACTAGTATCTGCCTTCCGGATCCTTGTTCTTTGTTCGGTTTCAGTATCATATGACAATGCTGTGTAACTTTACAAGTTATGGAAGAGTGGGAACACAGCAGTCATGCATTTGCCCAGTTTATTTACCCAAGAACAGCAAAACGTCTGGTTCCAAAGAAGAAGGATTTCCTCTGAGCATATTGTAAATAGAGCTTACAGTCCAGTTCAGTTAGATACAATAATACACCAGATCTCTAATGGTGGCAAACTAAGCTATACTTGTGCTCTGAATATGACTTTTTCTGTTTTTCCCTGTTTTATGTATTATATTTGTTTAAGTAATCAATATGATGATGATGTACAGCAATATCCACTATCTTAAATACTATAGATGCATTATAAATATTGTGTTGGCTTTGAAAAATATGCACATACAAAATTATTCAGACAATAACCTCAGAAAAGGTCAGAGTCATATATATGTGAATACCTCACCCCTTACTGTATGAAATGCCTCTATTGTCAGATACTGTGTTTGACATCATTTGAGGAAATATGTAAGCAATATCTGTGATATTTGGTGGTGGTTGTTTTATACATTCATGGACAGTTGCTGTCATTAGTGAAGAACATGTCTGAACCCAATCAACAGAGCTCATTGGTTGATAACAGTTCAGAATCCAGGGCTCAACTGGGCCATTCTTAGCTTCCAGGGCTTTGAAAGCAGTTTCATTATTGCTGCAATTATCAATGGCAATTAAAAATAAGTGAAAAAACTACTGCTTTTAGAGTAGGAATTAGAAGCCAGAGGGATGGGACAAGCCACCATGTGCCATATGTGGCTCCCGGACCATCAAACGAATGCTGCTGTTATGGCATCTTATGCTATTGCATCTTCATAGAAAAGTTACAGGATACAGGAAGTAAATTGCTGCTCCTGCATCTGTTCCTGCAGCCTAATCCAGCACAAAGACTGCTCCTATAGGTGTTTCCCCCCTTCCATTTCATGTATACAACTCCTGTACTTCCAAGATCTGTATATGTATCCTACGTAAATGTCTGCCAAGACAAGGCTCTGTACATAGAGGTGAACAACGTGTGGGTAGCGGACCACATATGGCTCTCCATGGCTGTTTGTATGCCCCCCCAACTATGTCCTGTCACTACCCTCATTGAAATCCCAGTAATTCTACTGAAGAACAGGGCACGCCGGTGCTGTACACCTTGTTTCCCAGCAGAATTGGGCAGCCAATAGCCTGCCAAACAACTGTTTGGTGAGCTGTGAGGAGCTCGATTCTTCTGGGAAACAAGACATGCACTCTCCACACACCTTCTTTCCCAGCAGAATTGCTGGGACTTCAGCAGAGGACACTTCTGGCAGCGGTGGGAGAGGGGTGTGGCCATTGGGTTCTAGGAGGGCCTATGTCGCCCTCCCAAGTCCTGGGAGCTGCTCTCCCCTGAATAGTTATGCAGGTTGAGAAGATGGACAGAATAAACAAAACAAGGTGTTTGCCTTAACAAGCAATGAAACAATCAATCAACAAAGAGTTAAGGAAAGAGTGATTTTAACACATTAGTCTCCAGTATATACTGTATATCACATTTAATACATTACAATATATTTGTTAAAAGTGAAGAGTAAAATACAGGTCAAACGCGTTTCAACACACAAGTGTCTTCTTCAGTGACCAGAACTGAAATAAAACCATACATATCAAATACATTGTTTATATTAAAATTATCTTAAAAGGGGAAAGGGTACATGGTAGGGTATACCACTGAGATGCTCCCAAATTTAGATATAAAAGATAAAATTCCTGGCCTCTCCTCTTGGGGTCCTTCAACACTTATTTGCTGGGAAAGTCCAATAAGATTCAGAAGTATCTAGTGGTTCTGGTGTCCCCCAACCCCCACCCTGCCTTTCCCTGTGAAAAATCATCTCAAAATCATGTAATGGTTATAGAGACAGGCAGAAGCTCCACAAATACCTCCCCATTTTTTTTTCATTCTAAGCTTCTAATTATAATGCTGGGTTTTCATTCAGTGAATTTCCAAGCCCTCATGTTTAATAAATGGGTCTCGGAATGCCATCATTATAGATATTGACCATCCTGTTCTTTATCCCTCTTGCAGGCACATTTTGTTCCTCCGCTGACTGTCTTAATGTTGTGAACACAATTTTTAACTGGTGCTGATATAATTTCTCTTCTAGATTTCATTTCTGGCCTCAGCTTACACAAGTCAGCAACTCTCAGAGGAAAGTTGTTCAGCTTTGGGCACAGTCACCCACTACCTCTACCTTTGCCAGTTCAGCTGGATGCTTATTCAGGTTAGTATTACTTTTTGGGTTTTTGGATAGAAATGGGATGCTTTGAGAAAGGATTTCCGTCTGCCCCCTCAAAAAAAAAAGTGGAATAAAAATGCATTGAATAAATATTATTGAGGCAGCAACAACAGCAAAAAGATTTAGAAGCAAAGCATGCAGAGTTTGTGACCATTTTCTTTCAAGTCTAATAACAAAGCTCTATCTGTTATACAATTCAGTTTTATATACTGAAAAGTTATCAATATTTCTAAAATGTCTGAACATTTAAGAAGCTACTTTTCCCACCATACATTTTGTGTACTCTTTCAAAATTCTCATATCGGGTTAGCATGTAATATAATGCAATGTGAGTTCCCTGTAAACTGTGGTTAACAAATTGAAAGCCAGCTTCAGAAAGTAGCACCCATCTCCCATTTCATAGGAGAGATTTTCCCATTCTACATTAAACACAGTAAAATGAGAATATCCTCACCAATTAACTTTTTATTTTTATTTTTAATGGTTTTATTATTTAATTTATTATACTGCTGCTGCTGCTAGTTCTGTTGTGCCAGGGGAACTGATTGCTAGTGCAGCACAAACTAGCGGTTTCAGAAATAACTGCAGACGTAAGTGGAAACACTCATTTCCAAGTGGGACAGGTCCGCAAAGCTTCCTTCTGTTAACTCCGCTGACCTTCCCCATTCCAGAAATGAGCGTTGTCACTTGGTTCTGGATGTTACAGGAAGCGTTAGTTCCTGTTGCACTAGCACTTGGTTTCACTAGTGTGTGGGCAGTGTAGGATTCTGTCCATAAATTACAATTATGTATATCCCACCTTTCAAAATACAAATCTTTCCAAGGTGGTTTACAAGCAAACTCAGAATAGAGGAATAAACTTACAGTAAACAATATCAAACATAGCAACTCATTAAGTTCTTTCCTCAGGGCAGTTGGTGGTAGATGACCCTATGTGGGGATATGGGGAGAGGGGCAGACCAGCTGGAGTAGACTCTGAGATCTTCTTAAGTTAATTCCTTCCTTTCTTCCTTTTTTGGTTAATACTAACCAGTCTTCTCTTTCACTCAACTTCTGGAACACATGTAAACCACCATTTCAGCTCTTAGGATAGCATTAACAGCATTAACTATGTTTCAGGTCAATGATAATGTTCCTCTTAATCACAGTTATGATTTAAGGGGGAAGGAATTGTGAGATAGGAGCAGATGGCCCCAAGGAAGCCAGTTATAACTGGACCAACCAATGATGGTGGGGAATGTCCATTGCAATGCCAGCACAATATTGAGGTGGAATGTGGTGGCTGGGAGCCTCCATTGCATTATTTTTTCACATGGTGATTGGAAAAGGTGCATAAAGGGGTAGCCCAAATGATCAAGTGGCTGGAGCATTTCCCCTATGAGGAAAAGTTACAGCTTCTGCAACTGTTTAGTTTAGAAAAAGGGCAAGTAATGGGAGACATCGTAGAAGTGTACAAAATTATGCATGGTGTGAAGAAAAGTGGATAGGGAGGCATTTTTCTCTCCCTCTCATAATAGTAGAACCCTGGGTCATCCCATGAAGCTGATTGGTGAGAGATCCAGGACAGATAAAATGAAGGTCTTCTTTACACAGTGCATAGTTAAACTGTGGAATTGACCACCAATTTGGATGGCATTAAAGGAGCAAAAAGGACATATTCATGAATATTCATTAATCAACATATTCATGAATCAATAGGATAAGGCTATCAATGGTACTAGTCTTGATGGTTATATGTTACCTCCAGTAATAGAGGCAGTATGCCTTTGTTCAGCAGTTGCTAGGGAACATGGGTGGAAGGGTGCTGTTGCACTCTTTTCTGCTTGTGGTTTTCTGATGGCAGCTGGTTGGTCACTGTGAAAAGAATGATGGACTAGATGGACCCTTGGCCTGATCCATCATGGCTCTTCTTATGTTCTACAACAGGACTGTTGCAATAAACCTTGAATAGTGGGACTATGTGGGTAGTCCAGCCACATAGTTTTTTCCCCCTACCCATTCATTGCCCTCTCTCCTGGTGAAACAGTTATAAGGTGAGAAGCCCCCACGTGATTGGCCCATCCACGTTGTTTCAGAGCTGGAAGTGGTCCCACTATGAGTATGAATGAGAACTTGTATATCCCAAATAATGGCAGCACATGTATCATCCCCTGACTCATCGTACATTTCAAAGGAATCCCCCACAATAATGAGCTCCTATTTCACTAACAGTCTCTCATGCAAGCAAACAAGCAAAAAATAGAATCACTTATGGTACATTCATTATTGCAACTGTTCATCTGAATCCACTATAATAATTACCAGAAGGTGTTTCTACCATACTTCTTATCAGTGAAAACATCTGCCCCATTATGTTTCTGGTTAGCTAGTCAGCAAGGCAAAAAATCTAGTCCACCACCAAGGTGGCAATGCTGGGCTGCTGCCTGTGTCCTATTGTTTGAAGGGCCCACCAAACTGATTTCTGTAATCACTCTGGGTTTCCAGCAAAGAGGGTAGATTGAGGATTTTGGAAGAGAGCGAATGACGTTCTTTTGGTGGAACTGGTCTCATTTCCCATCCATCTATATGGTATTCCATTAAAACCACACTAAATAAGATATGCCCAAACCACTTGCCTTTATTAACTTAGAGATAACTACCAAGTGTCAGTTTGAATCAAAAGGTCTTACTATCACTTCCAACAACACTCAGGCTTGCTCTTTGAAGTTGTTTCAAGAGAAAAGAGTGCCGCAACATTGTTTGGCAATCACCAAAATTGCTTCTCTGTGTGCCTTTGCTATTTAGATGTAAAATGTGAAGATGCTAAATTCTGTAAGAGTACTTGGATGTGTGTCTCTTTTTTTTCCCCTTTAGGAAGAATACATATAACATATTCCTATTCTGGGAAAAATAGTTAAGGTTCTTTGTCGTGGTCTTTGTGCATCACAGATATGAGCTCTGCGCCTGTGCAGGGCCCATATGTGTGACTGCACAGATAACCACTCGAAGAACAACAGTTACAGGTAAGCAACCTGTTCATCATGAAGGAAAGCCCATTTTTAGGCCAAATTTCAGTGCTCTTGATCTCCCTAGCTATGCATATTTTTTCCAAATCCATATATTTGAAGGAAATTTTATCATCCCTGTACGCACACATAATCAACTTGGTTAGGTAATGTGGATTAATTTTGTTTTCACATTAACTGCATTGCTCATGAAGGAAAAGTGAAGTTTTTGCTAGCTGGTGCACGCTCATCCATAATGAATGGAAATAAAATGTATCACAGTCTGCCATTCATTTTAATTATACAGTTACAGTGAGTCATAGAATTACTGCAAAAATCCAAAAGGAGGAAATTAACTATTGCCATAGAATAATTATGTTTATATAACTAAATTGATTAGTTCACATCATATATCATTAGACAATAAATCTAAATAAAACAGCTACATGGTTTAGAGCCTTTGTGACTGGCTCTCAAGCCAGCTCTTTCTTGTGGCTGCCCTTGAAGCTCTTTTTTATGGCCTTCAGCTTTCTTTGTCTGACTTTCTGTTTCTGTCCTTACAATTTCTTTTTAAGACTAAGGTAGGTAGCCTGAGAGTGCCACACTGAACGTTCTGCTAGTCATACGTAGCAGAGCTATGCGTAATTGGCTTACGTACTGGACGGTAACTGTGCGCAGCCCCACTGCAAGTCAGGACTATGGTGATTCAGGAGGGGGGATTTAAGCTTCCACCATGCCATTTTCATCCCAAAATTCCACATCCTCACAAGGGGAGGTGTTCAAAAATCCATGGAGATGTATTTTCTTTTTTTAACCCCTTGCAAGTGGAGGGGGGGTGGAATTTCAGACTTAAAGTGGGAGGGGAAGGTTTAAATCCTGCCTGCCCAAAATGCCATGGTCCCGATTGGTCACACGTAGCTCTGCAAGGTGAGCGAGGCATTTTGGGTTTTGTTTGGCTGTTGTTAAAAGTCCTTCAGCAACAGCAATAGTAACAGCAATGCCTCACTCAGCTTCAAGGCACTCAGCGGGCAGCCGCATTGGAAAACCCCAAGTGAGGAAGTCCTGGTTAAGTCCTCTAGGGGGCTTTTCAGAAAGTTCAAACAGTCGGAGAGGCTGTTAGGACAGAACAAGATATAAATGGTAAAATAAAGAGCGCACCACCACTTCCATCTCCTTACTGAAGCCCTGCACACTGAGAAATGTCTCCAAAATTCTCAGTCTTTCCCACAATTTCCAGGTGCAATTTCTTTTGTCCCCTCCCACAACAAAGGGTTGAAAATAAACAGACCAAGAAAATTCAGCAAGCTGCTAGTTATATCAGCTGCCTAATAAAGTTTCTACTCTTCCTGGGGGTGGGGGAACTCCCCCGCACACGCCTCAGCAGGCGCTCACCCCGTTGTTGCCGCCATCTGCCCATACGAGCCTCTTCTGCGGCTCGGCTTGCCCTGGTGAGAGCTCAGCAATCGCCTGCTCCTTTGCACTGAAATTGCGCACTTACTCCCTGCGTCAATGGTGGCTGCTATTGATGCAATGGGAGAATTGCGCAACTTCTGTAGCCTCCGTAAATTACGCACTTCCCCCCGCTGCATTAGTGGTGTCCATAAAGGCCCCATATATGCAAGAGTAAAGGTGTACATGCTCCTTTGATGTTCCTCTCAATCTAACAGGTTCATTTTTACCTAAAATCACTTCATTGGCTGCCAATTAGTTTCTGGGCGAAGTATAAAGTTTGGATCCAGGTTACCTGCGGGATCGCCTTCTCCCATATTATCCGCCAAGCACGCTCAGGTCCTCTGGGAAGAATCTACTCTAATCAGCCAGAACTAGGCTGAGTGTTATCCAGAGGACCTTTTCTTCTGCCGCTCCCAGACTGTGGAATGGCCTGCCGGAGGAGATTCAACAAATTAGCAGTCTTCTTGGATTTTAGAGAGCCGTGAAGACTGATCTCTTCTGGCAGGCCTACCCAGTTGAATTTTAAGATGTTTTAATAATGTATTAGTTTTTGTTTGTTTTTAATGTTTTATCTATTTTATGTCCTTTTATTTATAATAATAATAATAATAATAATAATAATAATAATAATAATAATATAGGGGGAACTGTGGGCAAAGTCAGCCTCAGCACGTATGGTGGGTTTCTCATTCTGCCAGGATCTTTTTCCCAAACTGATCAAGCCCTGGCCTTTTATAAACCTCATGATGCCAACAACTTCATCTTTAGTTTTGGACCTGGTCATAACACTATTCCCACTTTTCTCAATGTAACTAGGTCTACCACTGATCTAGTAACACCAAGCTGGAGGTATCCCTGCTAAGTTAAGCTACATGCCACTTCCAGCACTTGACCGACCCATTTGTGGTAGTCTTCCTTCATTCAAGAATATATTCCATTAGTCATAGTTATGTCACAATACATACATACAGAACTAGTTACTAGGGGTGTGCACGGACCCCCCGGATCGGATCGGGACCCGGATCGGGACCTCCAATTTTGTCATGGATCGGTTCGGACAAAATTGGAGGCCCCCCAGACCGGATCGAGTCCGATCCCGATCCAAAAATCGTAAATTTTTGGATCAGCCGCCATTTTTTTCCCCATAGACTTGCATTGCAATGCAAGTCTATGAGGAAAAAATGGCGGCGGGTGGGTGAGGGGGGGCCCTAACTCCCTCCCCCCCGGGGCCGTCCGCTGTGGACGGCCCCGGCAGGTAAGCCCCCTCCCCCGCGCTCCCTCCCCCCCCTGGGGCCGTCCGCTTCCATCCGCAGGCGCCCGCAGGCGCCTGCGGATAGAAGCGGACAGCTCCGGGGGGGGGTAAGCCCCCTTCCCCGCCACTGCTTACCTTCCCGGCCCGTCCGCTCCCATCCAGCGCCGGCGGCTACTACCAGCGGGCTCTGAGGCCTGCTCTAGAGTAACGCGCCGGGTGATGACATCACCTGGCGCGCCACCCTGGAGCAGGCCGCGGAGCCCGCTGGTAGTAGCCGCCGGCGCCGGACGGGAGCGGACGGGCCGGGAAGGTAAGGGCCCCCCTTCTCCCCTCCGTGCGCCCCCTCCTCCCCTCCGCGCGCCCCCTGCTTACCTTCCGGCCCGTCCGCTCCCGTCTGGCGCCGGCGGCTACTACCAGCGGGCTCCGCGGCCTGCTCTAGAGTAGCGCGCCGGGTGATGACATCACCCGGCGTGCCACCCTGGAGCAGGCCGCGGAGCCCGCTGGTAGTAGCCGCCAGCGCCGGACGGGAGCGGACGGGCCGGAAAGGTAAGGGCCCCCCTCCTCCCGCCCCCTCCTCCCCCCCCCTGCTGTCCACTTTCATCGGCGGGCGCCCGCTGGCGCCCGCCAATGGAAGCGGCGGTGGGCGCCAGTGGGCGCCCGCCGATCCGCCGATCCGCCGAACCGGTTCGGAGCCTTTTCGGACCGGTTCGGATTGGATCGGCCGATCCAGCTGTCGGATCGGAAATCGGATAATTTATCCGATTTCCCACTGGACCGGACTCGGATCGTGGATCGGGTCCGATCCAGTGCACATCCCTACTAGTTACGCCTACAAAATACAATAAATTCTTATCAATTCTCCGCACTGCAATGCGTATTCCACTACACACAGAGATGCATTGTGTCCCTGCTACCCTACCTTTCAAAATGGCAGATACATTGCTCATTATTATATAATGCTGGAAGGGTTCAAGCAGAAAGTTAGGCAGGATCAGGTCCAGGAAAGTGAAAGAAGATTTGGCATAGCTGAGAAGTATGCACAATTAAGTCTACATAAGAAATTTAAAAAACACATGCAGATGAATTTTAAAGCTTGGTTAAAAGTGCAGCAAGACAGAACTAGGGAGATGTTTTTGAAATGTCTTTGTGATCAAGCAAGCAACAAACCTTGGAATAAAATTTATATCCCTTTGGACACATAGCACAGAAGACAATGTTTTCCTAATATATATCACATCCCATGCTCTACTGGTAACTAGATAAAATATTGAGATAGTAACATCTTTAAAAAAAGGTCCATTGTAGTCTGAGAGATGGCTTGGAGGAAGCTTTGTTCTAAACCAGAACTCTCACGTGAAATAAAGATTGTTTCATTACGCTTTATATCAAGAGCTAATCATTTTTCATTTACTCCCCAGCACAATACAAACTCCTGCATGAGTTCCTCGATCTAGTAGTCAGGAAACTGGCTGTACCTTTTCGTCTCCATACAACTGGGTATTGTTACACCATAGCAACAGGAAAGGACTCGCTAAATTTAGACCTGCTATTTGTATGTGATCTATTTAATTTTGGAATACCAAAAGATGAGAGACGTATAGTTATCAAGTTGAAAATGACACTGAACAGGAAAAGGCAAACAAGCCGAGCTCACCCCCATGCTTTGCAAGATCCAGTCGAGTCCGGGTATCATTCACGCTCGATAAGAGATAAGAGGATAGGTAACTGTGGTTAAACAAATAGAGAAGACAAGGTTAAGGACACACAGTACCCAGTTCTTAGAAAACTATCAAGAGTTGCATGACTATAAAGACTAGTTCTAAGAGGTAGAATTAATGGGATCATGGCTCTGTGACTAAATAGTAAGGCATAAATAAATTCCAGGGTTCATCTGTCTAGAGCTGGAGCATGGCCTAGTTTTGTCTACAAGGCCATGCAGCTAGCTGCTTTCTGCCAAATACTTTGCTTGCTCTTTTAATGTCACAAGAACAAAATAGCATTAGAGAATGGTAGCAAGGAACAGAAAGCTGAGAATAGGGGAATCATTGAAATGACAACTCAGCAAATAATGGGGACACGTGTGTGTGTATGTGTATGTGTGTGCAGAGTGATTTTTTCATTGTCCACTTAAAATATTTCTTTACTAATTGCAGTAAGAAAATGTACAAATGCAGTAAGAAAATGTACAAATGTTTAGCCATTTAATTTACTGGTCAAATCTTTTGTAATTCTTGCCAAAGTACATCTAAACAACTGAATATTCCTTGCTGGGAAGCAAATTTTGAAGATACATGGTTGTGCTGTACATGTTCTTGGATCACATCTTACTTAAATATGTCAGGAATAAATCCAAAGTGGCACCATGCCTCATTTGCAGGTGGTAGAATTTAGGGGAAGAGGCAACAACATGTTCATATAACGTTTTGGCAGGTTCACTTAGCATTGGTGGTAGCATTGGTCCTTTCAAACAAACAAACGAAAAAACTTCCTTTATCTTTTTTCTGTTTTGGTCTCGTATTGGAGCACTTATCAGCAGTTGCCAGATGTTAGTCACCATTCTTATTCCCCAGAATGAATTACACAAGCAGGGCCTATTACGTAGACATTGACAAAATAGGTCTTAATTTACATTATTGGAGATAGAGTTGCCATATTCTATTTTCCCAAATGCAGACAGCCTGATTTACATATTATGCAAAGTTCACTAACTCTGAAATTCAAGTGGTGGGTTGGGGAACTGGTAAACCCCCCCCCCCCCCGTTTTTCTAATCCATTGGACTTTTCTTGTACTCCTTTGCATATTATAGAATCATAGAATTGGCATCTAGTGCACTCCCCCCCCCCCCCGGTTGATGCATGTAATCCAGAGCTAGAACACCCCCATAAAATCTGCTTGAAGACTTCCAAGTGAGAGAGACCCCACCCCCCATATAATTCATTCCATTGTCAAATTGTTCTTACCGTTAAGATGTTTCTCCTAAAATTCAATCAAAATCTACCCTCCTGTAGTTTATAAGCCTATTGGTTGTAATCCTGCCCTCTGGAGCAGCAGAGTATGAGTCATCCCCTGTGCTGTGTGACAGCCCTTCAGGTATTTGAAGAGTGCTGTTATGTCTGGCCCTAGACTTCTCAGGCTAAACATACCCGGTTCCTTCAACCTTTCCTCATAGGACTTGTTTTCCACACCCTTATAATCTCTATTGCCCTCCTCTGAACCCATTCCAATTCCTCTGTATCCATCTGTGAGGAGCCGTCAGGGGTCGCTATACAATTCCTCAGGTTTCCTTGGTTGCCCAGCAACAGTAACCATTTTCAGGTAGCGCTGGGTAAACAGAAGGAAAAGGAATCATAACAAGGACTCTTTAAATGTCTCAAAGCCTGGCTGCTAGAAGTGGTAAAAGAGACCTTCCAGTGCAGACAACAGTAGCCAGGAAATAACAAGAGGCCCAAAAAATACTTCCTCACGTCCACAGCAAACTCTGTACCATGTCATCCTAACTTCCCAACTACTTACCTATGGCTTGCACCACTACATTTGACATTCTTTCTGGTCCTGCAGTTGCTAACCTGTGTTTCTATAATGGTATTCACCATGGTCTTGCAGCTACTTATCCTGCTCTGTAGGATAGGTCATCTTGATCCTGAATCTACTTCTGTATATTGCTTTATGGGCATCCACCTGGGCCTGCAACTACTTACCCAGTCTGTGCGCATTCCTTCTGATTCTGCAGATACTTAACTGTATCAATTTGTAAGCATTTATTCTGGGTCTGCAGCTACTTACCTTCATCCTGGTTCTACATCTACTTACCAGTATTGCTCTGGGAATATTCCACCTTATCCTGCAGCTACTTACTTTGGATCTTACTAAGAAGGTATTATACTCCTGCAACTACTTACTTGAATAATTCTGTGCTGTAACAAGGGTTAATAAAGTCTAGAGTTGCTGTATTTACATTGTCACTTCCCCTGCTTTCCACCAGAAGAAACAATGTGACATCTCCCCCCCCCCCCGATGGAGAGGGCATCCCATGTGGTACTTTTTTAAATTGGGGCACCCAGAACTGGACACACTACTCCAGATGTGATCTGACTATGGCAGAATAAAGTGGAAGTATTACTTCTCACGACATGGAACCTATGATTCTATTAATGGAGCCTAAAATCACATTAACTCACAAATGTTGGAGAAATCTGCAACAGAACCAAATGAGTTTGGATTTTTATGAATCTGACCTGTGGATTCCGCAGTGGACCAGCTTTCCCCCTGTTGGGTAGATTTCACAGATTTGTGGACCATTTTTCTAACCTTGGGGATTTTGCAGAAATGTTGTCAAAAAGTACCCAATAATTAATTGGGTACTTAAATTGGGCTATTAATTAATTGAGTAAATAATTAATTAATTAATTAGGTAATTAAAAACCCAAATGCAAATTTCCCTCGAAGGCTAAAGAGTGAAAATGCGCATTTTGGGGGGAAATTTGCATTTTCACAAATGCTATTTTGCACAAATCTTGCACGTGCACAAATTTGGAAACTAAAAACAATCTTGTTTTCATAGGTGGGCAGATGACGGAATGAAAGATGCCTGACAATTTGAAAAACAAAGATGAAATGGATTTTACATAATTTATACATTCTTACATTAGCCTGTTTTTCCCCCAGCCACATTACTCTACTGACTCAGTTTTACCATGTGATGAACATCTAGGATGCTGACTAGCAGCAATCTGGGCAATGGAGCCCAATTGCAGCAGTCTTTGAGAGAACTGCATCAACCACTATCCTCTGTTGCCCAGCACACTGCACATAAAGGAAGTAGCGCATCTGAGAAAGGGAGGGAGGAAAAATGTATTTTCTCTCTTTAATGCTGCTTGTAGCATTGTATCAAAAATCTGCCTGTGCCTGGGAGGGCAGCAGATGCCCTGACGTCCAGCCCTCACAGGTCCAGGAGGACCCACCCGGCTCTAGGATAGACCACGCCTGACTGTTCTTGGGCCTTTGAGAGTGTCCTGACCTGTGCCCTTTGTCCCTTTTCCTTCACTGCATTAGTGACAGCCATTAGAGTGGAGAAATTGCGTGTTCCCTCCCCCACACACTGATGGGGGCCTTAAAGGCCCTATTAACGGCATTTAAGGCCCCAATAAGCATAGCACCAGCTCCTGCCACAGTGACAATGAATTGTTAAAAGCTTAGGGAAGAACATGGGAGTGTGTTTTAGAAGGGGTTTGGAGCTGGCAGGAAGGCCTTCTGGAGATACAGGGGTCATGAGTTTTTCTGAGCCCCTAGGATTGGCTCAGAAAAAATAGCTGACTTTTTCTGTTTGGGGAGCAGGAGGAAGAGTGGATAGTTAACAAATTGATCCAACGTGGGTTTTGGGGAGCTTACTCATCACTAAGTACATGTTTCTCAATGGTGAAAGTTTTCAACCTCTTTATATTAAAAACTATTAAAATAGCCTTTGACTAATTTTTAATTTAGTTAGATTAGAGTAGTATGAGCTGCTTGTCTATGGTATAGCCAGACACCACAGTAGTTCAGTATTTGCTGTCAACATTTGAAGTTCATAAAAATTAAGGCTTTTGTCCACAGAATAATTTCTTCTACTTTCAATGAGTCTTTTTCTTTAGCTCTACCAGGCTAACTGCAAACTGGTATTACTGAACAGAAAAAAGTATTAGAACTCCCAGCATGTCCCAGCCAGCATCCTATCATTTGTTTTAGTGTTTTTTAAAAAAAGTGGCTGAATGTTTGCGGTGAACAAATGTATATTTCTGAGGATTTTATTTTACAGTATTATTCATGGTTCATTTCAAACTTATTGATCCAATGTTCTCCATTATTCCCTAGGCTGTTAATTTCTGGTACGTCCTGGTGATGAATGATGAGCACACAGAACGGCGCTATCTTATGTTTTTTCTTCTGGGTTGGGGTCTTCCAGCTTTCGTTGTGATTCTACTTTTAATTATCCTACGAGGAATCTATCATCACAGCCTGTCACAGATTTATGGCCTAGTCTACAGTGATCTGTAAGTATACATATGAACCCCCCCCCCCAAAACAAGGATTGAGTATTGATGTTTGTGCACTTTTCCTAGAACTTTATCTGTGATCTAGATTCACAGTACGAACAATGCAATCTATTCAGAAATCAGTCCCATTGTTTTTAAGGGGTTTTACTCCTAGGTAAGTGCATACAAGATTGCATCCTAAAAGAATTATGGTCATCTATGAACCATTCTTCCTGCTCCAGTGTTTGGATCCAGAGCTCTGGATTACCTGACGCTATGGGAATGCATTTTATTTAAGGGAAAAATATAAAAAGAGCCCAATTCATACTCACAGGAGTGATAAACACCAAGCAAATGACACTGAAGAGCAAAGAGAGCTAGTCTAACTACACTTTTAAATCTACATACTTCACAGACACAGCCATTTTTGGAATTACAACATTCACTCAAATGTATTTCAGAAACTAAGTCGGATGACCAGTATCAGAGAAACCCTCATGACCATAAAGAAAAATAAGTCTTGTGAAAATTTTAAAGTTTTGCTTCTAAGTAAAGGGCCCCATGGCGTGTGTCCTCCCACCCCAACCCTGCCACAAAACACAGTAGTGAAGAGATATGCGTGCTGAATACAAAAAAAATTGTTGTTTTTCAAAGGATAACAAAATTCTGCATTTTATAAAACATGATTTAAAATTTCCAACTGTACAGTCAGCAAAGGATTTCCATAAGTTATCAAAAGATTTCACAATTCACTGGGCATCTCCAGCACCTTCAGTTTTCTGTGCCTATTCTGCTTTAGCATCTGCATTTTCAGCAGGGTTATTCCATCTGTGCTGCATCAGCTGTCCCCTTTCTCTTGAATACATTTCAACACTTGGAACTGCCCTTTTAGGCTTAGGGTCTGGTTTTGGTGGAGTAGATTTAGCAGATAACCTTACTCCTTTGCTTTGCTCTTGTCACACCTAAGTATTTAATGCTCCTAGCAAGGGAGTTGCATATTGCCTATTCGCTACCAGGCCTGGTTTCAGGTTTTGGTACTAATGTACAAAGCCGTAAACAACAGGTTACCTGAGAGAGCGCCTTCTCCCTTAGCAATCTGCCCGATCAGTGAGGTCATCAGAGGGCATGCTCCTAGTGGTTCCTCATGGACCTATGGCCTGACTGGTTCACCTGGAGAAGAGCCGTCAGTGTTGTCACTCCCTTCCTGTGGAACTCCCTACTGCTGAAGATCAGGCCAATATTGCCTTGTTTTTGGCGCATCCTGAAAACAGTTCGTTTCTACGGTTGACCAGCCTTGGTTTTATTGGCACTCTGTTTTTTAAAGATATTTTTAATATAATGTTTCCTCTTTTATCTTTTGTTCATTTTATCTCTTGTTGCTCCAAATACTGTTTAGATGTGGAGCGGTATACAAACGTTGTAAATAAGTAAATATTTTAAGAGCATTGGATACCTAGAAATGCAAATTTACTAACTGTTATCAGCCCTGTTCAGAAGACACCTTAAACCACAGCTTTAACCATGGTGCTTAAGCCAAAAAGCCTTAAGCACTGTGGTAAAAGCCATGTTTTAAGGTGTCCTCTGAACAGGGCCATTATTTCCAAAACCATAATTCCCTAATGTTGGGCTACATGGTACATATTAGAAGTACACTGTGGTGATAGGAACTACTTTCATTAGATCTATCTTTATATCTCATTTTTCTCAATAGCTGTACAGGTCAGCAGGGAGTCCAAAATATTATAGAGGTTATGATTTCTGCACAGTTTATTATGAATAGATGTAAAAAATGTAAAATATACTTAATGCACATTTCTTTTTAGACAGGTTGCCTTAGATTATTTATTTTGCAAGTTGCCAGCAGCTCTTATTTTCAAAACCACAGCAAGTAAACTTAATAAAACCACAAACACCCTGGTGCGTTGGAATTGGAAACTAAACAAATTGGCCATTTTAAAAGGAAACCATTTTTGACTGAAAAAGAAGGTCTGAAAGAACTTGAAATAGTTCACCACCATGACCTTTCATGCTATATCTTTTAAGATGGCAGCAATCTCTGTTTATAGTAAGCAAGTAAAAATATACTGAATATACATTAAATATATGAAGTTATTGAAAGAGAACAAGCAATATGTGAGACAGCTAATCTGATCATACATTATCCAGGAAGGTTAGTGATGATAAGGATTAATTATTCACCTCCTGATTTAGTCATATTGTGGAACCCTATTTTCCAAGAAACCGCCTTCCTCAGGCCAGCAGGGTCATACAGACAGAAGTTTTTAGGCCTCAGGACATGGACGGGGAATCTCTGGCCTGTGGGTCTTACATGCAGGGCTGGCCTTACCATTAGGCACAGTGAAGCCTCCACCTCAAGCAGCAGATGCTAGGAGGTAGCAGCAAGGTGTGTTGGAAGAGAAATCTGCCATGAGGAATGTTCTGCACACCCTAAGTTATTTACCTTGATAGCTCCAGGTGGAGTGGAGGGATGCTGTCCCAACATCATTGTTGAAGACTTCCAATCCAATTGGCTTTTGTACATAAAATGGGAGGGGTGCCATCTTGTTCTTTGCCTCAGGCAGCAAAATATCTTGGGCTGACCCTGTTTACATGGTCCTTGTGAGGTTCCCATCTGGCCCACTGGCTTCCCTGCGTTATCTCTGATCACTGCCTGGAGATAAGACACTATTCCTGCTCCCCCACCAATGCTGCATTAAGGCTTAATTCCAGTGAGGGGGGCATTTTGAGGGAAGTAGCTACTGGGAAAGGAAGGGCTAACCCTTCCCTCCCTGACACTGCAACCCCCCCTTTGAAAAAATGCCCCTTCCTCAGTTCAATTGGGCCCTAATATCCCCCTTGGTACCAATTGAGGCTTTCTAAAAGCTTGACTGTGGTGGGGGAGGGGCAATCACATTGCGGAGCCAGGTGTGAGACCACATGCCATTTTGGGATGTGGCCCCACTCAGTGCAGGCATGTGGCCACTGACATGCTTGCCTGTAACAAATTTAGCCCTTGGGCTGAAAAAGGTTCCCCACGCCCACTTTAGGAGATGGAAGGTGAGGGGTGGTTGAGCTTAAAGGGGGGTTCCAGTGAATCCAGAGATACCTATACAGAAGGGAAAGAGGACTAGACTAGAAACCTAGGTGTTCTAAATGTTTTATCAGTTTCTCATCAATCTCAAGTGAATCTGATAAAGGCCAATAATCCAAAATGTTATCCTGGAAGAAAAAAATTAACTGGGTTTGTTTCACCCAGATCTGGCTGGATGAGGCAGCAAATCCTGTATTGTCCCAGTGGGTACCAGCTCATGTTTGGTGCTGCTTCCAGCTAGGCACTTGATGGGGATGGGGAGTGGCTGTGATCCACAAAAGATCCATTTTGCTCACTAGGCATCCAGTCCTAGATGACTTTTCTGTACTATATGCACTTGATATACAAAACTACCTGCTTTCCTGTCTTAACAGATTCATGGAGGTCATCTTGAAATTGGAGTTGGAAACTCTCTAGCTTTTTGTCCTGGGGGGCCAACATCCACATTCAGACCCCCTTTACTGCTGTGGCTCAAAATCTCATCACCACTTTGGCTGTGAAGTATGGACCTGTCCCAATGTATTTCTGTCCCAATATGTTCATCTAGTGTTCCAGAAGGGAACAGGAGGAACTGTTTTGCACTTGTCAGCATACAGACAGTCTGAGTTTGGGTCAGCCTTCAATGACTCATTGGCCATGAAGAAGAATACAATAACCTGATACTTGCCGAGGATTAGACTTCCTCCCCTTCTTAGCATTAAAATGGGGAAGTGAAGTGTCCTAGCTCAGAAGTAGAACACATACTTTGCAAAAATCCCAGATTCAATCCCTGGAATCTCCAAGTATGGCTGGGAAAGACTCCTTTCTGAAAGCCTAGAGAGCCGCACTAGCCTGGTGAGCTAGATGTGCCAGTGATCTGATTCAGGATGCGGCAGCATATGTTCCAAGGCACTCTTGTGGGAGCACCAAAGGTGAAGTGGTTGGGGTAGCTGTTAGAGTACAGAGAACGGCAGCCTTGGGTCAAATCCAACAGCAAATGGCTTAAAGCAGTATAGTGTGGCAGT
This sequence comes from Anniella stebbinsi, assembly GCA_029215795.1. Lineage (NCBI taxonomy): Eukaryota > Metazoa > Chordata > Lepidosauria > Squamata > Anniellidae > Anniella > Anniella stebbinsi. The sequence continues at coordinate 48,065,046 of JARDYH010000002.1, forward strand.
ATTGGCAGCAAAGAAATCTTCCTTCACTGCCAACGTGGCATCCGCAGAATGCTATCCAGCAGAGCCATGCCAATTAGTTAGGAGATTTGTGCAGCCTCCTATTAATGAACTTGTGGAATTATCAAAGGCCTGCTGTGTCTTATTTGTGAAGCATTTTGAAGATAAAGTTGCTGCCATCCTCTCAGATGTCATATTGGTTATTTATTTGTTTATTTATTTATAAAGTGTGTAAAAATGCATTTCATTATAAAATAATCCCAAAGCGGGGTACAAAACCAGTAGAAGCATACAAACATACACTGATACAACAGTAAAATAGAGAACAGAAACACAGCTAAACAACATTTTACAAGATGCAGCAACACGGATTCAATCAAAAGCCTGGGTGAACAAATAGGATTTGGCATTGAAGCTTATAAGATTCAGCACTGACCGTATTTGGGAGTGAGTGGCTGGTTTCGGACAACACTTTAGTCAATGGTGGGTTGAGTAGCCAACTCACAGTTGGTCATTTTGTGGGTTCTCCCCACACAACATATTCCTACACAACTGTGGGTGGTTGGGGCTGGCATTGAGTGGACTAATAGTCAACCCAGCATTTGTCTGACACAACCCTCTCCCCTCCCTCCTTCCTCCCTCGGTCCTCCCGGTTCTATCCCAGCAGCCTCTGCAAGTTGCGCCAGTTGTAGCAGCGTGGCAGCCGCCGCTTTGGTCGCGCTTGCCGCCTGCCTATATGGGCTTGTGTTTTAACTCACTCACCCCTCCACACAACACTTCAAACAACTAGCTTTGAGCTAAACAACTTGCAAGCCAGTTGTTTCTCTCAGTTGCTTATTTGGGCGGAATAGCATACTGTCAGTAGTTTGTGAGCGACGTGTTACCCTCCACACAACACAATAAGCAACACAACTGACGATTGTTCCCCCCCCCCCTTTGCTTAATATGTTGTCCGAAGCCAGCCAGTGAGTTCTAAAATCAGGGTACCTCTATTGAGAACAGCCTCTCTCTGTGGTTGCTATATGTCTAATGAGATATATCAATATATCTAATTTTATTACCTTTAAATTGTTATAAACTGCCCAGAGAGCTTCAGCTATTAGGTGGTATATAAATGAAATTAATAATAATAATAATAATAATTATTATTATTATTACAGGCAAATACAGCACCATCAAGAGAGTATCCCCACTAGATCTTAATATCCAGGCAGTTACATAAAGGGCAAGGTGCTATATCAGTTAAACAGGTCCTCAGCCATATAGGGCTTTATATATCAGCACAATCACCTTGAACTTAGTTCCCCAAAACCTACTCTGGTGGCAGAGAGGCCTCAAAACAGGGATGCGTCAGGATTTCTGAACTGGGAAAGTTTTTTCCCCCCAAAACTTTCAACTCTGAAATTTAGTATCAGTACTAACAATAAAAGATTGGGCAAAGAGTAGTTAATAATTTCTTACTGAATAAATTTCCGTGGTCAGACAAGCAAATATCAAAATGTGTAGACTGTTCGTACATCTAGGAAGGAGGAGAGATGTAAAACTTGACTTTGGACACTGCAAATTCAGCCGAGAACAGGAAGCACAAGTCAGTTGAGATCCTGTGCTCATTATGTTGCATAACATTTGAAGCCACTCACAGATTTCATAACGGTGCTGTTTCCTCAGCAGGCATCCAAAGCAACCCTCAACTTTTCATTGACGGGATGCTAGTTCTAGTAGTAGATGTAAGATTCTCTATGAACACAAGTCAATCTGGTCTTATTAAACATAGCACTGGCACAAACAAAGGTGTAGACTAAGGGCCATCACCATCTTTTATGGCTGCCTGGGTTGGAATGGCTCTGAATTCTGCTATACTGGAAGTACTGCATAGCATGGAGTGGACATGCAGTGAGACTTCCATTGCACCTAATCCCCCCCCCCCCGGTTTCCCTCCACGTTTATTTACCTCTGAGGCAGAAGCGCATCAAGCTTATGATCCCTTTCACCTGAGTAGCTGCTCTTTTGCTCCTTTGCTCGTTAGCTCTTCCACTCCACTCCACCGTCCCCTTCTCTTTCTCCCTCCAGTCCGGTCCTGTCAGATGAGCACTTCAACCAGACTGTCTTTCTGCCAGGCAAAAATGGAAGGACCCTTTAGTCTGGCTCTTTGTGGGCATCAAGGGAGTACAATCCTGTTGTATGATTTAAAAAAAGGTTTTCGAGCCTTGGATGCAAGGTTTGGGTTTTATATTGAAGCTTGGAGCCAGTTGCTGGGAGAGATTGCATTTCCCTGCCGGGACCTGATGCAATCCATTCAAGCCCCCAGTTCCTTTAAAACTACACGGAGGCTTAGGGTGCATTATTTTATTTTTTTTATTGCACTTAGGGAAAATAATCCAGACTTTTAGCATTCTAGGAAAGGCTGGGGAAGAGGTGGGTGTCAGCAAGACAGGCACAGCATCATGTGAGTACCATGCTACAAATCTGCACACCAGGCATGGCGAGAGTGCACTAAATCGCTGGTGATGGAGCTTTGGGTCTGGGGACAGGTCCCAGTGCCTGCATGAAGACATCCTTTGGGCCTTTGGCTTTGCACCAAGATGGTGCAAACTGTCTCAGTGAGAAATTCAAGTAATGAAAATCCTTATACATTATGTCCCCTACTCAAGGCACTGGGCGATGTAATGTAATACGAGCTGTATGTGCAATACAATAATTTCTTCCCTTTGAAACAAGTCCCTCTGATTTCTGTGGGACTTGCCCTGAAGAAATGGGCTTAAGCTCAGGCCCCAAGTGCCTTGTTTGGCTGTCATCGTTGCTCTCTTTTGTTTTAATTGCTGTTGGAACAGCTGGCACTCAACCAGCCCGAGAGACTACTAGAATGCCAGAGCTGAAAGCTAAATGACACCCAAGTGTCTGAATCTGATGACAAATATTGTACGTGATGCTGAGGCTAAAAGAATATTAGCAGGAAACCTATAATTTTCATTAACTGATTCCTTGTAATCACAGAGATGATGTCAGATACTGTGAATTGTTGTACGTAGACTGTGCCAGAAATGCCCCCTAATGTATTATTTTCATGAAATGGAGTGTGATTGATCTTCTATAGATACCTCCTGTTTTATTTTGTGCCCATATTATATTCGGGAAGAATTTGTGCCTTCAAGCAATTGCATGGTAAAATATATCCTGCTATTCACTATGGATGCTATTGTAAGAAGTATTACAAAATGTGATTGCTTTATCATCATATATGTTTTGCTCCAGGAAATAAGTGTGCGGTGACATATAGGCTGTGTATCCTTTCAAAAAGGCCCTCAAAGGATAGAATAGAATATGATTAAAATACAGTAATGAAAATGAGTACAATCAGCAGTAGAACCAGTGAAACAGGGATGGAGGCCTGTTGAAAAAGGATGATCTTCATGAGACATTGAAAGGTTGACAAGGATGGGTCCTGCAAGGGGAATTTTGTTTGAGGCGTTTACACGCGTACATCTGTATTTCTGTAGACTTTCCCCACCATCCATTTTCAGACATCATGCTGAACGCATGAATGTCAGGGATGAGGTGTGCAACATCAGGGGCAGCAGTTTTAGTGCTGCTCTCCCCTCCACAACTTTAAGCTCCGCTTGGAGGTAGATTGCTATGGAATAACAGTCAGCAAGAATTTCCCTCACTCTGAAATGCTGTATTGGTGGTGCCTATTCTCCTGCTTAGTAGACAAGAGGTATATCCACACCGAAGAATGGGGGAGCAGCATATATTCTGAAGTGTACACTAGAATCACATTCTTTCATCACTTGGACTTGTGGTTAATTTGCTTAAAGGGTGGGCTACCAATTGCCCACATAGCACTAGTCACTATGACCAGATGTGGCAAAACCGGTGCATAAAATCGTTACATGGCATAGAAATTAAAGGAGTTTGGAAGAGGGGGGATTAGGACCAGTCTCATGCCTTCCTAAGGGTCGTTCAGCTAACACAACTCTGGTTATGTTAGTAGAAGCTCTTCCGTTCTGAAACAGTGGAGTCAGTAGGTACAATGGAGATTTAGCTGACATCAGAACAAAGCAGAACAGAGTCTGGAGCTATGTTGGCGTACAGGACTCTCTGTGTCCTCACAGTTATTCAGTTTGGTAGATTCAGGATGCCTATTGTCTGTCATTTCTCCCGTCATTGTGGGTGTGGGACTTCATTGCAGAACACTATTCTTTCTAAGAGCATTTATACCATTGCAAACCTTTACCATCGAGGCAAAGCAAACGTTACCCTTTCTTCCCAAAAGGCAGGCACGAACCAGTGGATTATGCCTTGAGAGTATTTAAAATAGAAGTGCTACCTTGTTATAGAAATATGATCTTGAAACCTACATGAGGAAAGAAATGTATGTCTTGCTGGTTGAAGCTGAAGCCATTTTTAGATTGTGAATAAGAACAATTTAGCATTTAATTTTAGAAAGTTTGCAGTGTGCGATATTTCTGGATGATTGGAACACCCATGCATGATGTAATAATTCCATATCTGGCTCAAACTTCCTGTAAGCAGATCCTAGGTACTTCTTTGAGTGGGTGGACATCTACACCTACATCCAGCTGAACTGACCACAGTGGAGCTCTTACTAGGTAGAAGAATCAATGGTTAAAATGTAATATATGAAGCTGGAAGACATGCATTTAGAAGTGTGTAATCTTTGCACACTAAACCACCATTCAGATGTTGGAGTGCATGATGCACTCCCAGATTTCAGTTTCTAGAGGAGTTTTTGTTACAGCAGAAATATCAGAGTCTTGTGGAGTCTTAAAGTCTCCTAATCCCAGTATTGGTAGTGGTGCCATAGTCATGAATGTTAGTTTCATTATCTTTTTCAGAGGCCATACACCATTTTCTTTTCCACCATCAGTGGAGGCAAGTTTAAGCAGCCTGATATTCAGAACTATTTCATATGTGTGTGGGTATGTGTTCAGAGTTTAGATTTTTATTTATTATACACACACAAAACAACAAAACATTGACAACATCAACTACATACTAAAAGAGGACCGTATACAAAGTTAAAGTGGTTCCAGGATTTCCCCCCTGCTAAGATATATAACCATCTTTGTTCTTGTCACTAAACAAACAACTAGTTTCCTCCTCCTTTATCTTAACCCTTCTCAATCGTTGAATCTGCAGATAAACAGTTCATTTTTTCTTGTCCCTTCAAATAGTATATAAGTATATAATTTAGTCCTAAAACCAGATGTTGACTTTTCCCTTATAATTGACGTAAGTTTAGCCATCTCAGCCAGCTGCATAACTTTCAAAATCCATTCATCCATTGTGCGTAGCACTGGACTTGTCCATTTTTGTGCATTTAGCAATCTCGTTGTTGTCATATATAAAAATAAAGTCCCACAATTCCTTTTCATCTGACTGTTCATTAGTCCCAAAAGAAAATATTCTGGCCTCAATTGTATATTAATCTTTAAGCTTTTTTGCATTAAAGAATGAATTTGTATCCAAAACATTTTTGCTTTCTTACAAGTCCACCATAGATGATAAAAAGTTCCTTCTTGTTCTTCACATTTCCAACACATTCTAGAAGCTCCCTCATACATTTTAGCTAATTTCGAAGGGGGCATATACCATCTATACATCATCTTATAAAAATTCTCTTTAAGTCTGACACTTAAAGTAAACTTTAGATCTTTTGTGCACATATTTTCCCATTGTTCCATTGATATATTATATCCAAAGTTTTGTGCCCATTTTATCATACATTCTTTCACTTGTTCTTCCTCCATCTCAAATTTCAGCAGTAACTTATAGACTTTTGAGATAATATGTTCATCATTTGTACAGAGCTCCCTTTCAAATTCAGACTTTGTTTGCTCAAATCCACGTTTTTCCATCTAATTTAAACCTTTCCACGATTTGCAAGTACGTAAACCATTGACACATATGTATGTGTGAGTGAAAGAGAGGGAGATGTTTGCCCACATTGTCTCTCTTCTCAAAATGAGATCAAAACCTCAACATTCCATATAACTGACAAAAATAAATAAGACTTTGGTTGCTTTGAATTTAGGCTCTAGTCTTTACACATTCAGTTAATGACAGCCACTGTAATGTACTGGCTAGCCAGGCTGACCACTATGAAAGCGGTATATAAAAGGCAGGAGCCACACCAAGCGGGATATAGCACAATGAAAGCGGTATATGGCATGTGTCTATGGGTCCCAACAGTTGTCAGTACACTTCAGTACCGCTATAAAGCAGTAGTGTGGCTCCTGCCTTTTATATGCCGCTTTCATACCACTATATCCTGCTTGGTGTAGATTGGGCCATAGTTCTCCAAATAGTTCTCATATCCTAGATGAAGCCCTCTTAATGTAAAGACTCTGAAGCAATAACTGGAGGGCAATCTCTCCCATCAGAATTTGTAAGGTCTTAAACAGATGAGCTGGAACATGCAAACAACACAAGTGGAGGTGCTAAAACCAGTGTTGAAAGAAAAAGGTAAAGGAGGTTCTGTAACCCCCCGCCCTCATTTGACGCACATCTCCCCTTGGAGAGGCTTTAAACAGAAATTGATTTCCCTTTGAAGATTACGAGCATAATCTGATTTATATTTTCATAGTTTGCATATAAAAATGTGTCCTTTTCCAGTTTAGACATATATTGAAGGAAGCTAGCAGAACTGTAATGAAGTTAGAAATGTATATACTGCACAGCTATACCATGCAAACATAGAAATTAGTATTTGGTGCAGAACTGAGCTGAGTATCCTCAGAATCTTAGCTTTCGTTAAAAAGAAGTAGAAGTATCTAGCTGTTATTGTTATAAAGGTAAGTTCATATTTATGGAGGCTCATCCTGGTGAAATAGCAAATATTGTTGTTGTTTTTTAAATCATACTGTTGTGTAGTGCATGTCGTTTAGCATTAATCACTAAACTATGGTTTTACAATTTGGGGCAGCGAATGGACTCAAACATCATGTGCCCTCTCTCCATCTTCCCCTCTCATGTGAGGTTTTCCCTTAGCTTCTCCCTTCCCTGATTTGCTAGCCATCACTTATGGGGATTTCTATATTGGAGAAACAAGAGATACTGCTAAAGCAGAATTGCCGCCAAGACACGATTTGCAAGCTCACTTCAAATCACAATTTGGATACAGTTCCTGGTAAATGCTAATTATAACTTGCCCAGTTCAGATGTTGCAGCAAACAATAGTTAGATCAAGCCAAGGAAGAGAAGAGGGGATTCACAGAGAAGAGAGGAAGAGGGAGGGAGGGACACATGATCCCACAACATTCTTGATCATTAAGGCATGGTTTGATTATCAGGCAATATGATGAGAAGAGAACCAATAAAGATGCCATTATATGGCATTGTGGCTGCCCACAATAAAGCATAGACAAAAGAACATTAAAAAAGTAAGATGAGCCCCACTGGATCAGACGAAAGGCCCATCTAGTCCAGCATCCTGTTCACACAGTAGCTGATACGCTACCTATGGGAAACCCACTGCAGCACATGAGCGCAGTAACATTCTCTTGCTCATGTATTGCCTCTTATACTGGAGGTAATATATAACCGTTATGACTGATAGCCTTATCATCCATGAATTTGTCTAATTCCCTTTTAAAACTGGCAGTGAATTCCATAGTTTCAATATGTGCTGTGTGAAGTACTTCCTTTTGTCTGTCCTGAATCTCTCTTCCCACCATTCAGCTCCATTGGATGACCCTTTGGATCTAGAATTTTGAGACAGGAAGAAAACGTCTCCCCATCCACTTTCTCCACACTATGCATGATTTTATACATCTCTTATCGGGGCCCCTTACTCTCTGTTTTTTTTTAGCTAAAAAGTCTCGAACAATGTAACCTTCCCTCATAGAGGAGTTGCTCCAGCCCCTTGATCATTTTGGTTGCCCTTTTCTGCACCTTCTCCAGTTCTACAATATATATTTGGAAGTATAGTAACCAGAACTGTACACAGTATTCCAAATAGACCCACACCAGGTTAGTGTTTTTATTAAGCTATCCACCAGAACCCAAAAATTCCTTCCGTGGTCAGTCACCACCATCTCAGACTAGGAATGGGCAAACTTCCCCTTGTGCGCCACTCACCAGACCCCCGCTGCCTGCCTGACCCTGGTGGATGCACGGAGCAAGTTGTCGGATGGTCTGTGGGCAAGCAGTGTCCCGCTTTCCCATGAGCCGCCATTTTACACAAAATTGCAGGGAAGTCTTTTATGGAAATCACCATTTTGCACAGAATGGCAATTTCTGTAAAAGGCTTACTTGCATTTTTGCATAAAATGGCAGCTCACAGACAAGCAGCGAACCACAAGCTTGCCTGACTTGGCGTGCCCCGAATTGGACAAGCTCGGGTTGTGAGCTGGCATCTGGGGGGAGGGGCTGGCGACAACTCACTGAGCTTGAGCCCCAAACCAGATTCCTCTGGCATCCCTGGCTCAGACTCCATCAGCCTATATGTAAAGTTACGGGTTTTGGTCCCAGTTTTTTGCAATGCTTTTCTAGTGTTCTAAATTTCTGCTGCCCCATTCTCGAGTTATGCTACAAATATGATTCTATACTTGGTTGCATTTCTTTATGATAACTACTTTAGACTCTATATTGCTAACAGCTGGAAATACTTCTGGTTTCAGTCAGAGTTTTTTTAGAGACTCGGAAAATGTGAAGTCAAGTCAAATTAATAATGGAGTCTAAATCCAGGGAGAATTGCCCATTCCTCTTGATGGACATTTGTGAAATCATGTTTTGAAGGTAGTTTCTGCTCGGTTTTTAAGTTCAAGTAGATTTGTTATTTTTAATACTATTGGTATCAGAATAAGGTCTTGCATGTTGTGCTGTTGTTTTCCCCATAGTAATATTAATCCAAAAGTTTATTCTTTTGAGTAAAATAACAATTGAAAACAAACTATGAGCATTAGGATTAGTTCCACAAGTTTCAGTGTGCCACTGAATAAATAGAATTCCATGCATCAACAGCTGTTTTTAGACTCGGGACCCTTGAACTATTGATATGGTTCATCCAATAATTGTTTACTTTGACTCATAACGCTGCTGGCACACGGAGCAAAATACTTTTTACAGGAAATCCCTTGTTCATGCTGTGTTGGCATTCAAGGGGCTTTCTGGTGAAGTTAAAATGTGCAGCTACACGTCATAAAATAGAAACAAAACAAAAACTCTGTCAATAGCACTAAAGGGAAAGTCCAACCTACGTCCCAAAAGAATGGTGCAACTTTGGATTTTCTTTCCTTTTCTTCAAAGCCAAATACTCCATTAGAATTGTCAAGTGATTTGCATAGTAATTTCATGTGCTGTGAGCTTTATATTTGTTAACTGATGTTACCTTTGAAGTTGTAGAGAGCTATGTTATGAAAAGCATCTGCCAAATGAACCTGTCTTCAGTTCCTACTACAGCTTGTAAATAGTGCAGCTGTACAAATGTTCATGAATAACATTCCATTATATATCTTCCAGGCTGGCACTGCGCAGAGAGGAGCAGAGTAGACTTGGTTATCAGAGACTTCCACTGTCTTCTATGGGTCAAAGTAAATAGGCAGCAAACTTGGATATGATTTGGGGAGTGACAAAGGCTCATCCTGCTGTAGACACGGAGGTCACTACCTTCAGTGTAATCCCAAAAAGTCAGGGTGGGAAGCACATGGGTGTAAACATGACAAAAAAAGGTGCTATCCTTAACCAAAAAGAGCCAATACAAAATCACCAAAAAGTTAAGGTTTCCAAAATTTAAAAGTTATTTCAAGCAGATATATTAAAACATTTGAACAGAGCAATTGAATTTACAGAATGATAAAAATGCAGAGTAAATATTCCTTCAACAATTATTAAGACAATTAACTCTGTATAGTTGAAATAGAAGGTAGGCCAAACATGTTTCGACGTTTCGTCTTCTTCAGTGGCCTTTGTAATACAACAAGCATGTATACTGCTATAATTACCAATTATTTGTAGATTATACACAATTCAAAATCTCACAGCTATGGAATTTATTTACAACAGATGTAAAAAGATGTTTTTGTTACTCGGCACAAGCTGATATAGTAGACTTGATATATAAAAGAACAGATATCTTGAACCTGGGGCTGACTATCAATATCACTAGAATAGGACAGTTTGTATCACTCCCCAAAGACAATGAAACGTGCAACAATAATAAAAACATTCCTTTCTAAACAGAGTCATAACAAAATTTATAATTAAGAACAAATCTACCACAAATATAACGTTGAAGAACACATTTGGCCTACCTTCTATTTCAACTTTTGCTGCAAAAGGATTAGAGGCATAACCATAGCTTAGCATGTCGTTTGAACAGGGCCATTGTTCGTTTCACCTCAGGGAGACCTGGGTTTGATCCTCTTCATTTCTGTGGCTCATTTGGTATCCTGAGCAAGTCACTATCTCTCTAGATATAAAATGGGATATATTCCACCCTGATCTCCGGGCAGAATACACACAAAGAGAGAGAGAGTTCAGGCACTGAAATTACTCATGTGATGAGAGAGAGAGAGAGAGAGAGAGAGAGAGAGAGAGAGAAGAGACAATCATTCTAGTTCCACCTCCCTCTGTCACCCACCATCAATTGGAGGCAAATGTCTACTCATGTAGATTCCCCGTACAATTTAGAACCCTGGGAAAATCAGGATTCCAAATCATGCAAGGAGCTTACATGTGTAGAAAAGGCTCCCTACTGCTGATGTTTGCAGCCAACACATGGAGAAGGATGAGGACAGTAACGGAGGAGTGTCTGAAGTTAGCATGCTGATCCACATTGCCTTTCCTACAGAAAATGGTGGTTATTGAGAGCAACCTGCCCCCCCAAAACCAACTCTTTTCCGCTAACCATAATAACCAGATGCATTCCTAAGAAATTGTACTTATTTGGGCCAGTATCATCTGGGCAGATGTATGATGTCTGCGTACTGCTTCTAAAAGAAAGTGAGTGTCTGGGAAGATTTTAACTGTGAGCGCAACACAATGGCAAAGGGGTCATAAATCTGCATCCGTTGATCTTTAGTGCCCATACAATTTGGTTGACTAAAAGATAGCTCCATATTTTATTCTGTGGGCATTACATGGCAACAAAAGTCCATGCCAATCTGCTTAGTGCCCTTTTTCTACTGCAGAGGGTTGATGAGATCAACAGTCTGCCATGGTTTAGAAATAAGCAGTCACAATGGTCTTACCCTCCCTGTTCCAGAGAACAAAAAAGTTAACATCTGAGCGGATGGTAACTTCAAGCGTTTGTATTAATGTTTGCTCAGCAACAGTGTGCAGCACAGCCAATAGGATGGTTTTGTTCTGCTTCCTTTACATGTAGCTCAGTGTGCATCTGCTACTTCCTCTTTGTCAGCTGAGAAAGTCAGATGCACTTTTTTTATACAAGATGCCTTTGGGTTCAAGATCTCTGCTCCAGTCTTTCAAATGTAGCCTTCAGACTATTTGCAGTTAAACAAAGTGGGCAGTGTGTCTGTTGTAATGCACTCTGAAATACTGTCTTGGTGTTGTCTCCTGTGTGTATTGAAAGTAAATAACTGTGAACACCAATATACATAGATTTGCATTGTAATGCCATTGTTTAAAGACTGAACCGCCTAAATTTAGATAATCCTTCTGGTGAATTCGTTGCACTCAATGTATTTCCCCACATCAGTTTGTGGTCACTAAAGGAAGCCGCAAGAACAAAATTAGTGTACATGCCCAAAAAAACCAAAACCAACCCTGAAGAAAATCGCTCATTAAAGGCAGTCATAAACCAGTAATAGAATCAGGTCAGACGTCTCTCATGCAGTGCAAGAGACAATATGTAATTCACATTGCAAGAAAGAAAGAAAAGGCCCACACAACAACTTGAAATATGAATGTACTCGCCAGACATGCTCACACAAACAGTGCTTAGGGCAGGATCTACACAAAGGAGACACAGCACATGAGAGATCTGTGAGGGGTTGTAATGGATTTGAGAAGTCACCAGCAATGTGCAGCTAGGGCTGGCAACCCAGAAGCCCCCAAATGACGACATCAAGAGAGGGAGGAGGTGAAGGCATCAGGGTAGCAGAAGCAAACTCTATTTCATTCCTGTAGTCATGATGGTGCTATGATTTAAGTGTAGGGATGTCAGAGGAAGATGTCCAGAGGGTGAAGTTCGTCAAGCTTACAGCAGCTCCCACCCCCACAGCCCCAGACCACCTCTCTTGCCCGTGAGCTGGCCCGACTCAATCTGAATTGAGTCAGGTCAGCTCGTGGATTTTCAGGTGTTTCTTTTTTCTTAACTCACCATTTACACAAGCCGCAGCTGCAATTTATGTTAAAGACTGCCATTCTTAGCGCCAGCTAAGGATAGTGTGTCTCCTCTGAATGAATGCTTGGAGGCGGTAATGGGCTGGATGAGGAAAAACAAACTGAAGCTGAATCCAGACAAGACGGAGGTGCTTGCTGTCAAAGGCCACAACCTGGGTTTGGAGGTGTGTCAACCGGTTCTGGATGGGGTTACACTCCCTCTGAAAGACTGTGTTCGCAGCTTGGGGTGCTCCTGGATCCGTCGCTCCAAATGACATCCCAGATAGATGCGACGGCCAGGAGTGCCTACTATCAGCTTCGGCTGATACGCCAGCTGCGCCCCTTCCTAGAGTTGGAAGACCTAAAGATGGTAGTGCACGCACCGGTAACTTCGAAGCTCGACTTCTGCAATGCGCTGTACATAGGGCTACCTCTGTGCCTAGTCCGGAAACTTCAACTAGTTCAAAATATGGCAGCCAGGTTGGTCACCGGTACATCTAGGGGTGACCATATTACGCCAGCTTTAAAATCGCTCCACTGGCTGCCAATTAGTTTCCGGGCGAAGTATAAAGTGTTGGTTATTACCTTTAAAGCCCTACATGGTTTGGGTCCAGGTTACCTGCGGGATCGCCTTCTCCCATACAATCTGCCCCACACGCTCAGGTCCTCTGGGAAGAACTTACTGCAGTCGGCCAAGACTAGGCTGACAACCGTTACCCAGAGGACCTTCTCTTCTGTCGCTCCCAGACTGTGGAATGACCTGCCGGAGGAGTCTCATCAACTTAACAGTCTTTTCGAATTTAAGAAAGCTATAAAGACTGTTTTCTTCCGGCAGGCATATCCAGTGGAATTTTAGAATGTTTTAAGGATGTTTTTAGGATGTTTTAGGATTTTTTATGCAGTTTTAATAATATGTGTCATGTTTTAATCAGTTTTATGTATTTTATCATGTTGTTGTTCCCCACCTTGATCCAGACGGAGAGGCGGGTAAGAAATAAAGTATTGTTGTTGTTATTATTATTATTATTATTATTATTATTATTCTATGCTTAATTTGAGCAGAATGCAGGCACAATTTGCAGCTGCAGTTTGCACAAAATTGAGCATATTACAGATGCAAATTACTACGGCAATTTGCCCAAATAGCAGCTGAAATTTCTGTAAGTGGCAATTTAAGGGAGGACTAAGAAAGTTCCCGGATTTTGGGGGGAAGCCCACAGCTAAGCTCGCAAATGCAAGCTGAACCAGGGGTCTGGTGAAATCTGGCAAGCCCCCAAATGGCTGGATTTTCCCATGACAGACATCCCTATTTCAATGAGCTTAAATGCAAAACTGTACATAGTATTTTTTAAAATCAATGTTGGTAAACATTTTGGAACGTAGAAGCTGTTTTAACATATGGAATGGCCGGTGGAGGGAATAGTAGTTTTGTGCTTCACAACTAAAATAATACATAAAGCTACCTAAAGCCCTCCCCTTCCCACCCAAGACCATGATGTTCAAAGTGTAAAAATACCTAGCTGCATCGCTGGTCATCTTCACAGGTAGTGACAGTTGCCACTGCATGCAAGTCATCCAGCTTTTCTCTCTCTCAACCAATAGTACTGTGAATAGATATGTAAATATTTAAGCATTTTAAAAATAAATTTTAAAAACCGAGGGGGCACAAGCAGCCCCCAAATTCAATTCCTTTGATCGATGTTCTTGAAAGAGAATAGGGACATCAAGTAAGGGGGACACTCATACTCCTCTGCAGACAATTTGGAGAATGTCATCCATCTCCCTTTTCCCTCCATTCAAGAGGTGTAGCCATATTAGTTTGATATAGCAAAAGCAACAGAAAGCCCCAGACATTATATTTGCAACAGTAAAAGCATGCCAGATAACAGGCCTCACATCTCTTGTACATCAGCTTTCCTCATTGACTTTGACAAAATAACCCCACTGGCAATACAAATAATACTTTCACCAGCAACACTCAGGCCTCCTCCACACGAGACGTTTAATGAGCCTTGAAGGCTCATTAAAAAATTTACCTCCACAAGCACGGAGCGCAAAACGGGTGTACAGGTGCGTTATCTCCCCGATAATGCGCATTTTCGAACGCGCGTTAAATAGCGACTTTTATTTTGCTCCGGCCGTTAAAGCGCATTTTCGCGGTGTGAACAAGCGATTACGCGCATTAACTGCTTGTAAAGCGCTTTTTGGACATGAATTAATGCGCTTCGCCGCCTCTCGCCGCCTCCGGTGCAGAGGGATTAGGAGTAAAAGCGCCTCCGCGATAATGCGCATAATCGCGGAACCGGGCGCAAAAGCGCATCCTTGTGGAGGGGGCCTCAGCCTCCATTACCTAGCAGACTGCAGAGGACAGGTGATATAGACCCTGTTCAGACAACATGCTAAACCATGATGACTAGGCATTTTGAGCTAAGCATTATGGCTTAGCGTGTCTTGTGAACAATTCCTAACCATGGTGGCTACACAACCATGGTTTAAACACACTCATTAACCGTTTGCTGCAAAAGGTTAGCAGCCTAACCATGGCTTAGTGTGTTGTCTGAACAAGCCCATAGACCCTAAAGTCAGGCATCAATAAGTAATCCCACAAACTGTCCCGTGGTCTCCTGTGTCTTGCAGCCTTTTTGTCTTCTCCATTGCTAGGCTGACTATATGAAAAGGAGGACAGAGCTCATGTAACTTTAACAGTTGTAGAGAAAAGGGAATTTCAGCCAGTGTCATTTGTATGCAATTAGTCCCTGGTGAAATTCCCTCTTCATCACAACAGTTAAAGTTGCAGGCACTATACTAGAGTGACCATATACAAAAGAAGGCAGGGTCCCTGCAACTTTAACTGTTGTAATGAAGAGGGAATCTCACCAGGTACGAATTGCATACAAACGATGCCGGCTGAAATTGCCTTTTCTCTACAACTGTTAAAGTTACATGAGCCCTGTCCTCCTTTTCATATGGTCAGCCTATCCATTGCTAAAATCTTTTGTGTGCATCCTGCCTGCAAGACATTATTGAGCCAAAAGGCATTTACTTGTACAGGCCAACATCACTCCAGGGCAGGATCTACACTGCTGTTTTAACACGTTTTAAAGCGCTTTATAACAGTAGTGACAACTGTTTTGGAGTGTGTCCTGGGCCCCAACAGTTGTCAGTACTGTTATAAAACTGCTTTAAAGCGCTTTATAATGGTAGTGACAACTGTTGGGGCTCAGGACACACTCCAAAACAGTTGTTACTACTGTTCTAAAGCTAGGGTGACCAGATAAAATCCAGGTTCATGTAACTTTAACAGTTGTAGAGAAAAGGGAATTTCAGCCAGTGTCATTTGTATGCAATTAGTTCCTGGTGAAATTCCCTCTTCATCACAACAGTTAAAGTTGCAGGGGCCCTACCTTCTTTTGTATCTGGTCACTCTAGTATAGTGCCTGCAACTTTAACTGTTGTGATGAAGAGGGAATTTCACCAGGAACTAATTGCATACAAATGACACTGGCTGAAATAATAATAATAATAATAATAATAATAATAATAATATATTTATTTATTTGTTACCCGCCTCTCCCTCCGGATCGAGGCGGGGAACAACATCATCATAAAACACACAAAACTGATTAAAAATACATAAAACCAATATATCATTAAAATACCAATAAAACACTTAAAATTCATCTGAGTAGGCCTGCCAGAAGAGCTCAGTCTTTATAGATCGTTTAAATTCCTGAAGACTGGCAAGTTCACGGATCTCTCCGTTGTCAGTCTAGTTTTTGTTGACAGTAATAAATTCTTCCCAGAGGACCTAAGCGTGCAGGGCGGATTGTATGGGAGAAGGCGATCCCGCAGGTAACCTGGACCCAAACCATGTAGGGCTTTAAAGGTAATGACCAACACTTTGTACTTCGCCCGGAAACTAACTGACAGCCAGTGGAGAGATTTCAAAGCTGGTGTAATATGGTCACCCCTAGGTGTACCAGTGACTAACCTGGCTGCCATATTTTGAACTAGTTGAAGTTTCCAGACTAGACACAGAGGTAGCCCTATGTACAGCGCATTGCAGAAGTCGAGTCTCGAAGTTACCAGCGCGTGCACTACCATCTTTAGGTCTTCCAACTCTAGGAAGGGGCACAGCTGGCGTATCAGCCGAAGCTGATAGTAGGCACTCCTGGCCGTCGCAACTATCTGGGATGTCATTTGGAGCAACGGATCCAGGAGCACCCCCAAGCTGTGAACACAGTCTTTCAGGGAGAGTGCAACCCCATCCAGAACTGGTTGACACACCTCCAACCCCAGGTTGTGGCCCTTGACAGTAAGCACCTCCATCTTGTCTGGATTCAGCTTCAGTTTGTTTTTCCTCGTCCAGCCCATTACCGCCTCCAAGCATTCATTCAGAGGAGACACACTATCCTTATCTGATGCTGTTCTCAGAGGCATAGAGAAATATATTTGGGTGTCATCAGCATACTGATAGCACCCCGCCCCATGCCTCCGGATGATCTCTCCCAGCGGTTTCATGTAGATGTTAAACAGCATTGGGGAAAGGATAGCACCTTGTGGTACACCACATAGCAGCTCCTTCTTTGAGGAGCAACTATCCCCAAGCATCACCTTCTGGAACCTGCCCGAGAGGTAGGACCGGAACCATTGAAGCACAGTGCCCCCGAGTCCCAATCCCCTCAGGCGTTCCAGAAGGATACCATGGTCGATGGTATCGAAAGCTGCTGAGAGGTCCAGAAGTACCAATAGGGACACACTCCCCCTGTCAATACTCAAGCGTAGATCATCCACTAAGGCGACCATAGCAGTCTCAACTCCATATCCTGCCCTGAAGCCGGTTTGAAATGGGTCTAGAAAATCTGTATCATCCAAAACTGCTTGGAGTTGCCCAGAAACGGAAGGTTCGAAATTCCCTTTTCTCTACAACTGTTAAAGTTACATGAGCCCTGACCCTGGATTTTATCTGGTCACCCTAATAAAGCGCTTTAAAGCACTTTAAAGCAGCAGTGTATATCTACCCCAGAATATCCTGCAGTTGGCTTAAGGCTCTTTAATTTTCTGGAGAAAGATGCAGCATTTGTGTAAGTTGTGAAAGAGCATGTAAGTTCCATTTTGCAAGCTTTCTGTCTTGTGCACAGCATGATTAGAGATTTATGCTTTTTTAAAGAAATTTGGCATGCCACTTGGAGGTTGTGTGATATATATGTATTAAAGCTAGGGCAAGGCTTGTTTATGCCAAATGGAATTTGCTGGCGACTCTCCCTTGCAGTGTTAAATAGGATGTAAGCATGCAAAGTGTCTTGCATATTCTATGTTGATGAGTGGGTGTCTTTCAGTATGTGCTCACTGGACTGCAATTGCTTACAAAGGAATCAGGGTTGTGGAGGGACAGTAAGTAAGCACATGTTGCCAAGTCAGCATTTTCTGCCAATAGCATATTTCAAAATGTTCCAATTAATTGCTCTGATAAGTTCCTACATGTACTCAGTAGTAGAAAGCTCATAATATCAAGCATTCAACAAGATCGTGATTTAGATTAGGCAGGGAATCAGTTTAAGATCAGCATACTGGTGTTCCTCTTTATACAGCAGCCAGAAGAGCAAATAATAATTACAATGGCCTCTACTTCACAGGCTTCCAATGAGAAAGTAGGCAGGTTTTCATTTGGCAGAATTTCTTAGCAGGAAGCTAATTGATACCTTTTCTCCCAGTTAGATTGCTTTGACTAATACTACCTGTTTGTTGAGCTTTAGTAGTTCCCTGCTCCAACCCTTTCAGTCTAGGACCTAGATCAGACTTCATCATCCTGGTGCCCTCTAGATGTTTTGGACCACAACTCCCAGCATTCCTGACCATTGACTATGTTGGCTAAGGCTGATGGGAGTTGAAGTTCAAAACATCTCAAAGGCTGGGATAAGTTGACCTAGATTCTAGGTAACACTCAGGTTTAGCCTAGACTTTGGTCATATGAGCAGATGAATGGGAAGATGGGGAAGTGGGTCATGTGTTTGGGGATTCACAGAAACAGGGATGTCATGTGTTTAAATAGTGAGTTCCAGCAGCAAGTCTTGTTAGTCATGTTGGAGTGAATAGGACTTGTACAATACATTGTAAATGAGAGGCACTTCTCATTTGCCCATCCGTGAAAGCAATTAGGTGGATGAACACACATGAGAGGGCCTTCTATGCAGTGGCCCCACACTTTTGGACAAGCTCCCATCGGAGTTCTGCAATGCTCCATCATTATAGGCTTTTAAGAAGGCCTTAAAAACATATTATTTTACCATGGCCTTCTCGTAACATTACTGCTGTTGTTTCTGTTGCCATTGTTGTTGCTTCTGGTTTTATTGTTGGCTTTTATTGCTGTTTTATTGTGTTTATGTTTTTTTATTGCTTTTAATGTTTTAACAGTTTTATGTAGTTTATTTTTGTAAGTATTTTTGTAAGCCCCCTTGTGAGGGCTTCTGCTTTGAAAGGCCACCACAAAATGTTTTAAATAAATAAACACACACACACACACACACCAGCATCCCTTAGTCTCCTGGACTGCAGATGAGGCCAGAGTGTGCATCCCTTCAGCTTTGCAGTCCCAGGGCATTTGATGCAACATTAGACTGTAGTAGCAAAAACGTGAACTGATTGAGGAAATCATCAGTGGTGCACTGGAAGGATTTAAACTGGAAGCATGGAGGAGTGAAGCCTCCTGGGAACTTCTGCTAGTATTGTTAAAAGCATTGCTGCTTCCTTTGGAATTCCTTTGTCTTGCTGAATGTGTCTAACTAATTGTGTTTGGTGGAAGTAATCAATATAATGCTATTGTTCACATCGTTACCACCCTCTAGGTGACTTGTCATTGGGCATGATGTTCACGTTATTTCTTTTGAAGTGGGGCATGCCATATAGATTTAATAATATGCTGTATTAGCTCTCATGTACAGATACTAATATAGTGAGGAACCTGAAATTAGGTATAAGCATGCACAGGGCTATGCACATGAAACAGCCACTGTGTGAGCCATCAGGGCCAGCACATCTTTTCTTGGAAATAAATCTCACTGTATTCAGTTGAACATACTTCTGGGTGAGTATGGATAGGATTGCACTTTTAGGGGGATGGGGGTGGGCTTGGGCACCTGCTTTGGGCTGCAATGAAAGGACTCATGCGGCTTGCAGGACATGGGTTATTCCTTTGACTCTCCTACTTATTTTCCCTCACTTTTAATAGCTTTTTTTGTGGTAATCTATTAAACTTTACAGTTAAACTGTGCTTTGTTAAATGTTACTTGAACATTTGAACCCTGATAATGATGGTACAGTTTTTGTGGGCTTCAGTATCTGTCTATCATTTTTTAATGTTTTCACAGAGGAAATATTACATATAAGAGCCTAATCTCCATAGACATAGCTGCGCACACGTGGGAGGGAACGCATGAGGTTCAATGCACACCGACATAATGGCATACTGGGCCGTTACTGAGAATCAAAAGCTTGTGTACATTTCCTATATCCTAATAATAGTCAAGTGTGCTGTGGAACATGCACATCCATCCATGTCACCTGCTGCCAACCCTACGAAGATCCTTGGCCACATGGGTGGCTGCATCCACACAAGGATGAATTGTGTGCCTGTAATGATTGATGAATCCATCGCAATGACGGTACTGATAAATATACCCATGCATATCTAGGAGAACTAATAAGCAGCCTTAATTTTATAAATCCATTTTTTTTGTCTACCTATTCCTGCCATCAAACAGAAGAAACGTCCTTCTGAAAGACATGCACATTTATGCCATAAATCTTTTCTCCTTGACATAACTCAGTTAAGAAACGAAGGCACAAAGGAAGGATACCTATGTGGAGCTTTGTGCCTAGCAATGCAGAAAAACAGAGCAACTTCCATCTGTATTCATTAGAAATGGGAAATATGAAATTGACAATGATGTATCTTTTTGAAAAAGCCATGCATATATCTTTAGTCTTAATCTTCCATGAAGCTAAACTGGTTGTGTGTTTCGTTGAAGATATTAAGAACATAGGTTAATGACAGGAACTTCCTGTTGATGGGTATTTTTGAACTGGGAATGTTTACTCCTGCAGAGCTCAAAACCTGTTTACTTTCCAAGTAAAAACAATGTGTTTCTTGCTGTCCATGCAGTCCTAATCATGCCCACTCAGAATGGTCCTACTCAGTTCAATAGGATTTACTCCCTGGTGAGAGTGTTTAGGATTATGGTCTCAAATGATGTGTGCCATTGGTGGGCCTTGGATCACATGCACGCATACTGCTGCCCTGCAAAATCAGTTTAAAAAACCCACTTACTGTCCTAGTGGCTATGGAGTGCCCAAAGTGTCAACATGACCTTGTTTGCATATTGATTTTGACCCTTTTAGCACTCCATAGCCCTATTGAAGCCATTTTTTAAAATTACTTTTTCTGGTGCTAGGGTGGGGCATGTCCAGGACAGGAAAATCCCTCCCCCCTGTGCGCACACACAGAGTTCCCACTCATGATACATACTTAGGAGTTAATTCTGAACATTTCATTGAGACAAATATATAAATTCAACATTTGTTTACTATGTTTACCGCTCTGGAATTCATTTTAGATATGGGGTGGTATATAAATATTGTAACTAAATAAATAATTATTTCCGGTATGGGTATTTTTAAAAGATGAATGCAAAGGAGCTGACAAAAAGAATCAAATAGGAGTCAGAGAATTAAAAAGATTTGTATCCTGAAAGGCAGGATATTATGGCTGTAGTAGTAGTAAGTATAAAAAACCTCTTGAGCCTTGATAATACAATTCAGAGCCAGGGCTTGGAACCAAAGCTCGTAATACAATATTATGTTTTGTAAGCCACGAAGAAAACATTCTTATTGGTTGGCCTATGTAAATGTTGGGTTGGATCCAGACAGTCTCGCTTAGAGTAGATGAATTGACATTAAAACGTAATTCAGTCATGACTAACTGAAGTCCCATTGTTTTTGATGGCTCTACTAAAAACTGACTAAGACCCTGTCTTCATTGTGCTGAGTTGGTGCTGCCTCCCGCAAAACCCTGTGGTTTTACTCAGGTAATCCTAATGCCAAGGAGGGAGCTTGGGGTTTCTGGTGGTCACCCGGGTACTAGAGCGCCCCTCCCCTGCCCTCTTCCTGGTGGAAGGCAACCAATCATTTTCAGCAGGACCGCCCCCCAGATTGGCCCCAGAGTGAGGTCAGATAGTGGAAGAGCCATACTGACCTTGCTCCCATTGCAGAAGTCGAGGTAAGTTCCCGGCTTTTTCAAAGGCAGCTTCGTGGGGAAAACCCCACAGTGGCTGCGAATCTGCGGTGGTGTCATACAACTGATGCGGCACAGATTCGCAGCCACCACAGGGCTTTCCCCATGTACAGACAGCCCCTAAGTCTGTATCTAAGCCACCCTAAGGAAGTAAAGTTTCAATCCTATGCATGTTCAGACAGAAAAAAAGTGTTACAACTCTCAGCATTCCCCAGCCAACATGTCTAAACATGCATGGGATTGCACCCTTAGTAAATAATACAGATAGTCTAGTGAAGTAGTTGGATAGTTACATTTCCTTAGAAGAGATAGAATTGCCCCTTTCTCCACTGATGTTATGTCATTGTCCCCATATTCATCATGCAATGTTCATCCATTTTTCTCTCGTAATCCGCCTACTCACAGTTGGGTTCACAGGAGGAAAGTACTAGTTTTCATTTCTGGTTTGTTTGCCAGATTTGAAACCAAAGGCCTGGGCCCACCATTTTCCTACCACAGTGTAAAAATACTGAATAAAATTATAATTTAAGTGGATTGAAAAAAGTAAACCACAACTAAGAAGAGAAAAAATGGCAACAGGAGTGGGGAGGGAAGGAAGGAAAAACATGACATCAGCCTGCAAGTGACATACTGTTTGCTATAGCTAGGATGGAAATAAATGCCTTGCATTATGTTCCACATTCTTTGATTTTTTTAAAACTGGTTTTAAGGAATATGGTTTGGTGTTTCGAATGTTAAGTATGGAATATTACATAATGCATTTTCTAAAAAAAATTGTACAACTAAAACTGACCCTGTTAAATAAATTATATATATGTCACCTACTGTGACCATAACATACTTCCTTGTTGTTGTTTTTTTTTGTTAGCTCACATTGGGATAAAAATAAGATGAACCACATTTTAAGAATCAGTATCCCTTATTATTTCAACATGTGTGAGATAATTAAAAACCACTGCATGTTTTTTTTAGAACTCTTGAGACAGATTATTTGGGTAGGTAAAGTAATTTATAGCTTGTCAAAGGTGTTAAATTCCACCCCTCTGCTTCAATCTGCCTGTTATGTTGAAAATGACATGGTTTCCCTCCCTTTTTTTTCCCTACAGGTGTTTTATTCCAAATATTTATGCAGCCCTTTTCAGTGCTGTACTGGTACCATTAGTGTGCCTAGTGGTAGTATTTGTGGTATTCATCCATGCCTATCAAGTGACGCCCCAGTGGAAAGCTTATGATGATGTATTCAGAGGAAGAACCAATGCAGCAGGTATGAAACATGGTAGAATTGTAATCAAGCTAACCATTTATTTATTTAAAGCAGAGGTGGGGAACCTCAGGAGTTTGGTGAGCTGCATCGACCTTCCCCCACCCCCAGCAGGAACCTGCTGGTGGCTGCACCCCACCCCAGTTATTGAATTTACAAGGAAAATGTGTATCCTTCCTTTACTGTTTGGGATGAAGGGAAGGTCATCCCTTAAAAAGCTGTCTGTTTCATTGAACATTTTAATAAATATGTAATTTTTAGAACTGCTAAATTTATTGTGCTGGCCCTGCTCTTGTGTGCAAAGTCCAAGAGGATGAACGAATGTAACACATCTATGTGAAACTGTATAATGGCTGGTTGCTAATTAAAATAAACTTGACTTGGGCTTGGAATTTACAACATGCATCCATCAGAGTTATGCACATGAAAAAAATTGGTACTTTTGAAAAATGCGCACAAATCGGCTTTCATCAACGGGAGAGGAATGTGTACCTCAAAGCTGCATACAACTGGTATTTGGAAAAATACACATGGATTTTCATGCGAAAGGAAAAAAATCAAAGCTTGCTATCTGATACAGCCTCGAGTTGGAATGAACTTTGAAATGGAATTTAGAGAGCTTTGGTGAACTCGGGATTTGCTGATTCGCAAATCGCTAATGACAGATGTATGTCAAGGCCATTTAAAATTGTTTTGTAGACTAGGCACTGCTAGCAGGTCATCAGTCGGCCATTCTTGCTTAAAGGGAAAGGTTAATGCCTATGGCCTTAGCAAAACTGTGAAGCAGTATGGATGTGTATATGTCAGAAAGACAAAGGGCACGATCCTATGCATGTTTAGCTATGCTGGCTGGAGAATTCTGGTTGTGGGACTCTTTTCTGTCTAAACATGTATAGGATCGTGCCCTAAATGGGAATACTGAAGGATTGTGGGAAATGGCCCATTTACATTATTTCTAAATATTAGTTCAGATATGTTCTAAACATTTTATCCACACTTTCAAGGGCAGCATTTGCTTCACTCAGATGGATCTAAAGTCAGTGAGCCACTCTGCAAATGTATATTTAAAATACCAGGATCCCTCTTAGCATTTGTAAAAATTCTTTTTATTTTGATCTTCTGCCAGCTTATTTCTGCATGTGGGAAGAAGTCATGTTAGTGAACTTCCTGTTGGCATAAGCCCTCAGACCTAAATCCTTTGGCTCATCAGAAAAGAAAAAGAAAGTACAATGTGATCACAAGATGTACTTATTCCCTTCCACCCGCTGTCCCCAATGCTTCCTGGCTTATTTAATTCAAGCCTCTGAGACAATTGGAATGGAAAGAAAAGTTTAGATGATCATTTGTTTCTTTTAATTTCTGCTAAAGTGCGCGAAGAATTGTGGTGGATTTTACCACAGGGAACTGCACTACTAAGACTGCAGTCCTCCCTAATGGACCTAAGAAGTCCCATTGAATTCAGAGGACTTTACAGCCCTCAAAGGCTGATGGATCCTTCTGGATTCCAGAAAGCCTTGGAGGGTTCTATGGCTGGTATCGTCGACGATCCTGTAGAAGCCCTGGTCAATAGATGGAATCAAGACCTAACTAGGGCTATCGACACGATCGCCCCCAAACGTCCTCTCTGGCCCGCTTCTAATAGGGCGCCCTGGTATACTGAAGACCTCAGAGAGTTGAAGCGGAAAGGACGACGACTGGAGCGCCGATGGCAGAAAACTCGACTTATATCCGACAAGACATGACGTAGAGAACATCTTCGTTCCTATGGGGTGCAATACGTGCAGCGAAGAAAGCTTTCTTCTCTGCGCGCATTGCGTCTGCGAATTCACGTCCAGCAGAACTGTTCAGGGTGGTGAAGGGTCTAACCCAAGCACCTTCTCCCCTGAATCCGATTTTAGAGCCTTCGGTAGTTCGCTGTGATGCCTTTAACGATCATTTCTCAGATAAAATCTCTCGGATAAGAGGCGACTTAGATGCCATTGTTATAGCAGAGGCTGACAGTGGAGTGTCCAGCGACTCCGCGAGTAGGATTATACTTGGTCAGTTTCAGTTGGTGAGTACCGAGGATGTGGACAAGGTACTTGGATGTGTGAGGAGGACGACTTGCCCTCTCAATCCCTGCTCTTCTTGGCTGGTCGTCCAGGGAGGAGATGCAGTTAGATCACATTTACAACATATCATTAATGCATCTCTCAGGGAGGGGAGTTTTCCATCATGTTTAAAAGAGGCGGTGGTAAGGCCGCTTCTAAAAAAGCCCTCCCTGGATCCCCTGGACTTTAATAACTACAGGCCAGTATCAAATCTTCCATTTTTGGGCAAGGTGATGGAGAGAGCAGTTGCCTTCCAACTCCAGGCAGTCTTGGATGACACTGATTTTCTAGGCCCATTTCAAACCGGCTTCAGGGCAGGATATGGAGTTGAGACCGCTTTGGTCGCCTTAGTGGATGATCTATGCCTTAGTATTGACAGGGGGAGTGTGTCCCTGCTGGTACTCCTGGACCTCTCAGCGGCTTTCGATACCATTGACCATGGTATCCTTCTGGAGCGCCTGGGGGAATTGGGAATCGGGGGCACTGTGCTTCAGTGGTTCCGATCCTATCTCTCAGGCAGGTTCCAGATGGTGATGCTTGGGGATAGCTGCTCTTCAAAAAAGGAGTTGCTATATGGTGTACCACAAGGTGCCATCCTTTCCCCAATGCTGTTTAACATTTACATGAAAACGCTGGGAGAGATCATCCGGAGGCATGGGGCGGGGTGCTATCAATACGCTGATGACACCCAAATATATTTCTCTATGCCATTCAACAACATCATCAGCTAAGGATAGTTTGTCTCCTCTGAATGAATGCTTGGAGGCGGTAATGGGCTGGATGAGGAAAAACAAACTGAAGCTGAATCCAGACAAGACAGAGGTGCTTGCTGTCAAAGGCCCCAACCTGGGTCTGGAGGTTTGTCAACCAGTTCTGGATGGGGTTACACCCCCCCCTGAAAGATTGTGTTCACAGCTTGGGGGTACTCCTGGATCTGTCGCTCCAAATGACAGCTCAGATTGATGCGACGGCCAGGAGTGCCTACTGTCAGCTTTGGCTGATACGCCAGCTGCGCCCCTTCCTAGAGTTGGAAGACCTAAAGACGGTAGTGCACTCACTGGTAACTTCGAGGCTTGACTTCTGCAATGCGCTGTACATAGGGCTACCTTTGTGCCTAGTCCGGAAACTTCAACTTGTTCAAAATATGGCAGCCAGGTTGGTCACCGGTACACCTAGGGGTGATCACATTACACCAGTTTTAAAATCGCTTCATTGGCTTCCAATCAGTTTCCGGGCGAAGTATAAAGTGTTGGTTATTACCTTTAAAGCCCTACATGGTTTGGGTCCAGGTTACCTACGGGATCGCCTTCTCCCGTACAATCCGCCCCACACACTTAGGTCCTCTGGGAAGAACTTACTCAAGTCAGCCAGAACTAGGCTGACGAGTGTTACCCAGAGGACCTTCTCTTCCATCGCTCCCAGACTATGGAATGGTCTGCCGGAGGAGATTAGACAAATTAGTAGTCTTCATGAATTTAAGAGAGTCATGAAGACTGCTCTTTTCCGGCAGGCCTATCCAGATGAATTTTAAGATGTTTTTAATGATGTATTGTTTCTTGTTTTTTTAAAATTTTAACTGTTGTGATTTTTTTTGTTTTATATTGTTGTTGTTCCCCACCTCGATCCGGAGGGAGAGGCGGGTTATAAATAATAATCATAATAATTATGATTATGATTATTAAATGTGTTTAGGATCCTACAGCATTTGTCAGCACAATGGCAAGATGGATTTTTGTCCTTATCGCCTATTTTGTCAAGAGGAGGGGGTGGGGGACATAGCTCAGTGGTAGAGCACCTGCTTTGCATGCAGAAGTTTCCTGTTTCAATCCCCAGCATCTCCAGGATAGAATCCTGCCTGGAATCCTGGAGAGCTGCTGCCAGTCAGTGTTGACAATACTGGACTAGATGGAGCAATGGTCTGACTCGGTATAAACAATTGGTATAATGCACAAACTATTTGCCATGTTGCTGTTACAAGGCAAGTTTTCCAAAATAAACTGTACTGTTTTATATTGTTGTATTTTATAATTGCTATTATTTGCAATTGAGAGATATGGTTCACAAAAACAAACTGGTTGTTGTTGTTATTTTTGCTACTATTGACACAAGAAATACAGAAAATATACAAAGGAAGCAACATTGCAAATAGTTTGTTTGTATAATATTGACTGCAGTTTGATATCACTTTTCATTGAATTGTGTAGCTTTTTATAAGTAAAAATTATAAATATCAGAAATATCAAAAATAAATTCTCATATCAGACAGTCAATAAAAAAAGTATTTACCTCAACTTTTGGAAAATATTTTTATTGTTTTCGCAGTTGTGCACCTTGTGCATTATATCAATTGTTTAGTGTTCAACTGCTGCCTCTGTTTTTGTATAACTGAGTCAGTATAAGGCAGCTTCCTGTGTTCCTCTCTTCCAGTCTATCAGTGGTAGCTAACGAGAATACTAAGACTGTCACAGCTGGACTGTCCTTTAAAATACACATGTAAACTCAGTGAAGTGATGTGTTAAAAGTTCTAGATAACGTAGGTGGTCTCTGATGTTTGGGGATTCTTTTTACAGAACAAGTGTGGCATTGTACTAAAGCTACAAAGTGAGAAAACTGCTCATGTGAATGGCATCCGTATACTGTTTTGTATGGGGGAGTGAGGGTTGGCTGTTTAGTGTGGGTGACATGCAAGATGCTTGAGCCTTCTGGAGCTATTTTCACTGCGAGCAACTTCTTCTCCCCACTTTTTGCATGCTTGGATGGATTACATGATCTGTGGCCAGATAGTCACGTAGTGGATAATCCTACTTTGCGGCACAGAATTAGACTAGATATTCTTGTACAATCATAAATGGTGGGTTGTATCTGATGTTAGCCCTGCTTAGAGTAGATAGATCCACTGAAAAGAATGGAACTTAAGTTAGACAACCCATGTTGTCTAACTAATGATCTGAAATACAACAACAACAACAACAACAACAAGAGAGCCGGATGGGAAAGGAATTTGGAGAAACAAGGAATAAGTTATTTTGCTAAGAAAGAGAGTGTCAGGAGAGATGTCAGTAGGAACAACGGCTTCAGAAAGAAAGAGGTAAACCTTTTGGTAGTGATCCATAAAAATATCTTTGAGGACTTGGGCTCTCCCCAGGGATAGTATTGCTTGCTACTTGCAGAAAATGAGAGACACAGGTAACAATCCAGTTCTAGAGTTAAGTCACTTCAGTCTATGTTGGATTGTGGCCTCTTGTGTTGATAAGAAAGTGGGAACTGCCTTTTAAAGTAGAAAGTACTCGTATACAATAGTTATAAAAGGGTAGTCTTTTTATTTTTTTTATTCAGTTTCAAATTAGATTTTAGGGATTCACCAAATGTTGCTTAGGTGCTTCACCACTTCAAAGCAACAGATCTCCAGAGCACTCGATCTCCTTGTGGTACAACTACCACAAAGTAAAGGCTGGCTATGATAAACTCCATAACTAGATTGAAGAGGAGGTTCCAAAACTGACAGGTCTCCTGTCCTGGTTGAATTGTGACGAACGCAGATCCCCTAGTTTAGTTTCCCCTATTATAGCACTGTTTGTTTTGGTATCTGTTGTATGTGGTGATTCAAATTCACATCATTCCCCCTTTTCATTATATCATAAGTGGTGTAATGCCTGGGAGGGATATAGGTGATCCAATGCCTTCCTAATTCCACAAGTGAAAGCTGGTCAGATATATTATGCTGCAACTAGGGATGTATGAGAATTTTGTTTCAGTTCGCAAATCACCTAAACTGGCCCCGTTTGCAATCCCAGACATGAACAGGAGCACATTTTTTTCAAAAAATGTTTGCAAATTTCCAAATTTTTAATTGCATTTGAAAAGTACATATTTTTGAAAAGTGAGCACTGTGAATTATGCATTAAAAAAAACACCCCCCTACATTTTATATTATTATTATTATTATTATTATTATTATTATTATTATTATTATTATTTACACTTATATACCGCCCCATAGCCGAAGCTCTCTGGGCGGTTTACAAAAATTAAAAGATTGAATATTAAAAAGTCAATATACAAAATTTAAAATTTTCACACTTTAGTCAGTGAAAAGTGCACACAGAAATGCGTGGTTTCCCCATTCAAAATCCACACTTTTCCCATATGAATGGACTAAACAAAAGGCCACAAACAAAAATGGGAGTGAGGTGAATCGAGCTTCAAAATGAACATCCTGGTTCTCACATCCAGTGGAGGCTGGTGGATCCCATGTCAGTGCAGTGATGAATCTGCTCTGGGTTTCAGTCACAACCAGTCAGAACTCTAAAGGGACTATCCAGTCCTGTTGGATAATTCCTTTACAGTTCTGACTGAAACCTGAAACCACCCGCCTCCACGGCCCCCATCGCAAACCCTTTAGATCCATCCTCTGAAATTACTGGGCAGGCTCCTTAACTTGGACCTGCTCCACCCACTCAGTCTCATGTGCTCTATTCCTTCACATGCAAGAAATCGTTGTTCGCAGGGAGGAAACTGGTAGGAGACCAATAGCAGAAGTCTCCTACCTGCATTTTAATTTCCCTCCTGTACTTTGTGTGAGAAGGTGCTAAAAGGCAATGCACAGAGATTGAAGAACTTTAAATTTGCAGTGAGTGGTCTTTCCCCAATGCAGAGGTAGGAGACCTGTTAGGATGGTCTGCCTCCAGTGGAGACTTCTTTTCTTTTACGAACACCCGCCCATGGGGATAGGGTGTGGAAATTGGTGTATGTGTGTGTGGAAATCAGTGGGGGAGGTAATATTCCTCCTTCCTTGAACACACCGGTCCTGCTCTGAATTGGAACAGCATGCAATTACACTGGAGTAAAGAACAATATCAGGCTCAGCTTCTCCTACACGATTAGCAAACTACGTAGTTTGGCCCTCAGTATTCCATCAAAATTGCTTAAATTGCACCACCTGTAGCAGTGAGTGTCCCTCTCATTTGTAATGCTTAAAGCTGGGCTCACGGATTTCATCCCCTGGGAGAGATGTGAACTCTAGAAGTTACATGGAGTCATGGATCTCACCACACACTTTAAGGCACACTGGAAACAGCAAGTTCCAAGTGTGCAATTAACCATGTTGGTCCTGAGTTAAGCATGGTGGACATATGGCACAACCTATGCATGTTTGCTCAGAAAGGTGCCACTCAGTTCAATAGGGCTTATTCCTAAGAAATGTACATAGAATTGCAGCAGTCATTAACTTTGCCCAAAGAGAAGCCAATTTCTGAAGCTTTCCTTCAGTTCTATTGGGCCTAGAAATTCACTTTCTTTACATATCAAAGCTAAACTCCCTAGCATTCCATAGAGTGAGTGAGATTCTGTGCTGGAAATCAAATTCTAAGATTTGCTGTGCTATCTCAGCTGAGCAAATTTTCTCCATAGGCAAGCCATGTTCATTCTGTCATGCAAATCCCAGGAAATAAGAGAATGTGTTTAGTGATTCCTGGAAGAAGAACATGTTAAACTTACAAAACCATATTGCTGTAATTATCTGGAAGGTTTGAGTTGGTTCAGATTGTTTTTGAAACCACTTTGTATGTTTTTGCTGCAGTGCTTTGTTGTTTGCCAAGAGTTTTAAAAATATTTTTACAGGAGCCAAATGGAAGAGTAGCAAAAATAAAAAATAAAACAAACTAACAGCTTGAACCTATGCATTAGCTTAAAGTACAGAAGCACAAATAGTGATAGCTGCCATTGCAAAAAATATCTTTCTCTACCCCAGTTCTTTTTCTTTCCAAGTACCCCATCTGCTCCCTGTTTCACATATTTTTTAGAAGGGCAAATGTGATGGGTGGGGAAAGGATTAAGCATCCCTCCCCTGCAGTTTGTTAGCTCCAAATTGCCCTCTTCCTTTGCCGTTTTGCAACAAAACTGGAGGCTATTGGACTTCTAAAAATATACAATCGTGTGTAAAGTTTGGTGAAGGCTAGTTGCTTGCGGCACTTAATCTTTTCCTTTCTGGCCCCATCAAGGAGAATCCATAAGCATGATTGTGTGATTCAATGTTCCAGGTCTGAAATTCTTAGGGTTTTGTTTTGTGTCATAACTATCTCTGACAAAAGAACAACAGAACATGAGAATTTAGCCTAAATTTTTATGCCTCAAACCCGAGGGTCACTTCCCATGCTCTGATTTTCAGTAATACAAGTAAGTCGCTCCCAGGAATAAAATAATATTCAAAGCATGGGGATGATTTATATACATGTTTACTCTCAAGTTAGAAAGTACTATACTGAGTCATAGAAAGTAGCAATATAAATTGACTAACAAATGACACGCTTTGATGAAATGGAATTATGTGTGTGACTTGTTTCGAGTTGCCAACAATTCATTAGCTGTTTGCAATACATTGTTGCAAATGCTCACACCCTGTTCTCCATTTAAACCGATCACCATCCTTGTTATTATTTAATCTTGTTGGGTTTGTTCATCTGGGTTAACAAAACTTTTGAAGCCCGAGGCATTGATACCAAGTATAATTATGACTCAGATTCCACCTTTGCTAATGAAGTCCGAAAAATAAACATTAAAAAAATTATTTGCCAAAACTAACAACTACTCTTTTCTACTATTGACTTCGATACTTGATTACAGTATTTTGTATTCCATTTCTCAAAGGAGAGCTGAGGTTTAAAGTTACTCTGATTTTAAGTCAGATGCTGAACAACCTGAGGATTAATATCAGTCTGATTAAGAATCTATTATAACATTCCAAAAACATGTCCACTTCTAGGACTAAATACTGATTTTAGGCTGATCACATGTCACAAGGATTTATCTGTAGTCACCACAGTACTGTAGTATCAAACTGTTGACAAGAATGAATGGAGAGGTTTGGCCGGGAGTTGGGACAGGGTGGGGGGAGGTTATAGTGTGGTTTGCTCATACCATTTGTTGTCCCCTCCAGGTTAATGAGAATTTTGGAAAAGAATATAGATTCTAGGATAGTCTAATTGCATACATTTGCTATCAAAGACCAATTCATAACAGTTATTTATAAAGGTGTTTGTTTGCAAGTGGCATTGCTCACCATGTCAGTTCCTCTACTATAGACTGTCGGGGACTTCATCAGTTACTTTATAAGTTTTTATTAGGCAAACCAATCTTGCAGACTCATGGCCAGAGCCCAAAGAAGTGATTAGGACAAACCACATGGTGATTGTACAAACTGAGTGGCAATTTTAATTAAGATTTAAATGCATTTGGCCTGTCTATGTCCACATGGACTACAACTCCCATCAGTTCCAACCAGCATGGCCAATGGCCAGGAGTATTGGGAATTGTACTCTTAACCATCTGGAGGGCGGCAGAGTGGTACGCATGCTAAAGACACAAATCCTTTTGCTTTAAAAGGTGACTGCTTGACCTGTATTAAGGACGTGCATTTCATTTTAGCTAATGCAATAAATAAAGTAAAACTGGCCAGTTTCATTTTAGTTTTTGCATTTACTAAAACTAAACTATATGAAAATGAAATTTAATTTTAGTATGTCGTCTGAACAATAGTATTGTTTCATAGCTTTCGGCTATGAGTCCTTAAAGGCTGAAGGAGTTTGGTATGTTTCACATGGAGAAGACTAACCTTTTTCAGCCCAAGGTCCAAATTCCGTTCCAAAGAAGCTCTCAGCAGCAGCACCCCCATCCCATTGTTAACAATTTATAGTATGAAGCATGTTTACTCAGAAGTAAGCATGAGCAGCATGTCTACTCAGAAATAAACAGGACAAGCCTCTGTATGTCTACTCAGAGGTAAGCAGGAAAGAATCACTCAGTAGCGCTTTCAGATAGCATCCGAAATATCAACCCTATAGGGTGACAATATGAAAAGGAGGGTTCTTGTATCTTTAACAGTTGTATTGAAAGGAGAATTTCAGCAGGTGTCATTTGTATGCATGCAGCACTTGGAGAAATTCCCTCTTCATCACAACAGTTAAAGCTGCAGGAGCCCTACCTTCTTTTGTATCTGGTAAAGGGGCAGGGCTGCTGCAGCTTTAACTGTTGTGATGAAGAGGGAATTTTACCAGGTGCTGCCTGCATGCAAATGACATCTGCTGAAATTCCCTTTTCTATACAACTGTTAAAAATACAGGAGCCCTGTCCTCCTTTCCATATGGTCACCATACGCATGTCTAAGCAGAAGTAAGCATGAACAACATGTCTCCTTAGATGGAAGCAGGGCAAGCCTCTACAGGAAGCAGAACTGAGTCACTCAGCAACTTCCTGCCTTGGTCCCATCCCCTCTGCCGCACAAGAAAAACCGCTAATCTCCAATCAGCGGTTCATCAGATAGAAGTGCTTCCCCCTGAGAAAGGGAGTCTTTTTCATGCTAACCAGGGAAAAGAGCTCATCTCTGATCAGGTGCTGACTGGAGATAAGAGCTTTTCCCTTCATGACAGAGGGGCTGAGCCAGGAAAGGAGGCTGCTGGGCCAGATGGGTACCCCCTGCAGGACAGAGGTTCTGTATTCCTGCTTTAGAGGGTAGGGCCTCTGGTCCTATGGATTCAAATTACAAGAAAGGGGATTTCAACTAAACATTAGGAAGAACATAGGAACATTGTGACAGGACAACAGTGAGACAGAGTGCCTCAAAAGGTGATGGACTCCACCCCCCTTGTTAGTGCCTTTTAAGCAGAGGATGGATGACATTTGTTTAACAATGGCTGGCAACAACTAAAATGTTCTTCCCTAAATAGGTTGCTGAAAAGGGAATACCTGAGGCATGGAGACCAGGAGTGGATTTTTGTGTTTGAAAGGACTGAGAGATTGGTTCTGCTACTGATCACCAATTCCTGGGCTGAGCATGTACTCAGAGGTACCCCGTGCCTTATTTCTTAGCATAAGTCTGCCCATTTGAGTCACTCTTTTGCATCTGGCTCTGGTTGGTGGATCTCCGAGTTCTCATGAAAAATGAAGTAGATCCTGCCAGGCTGGTCTACCCACTCCTGACCCGGATGACCTTTGAGGTCCTTTCCACTCTGTGCTGCAGCAAGCAAAGGATCATACATAGTCATCATGATCCAGTGTCTTTTATATTATTCTCATTCACATATCTCAGGAAGCATGCTGGGCTTTTCCCCTCCTTTCTGTTGAATCTTTGCTTGACCTTGTGAGATACCTTACTGGATCGTTGCCAATGCATGTGGAAGCTTCTGGTAAGATGCCTGATTTAGCATGCATGACTTTTCTTTTGTAATGCCAACTCGGCCCTTGTCCTTTTCTCCTTTCTTTACTAAAAGTAGCTTTACTTTTGGATTAACGTTTTTCCTGTGTTGCTGCTTTGTTTCCTTCCTTTATGTAGCATAGAAACAGCCCATGCATAATAGTCTAAGAACAGTTAAAACTGTAGTGAGAATGCCACCATATCATTAACTGAGGGAGTTCAGCTAAGCCTGTTCTTCATCCTCTCCTGTTTAATTCAAGGGGACTTAAAATGTTTTCTTTTGACACGATCTTACCTTAAGATTTTAGCTGTCACATAAAAGGTACAGATCACCTCCATTTCTGCCCCATTTGCCCCACTATGGATAGAATAAAACTTATTTTGAATGTTGTTTAATGAATGCTTTGGCTTAATGTTTGTTGGAATTCGATATGTAATCAAATTTTAAATTTTAAAATAAAAAAATAAAAATATTTTGCAAGATTTTTCAGGCTTATCAAAAAATTTTGAGAAATCAGAAAAATAATTTCAGAAATGGAGAAAGCAAATGTTTACAAAAGAGCTCAGGACGGTATTAGCACAATGTTTTAATTAATCTTTTTATTAACTTTTTAGAAAAACATAAACACCATAGCCAGGGAAAAAATGAACACAGTATGCTGACATTATAAAGGAAATTCAAACATTTGGAATTGCTTGCGGATGTGACCTACGTTCTTGACTTACTTTTCAGTACAGGGTCATCTCTAATACTGTTAACTTAAGTAACAAAGGATAGTGTATTCCTACTTAAAACCAAATGTAAAGATATATTCTGATCTGTTGACAAGTTAACATAAAGCATTTAATGGGAAGAAAAATATGGATCATTGTAGCTTCATTCCTAAATGTCTTTTGGTCCTTAGCCAACACCTGAAAATATTTCCCCACAGTAACCTATTTTGAAGTAATAAAACATGGACGAGTTATCAGAACCTTTTTGTGGATTGCCCTGCCAACAACCCAGATTCCTAATCAGGCCCTTAGCTGATGGGTGGGCTAAGGAAACCACTTCCCCAGTAGCATTTCTCTCAGCTGTAGCTTCACTAAGTGCTTTACTTCATAAAGAAAGTACCAGCACCAAACTTAAAAGCAAATTCACTCTTGGGCTAAATAAGCCCAAACTACACATGATATTAAAATGCATGGAACTGTAACCTATGGGGGGAAACCTTAGGGGCCCCAGGGGCCACTTTTCATCCCTGGATATACACGGGCCACACATGGACCACAGATGCTTCACTGAAATAAAGTGGTGTGGCAGCAAATACATTGGTGGTTTGCCACTGAATGTTGGTGGCAAAACACAATGGAGGCTTAAAAGGGTTAAATTTAGTTTATTTTCAAGGTAAATTTGCCCCTTTAAGCCTCCATTGCAGTTTACTGCAGCAAACTGCAATTTTGTTGTTGCCACATCACGCTAGAGACCAGAGGTGCCACATGTGGCTCACCTCTGTTGTAGCCTGATGGCCCATTTAAAACAGGAGGAAACCACCACCACCACCCGCCTCCATTGGGGGCAATTGGGAATAGAGAAGGAATGAAAGAAGAAAATTCCTAAATCTTTCTGCTCAGCTGCTTTTTCATTCCTAATTGCCCCCACCGGAAGTGTTTTAAAGGGCCATTGGACAACGCTTATACATGTTTGGAGGTACCATATAGCTTGGGCTTTAGTACGATAACTGAAAGGCTCAGGACAGGTGCCACCCCCCCCCCCAGCTGAATACTGTCATTTGATTGATTAATGAGTTCAGAATGTCATTTGATTGATTAGTTTAGGATATGGTTATACACAATTTATTTGGGAATAATTCCTGTTGAACACAGTTGACCCAGGATTGGGAAATTAAGAATGTTTATGGATTTGTAGGGAGTGACCCCTGAGCTAGGCACAATTCATTAACAAATAATCTGAACACTTGGCCTCTTTGCAATACTGCCTGTGGAGATTGTTACATTTGTTTATTACTCAGCTGAAGGCTGGAACACAATAAAATCCTCATTCTTAGCTGGAGTTTGGGGTGGAATAAAATTCCCATTATCATAAACATTTCCCTTGTGGGGTTGTTCTTCTGGGGGGTTTTGGGGTGGGGGGAAGGGGTTATTAGTTTTACACAGTACAATACCTTAGCACTGTTGGGACCGCCAAATCCAGGCTTTAAACTTTAATGCAGTTACATTCTTTGTCTGAATTGATTTAGTTTGTTGTATAATTTTAATAAGGCCCCTGGGGCAGATTCTGAGAAGTCTCCTATAAAAGGGAATATCCTACTCACTGCAACTTCTCCTGTCACTCTCTGGCTTGTGAATCCACAAAATTAAACACCAATTACGTCTCATGGATTTGAAAGGGAGGAACAGGCTGCAATCCTATACCCATTCACTAGGTCTTCCTTCGAAATAGAGATCTATAGGATTGTGCTGTAAATCATGTACTAAACGCTCCTATTACATCAATAAGATTCAGAATGAGTTGGACTGGACTGTGGCCAGTATTTCTACCAGCAAATGTAATTTGATCTAGCATCAGTTTGTAATCCCCATGATTAAGCATACAAACCCAGAAATCTGCACTTCCATAATATTAAAATTGAACTGGTAATTTAGGGATTCACCTCTTTTTCAGTCAGCTTGTAAGTATTATGCACTGTTATCTAAATTATTTCATTGTTCTATTACATGCTTATGGAATCAGATAGGATGTGCCATGAAGTGCAGTCTGGGTAGCTGGTGTGGTTGAGAAGCCAGTATGGACAGTTCATCACAATTTTCTCCAGTTTCTTTCTAAGTTGGAAAGAGTTCTTGTCAAATATTTCATTGGGCTTCAAATGCAAAAGCCAGTTGATGTTGCGTGTATCTTTCCAAAACATAGATAGACTGATGGAAAGTTAAACACAACCCCCCTCCTTTTGTGTAACAAAGAGCTAATGGTTTGATAGCATCACAAAGTAACCAGACCAAGGTCCGAGCAATAGCATTTAAGGTCCACCTAAGCTTCCGTACAACGTTTCCCACCTATGCTGTTCTGCTAATGATTTGGCTATTCCACTGACCTTTTGCTGTCTGGTGTGCTGAGTTTTGTTTTCTTTTTTAAATTCATGGAGAACTTAGCTTTATTCTGAGTTTTAAATCTAAATCACCCTTAGTGAAAGCTAATTATACGGAAATGGGATATAGCTAACAAAGCCAATTAAAGTCCCTTCATTTCCTGGCTGTGTTTGCTTTAAACACATTTTATTGACAAATTCATCCCCCCACCCCAAAATACCTTATTTTTTGGTCAAATATGTTTTAAGGCATCCCAGGAGTTGCTTAGCAAGTTCTGTTTGTTCTTGTTTTCAAGGCTTTGTTTGATGAAAATATGCTGGATTGCCAGGACAAAATGTCACTGAGGTGCTCTCAGCCAGCTATTGAACTATGAAAACTGGCTGAGTTTCAGCATTGTATTAATAGGCTAGGCACTCCATAGTGAAGCTATTGTTAGTGACAAGGCTGCAGCATAATAGAGCTGTGGCTGTGTTTCCAAATGAGTTGAGCAAAACAGGAAGCCCTGCACATCTTCAGCATCTTTTAATTATGCCACGCACGGCTTGAGGCCTAAACTCAATGTTTTAATATAGCATTTTAATATGCCATTTACAGATTAGGATGGGGACGGACTGTGGCGTAGTGCTAAGAGCACCTGCGTTACATGCAGAAGGTCGCCGGTTCAATCCCTGGCATCTCCAGGTAGGGCTAGGAAAGAATCTGCCTGAAAGTCCAGAAAGTTGCTGCCAGTAAGTGTAGATAATATTGAGTTAGTTCAGCCAATGGTCTGTCTCAGTATATGGCAGCTTCCTATGTTCTTAAGGAATATATGAACATTATAACACATGTCTGCAGCAAGGGGGTGTTTTGACAGCAACACTGAAATAACAAGTGAGACGTCCAATGTATCTGAAATTCACTCCTACTTTTGTAGCTTTTGCTGTACTTTGTTGCTATACTCTGTGTGATACATTCTCCCCTTCCCTCAAATATCTTTTCTGATTGTACCCTCACTCCAATGCAAGTTGCTGCTTAACAGGGTTTGCTGCTGGCCGGCTTATTATTATTATTATTATTATTATAGTTCAATTTTGTTTTGAAACTTGCTAAAAATCAAAAGATGAACAGATTTGCTTGAAACTTGGCATTGTGAAAGCCCTACTTAAGTGCTATCATGATGCCAAGTTTCATCTCCTTATGTTTACAAATGACAGACCCTTAAGCATTTTTGTTATTTCCCATTGACTATAAAGTAGAGCTGCCCTTTGGGGGGGGGATGGGAAAAATCCAGATTTTTCTTCAAATTTCATAATTCCCCCCTTTTTTTCTGGATTTGTTACCAAAAATCCTGACATGTCCTGTTTTTTCCTGACATATGGTCACCTTCTAGTTTCAGTAGAGCATCTTTCCCCAGCCTGGTGCCCTCCAGGTGTGTTGGAGTACAACTCCTAACATCCCCCAGTTAAGAGATGTCATTTAATACTTCTGGAGGACAATCTATTGGGGAAAGCTGCAATAGAATTTTGAGTCTCTCTGCGCTACATAACTACTTCCTGAAAAAGATAGCCTAATTTGCCCAAATTTTCAGCATAAATTTCCTTCTTAGGCTCCACCATTAAAAAGAAACAGTTTATGCATGACTGCATCTTAATTGCTTTCAATACGTTGCATTAATTTCTTATTTCACAGCACAATGGCTTAGGTTCATTAAAGGCATAGGAATTACTATAAAAGATTCACATTTAAAGACAAAAATGGAAGTAAAATGTGTGAATGCAAATTAACATTGAGAAATAGCTGATAACCTCTAGTAGCAGAGCCAATTAGCCAAAGTGCTCCAGTTGCTGGGGAACATGGATGGGAGGGTGCTGTTGCACTTGTGTCCTTCTTGTGGGTTCCTGGTCAAATAGGGCCATTTACACAAAATTGCAGGTGTGAATGGTCTAATTTTGCATAAATGTTCCTATTTTTGACCACCATTTGCACAAAATGGGAATTTATGTAAAAAGCTTACTTGTGGGTAAGCGGGAATTCCCACGCTTGCCTGACTTGCCACAAGTTGGTCCACAGACCAGCATCCGGGGGACCAAGCTGGCGGAAACCCAAGGCATGGAAGAAAAGCTCTGAGTAGTCAACATGAAGCTAGAGGGGTTAAACATTTGACTTTACTGCATGTAAGGGATGTTATAACCTGCAAACTTAAGTGTGAAAAACTGGTGTGATGTTTGTCTAGCTGCTTTCGTGCTTTGTGCTATGAACATTGGAGGAGAATACCTGAACAGAAAGGACTGGCCCTACAGCCTCGAAATCAAATAATACATAGACCGTGGACAAAGACATAATGTGGCTGAACTCTGTCAGTACTCTTCTTATGTTGTTGCTCTTCTTTCCACTAAAAGGAGAAATGTAACTCAAATTATGTTAACTTAATTGATATTAGTGCTGCTTTTTAAGAACCTTGGTTGTAGCTGGATATACACAACAAGGCTATCGAATGCAGTAATCTGGGCAAACACGATTAAATGGAACGATGACATTGACACAATAGCCCTATTCAGGTGTTCTCTAAGCATGTTGTTTAAACATGTGAGGAGGAGAAGCACATTTTAAAAAACCCATTGTGGCTCTCATTTTGCTGTACACATGGAGGGTGATTTTGTGAAGAGGAGAGCTTCTTATATCTTGAGGGGTCCTCTATGTGATTAAAAACCTTAATTTTCAAGAGTTCTTGCTTGCATGGAGAGCTTTCACGGATACAAAAGGTTCTCCTCTTCAGACACCTTCCATGAGTTAGAAGGCAATGATGTGACAGCAGAAAGGTGCGGGGATGGAGTGCTCTCTTTCCTCACACATTGCTTCTACATGGGAAGAAGAATGCCTGAATAGGGCTATTGTGTCAGACTATCAATTTAGTATTCAATCAATCAGAAATATATTACCATCAATCTTCACAGTGCAATCCTGTGCATGTCTATTCAGAAGTAAGTCCCATTGAGTTCAGTGGGGCCCACTCTCAGGTAATCAGGTGTAGAATTGCAGCCTTAAAATCCTTATGAAGTTCAATGAAAGCCTAGATGGAGAAACAGAATTTACCACCTCCTATATGGGTTCTGTTGCTTCAAGCAGTCCTTGTATTGTGAACAGAAATAAACTGGGTGGTTTTTAAAAAATGTTTTACAAATATCACTGCCATGTTGATGATGGAGGTAATTGCACTGAAATCCTTGACGCAACTACTCCTTTCCCTTTCTGAAAGCTACCTGCCTCAATATGTGATAGATCAAGGATAGGCATGTCAGTTTGAAAGTCTGGATAAACTTCAGTGTTCCTCCTCACTTGTTCTGCCAATTTTGCTGAAGTTGCATTAATTAATAATACGGAGAAAGAGCCATGCTTCGCAGAACACCTGAACAGCTTGAAATGTACAAAACTGAGCAAATATGGACTTTGAAAACCATTGTGAGCACAATGTGAATTCCAAAAGGTCAACCCTGTATCACTTGGCTTTAGATTTTTCATGGAATTTAAGGAATTTGATTTGCTGATTTTAACACAGCTTCTTTTTTCTGGACTTCGTCGCGTCAGATCCTGCTATGTCCTCGTGAGCCCTTTGATTCCTTGGAAAGACACGTATGCTGACTCAGCAAGTTGTAGACTTGGTTCCCATGTTGCTAAACATGCTTTCTCCTCTCAGCGTGTGCCCTGCAGAGCCTGTGTATTTCATAATAGAATTGCATCTATTGACCTCATGATCTTTTTCTGATCTTGCTCTCTAGCCTTTTGGCTGATTTGGTCAATAGATGCTGCTCTAGCTCCCATGCACCCCCCTCAAAAACCAGCCCTCTGACAAAATGCAGGAAAGGGCAGGTTCAGGAATTTTGCCTGGTCAACCCTAAATTGCCCTCATTATGTAATTCTGATGTACAAAAGGGATATTGAGAACTGAAAACAACTTTTATGCACAGATAGTCTGAAACTTTTTCTTTTTGCAAAGCATATCAGCTGATAAATTCCTCTGTTCTTATGGTTTCTAGAGATCCCATTGGTTTTATACCTGTTTGCCCTCATTTCCATTACATGGCTATGGGGAGGACTGCACATGGCTTACAGACATCTATGGATGTTGGTCTTCTTTGTCATTTTCAACTGCCTGCAAGTAAGTACTTCACTTCTATTTCTTCCTTTCTAGTTTTAACTAAAACCCAAAGTATTTTTTGACAGCAGTATGTCTAATGCTGCAAACGTTGAATCAAGAGCAACTGGGTCTTTGTTCAGATAACTATAAATAAAAAAGAGCAACACTCAGCTGGTTGTCTTATCTCAAGATGGGACTCATGTTCATCTCTTAACTCATATCTAGCATGAGAAAGACTTCTATCTACATGTGTTGTAATATGGTATACAAAGGTCTATGACGGTAATATGGTATACATATGGTAATATGGTCTATGATTGTTGGGGTGACACATGAGTAGCAAACAGCTTAAGACTAAGAAAAGATCTGCAGCCAAATCGTATGCTTCTTTGCTTCAAATAAAGATTTCAGCCTGGCGGGGGCAAAGCGTTTTTAGTAGAGTAATCATAAAAGAGTCATAAGAAGTAGAATAAAATAAACAGCATAGGAAGTCTCATTGATTTCTATGAGGGTTGTGCACAAGTGTAAAAAGTTGGGTTTTAAGTCATGACCTAAAAGTTCAAAGGCAAAATTAAGGAGGTTTGCCTATGGAGCCCCATTCTCATGGTACTTGGGGATGCCTGTTGTAGTGTTTTGATCTTTTCCTTTGCATACGTGGCTTGAGAAGACTGAAGCATAAAATAATACTAGAGAATCAGCTTCTCAACCACAGCTAAGAAAACAGTAATATTAGAGCTGCAACCATGTCAATCAATCGTTTACAGTTTAATTGACTAACATGGTACCCCCAATCAATCAGCCAGCTCATTTTTAAAGAAATGTCGATTATTTGTAATGTAGATATTTACAATACCTTCTCTCACAGGAGAAAACGCCTCTTCTAAGGTGGCACCTCCTGCGACATTTACGAACGCCATCTAAGAACAAAGATACTATACTTATTTCTTTGAAGCCATAGTTTTAGTGATGTGTAGATTTATGTAGATATAATTGAACAATAAAGAGAGCAATCCTATGGCTCCTAGACGGAGTCTGTGGGGCCATAGGATACTTCAGATTCCTGGAGTCAGTGTGGCTCCTGCCTTTTATATACCGCTTTATATACTGCACTTTCATAGTGCAATATCCTGCTTGCTGTAGATTAGACCATAGTCTGGATCCAACCCATTGACTTCAATACCATTCTAGAAACAGGGAGTAATTTGCTCCCATCCTTCACACTTTTACTATTCTTCATTTCATTGTTGCCCTCATGCAAATGATTCAATGTTGCTCTTCTACAGATGTCTCCACTGACAGAATTCTAATAGTAGCCCAGTGAAGATTTGCATTTAACAGGCCACAGCATAAGAGCAGTTTCCTCTCTCTCTCTCTCTCTCTCTCACACACACACACACACACACACACACTGAGAGGGAGAGAGAGGCAGAAAAAGGAACTATATGCTACAATAATGACATTTAACCTGCAAATGTGAAAGATGTTATCTGCTATCTCAGGTAGTAAAGCTGAGTTGAAGTTTTTTTTTTTTAAAAAAAAATTGTTTGGTAACTCTCCAAAATCTCATGTAATTAAAAGACAAATCTAATAATTATTTCTAAATTTGGCACTGCCCAGCTCGCAATGGCAGCTGTAGAAAAAGCTAATCGCGTTATGCCTCTTTTTGTCCTTCCATTTCCTCTAGCTCTTATGGCACTTAACATGTCTGTGCTGCAAACTTTCGTCAGTTCCCACAATACAATCAGTGACCATAAAACAACTCAGCAAAGAGGAAAATATTGATTCACAAAATTAATTCTTCTGAAAGGTGGAAGTGAACCTTTCTAAACACTTCTTTCACTGTGCTTTATCTGTGAGATGATTCATTTTTTAAAGCTGCAGCTGGAGGCGTTTGTACTGGGATGAAATCAGAAAACCTCCCTCTTTTTCATATCAGTGTATGAAGATCATAAGGGTTGTCTTGCTGGATCAGACCAAGTCCCTTCTAGTCCAGTATTCCATTTCTAATATGGTGGTTGAGAGATGCCTCTTGGAGCTCACAATGAAGGCATGATGGTGTACTGAGATGTAGTGGTTAGAGTGTCTATAGGACCACCTCACTCTACATAATGATACA
Source organism: Anniella stebbinsi (assembly GCA_029215795.1). Lineage (NCBI taxonomy): Eukaryota > Metazoa > Chordata > Lepidosauria > Squamata > Anniellidae > Anniella > Anniella stebbinsi. The sequence continues at coordinate 48,108,493 of JARDYH010000002.1, forward strand.
GCCATCTCCAGGTTTCTGACTAGAACCAGGGAAACACAGGTTCAGATTTCCAGTGAGCTATGAAGCTGATTGAGTGACCTAGATCCAGTCATACTCTCGCAACAGAGCCTATCTGACAGTGTTGTTGTGAGTACAAGAGCAATAGCGTTGGCTTGTGGATCAGGATTTCACAGAAAACCCACCGTACAAGCTAATGCTATTGGTGTAGAGCCAGTGGTCCCTTACGTTAGCACAATATAAATTGCGCTAGTGGAGCTGCAGAGAGTGATATTGCAATGGAAGGAAATTGTCTTTGGCCAAATGGGCACTTGACAGCAACAACTATTGATTAGGATAGGAACCATAAGGGCAGAGCAATCCCATGGCTCTCAGCCAGCATGGAAGCTATGGCATGATGCAGATCTCCATGATTGTAGGAAGAGCTATGACTGCAGAGGAGATCCATTCATGCATCTCCACCCCACCCCAGCCACAGCAGAAACTTCTGTGGCAGTTTCTCTTACGAAATTACAAATCTGACCTTGGAGGACACGGTGGAGTAATAGAAAAGGGAGCAGGGATGGGAGCAAGGATAAGAGGTCTCAATCCACTTGATCCATTAGCCTCTTTGTCACTGTCTCCACTCACTCCCTGGAAAACAATGTTATTTTTTAAAAACAACAATGAAGGGCGTAGAGGCTGTAAATCCTCTGTTGTCTTTCAGCCCTAGATGGCTCTTGCCCATGAGGCTTTGGATAGACAGAGTGCTCTGAGACTGGAGCTTTCTGCCTATTGTGTTGCAACCTATTAAGATTGCATGCTTAACTAGATGTTGGCTAGATGCCAGCTGAGATAAGAGAAATGCTTGGAACCACAATCCTTCTCTCCCTGTTTATTTCTAATGCAGACACACATTTCTACAGGATTGACGGCTGCAAGTTTAGATGTGGAGTATGTCTTTGTAGTTGTTCTTGGAGTCTTGTTTTAAAAATAGATTTCCCACCACCACCTGGAAATGATCATTGGCCATTAGTCAAAGAGAAGCCCCAAGAGACCAACTTATAAGAGCTTTGTCAGGAATTATTTTCTTGATACATGGAGGTTGTGACGGATAGACTTTTTCTCTCTTTTTGTGCAACTCATGAGATTGGAGCTTACCACAACCGAAAGATCATTGTGTTTTCTTTATTTTGAGCAAAATGTCAAGTGTTCCTTGTTTGCCTTGGCGAAGGTCAGCTGGGTTTAAAGAAGAAAAAGCTCCAACAGGCTCATACCATCTGTTTATTAGTGGTCTAAATCTTCACAGGTGTTGTTTTGCTATTACCATGGTGACATGGAAAGATTTAGCGATGGAGGTGTAAGTGGCAAGTTTAGAAGGCACCTTGATTTCCCTTCCTTTTGTTCATTCGCTGCCTTTTTGAAAAGGGAGCCAGCTGATGCTTAAGAAGACTATTATATCATGTCACATCTCTCTGTATAAAGAAACTTGGACCTCTCTGACTCAGGCTGCCTCTACACGAGAGGTTTAAAGCTCTTTCAAGTCTCATTAAAAATTTTACCTCTACATGAGCGGAGCGCAAATTGGGAGTTGAGGCGCGTTATCTATCCGATTATGCGCATTATCGAATGCGCGGTAAATAGCGAGTTTTATTTTGCTGCGGCCGTTAAAGCGCATTTTGACTATGTGAACAAGCGATTCTCCGCATTAACTACTTCTAAAGTGCATTTCAAACAACCGGTAAGGCCACCAGTTGTGCGCTCAATTACCTTCTGCGTACAGTCATTTACCAAAAAGCGCTTCCGAGAAGATGCGCATAATCGGAGAAACAGGTGTCAAACGGAATTCTTGTAGAGGGGGTCTCACTCACTGGTGGGAGGCCTCCCAATCCTTAAGGTATTTTCAGTAAAGATAGAAAACTGAAATGTGGTACCTTTAGTCCAACACAACCTGGTTGCTAGAAGCATGGCCAGATCAGAGCTCAATTTCCAAATCAAGCGGTATTAGGCCTCAGGTGTGCCCCTTGAAATCAAACCCTCTAACCTGGGAGCCCTGAATCCAAGATTTTATTAGAGGAACTAATAGTTCACTTATTTATTTGCTGCATTTATACATTACCTTTTTGCCAAGGCATTTAAGATGGTTTACAATTTAAAATACCAAAACAAAAGATAAAAGTTGCAGAAGGCAAAATAATAAAACAGCAGAGTTGTCTCAGGCCATGGATGATCTCTTCTAGAGCTGATATTAAGGATGGGGGAGAAATGTGTTTGGATAATGCTTTAATACAAATTACTAATGATTTGCACTTCCCAAACTAATGCGCAGATCAGAAAACAATTTTCTTTTGGTTTGCCAATTTTCTGAATTTGGCAATGCATTTTTCCAATCAAAACTATATTTATTAGGGAAAATGGTGTACAAAATGCATACATTAGGGGAAATAGTGTACAAAAAGGTATATATTAGGGAAACTGGTTGCAAAAATGGGTAAATTAGGACCAATGTTGTACAAAAATGCACATGAATTCATTTGCTTATGAAAATGCGCAAGAAAATGCTTATGCATTTTAATGCAGACTTTGAAAACAAAATTATAAACTGATGATGGAACAAACTTGTGTTTTCAAAATTGTGAACATGGTAGAAAGCGAAACAGGTTCATTCAACCCTCATTGATGACATGACCTTCCCAGCTTGAGTTTGTGGCTACTCAGTGGTGAGGTAAAGGCACTCCGTGCTCGCTCACAAACATCACTCTCTTTATTGTTTCTTCAAGGGCTGTGTGAAAAGCGGCTTCCCGTTTTTGCAGACTCATCTCCAGACTCAACAGAGCGGGAGACCCTTTTTTTTTTGGTGATTTTTTTTCAAGGGGTGGAACAAAGTGGAAGTTTTTGAAGGTGGAAGCTTATCAGTAAAAGAGGCAGCAGCTATAGCATGTAATTTCTGGATTAAAGAAGGGTTCCCCCCCCCATCACTTGGAACAGGGTGGAGCTGTTGCAGACAGTGGCCAGGTAGGCTACCATGCCCCCCTGCAATCCCTTGGTTGCAACACTGTTACATCATCATATATCATTGCTCCAGTTATACACGTCCTGTGCCATTTATTTATTTATTTATTTATTTATTACATTTGTATACCGCCCCATAGCCGAAGCTCTCTGGGCGGTTTACATAGGATTAAAAACAATTAAAAACAATATACAAAAATTAAAACAGCAAAAACATACAACATACACACAATCTGTACATTTAAAAACCACTTCAACACTTCAAAAAACTACAAAAACAAAACAAAACAAACCCAGGCTCCTCAGATATTGCCAAATGCCTGAGAGAAGAGGAAAGTCTTGACCTGGCGCCGAAAAGATAACAAAGTTGGCGCCAGGCGGTCCTCGTCGGGGAGATCATTCCACAATTGGGGAGCCACCACAGAGAAGGCCCTCTCTTGAAGTGGTGGAGCAAAGAATGTTTAAAGCAAGGAGGGGGTTGGAAAGATGCTGCCCCCACTGGTTTTATTAGGTAGATGCCCCCCCAAAAACCTTTGTATCTTGCCCCTGCTCTTCAAAAACATCTTCCTTTTTTCCTCCCCTTTCCCCTTGCAGCTCCCTTCTCCCCAGATTAGCTGGAAACCATTGGGGCAACATGTTCTTTATACCAGGAGTGGGCAACTTCTGGCCCTCCAACTCCCATCTGCTCTACCCAGCATTGGCCAATTGTGAGGGAACAGGGGAGCTGTAAGCCAAAACATCTGGAGGACCACAGGTTGCCCAGCCCTGCATACATTCCAGGGCTGAATCTTGGGAAGCCCTGGATCAAATGAAGACCTGCATATGGAAAGGAGGACAGGGCTCCTGTATCTTTAACAGTTGCATAGAAAGGGGGATTTCAGCAGGTGTCATTTGTCTGCATGCAGCACCTGGTGAAATTCCCTCTTCATCACCACAGTTAAAGCTGCAGGAGCCCTGCCCTCTTTTTCATATGGTCACCTTAGACCTGATCCTACATTATTTCCAGGGAAATCTGCAACACCTTGAAGAATCAGAACTTTTAACACATCATCAGACAAGTGTTTTATCACTTGCTCGTTCCTGGCCATTCAAGGTTTTTCTTGGGTCCTTTTGGTGATGCTGTCCACCTCCCACTCCTTCTGGTGTTTTATCTGCAACAAAATAAGTCCCGGTAAATCTGATTTTTTTTATTGAAGTGAAACTTGCTGCCATTTCCCAAGCAGCGTGACAAAAACACCCATTGAATGGGCCATGCGGTCATTGCTGCTTTCTCTTTCTTCGCCGTGTGAAGAAAGAGGAAGCTGCTTTTCACTATTGTGGGACAGCAGCAGGAGGCCAAAGCGATGGTAGGGAAACGCGATTTCCCTCCCGTCTTATGACGCTCTTAAGTAATTTTGCAATTAAACCTCTTGTTTCTTTAATAGTGTGGTTTGATTAAAAAAAAGATAATACCAGTATGACTATAGAATTTGCATACTTAAAATGATTGTGTCAACCACACATATAGATTAATCTTCAAGCTTCTCTCTATAAACTAGCTGCACCATGTAGATATATTTTAAAAATGGAGTACCTGAAGTAGAAAGGCTTATGGACATGCAGCGCTGAACAGCAAAATTATGTTAGTGCTAAATGACAAATCGATAGCTTTGGATTATGGTGATATCTTAGAACACACGTTTTAATACCTTTGCTTATTGGACTTCTGCTCGTATTAGATGGTATTTTCACAAAAGTTGCTGGAGCCAGTGGTTGGTTGTTTTGCTTTTCTTTAACGTTCTATATTATCAGTGAATGCTATTTGGTATTCATTTAGTTCTGAAACTAACTAAATACAGGCTTTCTTTCCCCAGGAAAACAGCTCTTTGCTGCTTTGATTCTTGGTTCCATAAACAAGCAACCTAAGGACACACTTTTCTAATGCACTCAGTTTCATTTTATTCTATTTTGGCTTTAGAATGGCTATACTTGGCTTTAAAAGAACATTCAAGGGAATTCATAACATCTCATAATAAAATGTCACAGTTAAAAGCAAAACATAATACAGACCACATGATTACAGAAATATATAAGATCAGCATGAGTAAAGTAATACAGATTTTTTAAAAAAATAATAATAATACAAATGCTAATAGCACAATTCTAATCATGTCTACTCAGAAGTGTCCTATTGAGGCCAGTAGGGCTTACTCCTAGATATGATGGCAGTCTCACCTATGGAAGCACCTAATACACTTCAAAGTTATGCTGAATTTTTAAAAAACCTTTTACTGGATGTCTATTTTTGCAAAGTGATGTAGAGTGGTATAGTGGAGCCTAAGCTTACAGGGCCAAACTGCAAGTACATTTTGATTAGCAGGATGATGGTGTTATGTGCCACCTCCCTCATATTTCCCTGTTCCTCTGAGCTTAGCTGCAATTCTTTCAGTAGTGGGGGAGGAATAGATTTTCCCAGTGACAATATATTTTTGTGAGCTATCCCATGCACACAGATAGATATGAATCAACACAGCTGTCTACATATTTTTTTTACTCTCCTCAGTGTTTGCAAGGACCTACACACTGAGGTCCCACAAAAATCTGTATTGGGACTGGGGCTTTTTAACATGTTCATAAATGATGCGGGATTGAGAGTGAGCACTGAGGTGGCCTGGTTTGTTGATGACACCAAATTATTTAGGGAGGTTAAAATAAAAAGGGATTGTGAAGAGCTCTCCAAAAGGAAGGATCTCTCCAAACTGGGTGTATGGGTGCTAAAATGGCATATGCGGTTCAGTTTAAAGTGTATGTAAAGTGTATGTTGGGCAAAAACTCCCAACTTCATTGCTGGCAGTATGCCTCTGTATGCCAGTTGCACACAAGAGGGAAGGTGCTATTGTGTTCATGTCCTACCTGTGGGTTTTACACAGGCAGCTGGTTGGCCACTGTGTGAACAAAATGCTGGACTAGATGAGTCTTTGGTCTGATTCAGCATGGCTCTTTTTATATTCACTGCATGATCGGGGGCCTTGATCAAATGAAGTTCAGTTGTATGTGAGTAGGTGCTCCTTTGTAAACATATGTGCTCAACACATGGATGGTGGGATGCATATGTTGTCACATAAAGGACCAGGAGGTGCAATCCCCCTCCTTCGTGTGGAAGTCTGTCGTCATGTAAACATGTCTCCTGTATTTCAAAAGTAAATGGCAAATATTTTCTTAGAACCTGCCAGCATGTTACACTTGCCAACTGGAAGCAACTTGAAACAACCTTTGTGTGGTGATTGCTCCAGGCAGCAACTGTAGAGTACAGGCCAGTTTACCAGGTGAGTTACCTCCATCACAAAGAGAGGCTCCATTCATTGTCACATATTCCAGATGATAGCTGGTGGAGGCATGGAGATCCTTCATGGGATGAGGCTGAGTCATGTGGTGAGCTACATGTTACAGTCACTGTGTGGAACAGTCGCCATGCAGAATCTGTTTAAACCATCTCCATGTGGCTGGCTGGCTTCTAGAAGGAACAAGCTGGAAGAAACACCAAGACCCAAGGAAGCATCCCCCCGCCATCAATCCTTTCTCCTATATTCCAGTCATTTAACCAACATGGGAAGCTTGTTTATGTCTTTACAGTAAAACTTACATATCGCCTTTCTCTGCAGTAGAGGCAAAACATGGCTTAAAAACAAATGAAATGAAATTACAATAACGGAGAAGATGATTAATATAATAAGAGCAGGAAGTAATATTTGTTCTTTTAATAATCCTTTTTGTGTGTGCTATCCCTTTTACAGTTTGCTTTATGTTAACTCACAGCATCCAGCTAGCTAGAGAATGGTTTCCACAGTGACAGAACCAAAAATGACTGTGGTTGTTCCACCTCCTCACATTCATCTACACCTCAGATATTAACATTTTGTCTTGCTCTTTTTGTTCACTCTTCATTCCTCTTTCAGGAAGCATTTATAATAAAGAAACATTTGCTACTAAAGGTTGTTACTAACGATATTATAGGAACACTGATAGATTTATGTGTGTAGGCCACAGTTCACTATGTCTGAATTCCGGATGGCGGAGGTAGGCTACATGACAGCCATAAATGATATGTGGCTCTTCAGGTATTTTCTAATGATATTTTAAATATGTCTTTAATGCTGAGAATCCCAGTGTATTAACTAAATTATGGTTAATATTCAGAGCGCTTAAGCTGAAATGTACTCTAAATATCCAGCCTATAAGGTCCTTTCAATTTTTTTTACAGATGTGTAACTGATATCTCTTAGGCAGAAGTTCGAGTCTAGGTTTTCCTGCTCCAAGTACAATGTCAATTTCCTTGTACTGTCTTGGAGAAACAGTTCTGAAAAATCAGAAATCCTATGCCTTTGAGGATGATTTTATCTCATCTTTGGACTGCCTCCTAGTTTTGAATATTTTGGGGTTAGCCATTCTGAGGCTGAAATCCTATACCCACTTATCTGGGAATAAGCCTGACAATAATAAGACTGAGCAGACACGTATAGGATTGCACTGCAAGTGTCTTGAGTGGTCCAGATGACACTGTCACTCACTTCAGGATTGATTTCCAAATAAAATGTAAACCGCCCAGAGAGCTTCGGCTATGGGGCGGTATACAAATGTAATAAATAAATAAATAAATAAATAAATAAATAAATAAAACAAAATGTCACATTAAGCATATCAAGAATGTACAGGCTTCTGAAGAAGGTGCAGGCTGTGACCAAAGCAAGTATGGGTTTTTATTTGTCTGTCGGTCCAGGTGTTAATGTGAGGTCTTTACTGAATGGGCAGTAGCTTTGGGAGGAGGGGAAATCAGGGAGCAAAATAATTTCTTTGAAAAACATCTTTGACCAACAGTATGAAACTATATTTTTCATCAGATTTCATGGACTTCAACAAAGCAAGCAATTAATTCTAGTGTCTATTTATTGTTCCATTTGCAATTCTAGGTCACTGGTGGTTATTTCCAAAACATGGGAGAAATGCCACTTCACCCGGTGGACATTATATCAATGACATCAGCACCATTTAAACAAAGCCTTATGAATTTCATTTCATAGATAGCCTAGTAGTTCATGTGATAGAAGAAAGGTAATAAGTCAATGAGAAATGCTAGGCATCATCCAGTTTTATATAGATCGAGTTAATGGCCTGGTTTGCACATAAAGCTAACCCATGGTTTATCTGGCAGACAATCAGCCAAACCATGGTTTGCTCAGTCCCTGGATTGGTTTTTACCACTATTGCCCACTGTCTATGTATCCAAGCAAAACAGCCCATGATTCTGGGTTCACATGTAATGACAATTCATGGTTTAAACTTCCCGCAGTTCACAACCCAATAACAAACCATGGATTCTCTTAATGGGTTGCTCATGATTAAACAGCCCATAGTTAACCCATAGTTCTCGGTTTACACATAATGGCAACCTCTGATTCAACAAACCATGGTTAATTGAGGGCACAATGCTGTGTGGATAGTTAGCAGCCTCTGAACTCGGACGCTGCAGGTAGGCAATGTAGAGTGGAGGCGATTGCCTCTGCGCTCCAGTCGCTCTGCATTTCTGCTAGACTGGCAATTTTTCCTCAGAGGTGAAGGGAAGGAGGCTGGGATGGCAATAGGAAATCGTGTAGCACTGCCCCCCCCCCCAGCCTCTTCCCATCCCCACCCCCAGGAACGTCTCCTTTTCCATGTCTCTGCATTGCATTTCTCAAGTGTGGAGAAATAGCTGCTGCAGTTCTCTCCATTCTGGCTCCAAGGTAGAAGGCAGGAAACTGAACAACCCTATGCCCCCTAGATGCTGTTTAGGGGCAGTAGGATTGCTCTCTAAACTATGGGTTGACATTACGTGCGAACCAGGTCAATGAGTATATTACATAACTACTTTATTAGATAGTACCCATTTTCATATAGTAAGAGTCTAATGTGGCTGTCTGTGGCTAAAAAAAAAGTTAAACCTTAACTAAAATATATCTGTGGAGTATAGGCAGGATTTCCGTTGTCACTTGGTAGGAGAGTACGTGTTTTTCAGTAGGTTAGAACATAAAATAAAATAATAATAATAATAATTAATAATAATAATAAATTTATGTATTTATTTCTTACCCACTTCTCCCTCCGGATCGAGGCGGGGAACAGCATCACACAGACAATATAAAATACATAAAACTGATTAAAAGCATATAAAAATTAATACATTATTAAAATCAACCAAGTCTTCATTTCCTATAGGAGGAACTTTCTTTCCTCTTTATAACTAAAGTGAGCCATCAGAAACAGCTGCAAAGAACTTAGAAGGCTGCCTCTTAAACCCTAGCCTACCTCTCCTTCTGCTATGAAAATAGCTAAGGGCAAGTGCTGAGAGCATTCTTTCCACCATCTTTGGTGAGCAATTGCTTTTGGTGTTCTTTTAGAATTGGCAAGAACCAAGGTTCCTCTCAGAATCATTCAGGATGAAGAAAAAGTGTAATAGAAAAAGGAAACTTACCCTAGCTACCTTAGCTCAAATGTAGGCCCAGCTTCATGGTGTCTGTGATAAGTATACATACTAAAAAGTGGAATGCTGGTTCAACTATCAGTCATTTCTCTTTCCCTCTACTTCAAGAAGACCCATAAAGTTTGTTTAAGTGACATGTGTGTGTGTGTTTTCTGTTCGTTCCCCATCTTTTTAAACAAAAAAACCAAAATATTGGAAACATTTTAAGGGCAAAACTGCTCCAGAAATGGGGTGGTGATATATTAGTAACAGCACAGGCATTAGCCAGTCAATGCCATCTGCAGTCAACTTCTGTTTCAAACGTGGGAAGAGTTCGCCCCCTCTCCCCGAGCTTAATCCTGAAAAGAAAACAAATATTTGGACTGAATGCAATAAGGGGGCATCCAAATCAGCCCCACTGCTCTAAAAATGTTATGTCTGCCGGAATCCTGATCTCACCTTAACCTCTGGACAGGGGTAGAGATAGGACTCCTATTATTTATTTTTTAAGGAGTCGTGATAAAAAAGACCTGCAACATTTATCTGTTGACAGCCCTGAAAGAAACCTCTGGTACTGAGGTGGAAAGATCACATCCACGGCTTGGCAAACCTGCTATCTTATCCCCTTCTCTCCCGTTCTCTTGTATGTCTCTTGCACATGCCGCACACCTTAGAATTATTCCATCCTGAGTGTTGTTTATACTGTCACCTTGGTTCACCGTGTTCATCTGAAATCCCAGCTGTGTTGCTCAAGGCCAAAACATATTAATTTAAATTATCTTTTAAAAGCTAGATCTTTAAAAGAAATTTATTTTTTACTGTAGAGGAGGCACAGGGCTCCTGCTTTGGATCAGGACCCTAGCATGGTGGGTTATGGGGCTTTTAAAGATCCAGATCGTGCCCGCTAAGACTACTGTAGAGTAAAAAAAGGGGGGGAGGAGATATAGCTACTAGATATGGATTTAAGTAATTTTTATTTTGATCCTGAGAAAAGTAGAAACCAAAACGATTAAATCATTTTAGACACAGTACAGATTGGGTGAGGATCAGATGCCCCATCTTGTGCATAGGTACTTTCTGCTAGGACAAAACCATCAATATATAAGTAAGTGTGTGTGTGTGTGTGTGTGTGTGTGTGTGTGAGAGAGAGAGAGAGAGAGAGAGAGAGAGAGAGAGAGAGAATACAAGACTTTGTTGGAGGACTGGAGGAAAAACTTCCTTCCCTCTAGTCTGCCAGAAGCCATTAAGAGCAGGCCCTCTCACGTGGCTTTGGCATTGCTGTCGCTGGATCCATTGGTAAAGGGAACAGGATTGGGTGTCCCGCTTTCCCCTTCAAGAGGGGATCCACTTAATGGACCACTGGGATGTGTGGCATTAAGACCCAACTCAACATGGGGCTGCAATCCAGGCCACACCCTAGGGAGGCGAAACAGGGCTCACTTCAACAGTCTGCGCCGTGGGGTGTGCTTCTGACTCCTGCCCCAATAAGGCACCTGGCAGGCAAGCAGGGTTGATGTAATCGGATTGCAGGCGGGTACTCCGATTAACAGATCTACGCCCTATGCCCCTGCCAATTCTATTCAAAGTTGAACCAATAGAGTTATGGCCAATTATTTAACCCATCCAAGTCTATGTCTGAATTTGTTTCCCCTCCTCCCTGTCCTGTCCCTAAGGAACCAGCTATGCTCTGCCAGACACAAAATAAAATGTTGTATTTATAACCTTCCTTACACTAGGCTTCCAGCAAACTTACAAATCAGGCCCAAACCTTTAGCTTAAACTATCTTGCAGCATTAGATGCTCCTAGATAATTCACTGGGCCCCTAAATACCATTAGATATGTTATTACCAAATGATATTAGCAAATGCTTTGGAAATGAGGTGAAGGCTGGAGACACCTGAACCAACAAAATAATGGATTGATCCTGTTCATCTTCTGATTTTCCAAGGCACATAATGAGAGTGATGTTTTGGTTAAGTATTAGCCACACCGATGTGATGAAAGAAAAAGTTCACTTTGTGGATCACTTGAACAGAGCTGATAGGCTATTTGTTTTAACCCATGTATAATCCAAAGAAGATTTGAGGCTGTCTCAAATCCGGTGTAGTGCAGGGATTAGCCTAGAATCTACATAGCTACATCTCATAGTTTTTGAAGTCTTTATGCACTATTTTTAGCTATTGGGACACCAACACGGCATGGAAAACCACACAGAACAGGTTATAATGCAGTTTACTAAATAATGCTGTTTACGAAAACAGAAATAGTTGTGATTGACAAGCTGTGACTGGAATTCTGGCAGTTTCTAAGCAGATTATTAAGTCACCTCTTTCTCAGACTGCTGATTCTGCCTTGGCATTAAAATATATACAAATGTATTTATTTTGACTTAAACCCAACATCCTGCTAGCAGAGTTCCTCCCTTTCCCTCCCTTCTGCAGCCCTATGTGCTGCTTCAAAATCTGCTCCGGAGGGTTTCCAGTTGCCAAAATACTCGAGAAAGCCAGTGACAAAGGCAGAAAACAAATTCAGCTTGAATCGTCAGTATTTCTATGACCACCACCATACCTTTCTTAGCTGAGATTTTAATTATCTTCTTTGTTTTAAAATAAATATGATTAAGAGCATCATCAGATGAGCATTTTATCACACGCTCGTTATTGTCTATGCATGGTTTTTCACGGGTCCTTTGACAACATCGCCTACCTCCTGCTCATCTCCCGCTCCTTCTGGTCTTCTTTCCATGACAAAATAAAAGCTCCGTAAATCTGATCTGTTGGGGGGAACTGAAACTTGCCGCCATTTCCTGCTGAGTGCAGGAAAAGCAGCATGATAAAAACTCCCACTAAATGGGCCACATGGTCGTTGCTGCTGCTTCTTTCTTCACCATGTATAGAAAGAGTACGCTATTCGTCACTATTGTGGGACAGAAGCAGGAGGCCAAAATGACGGTCGGGAAATGTGACCCCCCCCCCCCCAGTTTTATAGCACTTCAGTAAGAATTATTTTGGTGTTTTGAAATTTGAGATTGGCTAAAAGGGCTTCACAGCATAGGTGTGTGTACAACTAGAACCTGAGTGTTCCTGGTCTTCTTTCATATTCCAAGTTGAGAACATTTGAAATTCCCAAGTGTAAGGAGTTAGATGAAAGCGTGTTTTCTATTTATAAGCTCAGTAACTAGCTTCATGGCTCTGGATACCTTTGAAACAGGTATTGCTTAGTGTTGTTTATGTCAGAAGACCTGAGGGTAGTAAAAGACAAAAACATAGAACATGCACGCACATGCACATGCTCACAAACTTGACATCAGGCAACTCTGAATGTATTCCTTTCAAAGCTCCCAAGGGCTTCGATCTTAAAATCTGCAGGATTGGAGAGTACCTCAAAGCAGTGGTCCCGTTAGAGGAGGGGAAATTACCCCAAATCAGGGATTATCTAAGGTGCTTCTGCCTGAATTGGGGCTCTTTCACCCTGTTCCAGCAGTGCCATGCACCTCGTCCCATATTGTGGAACATAGACATATCCATGTTAATATTGGTTTTGAAATGTTCATTTTATTTTAATGAGCCTCTCTTTTTCCATGTTGAATGTCTCCCCAATTTTCCACGCTAACTCCCATGTAGGCCTTGAACAAACTAAGTAACTAACAAGTGGCAAGCGTGATCAGAATTAATTCCTTGTTCTACTGCAATGCACAATTAACCTTGTCATCTGTCCTGGAACATGGCTACTTCCCCAACCACACTGCCATATTTCTATTGATCTCACAACAATGATGCAGGATCAGAGTGAGATGGACCTGCAAGCAAAAGCTGTTCTTGTTGCTCCAAAACATATGACCTTCTGTACAAGCCCAAAGCACACCTAGTTTGAAAAACAAGCCCACAACCTGATCATAAATCAGGTGTGATCCTGGACGGGTGTTTTTTTGCCTACCTGAGGGCTTCTCTAAACTAGCTATTTATAGCATGCTCATTTCTGGTAGGGATGTGCACGGCCAGAAATATCTGAATCGGAACTGGATCGGAATTTCTGATATTAAAAATATCGGATCCGATCATATTGGGGGGTACCCATATTTGATCGGATCCGATATCTGATAAATATTGGAAGTTTCAATCTGATTACGGACCGCCATTTCAGGTGTTTTCCCCACAGGCTTGCATTGGGGGAAAGAAAGTTTTTCCGCAATGCAAGTCTATGGAGAAAAACACTGGGCCGGCACTCCCTTCCTCCCCCCACTCGCGCTCCCTCCCCCTACTCGTGCTCCTTACCTGCTATAGTCGCCGCCGCCGCCATCCAGCGCTGCTGCCCACTGGCTCCGTAGTACTGCAAAACAGGCTTTCCAGCCTGTACCTCAGTATAGAGATGTGCTGAGTGAGGGGGAGGGAGGGAGTGGTCCCAAGGGGTCCCCCCTTACCTGTAGCCTTCCCCGCTGCCACCTGTTTGGTCCACAGTACTGCAAAACAGGCTTTCCGGCCTGTTCCTCAGTACGGAGATGCGCCGAGTGATGACGTCATCACTCGGCATGTCGCTGTACTGAGGAACAGGCTGGAAAGCCTGTCTTGCAGTACTACGGACCAAGTGGGCGGCAGTGCTGGATGGCAGCGGCGGCAGATAAGGAGTGTTAGTGGGGGAGGAAGCACAAGTGGAGGGATGGAGGGAGAGCCGACCCAGTGTTTTTGTCATAGACTTGCATTGGGGGAAAGCTTTCTTTCCCCCAATGCAAGTCTATGGTGAAAACACCTAAACTGGAGGTCCGAAAATCTGATATGTCTGATAATTATCGGACATATCGGATATCGGATCCGATCAGATAGTGCCTACTTAGGAAAGAATCGTTATCGGTCATCGGATGTCCGATAACATCCTTATCAGTTTGTTATCGAACATCAGACCTGATACGATACACATCCCTATTTTTTTGCCACTTATAGAAGTTTCCAGGTCAATTAAATGATGCTGTAAACAAACAGGACATCTGCCGTGGTTCCCCTCCTTATTCCATTTTAAAATAGATCAGAGAAAAGGGGAAATAAGCCCTTAATGGTGTGAAATCAGTGGCGTGTAAAGCTGGCATTGCGCTATGACGTTGCTAAGGAAAGACTTTAAACGGAGGGAGAAAGGGATAAAATGTCTCCCTACAACAAAGGAAGGCAGATCTGATCCCATGTGCCCCACTTTTTTGTACACATGCCAGAGAGGGAGGGAAGCGCTCCCTCGATTCAATATGTCTGCTGTTTAAAGGACCTCTGGGAAGCAGTAAGATCTTCCACCTTGTCGCTCCTCTCCTCCTGTGTAACCCATCTCATACCAATCGTGCCAAAGAATCAGGAAGCACAACAATGCTGGATAAACAATGGGATTTCCTGTAATTTAGAGATGCTCTGAGAGGACCATGCAGGGATGGAGCTGCTGTCGGGAAAAGGATTATGTTTGAATAGTCCCCTTATCTTAGAAAACTATCAGGAAATAATCGTATGAGAGGATCTAGAGCACATGAGCCTCAGATGGCAGTGTTGTAAGAACTGACTCTGTGAGGATTATCTGAATATAAATAATGTACATTCAGATAAAAGTCTATAGATTTCAACTGTTTAAAATTAGCACACAATTTAAGGCATACAAGCAAGATTTTAAGTGCATGAAGACAAACCAGTCCTAAGATAGTGGGCAGCTTGGAGAACTTCATTTGAAACTGAAACGTGATACCGTAGCACTGTACAGCCATTGTTTACAAGGCATTTAGATTGTGGCATGGACCCAACAGGTCAGTAAAAGTACTAATAGTCCTATTTGGTAGAATGACATCAGGGTTGGCCTTCTATCAGTGTGAGGATGTCTATTGCCTGTTTCTTCACTGTTGTGATGAATGTGAATATTTGTTGTTCTACTTTTGGCTTTGCTTCAGAAATGGGTGTGTGACTTACTTTGACACCTTTGCTTGTATTTTTTTTAAACAATGTACATTATAATTGTATGGACTGTTGTTGGTTGGGATTCTGGGATTCTGGAAGATATCTGCTGTTCTGCTTAAGAAGGAGAAGATGATTTCTATACTGCCAAATAGTCAAAGCTCTCTGAATCTTGTCATGACACAGCGTTCAAGGCGGCTTAATTTCATACATAGATGCTTGCTTTTCCCTCCCTCCCTCCCCTCTTTTCAGGGTCTTTATGTCTTCGTAGTGTATTTTATTCTACACAACCAGCTCTGTTGCCTTGTAAAGGCAAGTTACACAGTTGAAATGAATGGACATACAAGTCCAGGTTCTGCGTTTTTCACTCATGGCAGCGGCATGCCCCCAGCAGGAGGAGAGATCAGCAAATCTACTCAGAACCTGATCACTGCTATGGAAGAGGTACCTTCATTATTTTCTCTCTGCATACAGATAATAAGTGTACTGTGTATAGGTATTCATCTTCAAAATGCAGAAATGGGGCTGTGTAAAAGTGTGGATGCAACAGATAGTTGAAGATCATGGAGAACTGGGTTCAAATCTCATCTCTTCCTCAGACTCATTGTGTAGCCATCTCATTTTCTTTGCCTCTATGGCTGAAATAATAGCAATTTACAGCAAAACATTGCTCTCAGGGCATGCATTCTAAACATTGTAAAAGTTTATGTATTTATTCATAGCTCCATTTATATGCTGCTTTCTGATTGAAGAAAGAGCATGCAAATTACATCACAATGAATAAAAATGTATAATAGAATGGTATTGTAAATAATAAAAGACTAAGAGCACAATCCTATACAGGCCTACTCAAAAACAGAGCCCGCCGAGTTCAGTGGGACGTGCTTCCAACTAAGGATGCAATCCTATGCCTCTTTCAACTGAAAGGAAGCGCTACAGCACTCAGCTTTCCCCGGCCAGCCATGCTGGGAACTGTAGGCCTTTTTTCTGTCTAAACAGGCAAGCTGCAATCCTATATCCAACTATCTGGGAGAAAGCCCAATTGAAACCAATGGAATTATTTCTGAGTAGACATGTATAGGATTGCATTGTAATAATATCAATACTATTAGTGGCAGTACAAAAATGAAACTATTGGACTCACAGGTCACTAAAAGCCTAGATATGGCAATGGCAGGGCAAAGTGCCATTACAGGGGAAGTAGAGATAGATATTTAACATCCATCTTACCTTCCGGTCACCCTTGGAGAACGAACCAGGCTACCCACAGAACGTCTCCTTGCTCCTATGCAATGCCAGGTTGGTTAAAAAATAAAATGAATGTTATCTATGATCTCCTTACAGATGAGGAGGCCGACCTGGCATGCTTCACAGAGACCTGGACGGGAGCTGACAGTGGCCCAACATGGGCCCAGGCCCTCCCATCTTGGTACTGTATTAGTGAACAGGCAAGGGAAAGTGGGTGGGTTGGGGTGTAGCTGTGGTCTACAAAGATAATCTTAACTTGACCAGAATTCCTGTCTTGGAATTGAATCACATCGAGTGTGTATACCTGAGCCTGAAGGCCAGGGATAGACTAGGGATTCTGTTAGTGTACCGTCCCCGTCTCCCCACCCCCCACCCGCCACTGCCTATCAGTCTCCCTGGCTGAGTTCACGGAACTGGTCACGGAGCTGGTGTTGGAGTTGCCCAGGCTTTTGGTCCTGAGCGACTTCAACATCCCATTCAAGGCTGGTTTGTCAGGTGCAGCTCAGGAGTTCATGGCATCCATGACAAACATGAGCCTTTCCCAATTGGTCTCTGGACCTACACATTCAGCAGGTCACACCCTCGATGCTGTTTTCAGTTCTGAACAGATGGATCTGTGGGTGGAGGTGACAAAAACCTCGGCATTGTCATGGACAGACCATTTTCTGGTCAGGGTTAGTATCATGGCTACCACCCGCTCTTGCAGGGATGGCGGACCTATTAAGATGGTCCGCCCTCGAAGGCTGATGGATCCTTTTGGTTTCTTGAAAGCCTTAGAGGGTTCTATGGCTGGTATCATCAACAATCCTGTAGAAGTCCTGGGCAATAGATGGAATCAAGACCTAACTAGGGCTATCGATACGATCACCCCCAAACATCCTCTCCGACCTGCTTCTAACTGGGTGCCCTGGTATACAGAAGATCTCGGGGAGTTGAACCGGGAAGGACAACTGGAGCGCCGATGGCAGAAAACTCAACTTATATCCGACAAGACACGAAGAGAACATCTCCGTTCCTATGGGGTGGCAATACGTGCAGTGAAGAAAGATTTCTTCTCTGCACGCATTGTGCCTGCAAATTCACGTCCAGCAGAACTGTTCAAGGTGGTGAGGGGTCTAACCCAGCCACCTTCCCCCCCTGGACCCAATCTTAGAGCCTTCAGTAGTTCGCTGTGATGCCTTTAACAATACTTTCACAGATAAAAACTCTCGGATAAGAGCCGACTTAGATACTGTCATTATAGCAGAGGCTGACAATGGAGTGTTGAGCTACTCCACGAGTAGAATTACACTGGATCAGTTTCAGTTGGTGAGTACCGAGAACGTGGACAAAATGCTTGGACGAATGACGAGGACAACTTGCCCTCTTGATCGCTGTCCTTCTTGGCTGGTCACCCGAGGAGGAGATGCAATTAGACTACAACTACAATATATTATGAATGCATCTCTCAGGGAGGGGAGTTTTCCTTCATGTTTAAAAGAAGCGATGGTATGGCCACTTCTTAAAAAACCCTCCCTGGACCTTGGTAACTACAGACCAGTATAACATTTTCCATTTCTCGGCAAGGTGATCGAGAAGGCAATTGCCTTCCAACTCCAAGCAGTTTTGGGTGATATAGGTTTTCTGGACCCATTTCGAACTGGCTTCAGGGCAGGATGTGGAGTTGAGACCACTATGGTTGCCTTAGTGGATGATCTACGCCTTAGTATTGACAGGGGGAGTGGGTCCCTGCTGGTACTTCTGGATCTCTCAGCGGCTTTTGATACCATCGACCATGGTATCCTTCTGGAACACCTGAGGGGATTGGGAATCTGGGTCACTGTGCTTCAGTGGTTCCAGTCCTACCTCTCGAGCAGGTTCTAGATGGTGATGCTTGGGGATAGGTGCTCCTCAAAGAAGGAGCTGTTGTATGGCGTGCTACAACGTGCCATCCTATCCCCAATGCTGTTTAACATCTACATGGAACCGCTGGGAGAGATCATCCGGAGGCATGGAGCAGGGTGCTATCAGTATGCTGATGACACTCAAATAAATTTATTTATGCTGTTGGCAACAGCGTCAGCTAAGGATAGTGTGTCTCCTCTGAATGAATGCCTGGAGGCAATAATGGGATGGATGAGGAAAAACAAACTGAAGCTGAATCCAGACAAGACGGAGGTGCTTCCTGTCAAAGGCCCCAACCTGGGTTTGGAGGTGTGTCAACCAGTTCTGGATGGGTTTACACTCCCCCTGAAAGGCTATGTTCGCAGCTTTGGGGTGCTTTTGGATCCGTCGCGTCAAATGACAGCCCAGATAGATGCGACGGCCAGGAGTGCCTACTATCAGCTTCGGCTGATACGCCAGCTGTGCCCCTTCCTAGAGTTGGAAGTCCTAAAGACAGTAGTGCATGTACTAGTAACTTCGAGGGTCGACTTCTGCAATGCACTGTACATAGGGCTACCTCTGTGCCTAACCTGGAAACTTCAACTAGTTCAAAATATGGCAGCCAGGTTGGTCACTGGTACATCTAGGAGTGACCATATTACACCAGTTTTAAAACCGCTCCACTGGCTGCCAATTATTTTCCGTGCGAAGTACAAAGTGTTGGGTATTATCTTAAAGGCTTACATGGTTTGGGTCCAGGTTACCTGCGGGATCGCCTCCTCCCGTACAATCCACCCTGCATGCTCAGGTTCTCTGGGAAGAATTTTCTACAATCAGCCAAAACTAGACTGACAACCATTACCCAGAGAACCTTCTCTTCTTCTGCTCCCAGACTGTGGAATGGCCTGCCGGGAGAGATTCGCCAACTTAACAGTCTTCCGGATTTTAAGAAAGTTATAAAGACTAATCTCTTCCAGCAGGCGTACCCAGTCGAATTTTAAGAGTTTTATTGGTATTTTAATAATGCATTAGTTTTTATATGTTTTAAATCAGTTTTATGTATTTGATATCATTTGCTTTTAATGTTGTTCCCCGCCTCGATCCAGAGGGAGAGGCGGGTAATAAATAAATAAATAAATATTATATTATTATTATTATTATTAATTATTATTATTATTAGTGGAAAAAGTAAGATTTTTACTAGTCATCTAAAATCTCCAGTAGAGCAGGATGACTGAATTTCTCCTGGGAGGACAATCCATAATACTAGTGCTACTATTGCCTGAGTGGAGGATAAGTTCATGCTGACAGTAGTAGTACTTGAGCAATGATTCTCTGGGAGAGTTGGAAAAACAGAATTAGAATTATTATTATTATTAAGTTGGAAAAACAGAATTAGAATTATTATTATTATTATTTATTATTATTATTATTATTATTATTATTATTATTATTATTTTTAACCCGCCTCTCCCTCCGGATCGAAGCGGGGAACAACAGCAATATAAAACACAAAAATCACAACAGTTAAACTTAAAAAAAACAAGAAAAAATACATCATTAAAAACATCTTAAAATTCATCTGGATAGGCCTGTCAGAAGAGAGCAGTCTTCATGACTCTCTTAAATTCATGAAGACTGCTAATTTGTCTAACCTCCTCCGGCAGACCATTCCATAGTCCGGGAGCGATGGAAGAGAAGGTCCTCTGGGTAACACTCGTCAGCCTAGTTCTGGCTGACTTGAGTAAGTTCTTCCAAGAGGACCTAAGTGTGCGGGGCGGATTGTACAGGAGAAGGCGATCCAGCAGGTAACCTGGACCCAAACCATGTAGGGCTTTAAAGGTAATAACCAAACTGATTGGCAGCCAGTGAAGCGATTTTAAAACTGGTGCGATGTGATCACCCCTAGGTGTACCAGTGACCAATCTGGCTGCCATATTTTGAACAAGTTGAAGTTTCCGGACTAGGCACAAAGGTAGCCCTATGTACAGCGCATTGCAGAAGTCGAGCCTCGAAGTTACCAGCGTGTGCACTACCGTCTTTAGGTCTTCCAACTCTAGGAAGGGGCACAGCTGGTGTATCAGCCGAAGCTGATAGTAGGCACTCTTGGCCGTCGCATCAATCTGAGCTGTCATTTGGAGCGATGGATCCAGGAGTACCCCCAAGCTGCGAACACAGTCTTTTAGGGGGGGTGTAACCCCATCCAGAACTGGTTGACACACCTCCAGACCCAGGTTGGGGCCTTTGACAGCAAGCACCTCCGTCTTGTCTGGATTCAGCTTCAGTTTGTTTTTCCTCCTCCAGCCCATTACCGCCTCCAAGCATTCATTCAGAGGAGACACACTATCCTTAGCTGACGATGTTGTCGAAGGCATAGAGAAATATATTTGGGTGTCATCAGCGTATTGATAGCACCCCGCCCCATGCCTCCGGATGATCTCTCCCAGCGGTTCCATGTAGATGTTAAACAGCATTGGGGATAGGATGGCACGTTGTAGCACGCCATACAACAGCTCCTTCTTTGAGGAGCAGCTATCCCCAAGCATCACCATCTGGAACCTGCCCGAGAGATAGGATCGGAACCACTGAAGCACAGTGCCCCCGATTCCCAATTCCCCCAGGCACTCCAGAAGGATACCATGGTCAATAGTACCGAAAGCCACTGAGAGGTCCAGAAGTACCAGCAGTGACACACTCCCCCTGTCAATACTAAGGCGTAGATCATCCACTAAGGCAACCAAAGTGGTCTCAACTCTGTATCCTGTCCTGAAGCCGGTTTGAAATGGGTCTAGAAAATCAGTGTCATCCAAGACTGCCTGGAGTTGGAAGGCAACTGCCCTCTCGATCACCTTGCCCAAAAATGGAAGATTTGATACTGGCCTGTGGTTATTAAAGTCCAGGGGATCTAGGGAGGGCTTCTTTAGAAGCAGCCTTACCACCGCCTCTTTTAAACATGATGGAAAACTCCCCTCCCTAAGAGATGCATTAATAATATGTTGTAAATATGATCTAACTGCATCTCCTCCTTGGACGACCAGCCAAGAAGGGCAGGGATCAAGAGGGCAAGTCGTCCTCCTCACACATCCAAGTACCTTGTCCACATCCTCGGTACTCACCAACTGAAACTGATCCAGTGTAATCCTACTCGCGGAGTCGCTGGACACTCCACTGTCAGCCTCTGCTATAACAATGGCATATAAGTCGGCTCTTATCCAAGTGATTTTATCTGAGAAATGATCGTTAAAGGCATCACAGTGAACTACCGAAGGCTCTAAAATTGGATTCAGGGGAGAAGGTGCCTGGGTTAGCCCCCTCATCACCCTGAACAGTTCTGGATGTGAATTCGCAGACGCAATGCGCGCAGAGAAGAAAGCTTTCTTCGCTGCACGTATTGCCACCCCATAGGAACGAAGATGTTCTCTATGTCGTGTCGTGTCTTAGGCACTCCCTAAGATCTCCCAGACATAGGCCATTTAGAGCATTAAAGATCTAAAACATCACCTTGCATGTGGCTCAGAAACAGACTAGTAACCTGTTCAGATCAAAAAGAATCCACCTCCACTGCTGCATTTCAAAGCTGTTGATATCTCTGGACCATTTCCAAAGGCAGTCTCACATTTACTACATTACAGCAGCCAAGTCAAGTAGCATGGTAACGAAATCCACAAGAGGGACCCAGCCCATGGTGAGAAAATGTGTTCCTGATGTTGTCCATAACCTGGCTGTCTAAAAGCAACATTGGACCATGCACACTTCTTAACTGAGAGTGGCATATAAAATCATAAATGTTCATTGCATTTGCATCATGGCCTAGCCTAACTCAGCATGGCATTTTATTATCACAACTAGCCCAGGGAGATAATGATTTGCTGAAATTACTCAGGGTCAAACTTCAAGTGAGTTTGGAGAGATCATTGATCATGGTGTCCCAATTTTTTATTTAAACTATAAAGCAGCTGGAAGGGAATTGGATTGGGGTATCAGGTGGAGAGACAGGGCAAACCTTTTCCCATACTGTTTTTTCCATGAAAAGTCCTACCCACTCCAACCCCTGAAGCTGTTGTAGGACAGCAGGAGATTAAATCAAACATTATGTTTAGTTTGGTCCTCAGTGAGTTTTACAGTTGAATAGGAATTTGAATAGTGGTATCCACATCCAAACCCAGATACTACTATACAGTTCTGTCTAGTAGTAATAGTAGCTGTAAGCCAATTTTCATTTTTTGTCTGTTAACCACAAGCAAGTAACATTATTTTGTGTAATAACGCAAGCTTGGGCAAAAGTTACATTTATTTATTATTTATTAAAACATTTAGAGCCCATTTTAATCTTTTAAAGAGGAGCTGGACGTGCGGCCCCAATCTGGGCAGGGGGAAGTGAGTGGTCTCAGATATCCCAGGGAAAGTCCCTGGTCGTCCCTGGTTGCCCTTGAGACAACCCCAGGATATCTGGCAGGTGTAGATATGACCAAAGATTTAAAATACAATAATAAATTTAAAACAACAGAAACTGAAAGACTAAAATACCTGAGACAATAAGGTCTTCACCTGGCACTGGAAAGAGTGCAACATAGGTGCAGGCAAGCCTCTCTAGGAAGCTCAATCCATAACCGAGTTGTCACAACAGAAAAGGCCCTCTTCTTAATAGCCACCCACCTTAATTCTTTTTGCAGGGCTGCCTAGGAAGGGGATGGTGGCTACTTGCCTGTAGTTGTTAACATCATCTGGATCCATGTTAGGCATTTTCAGGTGTGGCCTCATTACCACCTCCTTTAAAGAGGCCGGCACCACTCCCTCTCACAAGGAGTAGTTTATATCCCCTCCCTGTTTGATGTAATAAGTCATGAAGGGCAAGGGTCAAGCAACACAGGTGGCCGACTAGACTTGGCCAAGCACCTCGTCCACACACTTGGCCCATAACAACTGCAACTCATCCAATAAAATTGAACCAGACAATGCTCTGGGCACCTCTGCTAATTGGAACTGCATTAATTGTGGTGTCCAATTCACAATGGATTTGATTGACTTTATCTTCAAAATGCTATGCAAACTTGTCACGGTGTGTTACTGAGGGTTCCACCATTTCTGTCCCTGGCCCAGATTGTAGCAGACCTACCATTCAGCATCAGCACCAGGAGCCCCAAGATAAGTTGGTAAGCTAGCTAGAAGCCACTTAATTGGAGAAAGACCCAGAAGAAGGGATGGGCATAAAGAGTTTAGCCCCTCTTCTCCTTAACTGGCTTGTTATTTCCCCAAGTTATACCTCCCCCTACGAATGACCACATTAATAGGGGCACTCCCCCCCAATTATCCAATGAATTTCCCAGACACATGTTTAAACAACGACATAAAATAGAGAGCCTCTGGCCCTCAGTGCAACCGCTAACAAAGGGCAGATAAATGTCCATAATTCCTCCTCTGTTCTCCAAGCTGAGTGTTGTGGGAGAGTATGGAGCTGAAGAGCTGTGAAGTGCCTGCCTCTGCTGGAATCTCAAGCAGGCAGACAAGGCTCTGGAGGCCCAAGAGGAAAGACGCCTTCTCTCTCCAGTGACTCCGCAGGCTAAGATCTAAAAGCCAAGAGCCTTTGGCTCTTTCCCTTCCGCTTCTACCAAAGGCTCACACTACTGCCAGGAGTGGCCTTTAAGTACTGTCGTATTTACTAGGCTTGATCTAGGAAGCCTGCCAACTCCCTTATCTGAGAATGTCTGGGAAAAATGCCAGGCCTTCATTGTTTGAAGGGTTTTATTTGCAGTTCGGAAATCCAATTACCAATCGCCAGGGTCACGCCAGTAGTTTTGACAGTCCAGTTGTTGAAGCCGAAGGTCAAACCAGGTTTCCAGAGTCCAGGGTCCAAAGCAACAGTCAGCTGGGTGTTCAGTCCACAGGTTCTGATCCGAGATCACGTAGGATGTCAAGAGCCGAATACATCGGTTGTTCTCAACGAATCTTAGCTTCTGCCTCCTCCCCCTTATATACTTTGTTTGAGCCTGTTCACAGCTGCGTGCAATTTCTTCGTTATCTTACTTAAGGCTTGCGTCAGCTGTGCTCTGTTTTCTCAGTCTCATGCTTCACCTTGTGGGCTTAGCTTTCTCTGCCCGTTTGAGCTGCCGCCTTTGCTGGGGAGTTACTGGACAAACCCCTTCAGGCCCCGAGTCTTCCTCATTAGAAACAGGGGGTGGGAGAGGGTGGCTTTCCTGGGGCTCTTCTGAGGAACCTCCCTGCTGTTCCTCCTCCTCCGGTAAGTCCTGGGGAATGGGTAAAGCTGCAGTTTCTGCCCCTTCTTCCTCCTCAGAGGAAGATTCTTCAGACTGCCTCATGACAAGTACCTACAAGGGGAGGGGAGAAGGAGACAGGCAGCCTCACCCAGCGGCTCAGCTGGTAAAAAGATAACAGCATTTAAAATAACAACAATCCACTAAAAACTGCCATAAAACAAGGTAGAGAAAACAAACAGCTATCAAAAATAATCTGAAGAGTCAGTTTTTAATATTTTAAAAACAAACAAACATTTTAGTAAGGAGCAAACAGTTATGGCCCAAAAGCCAACCTAAAAAGGAAGATTTTAAACTTCTTACAGAAGGCCAATAGAGAGAGGTTGAGGCAAGCCTCCCTTGCGAGGGTGTGCCTGAGCCTAGGGATAGTCACTGAAGGAGCTCCCTGCCCTGGTCCCAGCTAACTGTATGGTTGCATTCAGATGACACTTTAGGCAATGGAGGGGGGAATAGGCAACTCTCAGTACATTATGCTGCCGATACTCCCCAGATGATGGCCTGTTTCGGATGACACGATAATCAACCGGGGGGGGGGGGACAATTGTCAGTTGTGTTGCTTATTGTGTCATGTGGAGGGCAACACACAACACACACACAACTGACAGTACGCTATTTGGGGCACTTAAACAACAGAGAAAAACAACAGGCTTGCATGTTGTTTATTCCGAAATCCGTTGTTTAAAGTGTCGTGTAGAGGGAACCCGCCTCTCTTCGTGTACTATTCCGTTTGGTCATAGAGTTCGCTGGCTGGAGCAGCCAAAAAAAACCCGGCTGCTCCGATACAGCCAGCAGAACTTGCAGTGCATGCTGGGATATGGCCGGAGGACTGAGGGAGGTGGGAGAGAGGAGATGCAGCAGCCCAGAAGGATGCTGGGAGGTAGGTTTGGAGGGAAGAAGGCAGCCTTTCCAATATCCTGGTCCCAGACCATAAGGCAGGCTTGATATTGCTGCTGTAAATCTTACCACTCCTTTTTGCATTGCTTTCATGTCTTTCTAATCTCTTTGGACATTACCTGTACTATTACGCAGTACACGATCGATACACATGGAAATTAGGCCACAATTTGATATCTGTTACACAGTTCAGCTTTTTAGATGTTTGTAGTTCTAGCAATTAGTTATTAGACAAAGAAAGGTGCCTTGGCAAGAATATACGTACATCAGTGTACCAAGAACAGTAAGTGTAACTGGCTACATACCTGAAGGAACAGGGGACAGCCCTGAAAAAACAGTATCATATAAAATAACCTCTTAAAAGATTAGCAGTTGGAAAACAAATGCACTCCACTGGGGAAAACAGCTTCCTTGTAAAGAAGTATTGTTATGTTCCTTTAGACTTGGCTGTGCTGTGACTGGGGAAATTCTTCACGATGTGGTAAACAGGGTTGTTTTTGTTGTTTTGACAACCTGTTCATTGGTAGGGCCAGAATATTTGGGGTGGACTTTTGCATCTCTGTAAAGGCAATATTTTTATATCCTGGTTGGTGAAATCTAGGGAATCAATAACATCACTGGAAGGATGAGGGGGCCATGCAAGCTCTTACACAGGGAGTCATTTCCTGCAACTTTTATAATAATTGTATACTTCTTCATCAGAGGTGCAGCGGAGCCAGGCCTCACAGGCACACAGCACCGGCACTTTTTGGTTAGCAGGGATGCTGATGTCATCTGCATCCTCTCTAGGCAGGTTTGCCCAGAGAACAAGCCACGAATTTCAGGATGGTTTATAAACCACCCCAGTCACCTACCCTCGCTAGGTTCAGACATCACAGCAACCTGCACCTGGCGATGGTAATTATGTCAATTCAGATGCTCAATACCAGCACACGCAAGGAAGGAAAATAAGCCATTCTGGTATCAGAGGCAGTAAGCCTATCTACACCAGTTGCTGTGGAACATGGGTGGGAAGGTGTTGTTGCACCATGTCCTGCTTGTGGGTCCCTGGTCGACAGCTGGTTGGCCACTGTGTGAACAGAGTGGACTAGATGGACCCTTGGTCTGATCCAGCATGGCTGTTGTTATATTCTTATGTGTTTTCCCTCATGATCTTGTGAACCTGGTCTTTGACTTCCCTGTTTCTTCTGAGTTTGGCTGCAATCCTCACAGTAGAAGGGGTGGGGGAATGAATTTTGTTGTAATTTTATGTTGTTAATTGTAAATTCCCTGTTGTAATGCAAAGTATTTGAGGGTATTTGGTCATGAATGGGCAATTAAAACCCATTAGCTTTACAATAGACCTGCTCCTGGTGGAGATGAAAACTGCTAGAATAAGTTTGTTGAGGTGGATTCAAAGAGTTGCCTGAAGTTTTAGACTCTCCTTAGGGGCTTTGCAGTGAGGACTGTCATGATGAGCTCATGATCTTCCAAATTTATCACTTCACTACTGTTCTTAATACTTTTGTCAAGATGCCAGCAGACTGGGAGAGGGCTTCTTTGAGGCCGGCCAGTCAGGCCAGTGCTGTCTTTAAGCAGAGCTCACAGAATGGCAGTGCCTATACCACTCCTGGAGGGTTCAGTACCGGTTCCTTGGTGGCTGATGAAGAATCACAAGAGTTTGATGATCTAATATTTGCTTTAAAAACTGGTAAGTGTATTTTTTTCCTGTTTTTTCAAAAAGTCAGATGTGATTGTTTGCAACAGGTATAGCTTTTTTTGCTCATGCTCTAGCAGTTCAAATTAGAGCAAAACCATGTTTTGGCATCCATGTTTATTTTCAGGAGTTAATATGCAAATTATTTAAAAGACCTACACAGCAATTGAATTCAAAAGCATTAAGCTTTTGTCTTGCTTGTATAGATGTCAGGAAACCAAGATAGTCTGGAATTTTTAGGCTGCAATCTTATACACACTTTCCTAGAGCAAGCCCTATCAAACTTAATGGGGCTTACTTTGCAGAAGATATGTATAGTATTGCACTGTTAATGGATTTTCTTAAGTGCTTGTCTTAGAGCTTCTCTACATTAGTGATTTATTGCATGCTCATGATTGGCCACTCATGGAAGTTTGTGGGTCCTGTACATGATGGTGTCAACTTCCAGGATGTCTTCCAGACCTTTCCCTAGTAATTTCGCTTAACCCCCCCCCCCCCAAGATAATGGAATATTTAAAATAATTGCAGGATTTATTCTGCCACTAGATGGTGGTCTTTCATTGAACTTTATTGAACATTGCCAAGAGGGGAAATTTTCAATTACAAATCAAGTGGTCGCATTGATCACTGTCCTGTAGTGAACATGGAACGACCCAAGGAAAAAAAGCTTGGTAAGGGTATGTTTTTTCCCCCTTAATGTAGAGATGCCCTTAAACTAGCATATAGGAAACAAATGGTTTTCTTGTCCAATCAACATTCTTAATATACTATTTTACACCTATACCAGGTGTACCAAATGTCTTACATGAATGTCCTTTGGCTCATGCTTGTTTGCTTTTGTATGGAAGAGGTTGTATGTGCAACAGAATCACTTCTATGGACCAGTTGGGATTGTGCGTCCTTGCTGATTTAGGCTCCTAGGGGGTATATAAAATAGAAAAGTGACCTCATGATCTAAGAAACAGATTGAGATTGATTCTGAGTAGTAACTGCAAAGTTACAGGGGTCCAGTGGTTATAGCAGTAGGAGAGGCAGTCACAGCTGAGTTGGGAAACAGGCCAGGAAACAGGGAAAGGCTGATAAATCTTAGAAGGATCCACAAGCAATACACAGGCATGGTCTGTGGCAAAGGCAGGGGCAGTTATATAGGGGCAAGAATGGACCAGGACCAATCATAGAGAGTTGGGGGGTAGAGGTACAGAAGGAGATAATGGGGCTGTTTGGATACCCAGGAGGCACATAGACCGCAAACGTAAAATGACGGTTAAGGGAGCAAGGATGCCACGAAGCACCCAGAAAGATCCAAGCTTAAAATATCTTGTTTACAACTACAAATGTACTGTATGATTACATGCCATTGCAACAATCACACCACTTCCCGAAGAGCTCTTTAATCGGGCACCTGCATGCTTCCAGTTTATATCTTTTATGTTTATATGTAGGTCAAACTCCAGCACCACTCTATGTAGCCCCACCACAATCTTGTCTGTTTGCAACATTCACACCAGCGTAGACATGACAGCATGGGACATAGGAATAATGCGGCTTAGCAACGCGCAATGTTACGGACATATACATATTTATGTGCCTTCACTGTGTGAAAAGCACGAGTGCCAAGTTATATAACTTCTTCTGAAAATAGCATTAATTAAAGTAAGGGACAAATTATGAGTGCCCTGAAGAAAGAGTTCTAGAGGCGCCATGTGTCACATAGGCACAAAGATCAGAGTAAGCTGCCTAGAGACATCTTAAACTTGCTTTACAGGTTTCCCGGGAAAACCAACTCCTCAGAGTGCCTTTAAATACAATCTGCCTACGAGTTCAGTGGTATTTAGACGGGTAGAACGTTTCAGCTAAAATCCTTGTGGGCCCCCAAAGTTTCCCATCTGAGCAGTGGACTGCCTGTTTCAGACAGCACTACAAGAGCCATGCTTTATTGGTAAAAAGGAATTCAACGTGTTCTGTTCTTTATAGTGCCTATTGAAGAAGCATTACTGCAGGGGTCCCCAACATGGCGCCCATGGCACCCGCTGGCACCTCCAAGGCCACCCACACTGCTCTCCACTCCCTGCCCCTTCAAAAAAGAAAAATTCATACAACCCTTGGAAAATGTTAGGGCATTTCTTCTTTCCCTCTCTTTCTAGCCTTGCCATTTATATCCCCCCACCTCTTTAGCTTGCTATTTCTTCCCTCTTAGCCTCTCACCCCTTTGACTTCCTATTTCCCCCTACCTCCCTGCCTCCAGTTTTGCTGTTTCTTGCTGTTTCTCCACCTCCCCCACCTCTACCCTT
This sequence comes from Anniella stebbinsi, assembly GCA_029215795.1. NCBI lineage: Eukaryota > Metazoa > Chordata > Lepidosauria > Squamata > Anniellidae > Anniella > Anniella stebbinsi. Next base: position 48,138,133 of record JARDYH010000002.1, read on the forward strand.
GCTCTTTCTCTCCCTTTGCCTTGCTAATTCTTCCTTCCTTCCTCCCAGCCTCTAGCCTCTCTATTTCTCTCCCCACAACCACCTCTTTAGTTCCCACACCAGCCCCCCCCATGGCAACCATTATGTGACTAGCCACACCCTCCATGGGAGCCATTTTGTGGTAGTGCCCATAGCAGTTTCTCATATTCCCAAATGTGCTAACGGGTCCATAAAGGTTAGAGACCCCTGGCTTAATGAATACATATGTACAGAGAATGCATGAGAAATTAGTATGCCAGCCTTTCCCAACCTGGTGCCTTGTGGCAGAGTTGGACTACAACCCCCATCATCCCCATGCTGGATGGGGATGTTGGGAGTTGTGGTCCCATGCAGTTGGAAGATACTAGGTTGAGGGAGGCTGGCATAAGGCTCTTTAACATGCGCATTATGAAGGGCATAACATATAAGACCAGTGTTGAAACAGTAAGGTAAGTTCTGATATTGAACAAACTAACAATAGTGAGGGAGAGGTTGGTTATAATAATAATAATAATAATAATAATAATAATAATTATTATTATTATTAGAGGGAGGAGGGGCGATCCTGGACTTACCTACTTCCAGGATTGTCCCCGACCTTCTAAACGGAAGCGTGACGTCCCAGAAAGGAAGAGGGACGTTGCGCCTGCCATTTTTTTTAAAGGAATGGGAGCCCAGAGCGCAATTGTGCTCCTCCGGAAAAGTAAGTAAAAACAAAAGCCCCGCTCCCCACCCCACCTGGACTCCCCCTGGCCTGGCTCCTTCCCTCTTGCTGACCTCCGCTACTCACGGGTAGGAGGGAAGGACAGGATGAGTGCCCACACCCACCTGCGGTCCTCGGGATCGTCTTGGGACCGCAGGGAAAATCGGGATAACCAAGGTCTTGGTTATCCCAGTAAAATGGAATCCCTGCCTGCTCCTGGGATCCCCTGTACATCATTTGGACACACAGGGAGGACCCAGGGACAACCCTGGGGAAAAAGGCCGGTGTAGACACGGCCTGAGTATCACAACACACTTGTTGACCTGTTCAGACAGCAGGTGGCACTACAGGGGCCTCACTGGTTCTGCAAGCTAAGCTGTCACTCAGCACCCTTTTTGTTTAGGACTCTAGTTCAAAACGGGAAGCGATGTCAGCTCCAGATCCCTGTTTCCTTTTTGTGACTGCAAGATGGGCAGAGCTGATAAAGAAGCTAGGCTACTGTTATTAGCAAGACAAACATGAAAGACAAACTTAACCATTATTGTTGGAAGTGTGCAGGCAAAGTGTTCTCAGAAATCACATCCCCAGCATGAAATCATTACATAGCCTTACAAGGGCTGATGCGCTTTATGGTCTGAGAACAAGCTGGCCTTATGAACTCTTAACTGTCTGTGGTAAACACTAGTCTTAGCAGGCTGTCTATGTACACCAAACAGTTTTAGGTCATTGCTTCATAGGGAATTTGATATCCTATTGATATTCAAACGTAACCTTCTCAGTTCCTAAAGATTTCATTTCTGGCATCAGAGACTGAATTGGGTTTTTATTTTATTTTTAGAAAAGGGTCATTGTGTTAAGGTTCAGAACCTACAAAAGCACCAATTTAAATAACGTATAACCAGCTTAACATAAAGATATGAAATGTGCAATGGCAGTCCATTCCATTTGGTCTTGAATTGTGTTTGGAGGCGGTGGCTAGCAGCAGTTAATTCTGGGACTTCTGTAGTGGAATGATTCTGAAATGTCCTAGCCCCACCTTCACCTTTGCTGTGCGTTTATTTTATATACCAATCCATCTGCCTGAAATGAATTCTTCCATTTATAAGGAAAAAGCCCAGGTGGACTCAGATAATCCACTATTTGTCATTTTTGTTGTGGAATTGGATTGTCTGAAAGAGTCTGAAATGTCATGGGATCAACAGAAGTCAACAGAAGGCCTCAGAATATGGCTTACAAATATAATGGTAGCCAAAGATGGTAACTACCACAGAAAATGTCTAAGCTGTGCTTAATTCAAGAGTTGTCAACCCCTCAGGTAACAGAATCAATCTCTTCTCTGGCTCTACACTTTAAAGTCAGGTGCCCAAATCATGTACCAAAAACATTAGGAGCTTATATGTCTTCATATAAAGTTTTGCCATTTCTTGCCTTCCTAAATCTTCTTTTTGATCTGCCTTGCTTTGAGGATAATCTTTTCATTCATTCATTTATACATGTGTATCCTGCCCGATAGCACTAGGATCTCAGTGCAGCACCAGGTCATTGCTTAATCACAGTGCCTGTTTTTAAAAACTAGCCATTCCCTGCCTTAGGACCTTTCCCCTGCCTCCATGTCTCCTCTGTTAATATCTTTTTATTCAAAAGTCATTAGGGAGCAGAGCAGAGCACTGTCACTTGACACTTCTTCAGACGAGCATTTCATTGCACGCTTGTGACTGGCCACTCACGGATCTTCACAGGTCATTTTGACGATGCAGCAATTTTCCTGCACGTCTCCTCTGCTTCTTCTGATGTTTTCCACACTACAAAATAAAACCTGGAAAATCCGTTTCTTCTTGGCTCTGACCATAATTGGCGCCATTTCCTGCTGTGTACGGGAGAAGCTGCACTATAAAAACATCCACTGAATGGGCCACATGGACGCTGCTTGCTTCCTCTTTCTTCCCCATGTGAAAAAAGAGGAAGCTGCTTGTCCCTATTGTGGGACAGAAGCAAGAGGCAAAGTGATGGTAGGGAAATGCAACTCCCCACCCACCGCCCATCTGAAAACTCTCTTGTTCGCTCCCTGAAACTTAAAAAGACAACAGGGGAAAAAAGATGAGTAATCCTGGGCAGCAAATGGGCCTGTGTAAAATGAAACTAAACATGCCAAGTTTACCCTCTGACTTGCATTCCGTAACTTATATGCTAATTGAGAAACTGGTGACACTTGATCTCCTGCAATCAGAATATCTAAGACTTAGGGAACCACATTTACTGCTGGTACATGTCCTTTGAAGCCAATGAATTTGCAACTGGAATAGTTTTGCCCAGTACATTGAGCCTCTGCAGCCCTTGGTCATTTGTAACTGGTTATACTGGAAAGCAATATCTGGCATTAATTGCTTTTAACATTAGAGTCACTATGCTTGTATGCACTTCTAAATAAATAGGAGTTGCAAGTCTTGAAATGCTCAAATAGGGATTGGGCAATTTAAAAAAAAATGCTTTATTTACTTTTCCTGGGACCAGAGCACAGCATGTTCTCTCAGACAACAATACCCTGTCTGTGCCACTTGCCAAAGAAATGGGATGGGGTAGGGAGAGGAATCGGGGCCTTTGTGCCTGGTTTTTTGTTCATGAGCAATTGAAGCCCTGTTGTAGCTGTTTATGCCACCTGCCATTGGGCCTGCATCTCTGCAGAGAGAATTCCTAAAGGTGTCTCACTGATAAACCAATTCTTATCTTGAGGTAATGCTGGTGCAAGAAGTCATTTAGCTAGTTCAGGCCTTGGCCAGGCTACCCTAAGGCAACATTATTGCTCTCTGGAGAGCACCATTGGCATTGTGCAAACATTGCCAATGACTCCTGAAGGACCCATTTCCCACGCAAATGTTTTCCTTATGGGAGCAAAACTTTGATAGAGCAGGGAGAGGGTAGGAAGAACCAGAAGGAGTGACTGTAATCCTTTTTTCATATTCTGGGGGTTACATGCACATACAGGGCTATGTGATTATTAATGGTGACAGGGTTCCACGAAGATAGACCAAGAGGGCCTCTGAGTGGGAAAGAGGATTACAGGATGAACAAAGAATCGCACAGACATAGAGCTGCCTTTATCAAAGCTAAACTAGGGTGACCAGATTTTGGAACCCAAAATCCCGGTCCAAAATGGCCACCCAAAACGGCCGCCCAAAGGGGCGTGCCCACCCCCCAAAAAACATTTTTAAAGAATTTTAAAAGGCCCCCCGCCATGTGAGATCTGACCCCCACGCCACCCCCCCACCCAAAACAAACCCCACCACCACCAAGCCACCCCCCAAAAAAACACAGCAGGGGGGGAGGGAGCTTACCTGCTGGGGCTGTCCACTGGCGCCCACGGGCGCCAGCGGACAGCAGCGGATGGTCCCAGCAGGTAAGAAGCACGACGCGGGAGGCGGGAGGGCCCCCCCACTTACCTGCCGGGGCGGCCACTTCCCTCCGGTGCTCAAATCTACTGAGAAACAGGCTTTGCGGCCTGTCCCTCAGTAGCGCGCCAGATGACGTCATCACCCGGCACACTACCGAGGGACAGGCCGCGAAGCCTGTTTCTCAGTAGATTCGAGCACCGGAGGGAAGCGGATGCCCTGGCAGGTGGGGGGGGAGTTCCCCCACCAGAAACCCCACCACCAAGCCACCCCCCCCAAAACCCAGCCCGGACCTACCGCCGCTCGCTGCCACTCGCCGCCGCCGCCGCATGACCCTCCGCAGCCCCGGTTGGCCCCCACTGCCCCCCGGTTGGCCCGGATCGCCCCAGGTTTCCCCGTTAGGACTGGGAAACCCCGGGCGATCTGGTCACCCTAAAAACTCTTAAGCAAAACTAAAATAAATAAATAATGAAATTGAAAAATAGCAACCTGAGGGAACAGGGCCCACTTCCCCTTTATAATGTTCTGGAATACTAGACAACCAGTTAGACCATTTTATGCCACCACTGTATATCACCTTCATGCTTCCTTACCTACCATGGCTCTCTATCAAGGAACCCTAGAAATTGTAATCCTGTGAAAAGGGCTAGAGATTGAGCATTTTCAAACACCCTCACAGAGCTACAATCTGCAGGGCTTTTGGAGGTAAGCTTTGCTAGTTAATCCAGTTACAAACTGGTAGAAATGAGTACTTTTGACAAGAGTCATTTGGGGGTCCTGATTGCAAACTTCACCTATGTTTTATGGGAGGGTTGGGCAACTTGGGACCCTCCAGATGTTTTGGGCCTACAACTCCCATTGGCCCTAGCCAGCATAGCCATAGTGTGGGATCATGAGAGTTGTAGGCCAAGCCATCTGGAAGGCCACAGGGTTGCCCATTGCTGCTTTAAGATCATAGATAAAATTCTGTACAAGTTCGTGCATGTGTGTATTCACGCACACAATCAGCCCAAGACTTAAACATCACAAAGGCAATATATTGCAAAAGAACAAGAGTCATATCTGGAAAACCATATAACCTTCTGTGTTATTTATAACTTCAGTTTATGGATGCAAATGTCATGGGAGGGCAGGAATGTGGAAAACAGAAAGAGAAGATCTCAAAGTGTGCTAGAAATGATCAGTTTATTAAGGCCCTCTGGAGCAACTGCGTTAATCTCATCATGGGTCAACTAAACAGTCTTGCAAGCTACTAACAAACAATATTGCTTTAGCAGTTTCTTGATGAGATTGTCCCTGCAGCTCAAAATGCATTGGGCCTTAAACTGTTTCTGTTGCACACATGAGGACTTTCTTATTAGGAAAAGGAAAGCTGAGGTCAGAATAAAGAACAAGGGCAACAAGGTTGATCAGGGGTCTGGAAGCAAAGCCTTATGAGGAGAGTCTGAAATAATTGGGCATGTTTAGCCTTGAGAAGAGAAGATTGAGGGGAAACATGATAGCATTCTTCAAGTACTTGAAAGGTTGTCACACAGAGGAGAGCCAGGATCTTTTCTCGATCATCCCAGAGTGCAGGACACTAAATAATGGGCTCAAGTTACAGGAATCTAGATTCCGGCTAGGCATCAGGAAAAAACTTCCTGACTATTAGAGCAATATGACAATGGAAGCAATTATCTAGGGAGGTTGTGGGCTCTCCCACACTAGAGGCATTCAAGAGGCAGCTGGACAGCCATCTCTCAGGGATGATTTAAGTTGAATTCCTGCATTGAGTAGGGGGTTGGACTCGATAGCCTTATATGCCCCTTCCAACTCTACTATTCTATGATTCTATGAAATGGGCAGGCTTGGTTTCCGCAGGGCATGCTGCTATTTTGGTTTCCACCCCACCTTGCTTGATGTCTTGCTTTCTGTGTTTCAGGTGCAGGCCTCAATCTCAGTGACACCGAGTCCTGTCATGGCAGCCAAGATGGAAGCACCATGGTTAATTCCCAGATTGTAGAGCTTAGAAGAATACCCATAGCAGACACTCACCTATAGAACCTCCATCTTTCTTTCTTTTTTTTATTCCAATTTCCTTGTTTTTATATCTGTATTTTTCTTTTGCACTAAACACCCCTCCCCCACTACATACAGCTGTGTAGTAGAATGATGTGAATTATAACTGGACAATTAACAAGAAGGATTTTTTTTTTGGTTTGGTTTGTAAATGAGGAGGGGAACCTTGTAAATTCTTGCAGTGAGCAACTGGCTCAGGTTTGAACCTATTAACGTAGATGCACATATTCCATCGAGTGTAGATTTTTTAAAAAATTAACCGTAATGTGTATGTGTTTTAATAAAATCTGATAGAGTTAATTTCATAGAGATTTGTGTGTGTCTCTGTGTGTGGCTGAACAGAATTTCAAAGATATGCCATTTGTAGAACTCTCTATTATTTTAACACCACAGATCCTTTTCAACATGTGCTACCTTACTTTTTCTACCCCACAAGACAGTGTCATTTGTCCTCTCACAAAAGTACAGCTCAATCTTACCGTGCAGAATTTGCATGCAGAGACCATAAGGCCATGGGCCTAGAAAATGAAAAAATATGTTTCTTGTGTGGGTTTGTTTAGTTTAAAGAAACCTATTGTTTAATGTCAAAGCTTTCATATATGGCCCAGTTTGGCTTAGCTTGCAGCTGTGGGAGAAATACAGGTCCTTGTTCATGTCATTCCACAGATAATGAATGTTTGTGTGGGGGGGTTTGCTCTCAATCTACACGTATTCATTAGAAAGTTTGAAGAGAGCCTCCCATACATGACAGCTCTCTTCAGTCATGCTCCTCATATAATCAACAACTGTGAAAGGGAGAAAAGGTGGGTCATATTAATTGGCCCACCCCACTGTCATTTCTTCAGTGGCTCCCCCCCACCCTGTCCCAGCCTTCAGTGCTTAAGGGAGGCTTGGTGTGAAGCAGGGCTCCTGCTGTACTTATGTCGGCTTCCCACATTACTTAGACACCGAGTCAAACAGTTTCCTAATTGCATGGTGAGCCTATATTCTAACTAGGTATGAGGCCCAGAGGAAGCGATCTGTAACATGGTGTTCACTGTCCTGGATCATGTCAGGCAAGGTGGGAATCATATCAGGACCTTGGATAGCGCTCTGCAGCACATGCTGGCTGAAGTATTCTATAAGGAGCTGTTGTCCCAGCAAAGGACTGCAGTCAACTGAGGCCTTAAGAAGGCTGGCAGGCCTGGTGTTTCAGTGGCCCCAGCCCTGCTGGTTGTTGTGTGTAACTCTTTAAAGGGCCAGTGTTTTTCCGCAGTCTCATACTCATGCACGGCTCAGGGATAAGAGAAGTTGCAGGGGAGTCAGTTGATTGTAGTGCTATGCTGAGAGCAGGTAGACTGTTGTCTCGATAATCCTGCCTTTTAGCCCATTCCATTTTCGTAACTCCATAAACTCGGTTGTTAGTACAATTGTTATGAAGAGAACCTTTTGGAATTCTTCAACATCTTAATAGGAAAACATGTGATAGGATGAGAGTTTCTCCACACTGAACACAACCACTTACTATGCGTACATTTCCAAGTAATGTACGGTAATGTTTTTATTTTATTTTTTCTATGGCTTCCATGCTTCTCATTATAAACATATTTCATTTGATCCAACATCACGTGAGAAGACATCCACTCACACAACAGGATCTCCCCTTGTTCTCTTCCCTCTGCACCCCCTGTGTGAATCATGATCTGCTCCAGAGGGGGCCCCAACCCTCCAGAGAAGATTTGGGCAGCATGTGAGGTGGGGGGAGAAGTGGAGATCCATTCTGCTAGCAGTTTCCATTCCATTAGCCGATGGCCAGCACTGTTATATGAACAATTCTAGTCAGTTGCTTATTTTTAAACATATTATTTTTAATTATATTAAATACAAAACAAGTATAATGTCAGAAAATACAATTAGCAATGCAATAATTCAACAATTTCATATTTTAATGAGCAGTTTCAAAACTATGAATCACCAGCATGTGTTCAGCTGTGCCCAGAATGCTACAGCAAAATGCTGAAGAACAAATGTATTAAGTACTGATGCAATAATGCTGCAGAACCAATGTAATAATGTGCACCTCATAACCCATCCCCGTTATGAGGAGGGAAGTGGAGACAAGGGACGTGTATTATCACTCATTTATCTGAGACTTTTTTGCACCCCTCTCAGTATGGCTGCATCCAGATGGCACATGGCTGTAGCTGCTTTAGCATTGTGGTGCTAGACCAGAAAAGTGGGAAAAGGACGCTGGCAGCCAGGACATGAGGCCAACTAAAGAAGGGACTTTGTGCCACAGTATTGGAAGGCCCTAGTCTGTCATGTGAACCAGTAATGATGTCTGCTTGTGATTTGGACCTCTGATGCTTGAAAATCCACCTTTTGTATAGAAATGCTCAAAATGACTTAGGCGGAAGTCTTGCTCTAGGAAATCAGATTAGCTTACTTAGTATTAGTCAATGCCTCTATTGCTCATCTGCCCACTAAAATACCTTTGCACAAATTCTTGTATCCCATGGAAAATTTCAACATGATGCTATTATCTAAGGCTTGCTCAACAGCTCAGTTCGAGGTAGCATCACCCCAGTTCTTTAAGTGGAATGAAATATGTGTGCTACCAAATGCATTCAGAGATCTTTTAAAAAAACAAAAATCTGATGCTTTCTTCATTGTCACCTGGCACTCTAAATGCTGACTGCCTTTGCTGCCTTATCAGGTTACACAATTGGACTGGTTGTGGGATCACTGAAGTTCTGCCTATGGAGCAAGTCTGGCAGTATTGGTATTTTTGCCCCAGGTTAGACTGATATTGTTTGCAGTCTGCTTTGGATGTCTTTTACCTCCCCAAACCAAGGATCAGTTTATTTTCTGTAAGCATGAAATCTTATCAGCGCTTAAAGACACAAAAAACAAGAAATGAAATTCATCAGAGCACTGCAGCTGGATTTCTTTGACACAGCAGGAAAGAAATCACAAAACTACCCAAGAATCATTTTGGGTGATTCCATCCATTGTCGATTAAAAACAACAACAACTTTCGCGTTCGAATCTCAACAGATGATTTAAAACGTGCGAGCGCACACACACACACACACACACACCTGTAATTAGCCAATAAAAATAGTCACATTTTAATCCTATGCATAAAGCATAATCCAGACAATTTTACGCAGATTGAAGTCACACTGAAATCTATGAAACTATAGGCTACTGTTTACATTACATCAGATGCTGCTGATATTGTAAAAAGCAGTAACTAATTACAATATAGTCATTAAAACCAAGAGTCTTGTGGCACTTTAAAGACTAACACAGCTTTGGCACAAGCTTTCATGGACTAGAGCTCAGTTCTTCAGAAGCATGCAGTATTCTGATGAGTTTATATACAATATATATTGGGAGGGAGATTTTAAAGGAAATTCAATGCAGAAAGTACTGATTGTCATAACTAGTGCTTTCTGCATTGAATTATCTTCTAGTCTCAGTGTTTACAATTCCTCCACCACCATATGTACAGTAAAAACAACAACTGGAACTCTCCACAATATCCCATGCATCTGATGAAGAAGGCTATAGTCCATGAAAGCTTATGCCAGAATAACTATTCCTTTTAATTTTAGCATGACTTCATTTTGTGTAACATTCTCTGGGGATTATGCCCTGTGTCATCTTCTTCATTGTCTGGAAGGCCTGAGGGCCATTGGCAGCAGCTGCCAGTCACCTCAAGTGCTTCTCTCTCTCTCTCTCTCTCTCTCTCTCTCTCTCTCTCTCTGGTTGTTCACTTCCAGGAGGGGCTCGCTAGCTTTGCCTTGTCATTTGCTTTCATGGTGGGCTAGCTGCTGTGATCAGGGCTACCAGAGGAGACTTCATGGGTGGGTAGTAAGGAGACCAGTCACTCCTCACCTGTAAGGTTGCTGAGGGCCTCCAGCCAAGTCAGGGTGTTCAGTGTTGCCGCTTTACTGGTGGGGGAAGAGGAGAGATTCCCCACAGAGAGTGATGATACCTGGAGCCAAAGTGCCTTCTACTTGAATAATCATAAAGATCAGTACCCTAACTTTAGGGGTGCATGAGAAATTCAGTTCAGTTTTTATCAGGATTTACCCAGTTCGTACCTTCCAGACTGAACATGGATTTGGACCCAATCTGTGGTCAAAGCCTCCAGTAAGCTTCCAGTGAGATTTGTGGCAAAACAAAATGTGTTTGACAGCATGCATACATTTGAAACATGTGCATGAAAATGCATACATTTGAAAAATGTGCATGAAAATGCATACTTTTGAAAAATGTGCACAGTCAATGGTAGAAGAATATGCGCTTTGGAATGCATATTTCAAACGTGTGCACAATTGATGTATATACATTTGGGAAAATATTGTATGAAAACACATATGGGTTTTCATGCAAAAAGAAAAAAACAAAGTCACAATCTCATATGGATCTGAGTTGGAACGAGCTTCAAGATGGAATTTGGAGGCTTGCTTGTGGTTTGCTGTTTCGCACATCCCTATTATGATTGAAATATAGCTACTTTTCTTTCTTTTTAATTGGCCTTCTGAGATTGGTGTTGCTTGAATAGTAGTTTTCTACACTGGCAGCTGTCATGGAAGAATGCCTGGTGGATTGGGCATCAGTGAGAGGAGGCTGAAGCAGATCCTTCTTTGCCCAGTCTGGCAGTGAGCATCCCATTCCTCTTGCAGAACCAGAGCTATATGCCCACTAGGATCTCCACCACCTGTAGCCACCTGCAACAGGTAGGACACTTTAGGCAGGAAATCTTGCCTCTCCGCCTGACCCTCCCAGCTAATCCTTGTCCCAACCACTGTGTGCTGTCTTGTAAGTGTTCATTCTTGTGCAGTGGATGGGATTGGTGTGCAGCTGTTGGACCTAGTGTATGTTGCCTCAGAGGGTAAATGTTGCACTGCAGGCCTGACTGAACAGTGCAGGGCTGGGCTGGTTACAAAAGTTCGTATATGTGCTCTTGAAGATCTGTTCTGCAATCCGCATGCATTCTATCCACTGTTACTGATGTACAACAGCAGAGTGTTGTGTTCATTGTACGACTATATGAACGTCAGGTGTGTTATTAAGTCTGATAATCCGAATTTAACCCTATACTACTGCATTGCAAGCGACAGTCAAATCTGTGTGTATTTCCCTGTTTATTTGTTTTCACCACAGGGAATTTAGAAATTGTATATTTATTATTTCATGGTTCATTTATCAAGTATGTATTAAATACATTTTTTATAATGGCCTGCCATGCAGCTTCCTGGCCACGATCATTCATCATTTCAGATATTAGGGAACTACTTGAAACTAATTGTTGCCTGAAGCTGATGAGGTAACTGCAATTTAAGGCTACTTAACTTGAAACTTCCTTATTAAAAGTTTTCTCATGTACACACAGGCCTTCATTATAAACAGAAACATCTGTCTTCTCATATAAAGGCACTTCTTTCTGTAAAGTGGAAGAAACAGCATACTTCCTTCTAATCACAGTCCCCAATATCTTCTACTAGCATCCCTACAAAAATGGGAGACAATTGGAATAGGAGTCTGGTTTTACTTGAATTTCCATAATGATTAACTTCAATTTGGCTGTGTTAGGAATTAGGATTACTCAGCATTTTGAGGGAGGAAAGGCAGGCATGGTGTTTGTGCTCTTTTAACAAATGCTGGAAGAATTCGCAATGAGACCTGGGCAAAACCTGAAGGCTAGATTTCTAGGAGCGTGATAGCCTTGCCCAACCTGAGGAGTGTTTCCATAAATACATTACAAATATGTACATTGAATAATGACTGGAAGCTTTGCCTAATAAGCCCAATGAATCAGTGGTATATTATGGAGAAAGAAAGTGGGCATCAAAGGGTTTAGGAGCAAGAACCTGAAAACATCACATTAAGCTTCAAGATGAAGCAGAGCACCAAGAATAGTCATTTTTGTGTTTTGGACTTGATATAATCTCAAGGAAAGGGGTTGCTCAGGAATGAGGTAGAAAGAGACTTCTCAAGAGTTGACTTAGACTATTTCTTTTAAATACAGCCACCATCAAAGGAAGAACAAGGCTTTGTATCTCAGATGCAAGGTACAGTTGTTTCATTTTTAGACAATGGCTCAATTTGGACGACACAATAAACAACTGGTGTGGGGGAAACAATCGTCAGTTGTTTTGACTATTGTGTCATCCGAATGCTGCCATAGTCAACTCAGCGCTGATCCTAATCCACACCAGAGTTGATTATTTATTACCATGTTGTGTGGGGAGTACCCCCTAGTTGAACAAGTGTAAAGTTGATTATTACCCCACCATTGACTATTGTGTCGTCCGAATTGAGCCAAACTCCCTTCCCATACTCCGCTGATGCACCAATAGCTTTGTTCTCAATGGTGAGAGAGAAAAACTACATGACAGCTGTCAAGACTCAGCACTTAATGAATGATTGACTCGAGCTTTGATATGCTGGTCAACAGAAGTACAGATACAGCAGTTACAGAAAATAAAAACATGACACAAGAATTGAGAGATGTCGACATGTTCAGAAATATCATGTGGAACAGCTCTCCTGAGACTGCACCACTTCAGAATGCTTTCAAGGGAGTAAGGATAGCATGATGAAATGTTTAGCCATGTTCTTTTTTTAAGTAATAAACTCACTGCTTATAGAAAATCCCTATGTTGGGAACAAAGGGTTTTTCTCCAATGTTATTGCTACTTAAACACATTACAATGAATGGGGTTTAAAGTAGGCTAACATTGGATACTACCCAAGGGCTCTGGCCTATCCTGTACCTGCTTATCAGGGTCACTAGCTAGCCAGAATTTTACAGGCCCAGATAAAATGCCATCCTCTTGACTGACCTGTTTTTGAACCTCTTGTCAAGAAAAGCCATAAAATACATCCGCATAACCCTTTTTATTATCATGTGCTCTATGTATTTAGCATGTTGTGGGGTCCGCATGAAAATGCAAGTACATTGTGTGCCCACATAGAGACTGGACCTTTTAAAAGAGCCATGAAGAGTTTTGCCAGGTGTGTGTGTGTGTGTGTGTGTGTGTGAGAGAGAGAGAGAGACTCTTAGCTGCTAAGTAGATATACCAGCCAGCCCCAAGCAGAGCTAAGACCTCTGCCTCTGCATTTTGCATGTCTACTGTCTTGATTTGGGCAGGGCCAGCCCAATATATTCTGCCATCTGGGGTGCACCAGCAAATACCACTCCCTCCTCTTAGTACACTGGCTAACAGGCTCTCCAGGGGCATATCGCTCCACAACATCTCATGCTGAGGGAGGATTCTACCTTGCTTCTTCCCCAGAGTGAGGTAATGGGACAGGACAAGATAGACCTTGAAAACCGCCAGCTGCTATAGTTCCAATGGCAAAAATACTGCTTGAAGTTTAACATTCACTGATTGTTTTTGGTGCCACAACAACATGTTGGTGGGGCTTTAGCCATTCCTCTCTTGGATGGAGAGGGTGGATGGACAGTAGGGGGGCAGACAGGCTGGCAGACCCATAGGCAGTTTAGTAGTGGATGGGAGGGGCACAATTTACTTCCCCCTCCCAATTGATTGCCTGAAGCAAGGGGCTTGTTTTGCCGCATGGTAAATAAAGATGGGATGCCCTACCTGCGCTGGTTAACAATTCCCAAATACAGGAGAGCATTCTCATTAGCTAGACCTAACGTTCTTCCCTCCAAACTCTTAGACGGCAGATTTAATAAAATTCCATTGCCCAACAGATGCTGCCCCGTAACAATATCGAGGTGGAAACTATATCACATGTGTCAAAGGGTGAGGAATGATCTTCTGAATCCCATCTTACAATCTTTTCCTGGTCACCCTACTGAATTTTTAATGACTCTTTTACTCCAGAGCTCAGACAGGTCAATCACCGAGCAAGTGGCCAAATTCCTGAACTTGGTCATTTCTATTAGATCCTCCATGACTTAATTGTCTTAATAGCTAAATGTATGCTCAATTGTTTTTATGTAACTTTTGGTGTGTTGGAATGGTCTATTAACTGCAATAAAAGTTGTTGTTGCCGCCCCATGGAAGAGCCAGCCCTGGCTCTGGCCTGCCTCTCTGGTAGTGGGGTAACCATGAAGACATGCTTAGCCTAGGAAAAGATGACAAATTCCAGTTTCCATGGCAGATGCAAACAGACATTCACAAGAGGATGAGTTTGCATAGGAAACTCACTCTTCACATGTTCAGCTGCACTGTGCCATTATTTATTTATTTATTTATTTATTACATTTGTATACTGCCCCATAGCCGAAGCTCTCTGGGCAGTTTACATAGGATTAAAAACAATATACAAAAATTAAAACAGCAAAAACATACAACATACACACAATCTGTACTTTTAAAAACCACTACAACACTTCAAAAAAGCTACAAAAACAAAACAAAACAAATCAAACTCAGGCTCCTCAGATATTGCCAAATGCCTGAGAGAAGAGGAAAGTCTTGACCTTGCGCCGAAAAGATAACAATGTTGGCGCCAGGCGGGCCTCGTCAGGGAGATCGTTCCACAATTGGGGGGCCACCACAGAACAGGCCCTCTCTCTTGTTACCGACCTCTGAGCTTCCCTCGGAGGAGGCACTTGGAGGAGGGCCTTAGATGTTGAATGTAGTGTTCAGGTAGGTTCATGTCGGGAAAGGCGTTCCATCAGGTATTGTGCTCCCAAGCCGTGTAAGGCTTTATAGGTTAAAACCAGCACCTTGAATCGGGCTCGGAAACATACAGGCAGCCAATGCAAGCGGGCCAGAGTAGGTTGTTTTTCTAGAAAATGTTCTTCCTCTAGACAGAGAAGCATTCTGTGCATGCTCAGATTCACTCAGATTAAAATGCCAGATGTTTTTAATCAGCCCCTGAAAGTTGTCAACTCTTATTTCAGTCTCCTTACCCTTATAAATCCAATCCCCCCACTTGTGCACACAGATCACTCTCTCTTCAGTTACTGTGGCCCATATGGATATTTGCCACATGCTCAGAGTTCTGGAATGGAAGAGGATTGCCCGTGCTCTGCCTGCTTCAAAAGAAACTGTACTGACAACTCACCATATGTCATCACATGCTTACAAGTGAATTATACAACTGTTGCTTATAAATAGACTTTTGGAGGTGCCAAGTTTCCAAAATGAACAGGAAACAATTTATTCCTGATACTGTTTATACAGGTATGTAGAATTAAGGCAGTCCTCTGAGATCAGCCCTAGAGACATCCTCAAGAGACAGAGAAGTAGTCCTCGTGTGTTCTGCTAACCTAGTGTATAATTGCCTTTAATTTGATCCCAACACTTACCCTGTACTTCCTTGTCTTGTATCAAAATCTCCTCCATGCCTTATTTCCTATGTTTCCAGTAGTAGACTTCACGGTCAACATCTGCCCATTTTAACAATGATATGTTTGTTAAAGAAAAAAACTCTATATTTATGACTTTTTCATAGCGATGTGAACCAGTGGTATTCGTTGCTACAGGCGTGGTATTTACCATTTCATACCACTCAAGAGATCTGACCCAGATCTATACCATACGTCATATCGAAACGATCCCATCATGATTACGCTATATCCCTCTTGCGCACTTGTACTTCATAGCGCACACAATGTCATTGCTATTTTGAATTGTACCAAATAAAAAGTAGGGAATAACACTAGAAAAGTGGTATATGGAATGTGTAATGTGCATAATGTGCCCCAATAGTTATCGGTGTACTTCAGTACTGATAAAACGCACTAGTGTAGATCTGGCACAGGTTTCCTCTTGCTTCTGAACTCTCCATGAGCCACCGTGTTTGCTTAGCAGACATTCTTCCCAGAAATATAATGGGGGACACTAAAGCATTCCCAGAAGCAGAAGTATCATGTGGGTCCAGTGCCCAGTAACCATAGAGCTCTAGCTTCAGTACTGAGGTTGTGTGTAGCAGCTTGAAGTTGCTGCTGCTGTATATTTCTCATTGTCAAAAAGGTAAGCAGAATTTTATAACATTTAGAAATGTGAGAGAAAATCAGAATATGAAAAAAAAACCCAGTTTGACACGCTCTGAGTTCTTCTTGTAATAAAAGAGTACAATGTTTGAGGCCATAATAATTAGTTTTCTAAATTGCTGAATCAGCACTCCCCTTCGATTTCTTGTTTACCCGTTGTTAAGTTTCTTGTGGAATGTTTCATTTTGCCTTCCTGTCAGAATTTTTAAAATCTCAGGTTTGTTCTCTCCCAAATCTGAAGAACTTTTCAGAGTTTGGAAATTTTGTTTTATCAATTTCCTATTTTAAAAAGATTTTTAAAAGTTTCATTTTATAGTATATGTCGCATATTTGGGTTGGGTACAGATCTGTTATGGAAGGGGACTTCTTGCAGAATTGGACATCTTTACTCTCTCCTCTCCCCTGGAGCCCCCTGGGTGCCCTCCAAATCTGCTCTGGCAGATGGTTGGGGGACCCTCATGCAGAGGGCTGCTGGCAGAAGGAGAGGATGCAGAACTCCCATTCTGCAAGCAGTATCCTTAGATTGGTGGAACGACAGATCTGGATACAGCCCTCTGTTTTATTAATATATTATTTAGCATTCCGGGAGAAGCAGTTGCATAAGAAAGACTACCCACCTTAGCTACATTTTTCAAAAGACACTGCCAAACACATTATTAATTTGCAAAGTAAGCACTATCCCCAGGGACACTATTAACATGGATTAATATAGCATGTGAAGTAAGCCTTCCCCACTGATGTTTTATTTATTTAGTACATTTGTATCCTGCCTTTCTTCCATCATGGAACTCAAATCAGGACACATGTGGTTAGTAGGCAGTCTTCCATCCAGGTACTGACTAGACCCAGAGCTGCTTAACTGACTGTGTCATATGCCCACACACCATTCTCTAAGGCAGGCAACACTGATGAGTCTATGAGCTCCATTACACCAGCGATTTAATGCACTCTCATCATGCCTGGTGTGTGGATTTGCAGCACAGTACTCACATGATGCTGTGCCTGTCCTGCTGACACCCCACCTCTTCCCCAGCCTTTCCTAGAATGCTAAAAGTCTGGATTATTTTCCCTAAGCACATTTAATGCACCCTAAGACTCCATGTAGTTTTAAAGAAACTGGGGGCTTGAATGGATTGCATCAGGTCCTGGCAGGGAAAACCGATCTCTCCCAGCAGCCGGCTCCAAGGCTCAATATAAAACCCAAACCTTGCATCCCAGGCTCGAAAGCATTTTTAAAAATCATACAACACCTGAATCTCTGAAGAGACAGGATTGTACTCCCTCGATGTCCCCAAAGAGCCAGACTAAAGGGTCGTTCCATTTTTGCCCAGCCGAAAGGCAGCCTGGTTGGAGTGCTCATCTGACAGGACCTGACTAGAGGGAGAAAGAGAAGTGAGTGAGTGGAGCGGAAGAGCAAACAAGCGAAGGAGCAAAAGAGCAGCTATTCAGGTGAAAGGGAACATAAGCTTGATGTGCTTCTGCAAAACGTGGAGGCAAACTGGAGGGCGGATTAAGTGTGATGGAGATCAATAACAGTGGCATCCCAGCATACATATGTGATCTGGGCATATTGCTGAGCTGTCACTCCCAAATATTAGTCTCATGTGAGGATTATCTGTGCCCAGGTGATATGCTGATCATTGCTCTGTGCAAGTCCCAGATCCTTGTTCCCTGAAAACTGCACCATTGCCAGGCACAGATTAACCATGTAATCTTAGAGCTACAAATATTAATTGTTGCTTAAGAGGAGGACTATCTATCTATCTTTCTATCTTTCTATCTTTCTTTAAATCCAGCCACAAAGGGATACCAAGTTAACTGTTACCTGTTGCAGAAAATTGAGAAAAGCATAATTGCATTTAAAACTTGACCCTGTCTTTTGAACTCCTATAATGTGGCACACTCAGGAAGTGAACACCATAAATGAAATTATTTAAAATACAGAATTCTGATTTAGGAGCCTTTCAAAAAGCAACAAAGGGTTCTTGATTAATTGACCAACTAGTAAGGAATGCGAAGATACCTTCATTTGTGTTTGCAATCCAGTCAGAGAACATTGGTTACCGGGCAGATTAGAAATGCAATTAATATGTGAAATAAATAAATTTTTGCAGAATCAAGAAAGCAGGGAAAGCACCAATGATCGGATCATTCCACCAAATATCATTAAGGCAGAAATCCTACACATATTTATCAGGAACTGAATTCCGTTGTTGCTTATATTTAGAATCAAGCTGTAGGTGAAAACTCCATCTACGTTTTTGAATTTTGATCATGTTGTAGGGAACCATGTTGTAGGGAATCATAAACAGAACCCATGTACCAGATAAACTGACCTATAGGTGGCACTCTCAACTGAGATTTGGGCCAATGGGTGGGGATTAAGCAGTTTGTGTCTCTATCCTTTTTGTAAGGACAGCAATAGAATTTCCCCCCAAATTTTATTGGATTGCTTTTCAAAGAAACAGATTGCCAGCTAGGAAAAAACAAACAAATGAGGAAAAAACCAGGTTGATTTTCTAATACAAGTAGTCCCAGAGCCAGGCAGGATTTATTTACCCCAGTGAATGCAAAAGCTTTGTTAATATTTTTTGTTTATATATGACAGAAGTGTCTCAGAAAAGTGAGTCTTACAAAATTCCAGTGGTGGGGGGGGTGGGGCTGCATGATGATGTCATCAATATGGCTGCCACACTATTATGTAGTTGCCATATTTAAATATGCATAACTTCTTACCTGTTTATGCTACAGAGATGATTTTTTCTGAAATGTTTCAAATTTAATGAAAAATACTTTCTGTAATACACATGTTCTGTTAACTCCATTAGTTTTTGAGATAATTTCATTTGAACGTACAAAAACAGTGTTCACATTGGTTATGTGTGACGTTTAACCATGATTTACTCAAAAACTATACGACTTTCGAAAGAATACTCAAGAACAAAAAAGTTGCATTTTTTTAATGAGGATTAAGAAAATGTATAATAACATGGGGTTTACCCCGATGCGTAGGGAATTATGAGTGATATTTCGTTATACCTCCACTTCTCAGGATTGTATATTTTTACAGTTTATCATACAGGGCTTTCATTTCAAAAGTATCCACCCTAAATATCTCTCGATCTGATGCACAGATCATTTTGAACATGTTCAACTGTGATTTTTACAGTTGAACATGTTCAAATGTTCTTTACAAAATTTCAAACAGGATGAGAATGATTATATATATATATATATATATATATATATATATACTATTTATTAGGTTGAATTGTTTTTAACAAATGTTTTTAAAATCTTCAGCAAAAAATTACAATTTACAAAATAAAAACTATATTCTGTGAGAAGGGTTAACAAATAAATCTCATTGGATGTCCTCTTCACTTTCATTGGAACTGCTGTCATCACTGTCAAAATCACTTTCATCTTCTTTTTCACTGTCCTCTTCTGTGGCCATTTCAAGATTTTCTGGGAGTGTTGGATCATCATACCGTTTTATGTGGTACCTGCCATTTTCCACGTACCAGCTGTGTTCAGTAGGATCAAGCCTGTCATCAGGTTTTCTACAATCTGCTCGTTTCCACAGCCATGACACTGAATTGCTTCTTTTAATCTTTTGGATCAATGCAGGTTTAGATGGAGGCAGCATTGTTGGGTCAGTCCCTTTAACTTTGGAGAATGCCTTAGACTGGATCTTAGGTGTTGTTTTCTTCATAAATAGACTGTATCTTACTTCACTTACAGAGGAGTATCTAGGGTTGCCGTACATGGCAAAGTTAATGACTCACCTAGCTGGCTGAGAATTTCTTGGAATTCATTATAGTTTTTCATGATTTCAAATGGTTTAACTTTTCCCTGTCTTGCAAATGCAGCTGTGAAATCAGACCCTGTAAAAGTGTGGTAGCCAGACAAGGCCTCTACCAGATAATGCTTGAGCTCCTCTGTGATACAATCTTTCATACTTTGATATATACGGAGCTCTTGCACATAAATTACTGGGGCACATTACTAGTAGTATACCAGCTAAGGAAGTGCACCTGGTGTTTGACACTTATGGCTATCAAAGTATAAAAGATTGTGAACATGAATGGCAAACAGCTGTACCAACTAGTGACATCAAAGTAACAGGCGCAGATCAGAAGACTGCCTGTTACTTTGATGTCACTAGTCTGTACAATTGTTTGCCATATTGATGAGGTTATCATGCAGTCCCCCACCACTGGAATTTTGTAAGACTCACTTTTCTGATACACTTCTGTCATATATAAACAAAAAATATTCACAAAGCTTTTGCACTCTTCAGGTAAATAAATCCTGCACTGGCTCTGGGACTAAAGGCTTCTCAAAATATCTGTCTCGCAGCCAGGAAAAACACATCAACACCTACACACATACCTACATTGTGAAACCACCGTTTAATAAACATTTGAGGTTACTTAAGGGCTTCGTGTAAGGCTTGGACTATTTCTTCACAATGGTACTCAAAATCCCCTGATGACAATGGGATGGGTTTTGTGCAATTGTACATTCATCAGTAAATTTTGACCTCTGGGAAGAAGCAGTTAGCTTGAACAAACTCTCCCTGTGCTGTTAAGCTCGTCAATCGTTCATAGGAGAACAAAAGTAAATGGCACCAAGGGGTTTTTAAAAACTGGATTTGAGTAAATACCTGGTAGGCAAAGGATTTTCAAAGTGTAGATAGTTAACTTGATGGACTGTCCTCCTTTGTGAAGATGGAATGGCATAGCTTGGCTTTGGTCCTGGCCTGAAATCTTCCTGTTTGACATTAGCATCATTTGCTAATTTGTTTGACATTAGCATCATGTGACCCAGAAGGATATTGTAATTTTAATTTGTTTTTATGCTTTATGCTTTAAATTTTGTATATCGGTGTTTTAATTGTTCAATGTTTTTAATTTTTGTAAACCGCCCAGAGAGCTTCAGCTATGGGGCGGTATATAAATGGAATAAAATAAATAAATAAAAATAAAATGTGCAACATACTCTATGTGGGGCTGCCTGCCCTTGGAAAGCATTTGGAATTGGAAAGTAAAACTATTGTAAAATACAGTGGCCAGGGTTGTTTCTGATGTTCACGTTTTGGATCACATAACTCCAGTTTTGTTTAATCCACATTGACTTGCAGTTCTTTTCCCAACTCAATTCAAGCCCTATCTGGTTTAGGGCCAGCCCAGGATATTGGAAGGACTGCCCACCTACTGCATTCATGGTCAGAGATCTTGCTCCATGTGCCACCACCAGCCAAGGGGTTGGATCTAGACTGAAGCTAGATCAACTGCACTTGTTGAAGTGGATTTCCTCATCTTCATCTCCACCTGGAAATGCAACCCCTCCAGCCCCCTGGAAATGCTACACAGAGTCAGGAGACTCTGCTAAATGGGGTGAGTGGAGGTATGTGTGAGAGAGATCTACAAAAAACAGGTGAATGGACCATCTGTAAGCAGAATCCTTCTTCTTGTGGCAGGCAGATTCTGGATCCAACCCAAGGCATGATTGGCTACTATGCAGGACAGAGTCTTTGTCCCATGAATGGTCCATTTGGTTTCCTCACTGATGAATTTTAGGCAGGTCATTTCAGTGTTTTCATTTCACCAGGCCTTTAACCTATTTTAAATTATTTTTTAATTTTCCGTCCCACCCCCCAAAAAGTGTGTGTATGTGTGTGTGTGTGTGTGTGTGTGTGTATATATATATATATATGCACGTGCACACACACACACACACACACACAGCAAACATAAACTTACCAAGAGCTTTTATAATATAACTCTATAGACAGATAAATCATAGGTGTAGAATAGGATAAGAAACAATATTCCTATTTTAAAGCTGTATTTCCATCAGAAATCAAAGGCCAGAAAAAGAGTTTCCTGCTGCAACTCATTGATTGACAGGAAACATGAATATGATGATGCTATATCATCCCCTTTTTTCAATTACATACTATTATGGAAACACAGGTGACAATGTAGGCTGCTGGTAGCCACACATTTCCCCATAGCATGTAGTCTTGGCCTAAGAGTTTGCTCAAATAATGTTGTTACAGATGTGCTTCAAATGTGCTGGCTCTCTGACACATATATTATATGATATGTATTCAATTGGAATTACCCAGACATCCCAGCTCTAGAATCCATTTTGTTTCCAGAACCACAGCATGGGAAGGCTGCCAGGAGTGTTATCACTAAGGCTCTGGGTAACCACAGAGACATGAGAGCCAAAATACATCCTTGCTTCCTCCATTGATTAGATTAAAAGGAATTGCTCCCAGTAACCATGGAAACATGCAAATGCATGCCTGATTTCCATGGCATTGTCAAGCCGACAAATTCACAGGGGGTACCTTTGAACTGGGCAGTCCAGAGCTTTGGCAGGAAATTTGGCCCAATCCTGAAGTGTCCCCTCCCCACCTCTTAGTCAGGCCAACAGATTCAGTTACCACCTGGATGGTCTTAATGATCCCTTCTGTTTTAAATATTGTGCAATACCAATTTGATTCAAAACTAGCTCCCTACACAATCTAGGACAATGAAACACTGTAAGTCTCATTTCATTCTTTCTATTTGGGCAGTCGTTCATTCTTTCCGTTTGGACATCTTTCAAGTTTGTGGTTCTCAGGAATAAGAATAACCTGGCTTTTGAAAAAAAATCCTTGTGGTTCTAGCATGATTTTCCAGTTCACTTTGGCATCTATCCCAGGTTTCCAGGACCAGATACCTACATGTTCCTGTTGAACCACATTATGGCAACATTTGCCCAGACAGATGTGTTTGCTTCATATAACCAGATAGAAAACTTTGCTCCCTGGTAAAGTGCCCCCATCGAGCCTAGAACCAGGTTCTAGAACTGGGTCTAGAACATAGCACGCCCTACCAGTTCCATCTAACCATTCTAGTGGCTTGCAGGGGACTGCAAGTCATATGAGTTGTCAGTTCTGAGTTCAAGGGAGGTGATCAAGCAGAGATCCCAGAGCTCTGGGAAGTGGCTACTAAAGGTCTTGTGCTGATTGCACAATTTCTGAATGTCATTGGGAATTCCAAGGAGAAACTTCATTTTCAAGGCTCTCCTTCCAAATTTTATTTTTATCCCAACAGAGGTGTTTCCAGGGTCCCTAATTGTTATCGCTCAGCCTCCATTTGGTCTCCCCACAATGACCCAGCCAAGAGCCTTTCAGATGGATTTCTCTGGACAACATGGTGCACCCAATTGTCAACGAGGCCAGGGTAGGTTTCATTTCATGCTGAATTCATAACCAAGGCTAACAAACCTGAGGGTGGAGCCTGCAATCACGACATTTTTATAACTATTGGTAAACAACAACAACAACAGTGAAGTCCTTTGGGTACCCCTTCCTCCGAAGTCAGGTAATTATAATCACTCCTGATCTGTTCCCCCCCATCTCTCCTAAATATATTAATTTTTGTCCCCATGAACTACTATTGTCACGAGCACCCAAGCTTCCTGGTCACAATTCCCTGCTGTGCCATTTCCATGATGGCAATTTCCCCTCCTTATTTGGCTAACTTCTTTGATGTCTTCTCTAGTTAGGCCTACTAGAAATGGTATACTGATCAATGTGTTGGGAGTGAATATCCTAATCAAGCCAATTCTGAAATGAACGTGCATGCTTGCATTTTTGAGGGTAAAAATCTGTAAAACTGAAGTACATGGTTTTAATGAATGTTTGAGCCACTTTCTCCATTTAATAGTAGTTATTCCACTGTGTTCACCACAGCTATGGTTGAAGCTCCCCATCTCTTAGATCCACATTGGTCATTACATGTGTGCACATAGACATTGTATGCCCATCTAAACAAGGACACATGGTAACAATATATAGGTATTGACAAATTGTGATGTATAATTGAAGACCAATGCTTAAGACCATTTTCCCCATGACAAATTGACTTCTGCAGCCTCCTATGATAAGATCTTCACATTCTATGAGCTCTGTGAAGGTCCATGCTGTGAGTCCTTTTGCCCCTTTGTTTAATCAGGGAGAACTTAATGGTTGCCAGTCTTTTCTACAGCACTCACCCATACCCATATCCCATTGCACACTCTCCTTTTGTGGTCAGAAGAAAGCAAAGTCTTTGTCTGCCAATTCCATCATCCCATAGAGGCCAGGTTGGCCCTTTGTTTTCACCTTTAATAGATTACCCTCTTAAACATGATTTCATTTATATTATGATCACTCAAAAATTTGATTTTCATTGGCCAGATGATATCTCCAGAGTACATGTGTGAACTTACCGTTACGTAATCACAATTCTAGTTTATAGCAAAGGCCACAATGTCATAACTGGTGCATCTTATGGCCTTGTTAGCTCTCAAAGCTTGGCTTGTCTCTTCTAACATATTTGTCATGGAAGGCTTATTAGAGGGCACACTAGCCAGGAAGATATCCCTTAAACAAGAAAAGAAGAGTAACAGGAAACTCCTGAATCCAACCAGATGCAACTAAGTCTGGTGCTACCTAGTGGCAATATATATTGACACTATCATTGCAACATGTCCAGTCAGATCATTTTTTGCCCTGGGAACGATATGGGTCATAAATAACAAAATATTGAAGACTGATACACTTTTCCTTGAGAAAGTGGAAGGTTGCTGGAAACAGTACCCTATACACATGTCAGTGTAGCACATTTGAACAATTTACTAAGGCCACGGCTTGGGGTCAAATGACCACACAGAGAGCAGCAGATGATGAGGGTTTCAAGGCAGCCGAAGCAAACCCCATTTTATTCATGTAGTCATGCTGCTGCTGCTTCTGCTGCTATGGTTTAAGAGAATTTTAAATGTAGAACTGCTCATGCTCAAGAGGTGGGGTTTTTTTGTTTGTTTGTTTGTGTTTCTCAATGAGGGTTGGCAAACAGCTTCGTTGCTCCAATATAATAGGAATGGTGAAGCACTTTTACAGCTTGTAACAATGGTTGGAGGGAGTGGAAGAGAAATGCTAGCTGTGTGCTTCACATTGCAAGTACGCATGGCCATTTAACATACCCCCCTTCCCCCATAAGACAAGTAAGTCTAGGGCTTAAACTTACCTCACTGTACCACATTTAAGGCCACCATTGCAGGGAGAATCTCCATGTCCCTGCCAGATGGTTTCTGTGGGGACTCTGCTTGATGACACCAGCACATATGTTTTTGATGTATTCACGGATTCATTCATGGATTTATTTGCATTATTTGTTTCTTTACAATGTTTTGAAGTGGCTTATTAGGTCCCACTATCAAAAATGAATGGGGGAGGGGGAAGCTTAACATCATGAACTAAAATTACTAGCAAAACTAAAACAACCAGGATGTATCTGCAAACTGAAAAACTAAACAGAAGGAAGATACATGGTAGGGGCCAATTACCCCAAACTGAACAAAATAGATTTGTTCTTGCTTTTTTTCTGGAACACTGTAAGGGAAGGAGCAGAGTGGACAACTCATGGAAAATGACTTCATTGGAAGTTCATGAACTTCATGGAGCTTCACAGGGCAAAGGGAGATATGGGAAGCCAGTCTGGATATTCAGAACGCAGCATTTAGAATGTGGGGCTATTTCTGGAGGCCTCTAGGGTAAGTGCAATCCGTCCACCAGCAATTACTGCCCCTCTATGATTTCTGTCTTATTCCTCAAGTCCTGTTTTGTTTCTTTTTGATGATCTACTTTAGACTGGTGTATGGTCAGCTTATGAACTTGGAGGAATTTATTGGAGCTACAGTTATCAACCAATTCCTCTTTTTATTCTATCATCACAATGAGGGCTTTAAAATATCTTGAGAAAGCATCGCCGGTTTCCTTTCATTGCACTTTTCACCGCAACTAATTTGCAGAGGACCCTATTAAAAAGAAAGAAAGAACAAAATTAGTTTGCTGTAATTTTTCACAAAATAAGCAAATTAGCATGGAAATGTCATCCTTGAGTATCCGTTCTACCTTACTCTTATCGAGCAAATCATTAATAAGCCATTCGACTGTGAAAGCAATAGCTATTTAAATTCTCAGTTTGATTTGATTCTCAGCTGCATTAGTTATTGCATATTCATTTTCATTTGCTCAAAATGAATATAAAATGCTGTCATAGTGCCACTTGGGAACATCAGAAAAATAATGGTAGAGAACACTGTTCTTGCGCAACATGATAAAGGAGATGAAATTGGTTCAAAAGGTAATCTGGGATTAATGCCATCATAGACTTGCCAATTTTATTTATTATTTATTTATTCATTCATTCTGGCCTTGTTCCCATACCCTTAACATTGGCCTGACATGCAGAAATGTTATCTCCATGCCAGGAAAAAGCTTAGCTATTCCATTTCTGCACCTCAGGCTGCTGTTAAAGGCATTGCAGCAAATCCAATAAACATGCTGACAACTCTATGTGCTCTGTTGCTGCCTTGCGTGCATGTTAGGGTGGCCAATTATACATCACCCCAAAAGAGGAAAGCATCATCAAAAAAAGGGCAAAAGAGGGCACAAATTTACATGAAATTTGCGTCTGGTAATTTATATGTAACAATGCAAATTTAGAAATAGCAGGCGAGTTTATTGCCTGCTCAGTCTGCTGTACAATACAGATGTCAGAGGATTCCATTTGGAGGGTGAAGCTCAATGATTTTTTTTTTACCTGCCCAGCCCTCCAGATTCATGTCCCTCTGCTGGTGTTGACTCATGAGTTGAGCCAATTACACAGATCTCCATTTTTAAAAAAATTGTTGCAATTTGCAGTTTTTTCTTGGGTTCTGTGATTTGCGCAAATTGTAATGTGTGCAACTTTTTTAAAAAATGGATCTTGAAATGTGCACAAATGTAATTTTTAAAAAACATAGTTGCTGCTCTTGCATAACTGCTCACGATTGCTGGTCTGCCTGTCCAATACACAGTCCCATGGAGACATATTTCCCTCTTCTCAATCTCCTTTTTGGTTTCATCCTGTTTGTTTAGCCCAGCAGAGCCATACCCCATATTTGTCAAACAACTTGTCAATTCTCACCCACACTTCGTTCATTTGGAAAGTGCTGCTACGGTTACTAAAATACGGGAACTGGGGAAAGGGGGTGGAGGCTACATCTGTGTTAAACGAAAAGGAGGACAGCATCCAAATCAGGACAAAAAAAAATGGGGAGAAACAGGTTCTCAAGATGCTAAAGTACTTTATTTCAAAGCCCAATGCGTTTTGGCCTGTGTTGTTTTTTTAAGGCTGGGCCAGTAATTATCGTAGGAGACTATCATCTTGTTAGGAGTATTTCTGCAGACATCTCTTAGCAACCCCCCTGAAGAAGGCCTTAAAAAACAACACAGGCTGAAATGCGTTGGACTTTGAAATAAAGTACTTTAGCATCCTGAGAACCTGTTTCTCTCCCTTTTTTTGTCCTACATCTGTGTTAAAAGCACTTGCTTGAGACTCAGGCAAGTGTATAATGGAAGCCCCCAAATGTCAGTTCAACACTCCAAATGCTGGGGATCAGGTTGCTAAGTGGGTGACCTAGTTCCCTCCTCTCGACCTGTCAGCACATGTTTCAACATGGCTCTACATCATGATCGGCCAATTGATGGATTTTCCATATTTTTTATTTTGCGCAAATTATGGCTAAATTTTGCACATATTTGCATAATTTGCACAAATTATGCAAATAGCCACAATTCATGCAAATTATGCAAATTTCAGTCACGATTTCTGCAAATAGAGATTTTGATTTGTGTAAACCTGTATTTGCACAAATTACATCTCGCCACATAAAATAATACAAAAACAAAAAACAAAACAAAGCAAAACAAAACCCTGGCGGCTCAGCCTTCAAATGCAAGCTGAGTCAGGAATGCTGCAGAACTCCAAATGGATTTCCCAGTGATGGGTGTCCCTAGGCCAGGCACCTGCCAAAGGTCTTACCCCAGCAGGGGCCACTGAAAAAAGCTGCTGAAGTTGCTTCTCTTCACTAACGCAACCTGCTTATTCCCCAGCTCTTGCTCAAGCCCAGACAACAGTGGGCCTACCTGCTCCCTGGCTCTCTGCCTGTCCAGCTAGTAGGTGGTAGCAATGATGAGAAAGAGGGTGTGAAACAATAGCAGCTGGTAACAATGGCAGGGAGGAGGAAGACTAGGTGAGGGCGGCACTGAGAGGTCTTGCCAAAGAGCTCTCAAAAACCTGAAGCCAGCACTGCCAGGAATACAAACAGGCTTGAGAATTCACAGCAAGCAGAAGAGAAAATTTCAGTGAGTTTTTTTTCTGAAGAAATCAGGATCCAGAAATGGGCAGAGAAGACCAGCATGGCAGAGCTCATTATGAGTCACGCTCATGTTGTTTTGAGTAAAAGTGCTGACAGTCCTTCTAACAGGCAGTTCCTGTTTCCTTCTGTGAGGGCTGCTGGTAGGATGAACCCAGTGATGCTAATGCAATCAAATTGATTCCATCTGTACCTCTTCTCTGGACTGAAATCCTTTTGCTCTGTAGCTTCTGTGTTTGTCCATCACTGGAAATATGAAGGTGGTTTAGCTTGGCAGTTGATGATAGCAGGTAACAATGTCCTCAGCACAATGTGGCATGATGGTTCCGTTATACCTCCTTGTATAACATGGTAAGCGAGACTGAAGACATTTGTAGATGAATGAAAGAATGCTGGGAATGTTCTGCATAACCCTTCTCTTGGCCCTTTTTGCACTTTTACAAATCTCTTGGGTACATGCACTAAACACAGTCAATGACCTGGTTCGCATGGTCACCAAAGATTAAATAAGCCACTATGCTTGTTTAATTCTTGACATGTGCTGGCACATGTGGAACACTGTTTGCCTAATTACCCACCCAGGCCCAGATTGTCATGTTATCCAAATTCAGGTGACATGGATTGATGGAGGGGGAAGCAATTCCCAGGTAACCCATGATCTGTTGAAGAAGGTAGGATCAGTGGATATTATCATGCACAGTTAAAGGGTGATCTTATACAGGAATTGGTAGTAGCCAATGTTAGGTCCTTTCCACACCAGGCTTGTGGCCTGGGTTGGCCCCTGGCTGGGAGGGCAGGGAGGGGGTGGGGCCCCTGCGTGTGCACAAGGGTTGTTTTAAAAAAAAACATACATTTTCGGAGGAGTGCTCATGTGCTCTCCATCGATACAAATAAATAAATAAATGGTGGCCGTGACTTGCAATGGCCCAGGAGAAGCCTGGGCCATCTCACTTCCTGATGTATCTTGAGAGGGATGATCCCGGAAGTGGCTACTTCTGGGATCACCTACACTGCGCCCGCTACACCCCTATGGTGTAGAAAAGGCCTTAGTCTTAAGTAAATTCATTGAAATGAATTTGACTTAAGTTAATCACAACTAACTTAAGTCCCATTCATTTCAATGTGTCTACTCTACAATATGTAGCACTAACATTGCATACCACCAAATATTATTTAGCATTAAAGTTCCTTCTAATACAAATAATGTAAATAATGATATTTTCAGAAGGTTTATAAATGATAGGTAATGAAGGCCTATATGTGAGGTGCAAATGTCTTTTTAAAATCCTATTGATATATACAAAGATGGGTTATTCAGGTCAAAGGGACTGGGTCATCGTGTTTTGTTTGACTACGCACTAACTGAAGATTTATTCTTCTGCCATCAACTGCATCAGTCTGTATTTACACAAGTGTGTCTATTCTCAGGAAAGTGCATGATCCACATTTCAGGAAGCAGTTGAAAGATACACTAATGTGTTCTGTAGTTCAGATTTGCCAGGGGTAAATGCAAACATTGAAATTGTGTGTGAGAGAAATGGGCAAAACATGTTAATTTTGCTTTTTATTTTTAGATATGCATGAAGGGTATTTGACAGGAGGTTGTACAACTTTCCTCAAAGCATTTGAGTGCAACAGAAATCTTATAGGTATGAAACAAGTTGGAACCTTATCCCACATTTTGGGCAAGAAGTGACATCTCCTGCCTATTCTGGACTTGGCAACTTTATTTTCTCACTGTGCTCCTAACAGCTCCATGACAGACAGATACTCAGTTACTGAATCATCTCCCTGCCCTCTGCACATATTTTCTCTATAATCCCAGTGTGAAAAGCATGGGAATCTTTCCCCCCAAAAGATGGCAGGCCCGCTCTGTTTGCATGGGCATTTTAAACGCCAGACAACCTTCATGTATATTTGTAACACTAGCTGTAAATTGTTATAACTTATGATAGCATTCTCGAAAAAGTCAGTGCAATCACTGGTACTGAAACCCAGAAGACAGCATGGACTTTTTTTTAGGGTGGCCACTTCTGCATCACCAAAAAAAGAGGAAACGGATCACTAAAACAAGACACAGATTTGTATAACATTTACATAAACTAATTTATATGTATAGATACACATTTAGGAATAGAAATACAATACATCTCATTCATCATAGTGGGGAGGATTGTGACTTGGGGGCTGTCTATATGCGGCCAAAACCCTGCAGTGGCTGCGAATCTGTGCTGCATCAGTTATATGACGCAGCCGCAGATTCACAGCCATCACAGGGCTTTTTTGTGAAGGTGCACAGAGAAAAAGTCAGGGACTTACCTAAACATTTTTGGTAGTAGCGAGGTCTCCCTGGCTTTTCCGCTGTCTGACCTCACTCCATGGCCCATCCGGGGGCCGTCCTGGTGGAAGGCGACTGGCGACTGACAGCCAGAAACCAGTAGATTCTAAAGTGGGACACCTGGTTATTCTCTATATTTTGTATAGCGTTCGGTTTGGTCAGGAACATTACTAAACAAAGAGCACTTGGTTAAGTCAGACACTTCTGAGCATACTATCAAAATGCATGGATGGTTGGCCTGTACTTTCTTATAGACTTCCCCTTGTCCTCAAACAACTACTCACTAGCAACAACAGGCCACATAACAAGGATGCAAACACAGGGATCAGACTCTGCAAGAAACTCAGATGCCAGCTCTATCCTCATATCTTCTCTGGAGACACTTACAGGACCTAATAAGGTCGCCCACAACATTAGGGGTTCATTCACATGCTTGTCTTCCAATGTGATTCCATTGTGATATATGCTATCTTCTTTCAGCAATGCCCTGCTGCATTCTCCACAGGGCAAGCCAGCTAATATCTACAGAAAATAATAAATGGACATAAATCTTGCCTCATCAATGGCAATATTCAAAAACCAGTAGGAGAACACCTCAGCCTTCCAGGATACTTTATCACAGATCTTAAAGTGGCCGTTGTGGAGCAAATAAACTTCAAAGATAAATTAGAGCAAGAGACTGCTGAGCTAGAATTCATCTACCGGTTCAACTCTATCACCAGAAGCTTGAATCGAGATAAAGGATTTTTATTACACTGCGTGTGTTTAATTAGCGTACCTAGCGTTTACCTAGCTGTTGCTATTTGTGGTAATAGCAGCAGCTGTACTGTGAATGGCTACTGGTAAAATGTGTTTGTTACTGTCAGTATCTTCTACATTTAATTTCCTTCTGACCTCACTGTTCACAGTTCTCTCCCAGCCCCTGCCACCCACCGTATGTGCTATATACCTGAAACTCTCAATAACACTCCATTCATCTGCTAATGTGAACGATAATCCATGAAAGAGTATATACCAGAGTATAGAATCATAGAATCATAGAATGGTAGAGTTGGAAGGGGCCCATAAGGCCATCGAGTCCAACCCCCTGCTCAATGCAGGAATCCACCATAAAGCATCCCTGACAGATGGTTGTCCAGCTGCCTCTTGAATGCCTCTAACGTGGGAGAGCCCACCACCTCCCTAGGTAAGTGGTTCCATTGTCATACTGCTCTAACAGTCAGGAAGTTTTTCCTGATGTCCAGCCGGAATCTGGCTTCCTGTAACTTGAATAACTTGAGTACATGTATTAGTCTTTAAAGTGCCACAAGACTCTTTGTTGGTTTAACTATTATGTAAGCCACCTCAGAGAGACAATACCAAGATATTGTAAATAAATAAATTTAAGTATGAAAGCAGTATAACTCCAACATGATTTGTCTTTGACATGATTTGTCAAACATGATTTGACATTGCATAGCCCAGGGGTGCCCAACCTTTTGGCGCCAATGGGCAGATATGGAATTTTGAGAGTGTTGCGGACATTCTCACAAAATTGCTGCCATGGTGCGGAGGGGCCCATTCACAAAATTGCTGCCATGGTGAGTGTAGCCAATCACAAAATAAACAATTCCTAAAAGGCAAACTGTGGCCCATACCATATTACTAAGATAGGTATCTTTGGTTGCGTTCTGACCACCTCCCTATATGTATTTTCAAAACAAGCTCGTGGAAATGTAACATCAGAAGCAGCTGTTGATACAAGTGTCTGAAGCAGGTAGTATTCATAAAGTGCCAGAGGATTTGGGGATTTGAAACAGAAATTTGGGCCCTCTACACCATAGGAGTGTAGAAGGAGGGAGGGCGATCGTGGAAGTACCTAATACACACCATCGGCTCACAGGGAGCAGCCAGGGGCCAACCCAGGCAAGAAGCCTGGGGTGAAAAGGGCCTTGGTTTCTGAGGCTTGGACCTAACCTAACGTAGGCTGACCATATGAAAAGGAGGACAGAGCTCCTGTAACTTTAACAGTTGTAGAGCAAAGGGAATTTCAGCCAGTGTCATTTGTATGCAATTAGTTCCTGGTGAAATTCCCTCTTCATCACAACTGTTAAAGTTGCAGGGGCCCTGCCTTCTTTTGTATATGGTCACTCTAGTATAGTGCCTGCAACTTTAACTGTTGTGATGAAGAGGGAATTTCACCAGGAACTAATTGCATACAAATGACTCTGGCTGAAGTTCCCTTTTCTCTACAACTGTTAAAGTTACAGGAGCCCTGTCCTCCTTTTCATATGGTCAGCCTAACCTAACGAGTTACCCTTGGCTGTGTGATGTCAGGCCTCAGGTGGAGAAAGGGGTAGGGATACACAGCATTAATCTCTGCAATTGGCTGTCAGCATGAAGCCTCTGATCTGGCCAGGCCTAGGATAAATACGAGCAATCACTGGCCTTCAGCCCTTTGCCTGTCAACATAGCAATACCTCCTGCTTTCTCCGTGTCAGTCTCTAGCATCTCTGGTTTCAAGCGTTTCAGGTCCAGTCACTGTCCTCAGAAACCCTGAGCTGGAGGACATGACACACCCTCCTCGTCTAGACTTGGGTACAGCTGCCCATAACCCTGGCCTGGCCCTGATATAAAGCTTCTCCTTTTTTCTGATGGGATCAGGGCAAGCAAGCAAGCTGCAGATGCCAATCCAAGAAATCTGCAGAAGAATCAATCGCAAAATAATGTAAGTGTGTAAGTGAAGTAGGGTTCAATCCTAGGCATATTTAGTAGGGATGTGCACTGACCCCCCGGATCGGATCGGATAGCGAATCGGAATCGGACCTGGGGGGTCGGATCGGATCGGATCGGAGGATGGTCGGATCGGATCGGACTGGATGTCTGATCCGGATCGGACGCCATTTTGAATGCTTTTTCCCATAGCCAAGTATTGTTTTACAAAAACGCCTATAACTTTTCATTTTTAAAGATAGAAGGATGAAACTTGGGCACATTGTAGACTTGTTAGGGATAGTTATCTGTGAGAAATTTTAGAAAGATTGCGTTTTGTGGCAATTAATTTTTTAATAAATACCTAGGAATGCCTATAACTTTGTCATTTTTAAAGTTACACACATGAAACTTTGCCACATTGTAGGTGGTACCTTGGGACCTATGTGTGTGAAATTTCAGAAATGTAGGTGCTTGTCTTGTGTGGCAATTAATTTTTAGAAAAATGGGTAGTAGTGGGGTAAATGCAGTTACGCCTCCCATTTTTTTATTTTTAAAGATACAAACAGGAAACTTGGGCACATTACAGGTACCACTTGGCTTGATATGTGTGTGAAATTTCAGAAACATTGGAGCTTGCCTTGTGTGGCAATTAATTTTTGAAACAATGAGGAAAGAAACACCTATAACTTTGTCATTTTTAAAGTTACACACATGAAACTTTGCCACATTGTAGGTGGTACCTTGGGACCTATGTGTGTGAAATTTCAGAAACATAGGTGCTTGCCTTGTGTGGCAATTAATTTTAGAAAAATGGGTAGTAGTGGGGTAAATACAGTTACGCCTCCCACTTTTTTATTTTTGAAGATACAAACAGGAAACTTGGGCACATTACAGGTACCACTTGGCTTGATATGTGTGTGAAATTTCAGAAACATTGGTGCTTGCCTGGTGTGGCAATTAATTTTTGAAACAATGAGGGATTCATTGGACAGCACTTGCCCATAGGGATTCATTAGACAGTACTTGCCCATAGGGAATCATTGGACAGTACTTGCCCACAGGGAATCATTGGAAAGCATTTGCCCATAGGGAATCATTGCATTGCACTTTCCCATTGAGAAATACAGTTATGCCTCCCACTTTTTTATTTTTGAAGATACAAACAGGAAACTTGGGCACATTGTAGACTGGTTAGGGATAGTTATCTGTGAGAAATTTCAGAAAGATTGGTGCATGCGTTTTGTGGCAATTAATTTTTTAATAAATACCCAGGAATGCCTATAACTTTGTCATTTTTAAAGTTACATACATGAAACTTTGCCACATTGTAGGTGGTACCTTGGGACCTATGTGTGTGAAATTTCAAAAACGTAGGTGCTTGCCTTGTATGGCAATTAATTTTAGAAAAATGGGTAGTAGTGGGGTAAATACAGTTACGCCTCCCATTTTTTTATTTTTAAAGATACAAACAGAAAACATGGGCACATTACAGGGAACACTTCGCTTGATATGTGTGTAAAATTTCAGAAAGCTGGGTCCAGGCATGTGATGGCAAGGTGTCTGCACACACCACTTTGAAGACTGTAGAAAATTTCTCCTGTAACGATCCTAGCGATCGAGAGAGAGTGATCCTAGGCTCAGCCGTTCTGCTTGAGTAAAAAGTGAAAGTATCAAAGCAGACACGAGCCAAGTGCTTTAATGTAGTTACTTTGTTTCTCCTTTTGTAATGGATACTAGCTCAGTTGCAGCCATGCATGCAAGGATCAAAGAGAACGAGAGAGTGTGTTTCCTTTTTCTTCGTGGGAGGCGGGAGTGGGAGACGGGGGAAACCAAGCCTCTGTGGAAAAACTTTTGAAACTTTTAATCTAAAAATTCCATAGCCATCAAATGCCTGGACCTATAATTCTGAAATTTCTGACACATATCTACCCCTAACCCATCTACAAAGTGAGCAACTTTCAGACTTCTAACTTTTAAAATAAAAAAGTTATAGGCGTTTCTTTCCTCATTGTTTCAAAAATACCTTGCCACCGAAATTTCACACACATAGGTCCCAAGGTACCACCTGCAATGTGGCAAAGTTTCATGTGTGTAACTTTAAAAATGACAAAGTTATAGGCATTCCTGGGTATTTATTAAAAAATTAATTGCCACAAAACGCAATCTTTCTAAAATTTCTCACAGATAACTATCCCTAACAAGTCTACAATGTGCCCAAGTTTCATCCTTCTATCTTTAAAAATGAAAAGTTATAGGCGTTTTTGTAAAACAATACTTGGCTATGGGAAAAAGCATTCAAAATGGCGTCCGATCCGGATCAGACATCCAGTCCGATCCGATCCGACCATCCTCCGATCCGATCCGATCCGACCCCCCAGGTCCGATTCCGATTCGCTATCCGATCCGGGGGGTCAGTGCACATCCCTACTAAATATGCCTAGGATTGAACCCTACTTCACTTACACACTTACATTATTTTGCGATTGATTCTTCTGCAGATTTCTTGGATTGGCATCTGCAGCTTGCTTGCTTGCCCTGATCCCATCAGAAAAAAGGAGAAGCTTTATATCAGGGCCAGGCCAGGGTTATGGGCAGCTGTACCCAAGTCTAGACGAGGAGGGTGTGTCATGTCCTCCAGCTCAGGGTTTCTGAGGACAGTGACTTTCTAAAATTTCTCACAGATAACTATCCCTAACCAGTCTACAATGTGCCCAAGTTTCATCCTTCTATCTTTAAAAATGAAAAAGTTATAGGCGTTTTTGTAAAACAATACTTGGCTATGGGAAAAAGCATTCAAAATGGCGTCCGATCCGGATCGGACCTCGGCGGATCGGATCGGATCGGAGGTTGATCGGATCGGATTTTCCCGATTTTGGGGCGGATCGGATTCGGATCTTCAGGGATCAAGCTGTGTAGAGTATACACCATACCATCCTTCCCCAACCTGGTGCCCTCTAGATTGTTTGCATTGCAACTTTCAGCATTCCTGACCATAGGCTGTGTTGGCTGGGGCTGGTGGGAGTTGAAGTCCAAAACACCTGGAGGGCGCAAGGTTGGGGTAGGCTGCACTATACAGTCTTTGCTGGTCCTTTGCCAATGTCAGAGCTATGTTGGCCAAAGGGGACTAGTGTGAACTAAAGCTTACCTCATGTCTGGACCTAGGCTGAAATGATGTACCCAGTCCCCAAACTCATGGATGACTGAATATACCCTAGTGGTATTTTTGGGTGCCTTCACAGTTTTGACTTGGACAGATAGGAAGAATGGGTGATTACTGTCCAGTTCTGGGCACCACACTTCATGAAGGATGCAGGCAAGCTGGAGGGTATTCAGAGGAGGGCAATGAGGATGATCTGGGGTCTGGAAGCAAAGCCCTATGAGGAGAGACTGAAAGAACTGGGCATGTTTAGCCTGGAGAAGAGATGACTGAGGGGAGACATGATAGCACTCTTCAAATACTTGAAAGGTTGTCACACAGAGGAGGGCCAGGATCTCTTCTCGATCAGGACACAGAATAATAGGCTCAAGTTACAAGAAGCCAGATTCGGCTGGACATCGGGAAAAACATCCTGACTGTTATAGCAGTATGACAATGGAACCAATCACCTAGGGAGGTCGTGGGCTCTCCTACATTAGAGGCATTCAATAGGCAGCTGGACAGCCATTTGTCAGGGTGCTTTAAAGTGGATTCCTTCCAACTCCACTGTTCAATGATTCTATGATATCCTATGATGTTCATGTGACTGTTTTAGGAAAAAACCATTGGCTTTGACCCCTCCCCAATATATTCCAAGTCTCCTTTCACTGCTCTCAAATAATCATTGCATGGTAGTGAAGTACCCTTTGGCTGAGATAAACACTTAAAGGCAATTTTACACATGTATGTTCATTGTTGAATGGCTTCAGTGCCAAGCGATGACTCACCTCATCTGAAATACGAGGCTTTTCTGCAGAGAGAGTTTAATAGTCATCAGACAATGTAATAAGAATAAGTGTACATTGACTATTTACTTGAGTTTGTCAATTAATGGAGAACTGTAGGCCTCACCTTGGCCAGGTGAACTCAGAACCTTCACAGGCTTGTAAATCTTTATCTGTGATCTTGTCTTTGACCGAATGACAGAGCCTCACCTCTGTTTTCTCCCCTTGCAATGCCCATGCTGTTGTGCTCAGAGCCACATGTCTCAAGGCAGACCTACCACCATGAGCCTGATCCCCTTCATACATCCAATATGCTCACCAGTGCCGTTCCAGGTTTTTGAGGACCCTTAGGCAAGACATCTATAATTTATTTATTTACTAGCTAATATGCCTGGTGTTGCTCAGGTCCATGAATAATAATAATAATAATAATAATAATAATAATAATAATAATAATAATTTATTTCTTACCCACCTCTCTGTTTGGATCAAGGTGGGGAACAACAATATGATAAAATACATAAAACTGATTAAAACATGGCACACATTATTAAAACTGCATTAAAACACCACAAAAACAACCTCAAAACATCCTAAAATTCCACTGGATATGCCTGCCGGAAGAGAACAGTCTTTATAGCTTTCTTAACTTCTAAAAGACTGTTAAGTTGACGAGTCTCCTCTGGCACCATTCCACATTCTGGGAGCAGCAGAAGAAAAGGTCCTCTGGGTAACGGTTGTCAGCCTAGTCTTGGCCGACTGTAGTAAGTTCTTCCCAGAGGACCTGAGCATGCGTGGCGGATTGTATGGGAGAAGGTGATCCCACATAATGTTTATGACATTTATTTGATAAATAATAAATTTCTCTGCATCTTATTCATCTTTAGGATGGTTGTTTTTTTTAGTTTGGTTGTGTTCATAAATTGTTTTGTTAGAATAAATGGAAAATTGTGTTAATAAGATCTGTATTTGAAATTAGAGCTTCGTGATAAACCACATTTTTTGTTTGACCTCAAATGCCTACACCTCCTATCATGCCTTGGCTTTAGAATCTGTCTAAACTTCAAAAGCAATCAGGACACACAACACCCTTTCTATCAGCTAAAAAATATCCAAACCTAAAAATATGTTTTCAAAATATACCCGGCATTGCCCAGATATCTAAATAACATATAGTAGGGAAGAGGATCTCAGTGGACGTGAGGAACTGTTGTATGCATGTGCTCTGAAGTTATTGTTATGGAAAAAGGAAAGCAGCTAGAACACAGAATACTTTATTGGCATGATTGACTATATTATATCTACATTTAACAGTTTTTGGCAGAGAGCCAGGATGGTCAAGGAAACTGGTGACTTGGCTCTTTTATCTGATATAAAATACTTAAAATCCAAAATTTCATGTTTTTATATTTTTCTGGTACATTGTACAGCCAGACCTATCAGCGTGTCAGATTTTAAATTTCTACCTGGCGTTGCTTGGGCCCCCTAAAATATATGTCTGAGAGGTAATAATCTTAAAGCAGCAGGCTGGCTGGGCCTGTGAATTAACCTTTAAACAAATTAAATTCATTTCTTTTTTTCCTCTCTCACTGTCATGACAACCCTTCAAGGTAGGGCAGTCCTAGGCCTGTGAGGTAACTCCCCCCATCCTCTCCCTCACCTTCAATGCATAACCAGGGCTCCCTTGAAGCTGTCGCCATAATTTTCCTTGTCCCCACAGAAAACAAAAACTACAACTCCCAGCATGCCTTTTGCTGTGGTGCCCGACTTGCCCAATGGGAGTCCTGTTACTGAAGCTCATGGGAAGTGAAGTCTGGATGAGCTAGTCCACACTACACTGTGCAATCAGTGCCCATAGGTAGGCCGTGAGGGAGCTGGCTTGCTAACTGATGGTTTGCTTGGTTGCCATTGGCAATGGTCCAGTGCTGAGCCTCCTCCAGTCCTGCTCCCAATGGAGCCTAGCAACTGAGGCAGCTGGCCTCAGGCGCTCTCCCTTCAGGCTCAGGAGGGTGAGCCACTACCAGATAATGACTACCAAAGCCTGATAAGTCTTCCCTCCTGCCCAAGGCATGCTGGGAGTTGTAGGCATAAGCCTACGTCCCTGAATAACATGTTAATCTTTGATCACCATCTGAGATGTGGTGGAAGATAACTGGAGAGCAGGCCACCTTAGTTGTGGTATCCTGCTTGTGGATTTCTGAATAAAGTTTATGATTTTTATGTAAAAGCCTGACTATACCATTGAGGCGGAAGAGTGAATGGAGGATTGATATAGCTGAGGCTAGAATGGAATGGTGGGCAGGGTTAGTGGCAGTTGGAGAAAGTCACGTAGGAGAACAAAGACAGTTAGTGAGAGGTCAGGGTTTGCTCACCCATACTTTATTTTAAATCATTCGCTCTACATGCCAGTACTACACCTCCGAGCATGCCTTTGGCAGCCTGCAGGTGCGCACATCCTCTAAGATATCCTCTTTTTGCTGATGCTGCTCCTCGATAGAGCATGGAGGAGTAGCATCACCAATTGTGCTGGAACTGCCTTGGCCTGTGCTTCTCACCCACCAAATGCTACATCAGGAGCCGGTACTGAAGGGCCAGGGCTGGGCTGAGTACTTTCCCCCTTTGTTGGATCTGTTTCTGAGCATGCGCAGTGTGCCTCCCTTTCCTCCCTCCCTCTTAAGGGCAAAGGGTACACACTTGCTTCCCCCAAATTCTGAGAAAACAGCGATATCAGGACAGAGTGCCTTTGAGCATGTTTGATCCCTCAAAGTCTTGCTGTTGTATCTAGTTGCATTTAAAACCATGCAGAGGGTGGGAGGAGGCACTGCCAATGGATGCAGCTCATTTATGTGGGTTGTTTCCTTTTATGTGGAACTGGGTTGACTGCTTGAAACTGACCTTAGGAGTTGGGGTTGTAAAAGACATGCAGCAGCCACTCACAATAGCTGCCAAAGGCCAGTAAATCTGGCCTCCTGCCCAAGGCATGCTGGAAGTTGTAGGCATAAACCTAGGTTTTTATTAAATTCATTAAAAGTACTTAAAACCCCAAAATTAGTGTTTTTAGATTTTTCAGGTACATTGTACAGCCAGACCTATCACTGTGTTACCGTGCCAAGTTTCTAACTCATCTGGAGGTGGGTAAACATTTACAGACGTACGTGAAGCACACATACTTTCTGCTTTATAGGTGAAGATTACATTTATATCCCACCATTTTTCCTCCAAGGAACCCAAGGTGGCATACATAATCCTCCTTCTCCTCTCCATTTTATCTTCACAACAAAACAACCCTGTAAGGTAGGTTGGGCTGAGAGTCTGACTCGCCCAGTGAGCTTCCATGGCCATGTGGGGACTAGAACTCAGATCTCCCAACTCTCAGTCCAACACTCTAGCCACTAAACCACACTGGTCCTCACTATACCACACTGGCTCTATAATGTGCTCCTTCCTTTATTAAGTCTTCCTTTTCACCACCATTGTCACCAGCTCCTTCACCTCATTGGTGCTATCACCCACTTGCTTGCCAGGCAGAGAGCCCATGAGGAAGCAAACAGTGGTATCTATTGTTCCTCCTTCTGGCCACCACCCTTGGGGCCTAAGCGAGAGGCAGGTGAACAAGCAGGTTGCAACGGTGAAGAGGAGGAGCAGGCCCAGGGGGCTCTGGACAGTTGATGTTGGCTCTGATGCCCACATTGGTTGTATAAATGGGGCTAAAATGTGACTAAAGGGAAAACATAAAAAAGCTACTGGAATTCGCTCGCCTCTCACACATGTTAAAAGTGTATTTTCACCCTTAAACAGCCTGATATGATAGGAAAGGAGCCAGTCTGAAGTGATAAGAATAGCAGCAGCTGCTGGAGATGGCAATGACAACAGCTAAGGTCTGATAGGCCAGAGCTAGATCTACAGTACTGCTTTACAGCAGTATTGAAGTGCAATGATAACTGTTGGGGCACATTACGCATTCCATATACCGTTTTCATAGTGTTATATCCTGCTTTTTATTCCACATTATCCAAAATACCACAGCAAATGTCATTGTGTGGTCTACGAGGTATAAAAGCCCAAGAAGATTATCGTGTTACTATGATGGGATCATAACGATTTGATAAGGTGTAGATCTGGTCACAGGGCAGTTGCTTCCAAAATGGCCACTGCAAGGGAAGCAAGGGACCAGTCTCAACTTGTGAGGTGGCAGGAGGCAGAGGCAGTGCTGGTTACAGTTCATTTCTCTTGCTCATCTCTTTGAAGATCCCCTTTTGAAAAAATGCTGATTTCCCTGAGACAGAAGTGAAGAGGATGAGCTCATATGCTACTAGCTAAGAGCAATGCAGAAATGATAGGAACAAAGTTAGATGGTGGACCCCAGATGTAAGAAGCTGGACCTGGGAGTGGGATACAATCCCAAGATGAAAGAAACAACCTGCTCATAAATGAGAACATTCTATTATAGCCTGGCCTTAGCCTGGCCACTCAGGTCAGGTGAAATGCATTTATCATGGAAAGGTTTTTCTCTCTGCTGTGTATTTTCTTGGACAAGCAGCTGGCATATGAAAAATCACATGAGGACGGCCCTGAAGGAAATTAGATTTATTATTAAACCATGAAAAAGTCAGAATGAAGGAAATAGTCAATGTTTCTCTCATGCAGGGGTAATGGTGAATTGCTTATTAGCGGGGGTGGTAGTTGGTCTTAAAGAACCACTTCTCTTTTAAAGACTACTCTGAATCGTGTTTAATTCTGATTAACTTAATCAGTCAACAGAACCACTAAGATAACTGTCTGAGAAACAGTCCAACCCTATGAGCCATGCAATGACATGAGAGTATAAACGGTCCAACAACAGGATCGAAACACCAGTGTGAATGCACAACTGAAGTCTTTTCAATTGCATTGAAGCCCAGACTAGTTCCATTGTGGCCATCAATAACTTGGCACAGCTGGTACAGGGCATGAGGAACCATGGAGAATGGCTTTCCTGGCTAACAGGAGTGTTCAGAAGGTATGGACTTGGTTGTACAAGACACGGAATGTAGTTTTTGCATTCTCTGCATATATAATGGACATGTAAGATCTACATTTGCTAGGTTGTATGTTCAATTTAAAAATGGTGTTCTTCTGTTCTCCATACCTCATTAATGGCATCCAAATGTCCCCCATCATACAGGCATGTTACACCGCAAAGAAGCAACTCCCAAATGATTCTGCTACCTGGTTTGTACTTAACGACAACCCAGAGTATGGGTTGAATACGAGTTGTCGTTATTGATTCTTGTTGCCTCATAGGTTGTCATGTGTGAATCCTGCATTATGGTTTAACTGTGGGTTGTTAACCATGAACAACCTAGGAAGAAAACCCATGGTTTGTTGTTGGGTTGTGAACACTGTTTGTTAACCATGAGCAACCCATAGGTAAACCACAGTGCAGGGTTTGCACATAATGATAACCCATATTCTGAGTTGTCATTATATGGAAACCAGGCCTGTGTGAAGGGTGAAGAGAGACACACATGTGTGCGAAAAAATAACAACTCTTGTGCAGAAATCTCCTTGTGCAGGAGTCTTTTAATCCATGGCAATCAGTATTTTCTTCATAGTTATTTATTATGTACTAGCTGATATGCCCGGCGTTGCTCGGGTTCGTGAATAATATTTATGACATTATATTGTACAGCCAGACCTATGAGCTGTACAATGTACAGATTTCAAGTGTCTACCTGCCGTTGCTTGGGCCCCCTAAAATATATGTCTGTGAGGTAATCATCTTAAAGTAGCAGGCCGGTGCTAGGCCTCAGTTAACCTTAAAAAAAATTAAATTCATTTCTTTTTTTCCTCTCTCACCCTCATGACAACCCTTCAAGATAGGCCAGTCCTAGGCTTGTGAGGTAACTTTAAAACAAATCAAATTAATTTCTCTTCCCCGCCCACCACCCCCTACCAGGCTCTCTCTCACCTTCAATGCATGGCCAGGCCTGCTGCTGAAGCTCATGGGAAGTGAAATCTGGCTGAGCTAGTCCACACTTCACTGTGCAGTCGGTGCCCATAGGTAGGCTGTGAGGGAGCTAGCTGGCCGACTGACAGTTTGCTTGGTTGCCATTGGCAATGGGCCTGCTCTCGATGGGGCCTAGCAACTGAGGCAGCTGGCCCCAGGTGCTCTCCCTTCAGGCCCAGGAGTGCGAGCCACTACCAGATAATGGCTGCCAAAGCCTGATAAGTCTTCCCACCTGCCCAAGGCATGCTGGGAGTTATAGGCATAAGCCTAGGTCCCTGAATAACGTGTTAATCTTTGAACACTATCTGAGATGTGGTGGAAGACAACCGGATAGCAGGCCATCTTAGTTCTGAATAAAGTGTATGATTTTTATGTAACAGCCTGACTATACCATCGAGACAGAAAAGTGAATGGAGGATTGACTGATATAGCTGAGGCTAGAATGGAATGGTAGGCAGGGTTAGTGGCAGTTGGAGGAAGTCAGGTAGGAGAATAAAGACAGTTAGTGAGAGGTCAAGGTTTGCTCACCCATATTTTATTTTAAATCAGCCACTCTACATGCCAGTACTACACCTCCCAGCATGCCTTTGGCAGCCCGCAGGTGCCCAATCTTCTGAGACATCCTCTTGTTGCCGATGCTGCTCCTTAAAC
Source organism: Anniella stebbinsi (assembly GCA_029215795.1). Lineage (NCBI taxonomy): Eukaryota > Metazoa > Chordata > Lepidosauria > Squamata > Anniellidae > Anniella > Anniella stebbinsi. Next base: position 48,182,110 of record JARDYH010000002.1, read on the forward strand.
CTCCAAAATTAGTGTTTTTAGATTTTTCTGGTACATTGTACAGCCAGACCTATCACTGTGTCACCATGTCAAGGTTCTGACACCCGTGACACACACATACTTTCCGCTTTATAGGTAGAGATTATTTATTTAGGACTTTGTTTATTTGACATTTTAAATATCACCTTTTCACTTGAAAAAGCATTTACTTGAATAAACATTTCGGATCTAGTTCAGAAAAAGTTAAGCACATTTGAGACTCATTGATTTCAATGGGGGAACACTTAAGTACTAGGGATGTTCTCTTTTCTCTTCTTGTTGGTCATAAAAATATCTTATTTAAAACTTGTATGCTCTTAGACTCACTAACCTCTTGTCGTTGATTAGATGAATCATATCATGTTCTAAAACAATAATTTGGACTGCAGTCCTTTACACATTTACCTGAGAGTAAGCCCCATTCAATTGAATGGGGTTTACTCTTGAGTAGACATAGGATTGCACTGGTATTCTGGCTCTTCCACTGTCATCCACCATATGAAGGATTGTTGTTGTTGTTGTTGTTGGTGGTGGTGTGTGTGTTAAACAATCACATCTCTCAAAAGCAAACCCCCTACAAATACAACCTTCCTTGTTTCATTGCAAAGGCTGACTCAGTTCCCTCTAGTGTTTTATTTAGCAAAGATTAATTCAAAACTGTGAAATAAAACTGTGGTGAGTGACAGTTCCCAGAAAAACAGCTGCCCACATTAGATTTTCATCATTGCATAGCCAATGAGATGTACTTCAGGTCAGCTTTTTCCATTGGCACAGTGCCTGAAGGAGAAGAATTATGGTTCACCTCCGGCAATTTACAAACATGCCTATGGGGCTCCTTGAATGAAAAGAATGAATGGCACCCAAATGAAGCAACTTACCTCATGCCATTTCAAAGATGGTCTTGAACTGAAATTGAGCTATAACTAATATCGATAGAGATCAGTGGAGTGAGAATATCTGAGAGGCTAATGGTGTGATAGATTGTGATACAATAAACCTATGGACCTACTTCCTTCTCCGTCCTCCTTTTAAGCAAACTTCATTCAATCCTCATTTTAAAATGCTCTGAATAATCTTTCACTTAGGTAGAGCCAAAAAATTCATTGATAGGGAATCCAGTATTCCCACCGTCGAAAGCTGCTGCAAAGTTATTATTAGACATTTGTTTTGCAAGCGTCAGTAGAATGGATCAAACTTTCCTACAGGAGGCTGGCTGCTTACTGTGCATCCTCTTCCACTGAGAGAAACCACAGCTTGCCAATTACATATTACACAGATGGCCATGTAACACAACTTGGGCCTGTAACCATGAAACTACTTGGTCCTGAGAAGTTCTTGTACTTGCAGGATAGCACAGTGTGTAAACACATCAGAGAGTCAAAGAAAAGATCATAGAAGTACTGGAAGCGACAGCTAATAGGATACAGGCATTGGAAATGAGTAGGCTTCAAGAAATGTTTTAAATGTTCATTATATTTAAACAAAAAGGCTACAGAATGAACTGATCAGTAAAAAGAATGAGCTTTTTATCATCGTATGTTGATTGTTATATTATTATTATTATTATTAATAATAATAATAATAATAATAATAAATTTATTTATTTCTTACCTGCCTCTCCCTCCGGATCGAGGCAGGGAACAACATCAATGCAAACAATATAAAATACATAAAACTAATTAAAATCATATAAAATTAATACATTATTAAAATCAATAAAACTCTTAAAATTTGACTGGGTAGGCCTGCCGGAAGAGATCAGTCTTTACAGCTCTCTTAAATTCTAGAAGACTGGTAAGTTGGTGGATCTCTCTGGGTAACAGTTGTCAGCCAGTGGAGTGATTTTAAAGCTGATGTAATATGGTCACTCCTAGGTGTACCGGTGACCAACCTGGCTGCCATATTTTGAACTAGTTTAAGTTTCCGGACTAGGCACAGAGGTAGCCCTATGTACAGCGCATTGCAGAAGTCAAGCCTCGAAGTTACCAGCACATGCACTACCGTCTTTACAGAGCTGTAAGCAATTTTCTTAATTCCCATTGACTTTACAATAGAGCTGCCCTTTGGGTGGGGGGAAGATGGGAAAAATGCAGATTTTTCTTCAGATTTCATAATTCCCCCCTTCCCGGATTTATTGCCAAAACTCCTGACATGTCCTGGTTTTTCCTGACATACGGTCACCCTATCAGGCAGCAGAGAACCCTGGGTTTGCTTGCTCCCTCCCTCTTCTTCCAGCATGGCTATGAGAAGGAGAATGGAAACATCCATTTTTGCTTTTAATTAAATGAAGTGTTCCCCATTATGGCTGAACTGGGGAAACTCTGGTTCCTTTACAGTTTAACTATAGTTTAAAAAGCCAGAATCACAAGCTACATTTTGCCTCCTGAAAATGCTACACAGAGGGTCAGGAGACCCTTTTCTATGGGGTGGGCTGTGGCACAGGGGGATGAAAGAGGGATCCCCCAAAATAAGGTGAAGGGACTTTATGTTAGTGGGAGCTCCACCCATGAAGGGGGGCACTGCTCTGTTTTGAGGTATTCTCCTCCCACTATACAGTGCCCCATTTCTACTTAATTGCCAGATTCCTAGGCTGAAGCTTTGATCATTCTGTGAGTTCACTGGCTGGGTTCACACATGACAATTCACACTCAAGATTCAATATAGTTTGAGTGTGTGTTGTTATTGGAATGTGGTTGTTGTGTTGTGTGAACCCAGTTGTGCTAACAAATCATGGTTTGTTAACCACGAACCCACAAAAGCAACTTATGGTTTGTCTTTGGGTTGTGAACTGTGAGTTGTTCATGGTTAACATGATTTGTTAACACAGTTGGGTTCACATTCCACATTTCAACAAAAAATCACGTTTCAACAACAACCCTCATTCAACCAGTCTTCGTCTCTCTTAAATGCTAGATAGGTTCCTGGGTTGAACCTTAAATTTCTCTAGGAACTGTTGACAATCTTGGTCAGAACAGTCGCAAAAACATATAGCAACCATTTTACAATCCCAAGAGTCAAATGGCTGAAAGTTTCATTCCTTTACAGAGGATGAAAATGAAAAGCAAAACAAGACAAAATGGCCTGAAACGTACCTGTTGATAAGCACCTGTGAGCTTCCAGGCCATAGGGAATGTTGAAGTGCCAGGTGGGTGCAGAGGGGGTGGGAACTGAAGGGAAGGAGAAGAAAGAATTAGTTTACTCAAGCCTCGGGGAGCTCATAGTAGTTATCCTGGGGGTGGGAATTAGAGTTGGGAGGGGGGACTGTGGTTAAAAAAACCCTTCTTGCACTATATAGGGATATTTCAGAAGGCAGGAATGGGGAAAGAAGCCTCTCTTGAGCTCTCTCTCTCATTCTCCAGATCCCTCCTTCCAAATATATAGTCTGTGATTTGAAGGTGGAACCTGCTGCAAATAACAACCCTGGGATTAGATAACTGGGGTGGGGAGGTGAAGAGAGAAAGGCAGGAAAACAACACAGAGCAGGGAAAATATTAAACCCTCCCTACCTCTAAACCATGGTCTGGATTTGGATTCCCCTCCCCCACCTCCATTGCTGCTCTTTCTGAAGAAAGTTAGAGGCCAGCCAATTCTAAGCACACTTATATAAAAAGTGCTTAACACAACACGTCGTCGGTTCAATCTGAGACCTGTTTACGACATACAGTTCATTTGTATAGCGTGTCAATAAGAGCACTTGACCTGAGCCAACAGGCAGTGGGGAAATTCTTTCGGATAGCCCACTCAGACTGGATGAGCAAAATACAAGACGATTTCTTCCAACGTATAAGATGATCTTCAGATTTCAACTTCACACTTTATAAAATGAACAAAAGAAAAGAATGCAGGCACTGTTTCGTTGGCAGGGGCATTTAAGTCCAAAGTGTAGGAACAGTAAAACTCACACTTTTCCCAGTTTCGGTGCCTTCTGGCAATTTGAGTTTCAAATGTCTAATGTGAAGCAAAGATAGTGTGAGCAAACAGGGTGACTCACTGTCTGATACAGAGCTCCAGACCAAGCTGGTAAACAATATCCAACTGGTCTTATCTGGATTTTCAAAGCCTGTAAAATGATTTCACTGAGAGGTGCTTTAAAAATAAACAAATGATGGGTTCTTGCTGAAATAAAGCTGGACAGCTAACTTTCTAGAACTATGTATTTTGCAAATTAGGCACTAGGTACAAAATTACAAGAAGACAAAGTACCAGTATTTGTTTATTAAAGCATCACATCAATCATAATGCATTTCTAGTGTCGCTGTGCAATCTGAAGTAAAATATATAGGAGTGTTTCTGGAATTAAGCAATTTTCAGATGCTTCTCTGAAATTCTCTGAAACATCTGGCTGTTGAAATCAAAACTGCCAAAGTTGGGGTGGAGGCTTCAATTCATGGTGCTGGCTTTTCCCTATAAAGCCTTACATGGCCTGGAGCCACAATAGTTGACAGGGTGCCTCTTCTGGCATGAACCTACCCGTACACCACAATGAACATCTGAGGCCCTCTTCTAAGAGAGTTTTGGAGGATGACAACAAGAGAGATGGCTTGCTTGATGTTGCCCCCCCTCCCCCAGTTGTGAAATGTTTTCCTAGTGAGGTCTGATTGGTGCCAACATTGTCATTTCTTTTTGGTGCCAGGTTGAGACCCATGGCTTCTCAATCTAGTTATTTTATGGGGTTTTGCTCATTTCAATTGCTTTCAGTTGTTTCACATGTTTTTAACATTTGCTGTAATATACCCTGAGGATTTTTTTGTTTTGGTTTTAGAGAAAGGCATCTAATAAATTTAGGGCTGAATCCCAAGCATGTTTAGACAGAAAAAAGTCCTACAACTCCTAGCATTTCACAGCCACCCAGGAGAACTGGGTTCAAAGGAGTTGTTTAGAATGTTGGGGCTCAGATCTGACCTCTGCCTTGTACCCAGTCTTCTGGGCAGGTTACTTATCCTTTGCCATGCCTCCCATAGTGGCCATTTTGTGGTGGTGCTCAGGATATTTTGTTTTCTATTCTGTCATATATAAAGTGGCAGATATGGCTGTCAAGGGCTACTAATTATAATGGCTAAAATACCTCTGGGCTCCTGGAGATTTTCCTCTTCAGGCCTTTCCTGTCAACAAGTTGGCAGAATAATGGGTGGGGCCAGCACGTGCATCCCCATGTCCCCTCCACCGTTACAATTTTTTATGTCTGAATATAACTTTACTGGTTAATCTGTTCCTAATTCTGTTTCCCGTGTTTACTATGATGCCAAACCAAGACAAAAAGAATGGGAAAAGGCAAGCATTTGAGGGTTTATACTATCACTTTGAATAGCCTTTAGCAGTGGAGTATATAAATGAATAGCTTTTATTTTTGTGCAGCTGTCAGTGTTTAAAACAGTGATAGATATAATAAAAGGGTATGAAATATGAGAAAATTGAAGCTGAAAAGGGATCATTTGTGACCGAGACAAAGAAATACTAGAGTATATTTCAGACATGAGCAAATATTGGCAGTGCCCATTAGTTAGGGCTGGTGCAATCCATCTTTGATGAGAGTGGAAAGGGTTTATAAAGCAGTTGAATTCCAACAGGAATGGGCTTGCTTCTTGGGAAATGTCTGTTTGCTTCCTTTTTATTTAAAAGGCAGCAGGAAATGTGAACCTCAGCGTCAGAGATGGAGAATTCTCATCCTGAGAGGCAGTCGTCAGGGCCAGATGGTGGGCAGGAGCCATGGGACAAGGCCAGGAGTCAGGAGAGGACACAAATTCGAGGGACACAAATCAGGAAGCAGGAGCAAAGAGCAAGCCACAAGGATTGAAGGCCAACCATAGGACGCAGGAGAACATATCAGAGCTCAAGAAGGGATTCAGGACAAATAAAAGGAAGTACTTCTTCACACAGTGCATAGTTAAAGTATGGAATTTACTACCGCAAGTTGTAGTAATGGCCCCCAATTTGGATGGCTTTAAAGGGGGCTTGGATAAATTCCTGGAGAAGGCTTTCAATGGCTACCTGCCCTAATGGTTATGTGCTACCTCCAGTATCCGTGACAGTAAGCCTGTGTACACCAGTTGTTGTGGAACATGGGTGGGAGGCTGTTGTTGCACTGTGGCCCTTTCTACACCAGGCGTTTCACCTGGGATGACCCCCAGCTGGTCCCTGTGCACTCATGGTGTGTATTAGGTACTTCCGGGATCTCCCTCCCTCTACACTCCTATGGTGTAGAAAGGGCCTGTGTCTTGCTTTGTTGGTCCCTGGTTGAGAGCTGGTTGGCCACTGTGTGGACAGAGTGCTGGACTAGATGGACCTTCAGTCTGATCCAGCATGGCACTTCTTATGTTCTTAAGTCTTTATTTCTTGAGCAAGGCTGAACTTGAACAAAAAGCCCAGGCTTATCTCCAGGCATTTTGGTACCTTGGCAGACATTTAGCTGTCCTTTCTTCTCTCCTACTCTCTGGTGGTGATGGCAGTGGCTGGTGCCACTGTCACCCTCCTCTTCCTCTTCTTTTCCACTTGCAGCCACAACTGTCAACCTTCTCCTCCTCTTTTTTACTCTCCTTGGTAGCTTGCCACTGCTGCCTGCGTTCCCCTCCAAGCCTTGCATTGAGGGATCCTTCCTTTAGGGATCTATGAGAAATTCAGTTCAGTTCACTTTTGATCAGGATTTTACCCAGTTCACACCTTCTGGACTTGGATGCAATCTGCAGTCAAACTCCGTACATTTCTGAGCTTGCAGTGTGATTCGCAGACCCAAAAATGTCTTTGACAGCATGTGTACATTTGAAAAATCTGCATGGAAAAAATGTGCACTTTTGAAAAATGCATATAAATATGCTTTAATCAATGGGAGAATAATATGTACATTTCAAAGGTGCACACAATTGATGCATACATTTGGGAAAAATATGCATGAAAATACACGTGGATTTTCATGCAAAAAGAAAAGACAAAGCTTGCAATCCAATACGGACTTGAGTCAGAAGGAGCTTCAAGATGGACTTCAGTGAGCTCAGGTTTTGCTGACTGGCACATCCCTACCTCCTTAAAGTGAGGCCTTCTGGGTGAGTTGAGGCAGCTGTGAGGAAGCCCTCTTATAGAGCACCATCACACCAGCGATTTAGTGCACTCTCGCCATGCCTGGTGTGCGGATTTGCAGCATGGTAATCACATGACGCCATGCCTGTCCTGCTGGCACCCCGCCTCTTCCCCAGCCTTTCCAAGAATACTAAAAGTCTGGATTGTTTTCCCAAAGCGCATTTAATGGAGAACTCAGTCAAGATCCATCAGTTGGTGCCAATGGGAGCCTTTTTACTATTTCTAGCTGCACATCAGAGGGTGGGATAGTTTCACGGGGGTGATGGGGGGGCACTGAGATCCTGATCCGGATCAGAGGCCTATCCTGAGTAAGACATACTTATTAAAAGTAATGTATTTAAGGGATCATAGTTTGACCTTGAAAGGCAAGTTGACTCCTCCATAATGGAGGTGCACAACTTGTAGGGCAGACATCTGCATTGCGGCTGCCACCCACAGGGCTGCATTCAGCTTGGTTTTCCCCACCAAAATTAATTGTGTGTACAACCCTTGTAAACTGCAGTTGACAATGAATGAGAACGTGTGTGCAAACATGGCTACCAATTGTTCGTCAGTCCTCAAATATAAGGTCAAATCCACACCTCATTTGCGTCACTGCTAGAGGTAGATTAGTCCCTCGAGTTGATTATCAGATGTATAGCAAAGATAGCATCTGAGGTATAATCAGGAGAAAGAGAGACGAGGCCAGGAGGAGAATGAGCTTTCGCTTGGCACAGGCCGCTGGGTACGACAATTATTGCAGCCATTTCTCAAGATAACATAAGAGGAGTCTTGATTGAAGTATGACCAAGCGGTTCTAAGTCTCTTACGGAACCCTAGCTGTATTCTTGTTTTCATTTTGTTTATTACATTTCTATAGCCGAGGCTCTCTGCGCAGTTTACAAAGATCAAAACCTTGAAAACACATTGCATTTTGCTTTGTTTCTGTGGTTTCTAAGGAGTAATCCGCACGCCATTTGGAGCACAATATTAAATGAGCTGGGAATGTCTGTCTCTCTCTCTGTCAGACACGCTGGCTGGCGAGCAAACTGGATTGAAGTGGATTTGGGACAGACCGGCTTACTGCAGCTAAGGAGTGTCTTTCAGTTGCTGGAGATAGGCTGGCTGAAAAACAGCTGAGAGGCTGGGAATTCCATTGGCAGAGAATGCAGTGAGTCAGCATTGAGTCACCTTACCCCTACGTGACAGCAGAAAGCACACGGTAGCAGTTAATTGGCTTGCGTGCTGCTTTAACGAAAGGCTCAGAAATTATTATTACCAGGCAGAGGAAGCGCGCCTTTCTGGGCGGCGTGCTGTCGACTGAACGCACATGAATAAAAAAGCATGTGAAGTTGGGAATGGCCAGGGTCCACCCCATGGGCTCGTTGGGTTGTCAGAGGATGTTCTAATAGTCCCTGTGGTTTCCCTTGAACAAGAATTATTTGTTGCCTTCCTCTTTTACCGCTGGAGGGGATGCTCTGATCTTTCCATCCTTCTCATTTCCAAATCAAATTACAGGAAGAATGGCTTAATAAGCTAAAATGCAACGGCAAACAGTGACACAGTTTCAGTCCTCATAGGTGTAATGCAGTGTGGTTAATCAGCTGTAAAATACTGGGAGTGCAAAGCTTACGGATAAAATGAAAGCACCCGAATCCCTTTGTTTGGTAACTTCTGTTTCCACAACGCTTTTCATTATGTGAAGTTCACCAAGGCTGGGATCTTCAGAAAGACACAGGGCAATCCTATACACGTCTACTCGGAAATAAACCTCATTGAGTTCATTTGGGTTTATGCCCAGGAAGGTATATCAGATTGCAAGCTAAAGGGTCTAATCCTAAAGTTATTGAAGGGAAAGTAAATGAAATCAATTGGAATTACTTTAAAGTAAATATGGTCAAGATAGGATTTAGTATTATTTTTGCTTCTCTTTATATTAACAACAAGAAACGCTAGGAGTCAGCCACCCACAAATGAAACACTTTAAGGTCCCATTGCTTCCTGTAGGAGAGTGAAGCATTTGCTGCTTAAATCTCTACCACTGAAACCAATGGGCTTTAAAATTACTAATCATTGGCTGGCGTAGTGTCCAGTTTCCTCATACAATATTACACTGAATGATTCCTGCATTTTTGGGCTAAACATTAGCAAGACAATAATAAACACCAACTTTAAAATCTCTTCACTGGCTGCCAATTAGTTTCCGGGCGAAGTACAAAGTGTTGGTTGTTACCTTTAAAGCCCTACGTGGCTTGGGTCCAGGTTACCTGCGGGATTGCCTTCCCCGGTACAAGCCACCCTGCATACTCTGGTCCTCTGGGAAGAATTTACTTTAGTCAGCCAAAACTAGGCTGACAACCATTACCCAGAGGACCTTCTCTTCTGCCGCTCCCAGGCTGTGGAATGGCCTGCCAGGAAAGATTTGTCTATCTAGTTGAATTTTGAAGACTTTTATTATTATTATTATTATTATTATTATTATTATTATTTATTTTAATAATGCATTGGTTTTATATGTTTTTAATCAGTTTTATGTATTTTATATTTGCATTTAATGTTGTTCCCCGCCTTGATCCAGAAGGAGAGGAAGGTAAGAAATAAATAAATATATTATTATTATTATTATTATTATTATTATTCAGGATCGAATTCATGTTTGATGCAAATAATGACCCAGGGTGTTGCATGCAGGGGCCCACCCACATCAGTGCAGTTGTGAAGTGAAGGAGCTTGTATACGGTTGCTAGTAGCAGCAGAATGGAGTGTGCGGCATAACGCTGACAGTGCTATAGTGGGACTCAAATGAAGCCTTCAGCAATCAACATGTGCTTAACTAGTCTTCTACCGTCTGTATGGCTTGGACCAGGCTGCCCCATCTCAGTGGGCTCTGCTGTTGCTTTCCATTCGTATCCATATGAGCTCCTCCATCTTTCTGATGTTGCTCAGTGATGGTGCCCCTGCCCCACAACTACTGAGTATACCCCAGTTCATACATTTATCCAGAAGAGTGCTGACCTAATGTGGTGGGGGAGCATGGTGAGCCAGTCATTATGATAATTTGATTTGGTAATCAAAATAGTCCAACATGAGTCATTCTTTTAGATGGGACTTTCTCCCTCTCTCCTCCACCCCCCTGCACTCCTCCACCCCCTCTGTGCCACCCAAGGATCTGCTTCCATGGGGCTCTAGTCCTCCAGAACAGATATTGAAGGTGTGCAGAGGGGCGGGGCTGCAGGGATGTGTGGGAATTTCCCCATTCTCAGTTCTGCTGATGAAAATGCTTCTATCAGTGGAGCAACATCATTGGAGACAACCTATTGTTTGCATACAAACTCCAGGTTCCCAGTGCCTGTGTTTCTGACTTTATAACATTCTACTCAGCCTCTGTGTTAGGTTTTTTTTTTAAATAAAATAAAATTATATTTATATATCCCACCTTCCCTCCACGATGGAAAATGAAATACATGGGGTTCCTAGGTGGCATCCCATCCAGGCACAGAAAGCAAGAAAAGTGACACCAAATCATAAAGTGGGTGATTATTTTAGTGCAAGCTCAACATTTCACAGACAATGCCTTCCTTAGGGGTTACCTGAAACACACAATAACATATATTGGTAGTCTATCATTTTTACATACTTTAAGACTGTGCATTGACAGTGTATCCAGAGCCTCCTTGTTGCTTTGCTGACAAGCCGCTTTACACCAGCTTCTCTCTTTCTCTCCATATATATATATATATATATATATAGACTCAGGAGTGGGGATATATATATACACACACACTTACACACATATCGTGAACTAAATAACAAGCTGCATGCATTCCCAAATGCATATTCTATTACAGAAAAATACCAATTTTCAAACATGAGAAAACTGACAAATAAAAACTCACTTCCATAACAGTTATTTTAAAAATGACAAACAAATCCTTCTACTAAAATGAACAGAACTAACAGATCCAGGGTGGAAAATGCGTTCGACTGGAACAAGAGAGAGGGCCTTCGTGTGGCTCCACCCAAATTGTGGAATGCCTCACACTGTAAAATACAATTGCTCCCATCCTTGTGGGAGCCCCTCCTGTAAGCCAATCCCCACTCATAGGTTGTTGTGTCATCCGAACCTGGCAAGGGTGGGTTATTGGCATAGTTAACAAACCACCTACAACCCTAAAAGAGCCCATGGGTTCTGGATAGTTTTTTAACCATGGGAATAACCCACCATTGCTGGGTTAGGATGACATGACAACCTACAAGCAGGGGCTGGGTTATGGAACAGGTGTCCGCAGGTGTCTGGCATGTGCCGTAGGCCATGGTGGATTTTTGAGGCTACCATATGGCACAAATTGATCATGTAAACTCATCCATTGTTGCTGGGAAAATCTTGAGCAAAGGATGTCATCATCCTGATCATCAAAAGTCCCTGTTTGCACGACACCACTGGGCACATACTGAGACAAAAGGTTTTCCAAGCATGTAATTCACATTATAATAAACATGTCCTATGTCAGATAAACAAATGCCACCATTTTCCAACAGTTGCTGACTCCCAACCTATCACTCTCAAAAATTAAGATGTTATAAACTGGATGTTTTAAAAAAGGACCTAATCTTGAGTAGAGAAAAAAGGAGAAGCCTTGAAATGTCACCATTGTATCACCCCAGAAGCTGGGGTCAACCCTCTGCATTAAACAAATATCTGTAGCTACTTTTGGTCCTGTTTTGGAATGATAAGATTTCAGAACATCATAGTTGTCATGTTTGATTTCAGAATGTGACTGACACGGCTCTGAGCTGGGATCTCTCTTTGCGTTCTTCTTTCTGATGGCAAGACCAGTGGTGCTTTTAGGGCTGGAAAGTCTAGGGTCCTGCAGTCCAGCACTCCCCTGTATTTGAAATGCGGAAGTTTATTGTATTTCAAGGAGACAGTGACATGATATACCTGCTTCTTTTATGTCTCCATTGCCCCTTTGCTGCTTGGCTCACTAGGGTTAAACACCTTCAAAACTGCTTGCCTTGCCTCAAGGTCAAATATGGTGTGACTATGCAGGAGGGTCTCCTATTGCATCAGCTTGGCAACTGTCCATTCACTCTTAGCGAGATAAGATTGTCACACCACAGGTGTGATCAATCCAGATGCTGAAATGTCAAGCTGGATGCTGGGGAGAGATGGACCATCATGAGATCGAGAACCCAGGTGCTGTCAATTAAGGTGCTGTTCAAGGCTGCAACATAGTCCAGGGGAAGATATGTATAAAAAAGCCTTCCCAAGACCCATAGGGGGCTGAAGGTTGGTAGATGCTGGGGTCACTCTGCCAGAGGCTGCTGGAGGCTGGAGTAGGCTGCTAGACGCTCAGAAGAGGCTGGAGATGTTGGAAGTTGCTGAAGGAGAGAGAGGTTGGTTGCTGGTTGCTTTAAATTGCTGGAGGAGAGGAGCTGGTTGCTGGTGGAGAAAGAAGGCTGGAGAGGTTGGAGACTTGCTGATCTAATCCTGGAATTGCTGCTCTGTGGGTCTACTTCTGATAGCAATTTACGTGTGAGATACAACATTGCTTAGCCATAGCCTTCAACCTGCTAGACAATAAATCTGTAAACTTTCACAATTTGTATTGCGATTTGCTTCTGAAAAGTATAGAGAACTCTTTTTGCATTTGGCAAAACATCCCTACGGTGGTGAAAGGTGTCTTCTGAACAGGGCCTCCCTCTGCTTCCTTTCCCCAATTCTTTTTATCATCTTTCAGTGTTTCCTCTGTGCGGTTTGAATATGCAAATTAAACAGATAAGGGAATCATCCATTTATTTATTTCCATTAAAACAATATCATCAGCAGTACACATTTTATTTGATGTATGTCTTCTTTATGGAAATATGATTTTCTTCTATTTTTCTTTAGTGGTGAAAGCTGCAGTTTTGAGGGAGTACACGAAAAAATGAAAAGTAAACAGAAATCCCCACATTACTTTTTGAAGTACTGGATCTCAATATCCCATGCCTATCGCCAGAGACTCTTCATTAGCATTCTGACAATCCTCAATGGTGTCCTCTGTTTAGCAAAAAAACAAATTCCAGCATATCATTAGCTACTTCTTTATATGCAGAGAGCAAAAGCTATGATGCCTTCAGGTTGTGGGGGTGGGGTGGGGTGGGAATGGGGGGAGAGATTTGTTTGCTAAACTGAATTCTGCTGGTGAATTTAGAGCTACTTCAAATGTTGCATTTCTTACTGGGACATCATTGGCAATTGGAAGTCCTACAAGTATACATCATCTCCTGCATTGAGTGCACACATGCCTAATTTGCTACATTTGCTAATTTGCTATTCTGTTTCATGAAATGGGGCTGGGCCTCTCCTCATAAGAACATAAGAAGAGCCATGCGGAGAGGCGGGTAAGACGGATCCAGACGGAGAGGCGGGTAAGAAATAAATTTTTATTATTATTATTATGCTGGATCAGATTGAGAGTCCATTTGGTCCAGCACTTTGTTCACACAGTGGCCAACTAGCTGTCAACCAGGGATCCACAAGCAAGACACAGTGCAACAGCACCCTCCCACCTATGTTCCTCAGGAACAGGCTTCCTGCCTTTGGTACTGGAGGTAGCAGCTAGCCATCAGGACTAGTAGCCATTGATAGCCTCCTCCTCCAGGAATTTATCCAACCCCTCCCCTCACAGAGGCCATTCCAACCAACTTCCCTGTGAGATGGAGAGGAAGAGTAAATAAACTATCAGCATCACCATCTCTTCAAACAGGCTTTTGAAGGCACAACCCTGTTAGGTAACAGACCACTAGATGGAAGTCTCAGAGACTTCTGAGTTTCCTAAGAACAGAAGAAGAGCATGCTGGCTCAGGTCAAGGTCCATCTACACCAGCATTCTGTTCACAGTGGCCAACCAGCTGTCAATGGGAGACCCACAAAGCAGGACATGCGTGCAACAGCATCCTCCTGCCCATGCACCCCAACAACTGGTGTACAGAGGCATATTGCTTCTGATACTGGAGGTAGTACATAGCCAGCAGGATTAGTAGCCAAGCTGCTGCAAGTTGGGTGTGAGGAGCGACAGAGGAGATTTTCATCGCCACATACTCCTTTAATTTTTTCCCCACTAAATGGGACTCTGAGACCATGTAGTGGAGTTGTGTTCCATTCGACAGGCTGTATCTTGGCTTCTCCTCCCCACTCTCCTCTCTGCCCACCAGAATGTCCCAGCTAGAGGAATGCAACCTAATGAAATGGGTGTTTTGAGAAGAAAACGTAATACCTCAAACTGCTTGAATTTGTGTGTGTGAATGCAGCTTGTTTCCACCAAAAGATATTGTACAAACTGAAAATTTTATTAAGAAGTGCTTGACTATTGTATAGGATCCATAGGGGATGACCCTTGAAGACTATTCAGAAGCTTCAGCAGGTGCAGAATATGGCCATTTACCTAGGGTGATCAGATAAAATCCAGGTCAGAGCTCATGTAACTTTAAGAATTGCAGAGAAAAGGAAATTTCAGCCAGTGTCATCTGTATGCAATTAGTTCCTAGTGAAATTCCCTCTTCATCACAACAGTTAAAGGTGCAAGGGCCCTGCCTTCTTTTGTATATGGTCACTCTAGTATAGTGCCTGCAACTTTAACTGTTGTGATGAAGAGGGAATTTCACCAGGAACTAATTGCATACAAATGACACTGGCTGAAATTCCCTTTTCTCTACCACTCTTAAAGCTACATGAGCTCTGACCTGGATTTTATCTGGTCACCCTACATTTACCTCCCGATAGGAATAGTCAGTGGCTGGTTTCGGAAGACACATTAGGCAACGGAGGGGGAAATAGCATACTGACAGTGCGTTAGGTAGGCGGTGCTCCACACATGACATGCTGCAACGCTGGTCCTTGTGCAGCTGAAAGTTCCGGCGGCCATCTTGATTACTTCGTCTGCTCCTTCCCCTTCCCTCAGTCCCCCAGCTGTATCCCAGCATGCACAGCGAGTTCTGCTGGCTGTATAGAGCAGCCGGGGTTTTTTGGCTGCTCTGGCCGCCAGAACTCTATGACCAAACGGAATAGTCCACTGAGAGAGGGAGGGGGGTTTGGTTTCGGACGACACTTTAAACAACGGACTTCGGGCTAAACAACGTGCAAGCCCGTTGTTTCTCTCCATTGCTTAATTGGGCAGAATAGAGTACCGTCAGTTGTGTCTGCATGGTGTGTAACCCTCCACACGACACAATAAGCAACACAACTGACGGTTGCCTCTTCCCCCCTCCGTTGATTATTGTGTCGTCCGAAACCAGCCATTGTGAAACTATTGCACCAGTGAGTCTATAAGCTTCTAGCTACAATTGAATGTGCTTTAAAAAACAACAACACCCTGGTTCTCAGCTCAGCTCCACCCCAAATGCACATGGCAGCTTTAGACAGATCCTGTTCTCTAACATGGAAATCATTGTAGTAACCTACCTTATAAGGATGTTGCAATGGTTACTGGTGTTCTATGACTAGGCTGACCAGATAAAATCCAGGTCAGGGCTCATGTAACTTTAACAGTTGTAGAGAAAAGGGAATTTCAGCCAGTGTCATTTGTATGCAATTAGTTCCTGGTGAAATTCCCTCTTCATCACAACAGTGAAAGTTGCAGGGGCCCTGCCTTCTTTTGTATATGGTCACTCTAGTATAGTGCATGCACCTTTAACTGTTGTGATGAAGAGGGAATATCACCAGGAACTAATTGCATACAAATGACACTGGCTGAAATTCCCTTTTCTCTACAACTGTTAAAGTCACTTGAGCCCTGACCTGGATTTTATCTGGTCACCCTATCTATGACAGTATGCTTATTTAAGTGAAAATCAAACATCAAGGGAATTAAGTAATCTGTCTCTCAGCTAGAACTAATGAAGCACAAAGGAATGAAAAAGGTAGGGAAACACAGTGTAGAATGGATGCTTAAAGGAACTGTAGCAGGTGGTTATCACTGGGAATAGGTGTGTGCATAACAGAGCCTTGTGCATATGTGGCAAGAAATGTTAACAAATGACAAGAGCTCATCTTGAGTTCCATGTACATCAATATGTAAATACATTCATAAACATTAGAGAAGATTTGGTGTGTGTGTGTGTGTGTGTGTGTGTATGGAAATAAGAGAGAAAATATAAGCATTTTCTTATATAATTTTCCCCACCATATTAGGGAAACCACACTACTCTCTCATCAAGCCAATTGTGAAATAACAGATCTGTTTCACTGTTGGTGGTTTGTGGCTCAGTCATACCTACACAGAATTGCTATTTATATGAAACCATTGCCTTCATGTGTGGGTTGCATATATGGCTACCATGACTGCAGCAGGCCCTTTTGAGCTGCCATTGTTGTGCAAAACCTGTGAGTATGTACTAGGGGTGTGCATGGACCCAAAAAATTGGATCAGAATCAGAATCGGAACCGGAACCGATCCCTCGGATCGGATCAAAGGCTTTCCAGTTCGGTTTGGAGCTGATTCCGATCCGAAAATCGGATGTCTGATTTTTGGATTGGACGCCATTTTGGGTGTTTTCGCCATAGGCTTGCATAGAGACTCGCCATAGGCTGTCCTCCAATGCAAACCTATGTGGAAAACATGGGGGTAGGTGAGTGGGGACCTAACTCCCCCCCTCCCTGTCCCTTCCCCCCACTCGTGCTCCTTACCCGGCGCGTTATTGAGAGGTAGGCCGCGAAGCCTGCTTCTCAGTAGAAGGGACCAGTGGACGGCAGCGGACAGCCCCGGCAAGTAAGTGGGGACCTCCTCCTCCCTCCCCCTCCCCTCCACTCACACTCCTTACCTGCTGGGACTGTCCGCTGCTGTCCACTGGTCCCTTCTACTAAGAAACAGGCTTCGTGGCCTGCCTCTCAGTGGTGCACTGGGTGACATCATCACCTGGCACGCTACTGAGAGGCAAGCCGCGAAGCCTCTTTCTCAGTAGAAGGGACCAGCGGATGGCAGCGGACGGCCTCGGCAGGTAACGGGGGACCTCCACCTCCTTCCCCCTCCCCCCACTCGCGCTCCTTACCTGCTGCCTCCTCGTTGTCGTCCGCTGCTTCAGTACTACTGAGAAACAGGCCTTGTGGCCTGTTCCACAATAGAGCGAGGGCACGCCGAGTGATGATGTCACCCGGCATGCCACCGCTTTATTGTGGAACAGGCCGCAAGGCCTGTTTCTCAGTAGTATTGAAGCAGCGGACGGCAGCGAGGAGGCAACAGGTAAGGAGCGTGAGTGGGAGGAGAGGGAGGAGGTCTGAGGTCTGATCCTCCGATCTTTTCCGATCTGGATTGGGTCCTATTGGATCGGATTAGATCGGACGATCCAGCTGCGGGGGATCAGAATCAGATAATTGTATCCGATTTCGCCCAGATTGGGTTAGGATCGTGGGTCGGACCCGATCCGCTGCACACTCCTCTTATGTACACTAGTGGAAGCTGATGGCTCCGATTTTGGTGGGGCTGTGAATCCATTCTGGGTTTCACTCAGAACCAGGCAGAACAGTAAAGAAGCTACCAAAGGTGCTGACCCCCCTCCCCCCCAAAATAGGTTTAGCTCCTTGGATGCTCTTTTAGACTTCTGGCTGGTTCTGACTGAAACCCAGAATTGATACAAAGCCCACAAAATCAGAGCCACTGGCCTCCACTGGTGTACGCAACCTCCACATGGAAGCATCAGCTTCTACCTATGGCACCTCCATGCAACCATTGCCTGAATGTCCGTCAATGTTTCTGTATGCTCCTCAGGCTCTCACATGCCAGCTGCTGTTAGTTGTGAACCAGTCCATAGGCTCACTTCAGGACAAATAGTTCTCAGCATGGCTGAACGAATGTTCAGAGAAAAACTAGTCATTTGGGCCAAGAAACATTAACATTAGAAAACTGAGAATAGCTGGTTGCCAATCAGCAACATCCTCCACCCTATCCCATCAGAGACTATTTTCTGAGATGTTGTGATTTGGTTCCCAGAACTTGAAGCTTCAGTTAGTATGCATGTTGAAACATGTAGGATCCCCCCTCCTCTCTCTGAATTCAAAGAAAGCAGTGAAAAACAAATTATGAAATTTTACTTGGCTGAAGCAGTCTTGAATTACTGGCTTCCCCCCACCCCCTTAGCCTTCAGAGATTTCCTAACATCTGAAGACGTCACTGGTGTGAGAAAGTTGACATTTAAGAGAAACGGAAGAATGAGAAGATATTAACTATTACATGACTGTGATTTCTAGAGCAATTTTAATTTCCCTTCAGATTACTATATACAGCCAGGGTGTTTTCTCAGTTTTCTTCACAGGCCTGTGAGTTGGTGAAGCTTGAACCTATGCTTATTTACTAAGAAGTAAGCCTATCAATGCCAGTGAGATTTAATCCCAAGTAAGACTGCATAGGATTGCAGCCTTAGTTTTTAAAAGCAAAAGATGAGATTCTCAGAATTCCACCAAGAGTCTGCAGATGACGCAAAATTATACAGTCAACATTGTGTGCCTTATTTCTTATGTATTCTTTCCCCTATTACAGACCTCAAAGAGAAAATGATGCAGTACAATAGGACATAATGAGTCCACTCCTATCCTAACTGAATGCAGTGGCAAATCTCTCAAGAGGTGCAATGGATACCAAAGCAAACATAGAGTTCAAAGGACATTAAATGTCATCTAGTCTAATCCCCTCCCAGTCAAAACTCTGAAAGCTACTTGGGTAGCTCCTTTAGAGTTCTGACTGGCTTTGGATTCATTGTCCTACTGACATCGGAGCCACCAGCCTCTGCTTAAAGGCTACCACTTTCTGAAGCAGTCTGTTCCAAAGGAGATCTGAAGATTTGGTTCAGTTCCCCCAAAACAATCTGATTCACCAGAGACCAATTTGGGGGCCATCTGGGGAGCAGAATTCAAATCTTGTTTCAGAAATCTGAAGCTCTATGTGACTATTATTGGAAGTCAACAAATGGCTGTAACATTAAGTCACACTTATAACAAGCTTTTTCTGTTGTAACATCTGCACTTTGGAATGCCCTTTCCTACTGTCATATGGGAAGTATCATCTGTCTTGTGTTTTAGATGCCTCTTGAAAACATACTTGTTTGTTCAGGCTTTCCCCATCACTTGATTAGATAGATAGATAGATAGATAGATAGATAGATAGATAGATAGATGGCATATGCTGTTTTGTTGGTTTTATTGTTCTTTTATTATTTTACAATGCTTGGACATTGTTTTATGATAAGTGGTTAAATTATATTAATTTCCCCCACTGTTTGACAGAGTTAGATGAAATTTGCAGACATTTGCTCCTTCTGAGGGGATGAATAGGTGCAGGAGCATTTTGTGCAAGAGCAGACTTAACATTTTTTTTTGGGGGGGGGGCTTCCCAAAAATGGGTGCTGTTATCATCCTACAGTTTTTGTTGGCAATTGTTATGGAAATTACATACAGCATAGACATGGCCCTAGGCAAGAAATCGACGCAGTTTCAGAAGGATAGGTGCAAGGGCTAGGGAGATATGATGAATGAAAAACAGTTTATAAAGCTTTTGTTTGTTTGTTTTCTGCTCAGTTGGCACTAAAGTCATCCTTAGACCTAATCCACATCAACCAAGATATTGCACTATGAAAGCAGTATGAAAGCAGTATATAAAAGGCAGGAGCAATACTACTACTTTATAGTGGTATTGAAGTGCACTGACAACTGTTTGGGCCCATTGACACATACCATATACTGCTTTCATGCCACTTTCATAGTGCTATATCCTGCTAGGTGCGGATTAGGCCTTAGTGCAATAGGGTAGGCATGGATGATGGATGGCAGAAGGACATCCAGCTTTCTCCAAACAAGCACCTGATGATACATTCTCCTAGGTCCCACAGACTGACCCCCCCTCCCTCCTATCCCACACTGGGATTTTCCTTAGGTGGAGAGGTTGGGGAGATATGTATCCATTTTTTGCAGGCACACTGTGCCTCTGTGATTCCCTGAAACACTAGCAAAGCTTAGGGAAGGTTCAGATTTGTTTTGGCCTGCTTCAGAGGGTCCCTACTTCAATTTGGACATCTCCCAACTCTTTTCAGATCAGCCCAGTTCAGTACTGGATTTGGACTTGGCCGAATCTGATGTCAACCCCGAATCCAAAGTGTAGTTCTTACCTGTTGTAGTTATTTTGTTATGTGCCTTTAGGCCCCTAATCTTATTTGTCACTCACAACATTGCGAAGGGACATGCTATAAAAATAATTTACGTGGAACTCCCGAAATGAGACTTCAACTACTTGAGTTTATTTGCTTTCGTAGATACCATAGCCCCAAAGGGATGGTTAAAAAGCCATTCATTGAAGATAGGCAGTAATCTGATAGGCCTGGGACCTTTGTTATCCTTAAATAGCTTTTAGAAGATTCATTTTCCATTATCAAGGAGGTAAAAGGTTCTTGCACTCCACTGTGTTGTGCGGCATGCTGAGCTTGGCAAGCTATGATAATGATCCCAATCATTCTGAGCTAATATTTTGCAGACACACATTTGGTTTATCATAACAAAGGCATTGAGCCAATGTATAGATTAAGGGTATGCCATCCAACCTGTTTTCTAGCAGAAGTATATCCATTTAATTGAATGTGACTGGGAACCGCTGGTGGGGTAGCAGTTGAAGCATTTGGGCAACCGCATTTTAGGATCTGGAGGAAGAGTTATTCACAACGTCACAACCACTTTTCCTCCTAAAAAGGTAGAAGGGAGAAAATCAGAGCAAGGAACAGCCTCTTTTAGCCCTTTTTTCAAGATTGACAGAACAATGAGGACACCAAACCATCAACTTATGTGTTGGGAGATACAGAGCAGAAAAGCTTTAGGAACATAGGAAGTGGTCTTACTGAATAAGACTATTGGTTCATCTAGCCTAGTACTATTGACACTGACTGGTAACGGCTGTTGGGTTTCCATTTTCCAACCCTAACTGGAAAAGCTGGGGACTGAACCTGGGTCCTTCTTCTTGCAAAGCTTCTCTTGCTCTACCACTGAGCTACAGTCTCTCCTTTGCTAGATTCTGATGATCTTCCCACGATCCCTTCAGGCTAGATTGATATAAAATAGGAAGGAAACGGAATGGAGGTTCTCCCCAGCCCTTTCCTACCTGTTCCCTGGTCTGTTCTCAATGGTCTAAGCTGTCTTTGTAGGAAAGGGAACTACAGTGGCATCTCCCATCATCTCCCATTCAACAGCCATGATCAAAAGATCTGCAGATGGAGGCATGCTGAGCTTGGCAAGCTATGATAATGATCCCAATCATTCTGAGTTAATATTTTGCAGACACATGTTTGTGATGGAAACAGTTCTAGTGATTATAGATTTTATTTATTTATTTATTAAACTTGGATGGGAAAATTTCATATGACTGATGTAGTTCTAGTTTTAACTTTTTTTTAAAAGGTTGTCAGGAGGGAACATGTTTAGAATGTTGTGCGCTGCCTTGGTTATTTGCAGGAAGACAGTATGAAAATCTTAGGACCATACTAGTTGATTTGAGAAATATGTTATCAAGTTTCACAGTTCTTGTGTTGTTGTTGTTTTTGGTTTCTAAATAGCAGATGTGGGGGGCAACAAGGTGCATGGGAAGGGGCTTAATCTTTCTCCCCTCCACTGCAGTCCTGAACCTTCCTCTCCCTCCCGCTCTCTCTTTCTCTCTCCCATATACACACTTTTAACATCAGAAGAGAAGCAACTATTGGTGCCAATGGCAGTTTCACTGCAGGGCAATAATAGATTTTGTTGGCAATTTCCCTCAGGATTGTGGGGTGGGGGAAGTGTAGAGCCCTCCTTTTGCAGCATTGTCTTGATTTTGATCGTCCCCTTCTGTCTGCAATTTCTTTTTAATAAATGACATTATATTGTATAGTTTGTCCAAACGAAGGAGAAAGAACCTTACCAGCCTTAGACTTCCCTCATTGAAACAAAGTGGGGATCTCATAGAAAACTGCAATGGATTCATATGAGTTTGGATTCCTATGGACCTGACCTGCGGATTTCATGGGAGACTAGCTTTTTCCGAGTCTTGCAGATTCAATGGACTCGCAGAGCATTATTAACTTGGGAGGATTTGCGCAAATTTGCTCTTGCATTAATGCATATTAGCACTAAAGCACATTAGCGCAAGTGGAACGAAACTCTCCTACATCCCCAACAAAAGCCAATTCTGTCAATGAGCAGATGATGGAACAAAGGACCCCTGACAATCTATGGAGCACAAGAAGAAAGGAGTTAAACAAAATCCATATATCCCTTGCTACAAGTAACATGTAAAATCCATGCTACAAGTTCAGATGTCACAGAAATCTGCAATGAAGTCAAATGACTTCAGGATTCTATGGATCCAACTTGCAGCAGACAGCCTTTTTCCAAGTTGTGCAGTTTCTGTGGACTTGCAGACCGTTGTTTAAGTTTGGGTTGGGATTTGTGCAAATTTGCACTAATAAAATCTGGTTCTGTCAATGAGCAGATGATGGTATAAGACATCGGACAAGCAACAATAACACAGATGGAGGGGATTTAACAAAATCCCTGGCTTCAAGTAACATGTAACACCAGTCAGATTGACCTAAATTTTAGGTCAGTAACTACTATAAAAGAACTTGTAGTATGGTTAACCACTTCCTGTTTGCCAATTTCTCTCCTTCCTACGAGCTTCCACTGCAGGCACAAGCAAGGTGTGTGTGTGTGTGTGTGTGTGTGTGTGTGTTTACAGACAACATATTCCCATTAAATATCAAGGGAGTCTTGATATGAATATTAAGGTATATTCATTGTTTCTCTATCTGCCATGTAAGCCTTTCAGATCCATCAGTACAAATTAGCAGCTCTGAAGCCCTGGAGATACCTAAACAAAAATCTAGGACAGGGGCATAGTTTGAATGCTAGCACCATGATCTACAGCATTTTGCTAGGGCAAATTCCATTAATGACCTTGGTCTTGTACCAGCTCAGTCATTGGATGACCAACCCTCCCCAATATTTTTTTAAAACCTTTAAATTGTTTTCAGTTTTTTAATCCCCAGATTCGGAGCATTAATAAGGCGAATGGAACTATCAAACCTATAAAAGAGAACCAACTAGCTTAAACTTGAACTACAGAATAGCTGTTTCCTGTCTGAAATGGACAACACTGGATATATTTGCCGCCACTCACAATGGTTAAAAGCAGTTTACAAGATAACACTTTAATGGCCACACAACTGAGTCTCAAGCAGGATGTTACAATATGCAGAGACATTTGGCTGGGAGTGGATAGAAGAGTACGAAGGCGTTTTAATGACTAATTTTTCTCTTCAAGCTGTAACTGCTCTGAGTCAATGGTTACTCAAAGCAAAGGAAGAAAGTTTCAGCGACTCGTGAATCACCAGCACCACTTCCTGCAACATGTTGCTTTTCCTTCGGATCTCCCTTGAAAAGAATGCAGTAGTCACAGTCTTTTTAGCTGGTCTGATCCTAGGTGTGTGTATCCAGAAGTTAAAATAATATATACATTTAGGTCCCACCCTTGGGACGCTCCCACACATGAGTGCCTTCATACCCAGTAATAATGAAACTGAATTCGCCAGGTCTATTTTACACACTGGGTCTATTTTTTGTGGCAAAGCAAGCCCTTATTAATGAGCTGTGTGTGGTTTTTAAAAATCTATTATTACTAATGTACTATGCATACTATTAAATAAACACAGAAATGTCATCATGTTTCCAGATAGGGCTGTCCTCAAAAGTTGGGGATGGGTATTAGAAACACGGATGCCCAAGGCAGAAAATCTAAACGATACCCTGACTGCCACTAATTAGCATGGGGCACAATTGGTTGTGTGTGTGATCTTCTGTCCAAGCTTTGATGAAATGAATGATAGCATTCTTCAACCACTCGATTCATTTCATCTTGTTTCATTTATTACAGTGCTATACTGTCGAATAGCCACTGGGCAGTTTACAAAGATTAAAAACCTTAAAAATACAGTATTGTACATATTATAAAAACTATTTACGTACAAACATGTAAACAGACAACACAACATACACACACAAACAATTTTAGCAATCAATAATAAGAAATCCTAGGACCCAGTTAAAAAAACTAATGATATATCATCAACAATATCAACGATTCTCCCAAATTGGACCTACCCATACACGACATTCAGCATCTAAGGCCTCTTCCAGGTGCCTCCTCTGAGGTAGGCTCAGAAGGGAGCGACAAGGGAGAGGGCCTTCTCGGTGGTGGCCTCCCAACTGTGGAATCATCTCTCCAGCAAGGCACCCCTGGTACCAATTTTTTGGTGCCAGGCAATCTTTCACTTCTCTCAGGCATTCAACACCATATGGTGAGTTTTAATCTGGTCCTGGATTTGTCTGGTTGATTGTTTAAAATTATTTTTAAATATATATTGTGTCTCTGTGTGCTGTCTATATGTTTTTATGTAAATAGTTTTAGACTTTGTATAATGTATTTTAATGGGTTTTAATCTGTGTAAACAGCTCAAAGAGTTTCAACTATGGGGCAGTACAGAAATGCAAATAGAAATTAATAATAATAATACAAAACAAAGATCAAACACAACCACTCAAACTCGCAGAGAAAAAATAAAATTGGGCACAAAAAGCATTCCATGGGAAGCACTACAACATAATACAGAACCCACAAACAAACAAAGAACAATCGTACAAATGGCTCAGGAAGGGGGAGCTATTTCCAGAAACCAAAGGATTCCTAATAGCTCTACAGTATCAAGTTATAGCAACCAAGAACTACCAAATATACATCATAAAAGATAACAGTATAACAACAGACCTATGCAGGAAATGCCATCAGTTCCAAGAAACAATAGACTATATAACAGGAGGATGTAAAATTCTGGCATGAATGGATTATATGGACAGACAATACAGCTGCAAAAATAATTCACCAATAACTGGCCATCAAATTCAACCTTATCAAACAACCTACACCATACTATACATATTCACCTGAAACAATCTTGGAAAATGCAGATCATAAAATATACTGGGACAGAACAATTCATATGGACAAGACAATACCTTGCAACCGATCAGACATAACATTCATAGACAAAAAAGAAAAACACACATACCTCATCGACACAGCAATATCAAATGATAAAAATGTTGTTGAAAAGGAAGAAGGAAAGAGAGACAAATATACACCACTGGCCATGGAAGTCAAAGAATTATGGCAACAGTAAAAGGTCACAATTATTCCATTAGTCACCGGCATCACATAAAAAAAAATATACAGAAAACCTCCAGAAACTGGGCCTACTAGAATACATCCACACCAACATCCAGAAAGCAGTCATAATTAAAACATGCTCAATTGTCAGGAAATTCCTGAATCAATAAAAGGCAGCATGATTGGCACAGCCCGTCATGTCTGTCTAGAAAAACCGCCACAAGAGACAAGGAGTTACATAATAAAATCATCATCATCATCATCATCTAGGGTGACCATATGAAAAGGAGGACAGGGCTCCTGTATCTTTAACAGTTGTTTAGAAAAGGGGATTTCAGCAAGTGTCATTTGTATGCATGCAGCACCGGATGAAATTCCCTCTTCATCACCACAGGTAAAGCTGCAGGAGCCCTGCCCTGCCCTCTTGACCAGATACAAAAGAGGGCAGGGCTCCTGCAACTTTAACTGTTGTGGTGAAGAGGGAATTTCACCAGGTGCTGCATGCATACAAACTACACCTGCTGAAATTCCCTTTTTAAAGCAACTGTTAAAGACACAGGAGCCTGCCCTCCTTTTCATATGGTCACCTAGGGCTGGGGCATGCTGAGAGTTGTGGGCTTTTTTTTCTGTCTCAATATGCTTAGGATTGTGACCGAAGTCTAGGGTCTAAAATTACCTGTCTGCCCCACTGGTTATGGATAACTTTATTATGAAAAGATACACAGTTACTAAGCCACAGGGGCAGGGACCTTTAAAAGTTTTCCATGTGAAGTTGATTTTACCTAAATGCACTAAGCCACAAATCCAACATAAAAATACAGAAAAATATGTCTGCATTTCTCCCCAGTTGTTGGTTATATTTCTGTTTCTCCAGCTCAACAGCCTCTTTCCCAGCTAGCAATTTTTTTTGCCTCTTTTTCTGGAATGGATCTTGAATGAGAAGACCTCTGATTAATTTACTTCCTTGTTTATACATAAGGATAATTAATGATATAACTACAGCATTGGGAGCAGTGTTGAAATCCATTGCCAATGACTTCTTTAATCTAATTGCTAGTATTAATGTTAATAATAAATCCTCAAAAAAGACAATTACATTCCTTATTCAGTCAGTGCTCTCAAAAGAATTATGAGACATAGGCTGCAATCCCATACGCACTTATCCGGGAGAAAGCTCCATTCAATTAAATGAGAGTTACTTCTTAGTTGGCATGTATAGGATTGTTCTCTAAATAGATAATAATTGAGACCAGATCACTCCCACCTTTTTACTTCTAAACACACATGGCATGAAACATGTGGAGACTGGTCTAATGCATGGGTGGAAGACATATGGTTTTAGAATGTGCACCACCCACAAGTCACTTCTCATGTGCTTTCTAGAATTCAAAGAGTAATTTTACACTACATGGAAACAGTTATTTATTTTTGATCTCCCACTTTATGCAAAGTGTGAAGAGCAGACATGACTAATGCTTGTGAGTGACACTCACCAGGGAAACACACTTGACTGTGGCTTCCCTTCAGGTGTTGAGTGCAAGCTTAGGGAGACATTTCTGACCTTCACATTCTACACATTTAGAGTAGGAAACCCTGGTGCTGTAGCCAGAGCAAACACAATTATAATGCAAAATGTATAGCATGCTTAAGGCCATGAAAATCAGTGGGTCAAAGACATCTACTTCTTTGTTGGATTGTGACTGCTATTTTCTCCATGGCACATTGTATGCACCAGCATCAAATCAAGGCCCCCTCCACAAGGATGCGCTTTTGCGCCTGGTTCGGCGATTATGCGCATTATCGCGGAGGCGCATTTACTCCTAATCCCTCTGCACGGGAGGCGGCGAGAGGCGGCGAAGCGCATTAATTGATGTCCAAAAAGCGCTTTACAAGAAGTTAATGCGCATAATCGCTTGTTCATATGGCAAAAATGCGCTTTAACGGCCGGAGCAAAATAAAAGTCGCTATTTAACGCGCATTCGATAATGCGCATAATCCGGGAGATAACGCGCCTCTACGCCCATTTTGCGCTCCGCTGGTGTGGAGGTAAAATTTATAATGAGCCTTCAAAGAGCATTAAACCTCTCTTGTGGAGGTAGCAAGATACAAAAAATAACTCATGATTTGCTTCTAATCCAAGGAAAAACAGAATCACTATCTTTTTATGCTTTATGGTGGAGATTCATCCAACATACGCCACAACCGTACTTACAACAATATATGCCTGCTTCAGCTTTGAGCATTTGGACATTATAACAACAAATGAAGATCACACAGCACACTTATGAACTAGTATATTCGTTTATTCAGTTATTTCTAATTTTCCCTCCTTCTTTCTTTCTTTCTTTCTTTCTTTCTTTCTTTCTTTCTCTCTCTCTCTCCCCTCGCCTTGTCTTGTTTTCTCCCCTAAACTTGTATTAATCATTTTCCCCTAACAGCTGTTTAGACATCAATTGTTAGGGGACTGTTCTATTTTTTTGTTATATTTAAAAATAAATAAACTGTTAAAAGAAAAAAATATCAAGATATAAGCTAATTGGGGAGAGTGCCATACCTAAATGCTGGAGATTGCATGTCAAAACTTTGTTAAGCAGTGGGATTCCATACATCATTCAAAAAAAGAAAATAAAAGTGGGATCACCCCTTCTGTCGCCCATTCGTTTTGTCAAGGGAAGAATTTCATAAAGTTTATAAAACCTGCAGTGCTTTATTTAAGGAATTCCTTGGCTCATTTGGTTAATATTCCACCAGGGAGGTCAAATGAAAGGAAGGAAAACATTCATCTTCAAGATCAGAATGAATAATTTCATAACCTGTACGTTTTAATCAGAAGGTTGTCAGAAACATAAAATGAGAAGGCATATATGTCTGGAGGTGTGACATTCCCCTGCAGCGATTGTATTGACTTTCACATTCTTTTAGGATAGGTGAAAAATAGCATGCCCTGACAACATTCACTAATATTTGGAGCGAGTAATTATAACACTGGTATTGTCAAATTTTGAGTTAATCAGGGGATAGGCAGTCTCTGTATTCTCAGGGGCCAGATTCTCCAGGCACCTGCCTGAGAGCTGAAAATGTATTGGAGCTTTTTAGTGTAGAAAACAGGCAAATAAGTGGAGGAAATGACAGGTTTATAAAATTATGCATGGTGCTGAGAAGGTAGACAAACTGGATATCTCTTTCTCTCATTATACTGGGACCTGGGATCACCCTATGAAGTTTAATGGTGGAAGAGTCTGGTCAAAGCACATTGTTAAACTAGTGGAGGATGGTGGCTCTGATGTCAATTGGGCGGTGAATCCGCTCTAGGTTTCAGCTAGAACCAATCAGAGCTCTAAAGGAGCTATCCAAGGTACTTGGCCTAATCTAGTGATGGGATTCAGCACCTTGGATAGCTCCTTTAGAGTTCAGAATGGTTCGGACTGAAACTCAGAGCTGATTCATAGGCCCACTGACATCGGAGCCACCCTGGCTTAAAGTATGGAATTTGTTAACACAAGCTAGACAAAAAACAGTGGCTCAGAAGATGGAGTCAAGTTTCTACTGCACCCCATGCTCCGTAAACTGTTATATAAACAAATCTACATGTGAGTTACCAGAGATCAGAGCAGAGCTAAACAAAAGCCTAAGTTGCTTCTTCTCTTAGATGATCAAAGTTTCCTGTGTTCACAGTACAGTTGATGTCAGTTAGAAGATGTAGAGCAGTGTTCCCCAAGCTGGTGCCCTCCAGCTGCTCTGGACTACAACTCCCATCGCCCCCAGCAAGCATGGCCAATGGGTAGGAGT
Source organism: Anniella stebbinsi (assembly GCA_029215795.1). Classification (NCBI taxonomy): domain Eukaryota; kingdom Metazoa; phylum Chordata; class Lepidosauria; order Squamata; family Anniellidae; genus Anniella; species Anniella stebbinsi. The sequence continues at coordinate 48,211,176 of JARDYH010000002.1, forward strand.
GATGGGAATTGTACTCTAAAACATATGGACAACATGAATTTGGGGGAGGCTGATCTAGATAAACTATCAAATGGTCTTTAAGATGTTTCTGTTCCTTTTCACCATCAGATACAGTGAACTGCACTCACACTGTTCGAGGAGCAAGAATTTCCGCTTGTCAAAGAAGAAATAGCCTTACATCTCACTTCAGGGTGAACAGCCCAGATGTCCCAAGAAACATACTTATTACAGGGCAGTGCAGAGCTGTGCTTTCAACAATGTCAGTTACTGTTATGCCTCCCTGTGATGTTCTACCGTTTGTAGTTGTAAATATATTGCAAAGTTTATTGTTTGTGATACACATTTGTTTATATCTTTAAAAGGAAGTAAGAATAATAACAACAGAATAATAACTAGGCCGAATGTAGTACTGTTTGCAGTTAAAGGTCTAGGTAAGTATGGAGTGCCTGGATTGGCTAGCTGTGTGCTGAATGGAAAGTGAATGTTGATTAGCTAGTTGTTTAGAGTGTCTGGATTGGTTGGTTGTGTAAGAGTGGGAGGAGCTACAGAGCGAATAGAGTGGATATACTGTATGTGTCTGAAAGAGAGTGCTGACAGGTTGAGCTGGGGGGGATTTGAGAGAATTGAGAGAGTCTGAAGCAGGATTTTTAGATGAGAAGAGTGTTTGATTGAGAGATTGAGATAAGATTTTAGAGCATAGATTAAATAAGGAACAGTTTGTTAAAGCATAAGAGTTCTGACTGAAACCAATAAGCATTGAAACCTTGTAACTAATACACAATTGAGCTGAAGTAACCATTAAGCTTGTTGACACACGATTTCTTATTAATAAATTATTGTTAATTCCATCTCCTGGTGTGGTCTGTGGGTGTACCCGAGAAGGTACTGGTGGCAGCGGAACAAAGAAGTTATCTGGAGGCCAGGTTGCTGGGCTGTGGTGCTATGGTGCCTAAATAGTAAAGGCGAGACAGGGGCAGCAGCAGCAAGTGGTCGAGGATAACCTCACATTCCCCATGCCATGAGTTGCTCTTTATGAAGCACTTGGGAGTCCTACCAGTTGTGGGACATTTGTGCCAAACCTTCATGCTCCACTCCTGATGCATCACCCATGTTAAGTATTGGATATTCAGGCCTAGATGGTAAGACAAAGATATTCACAATATTTATTTATTTCTATGGTTATTTCTGCTTGTCACCCAGATCGAAGGACCAGTTCCTTAGGGCTGATCATGAGACCATCATGTGGCTGTTGTACCGGGATTTTATAGGGCTTTTCTACATGAGGCGTTTATCGTGTGCTCATCATTCCCTGCTCACAGTTGTTTTGCCTCTGTGCCTAACCAGCACTTTTGGCAAGCCCCCCCCCCCAAAAAAAAGCAGGAAAAATGTGGCATTTAACTGTGAAAGCGAAAGAAAGTGCAATTTCCTCTTGTGTATTTGTGCCATTCTGCTATATCACATCACTATCTAGAGGTCATGCAGATGAAAAGCAGGCAAGCAAATATTCCTTGTGTAGTGCTTGGATCTTAATTCTGTGATGAAACCGATAGTAGATACAGCAGATTAACAGCCTCTTGTAGAAAAGCTCTAAATCAACTTTAATACAGCCCACTATCTATTATGACAATTGCTTCATAATTAACAAGCCTATCCTTGGAGGCATACATAAATGCTGCAGGCCCTGTAGAACATATACGCCAGGAATCTCAGACTTTCTGTGGAGGGAAGTCATAATATAACAGTCTCTTGGACAATTAGCCAATACATCCAGTCCAGATTTGCCTAGTACTCATTTAGACCCAAAACCTCTGAAGATGTATGGACAAGATTAAGAGCTTCTCTACATACAGGAAAAATCCCGTGCCTTACCATGGCTTTCGTCCTTGCAGTAATCCATTGCAACGCAATAATCCTTCACACACAACCACATGACTTGTTCCCTTCTTGGAAAGGCTCCATTGTGTTTTAATGGACAGTGCCATCTAGTTGCAGAGAAATCCCGCAATATCCATATATTACCACATTTGTGGCTTTGTCAAATGTACGATTTCCAGGGGATAGCACAGGAGATATCCCGGCTGTTGACGATGTCATGTAATGGACCTGCAAGCTTCTGTGAGTGGCCAATCACGAGTGTGCTATAAATTGCTCATTGAGAGAAGCTCTAAATGGGTGGTCATTAGGGCCAGATGCTTTTCATCTCTGCTGCACAGGTTATGGCATTCCCTCTCCTTCTCTGACCCTTTCTCTCTTCTTTAGGAAGCAGGCCACAGTCATTCTGTTCAGGAGAGCTTTTGAGGATTGGTTGCTATTACTGCCCCTTATTCAGCCTGTTGTAGGTTGCTCTTTTATCTCGGTTTCCCATTTGATTGTTTTATGTGGTGAAAAACATTTATACTTTGTGTAGTATCCCATATAGTCTGAGAGCAAACTCATTCTCCAAGTGTGGATCTCCCCCACCCCCACCCCACTTTATTGTGAATATAAAAAAACAGAACAATAAAAAAACAAATCGTGAAAAAAGAGAGAGAAAAAACCCCATTACATATACGATGACATCATTTTTTCATCAAATGTTAAAAAAGGAGAGAATTATGCATATTTATTTTTTTAAAAAATTAGACCATATAGCCATATATTTATTCATCCACAAGTTGCTCCTGTATATCACCCGTTCAAATGTTGATAAGGTTATTAAGTCTTCAATCCATTGCATTATGGCAGGTGAGCCTTAATAAAAATAATAATAATAATAATAATAATAATAATAATTTATTTCTTACCCGCCTCTCCGTTTGGATCGAGGCGGGGAACAACAATATGATATAATACATAAAACTGATTAAAACATGACACACATTATTAAAACTGCATTAAAACATCCTAAAACATCCTAAAAACATTCTAAAATTCCACTGGATATGCTTCCACTGGATATTATCCTTCCAATATGATAGTATAAGTCTTTTAACTGAAATAAGGGCTCTGAAGATACTTTTGCACGGACCCTGTGTTAGTTTCCATGAGACCGGCAGGTAGTTTAGAAGGACATGTGCGTCCTTCCATATTAAGGATGGATTCAGAACAAGATTTATCCTTATTTTAATCTCCCAAAAGGAGGAGACTACTGAGTACTGCCAAAACATATGAATTAAAGAAGCATTAGGTGCGTTACATCTTCAACAATTATGTAAGTTAGATAGCCCCTTGTTGAAAAAGTGTTGTGGGGTCCAGTAGACCCGGAACAGGATTTTTTGCTGAATAAGACATAGCCTAAGATTCATAGAAACTTCAGATACAGTCTCTAAAGCAACAGTCCATTGATTGGTCAAAATAGGACACTCCAATTCTCGATTCCAATCCTATGAGTATCATATTTATTTACTACTACTAAATATTTATATATATGGGTTGTGGGTCGACGTGTCTGTTCAGTGGCTATAAGTGTTTGTAACAGAAATGGAGTCTCTGAGGCCATAAAAGCAGCCAGCCCAAACCTAGATTTCAGTGAATATTGCAATTGTAAATATTGCCATTCAGCCATAGCAGGTAAATTATATTTAAGACACAAATCAGAAAATGGCAAAAACTCATCATCTAAACCTATTGATCCAAAGTAAAAATTGCCTTATCTATCCATGTTCTCCACAAAAATATTTTTTTCCAATTTTTAAATCTGGATTTCCCTATAAAGTCAATTTTGTGTGAGAAAATGGGTCAAACTGCAATTGACGAGATTCTATACACCATACATCTCTAGCAGCCAGGATTGTAGGAGGAGTATTATTTAATCTAACATGTCGAGAACTGAGTGCCATCCATTTAGGAAGCGGTTCTAACCATAAGGATTCCAAAACTGACCAGGGTGGCATATCTAAGCAAACTGGAGAAGACCAAAATTTAGTACAAGTCAATAGATAGGCCCGATGATACAAAGCGAGGTCTGGAAATCCAAACCTGCCTTCTTTAATCTGAAGCTGCATGTGTTTCAAAGAAATTCGAGGTGGGGAGGAACCCCAGAAAAATTTACGAAACAAAGCATTAAGTTGTTGAAACTATTTGCCATGTATAAGTAAAGGAATCCCATGTATAACGTAGAGAATTCGAGGTACAATATTCATCTTCAGTGTGTTGACTTTACCCCACAAATTCAATTTTAATGGTGCCCATATGTCTATATCATGTACAATCTCCTCAATTAACTTATTCAAATTTATTTTAATCAATTGGGATATATCTCTGGGAATAAGCATTCCCAGATAAGTAATAAAATCAGGACATCATCGAAACTGTCATAAGCCAACAAACTAGAATATATACTATCTCCAATTGGCATCAATTCAGACTTTGACCAGTTAATTGAGTAACCGGACAGATCACCGTAGATATTTATCAGAGCCATCAAAGCAGGAATAGATGTCTGGAGTTTAGAAATAAACAATAAAAGATCATCAACATAAAGAATAATTTTAAATTCTAAGTCAGCATGCACAAAGCTGTGAATACTACAACTCTGTCTAATTGCGCAAGCCAGGGGTTCCAAGCATAAATTAAATATCAGTGGGGAGAGAGGACATCCTTGCCTAGTACCTTGGCCAAGCAGGAAAAAAATCCGACAACCAGCCGTTGGTGTTGAATATAAAATTCTAACCCACTTTAAAAATTCCAATGGAAAACCAAAATTACTCAATATGGCAAGCATAAACTTAAAATGAATTTTATTGAAGGCCTTCTTAGCATCCAAAGAGACAATGGCCACCTGGTCAATTCTTTCTCTTTTTAAAGTTATCAAATCGTCAACTAATCTCAAGTTATCAGACCCCTGTCTATTTTTAATAAATCTCACCTGTTCTGGTCCGACCAATGTTGTAATAACTTATTGTAATATATCAGCTAAAATTGCTGTTAATATTTTGATATCAGCGTTTATTAGTGAAAACGGGCGGTAGTTAGCACAATTGGTGTGGTCCACGCCAGCTTTAGGAATGACTGTAATGTAAGCATCATTTAATGCTGAGAAAAGCAAACCCTGTTCAAATATATATTTGTAAAGTTGATGAAGTTTTGGAGCTAGAAAAGTATAAAAGGCTTTGTACCACTCAATTGGAAACCCATCAGGTCCTGGGGATTTCCCATTGTTCATATTCAAAATTACTTTTGTGATCTCTTCAAGTCTTATAGGAGCCATAAGATGTTGTCATTGCAAAGAATCTAAGCAAGGGAGCTTAATCTGAGCAAAAACAGTATTTATATCCTGCTCTGATATCTTGCTACCCTTACTATACAGCTCTGTGTAAAATCTTAAAAATTTATAGGGTTATATCTGTAGGAGAAGTATGTATCGTTTTATTCTCATCTTTAATGGCAGAAATAACATTTCGATGTTTTGGGTGTTTAGGACAATATGCCCAAATTTTACCGGGTCATTCCCCACTTTCCCAGTATGTCTGATGCATACAAGTAAAAGCAAATTCTGCCTGCTGAGAGAAAATATTATTTAACTCGCATTTAACTTTTTGCATCTCCTGATACAACTGTGTTGATGGGGAACTAGCAAATTGGGTTAGAAGAGATTTCAATTTCTTATTTAAAAGCACCTGTTGCACTGTTCTAAGCTTTTTCTTAAATGAAGTGTAAGCGATAATTTGACCCCTAATAAAAGCTTTGCAAGCCTCCCATTCCATACCGCAAGAACTCGCAGTACCCTTGCTGATATCAAAATATTCCGAATGTTCAGCCAAAATCTCATCATTTAAGAGAGAAACATTAAAACGCCAAAGTCCCAGAGGCCTAAGCGAGCCTGAAAACTGTAGCTCCGAGCATACAGGGGCATGATCTGAAATTACCAGTGTATCAATCTTGCAAGCCTTTATTTGCTGCAGTGAAGAAGTAGAAACTAAGAAATAATCTAATCGAAAACAGTTATGATATACTTGTGAAATAAAGGTGTACTCCCTATCATCAGGATGCAATATTCTCTAAACATCAATCAAACCAAGTTCAACCATATATGCCTGAAGCATATTTCTCACCACTGTTTGTGTCTTCAGGGTGGGTGTATTCCTATCTAATGAAGGATCTGAAATCTCATTAAAGTTTCCACCAACAATCAAATAGTCATAGATCATATTAACCAATTTGCTGAAACATTCATGAAACATAGCAGGAGAGTCCGTATTTGGCCCATATAGATTGATCATAGCAATGATTTTTATGTATGTGTTTCCCAACCAAAATTAATAAGCGACCATCAGGATCAATAATCAGCTGTTGCAGGGAAAAAGAAAGTCGTTTGTGAATTAAAATCGCCACCCCTTTGGAGTGTGTTGAAGTATCTGTTACGTAAACCTCGCCAACCCAATTCTTATTTAACAAATGGATCTTTATGTAGCCAAAATGGCACCATCCATGTACAAGAGGGCAGTATCAGCAGGCTTGGGGAAACTGCAAGGTTTGCCAAAGTAGAAAAATGTATAGGAACCCCCCCCCCCTCTCAGGGTTGGGTGGGTAGAAAATGAAAACAGCTCAATGAGAACTGAGCATGCTCAGTGGACACTGCCTGACTGTTGAATGGTGGAATGGAAAACCAGGGAGGATGAAGTGGAATATCCTGGAAGAGGATATGGCCTAGGCTGCAGCTTTAACTGTTGTAATGAAGAGAAAATTTCACCAGGTACTAATTGCATACAAATGACACCAGATGAAATTCCCTTTTCTCTGCAACTGTTAAAGTTACAGGAGCCCTGTCCTCCTTTTCATATGGTCAGCCTAATATGGTCACTTGATTGACTGGAAACCAGAATAGGAGCATTCCCCACTGCAACACTGTTGAACTTAAATGTTGCTAGTCACCTTGGGTGCATCATAGAGGCAGAATGGTGGAATATCCGTGTTTTAAAGGAATAAGCAAAATAAAGATTTTTCTCAGTTCAGAATTTGTATCAAAGGTGAAAATAAGTGGGCTTTCCATAGAGGTAAAGCAGAATTTATTTTTTTTGCCTTTATTCAAAGTGCTGAGTAATACAATCCAGCCTGAATTGGGATCGGTCTGCTCTCTTAGGTGACGGCATTCCATGCTTGCTACGTCTCCAAGCATTTTGCCTTTAAAAGGCCTCGTTTACTTAACAGTGCACCTCTTGTTGTGGGCAAAATCAAGATGTAGGTTTTGAGAGGACTTTATGTCCCTGAACAAGATGGAGAAGCTAGCCCTAAATTAAGTGCTTGTTGAAAGAGAAGCACACACACACTCACACACACAGTATGGAAGCTGGTGTTCTGCTTTCCTTTCCTGAAGCTGCGAGAAGCCCTGTCCTGTGAAGATATCTGGATGACTGCTATAACCAGCTGGTTTTTTAAACTATTCTGGCAGCAGGCAGATATGTAAGGACTGCGATGACTCAGATAAAAAGGAGAGAGGGTGTGTGTGTAGAAGTAGTTCAAGTTAACATGACTTGGCTTCTGTCAGTAAGATTTCGTGAAACACCATTATGCAGCAAGTTAGCAGAGCATTTAGATTACCTCTTGCTACAATTTTCAGAGGCTTTGAGGTGGCACCTAGAGCCGTTGTTACTTACTATATAGATGTTCATCCTGCCAAGATGTCTGTAGTGCTTAAAGAAGTACTTGGAAAAAGCCAAAATTAGTTCCCAGCAGAATGAGAATTTCTGCAAGAGATGGCCCTGTAGTTGTGGGCACTTACTGGATAGCTTAGATGAAATCACTTCAGAGGTGTTGAATAGTACATTCCCTGGCCACCTACCTCTTCCTGGAGCAGCTGAATTTTATTTTCTTAAGCAGATTTTTTTAGTATGGTAATAGATACAGAAGTATTCACTTACCCACACAAAGATACCTGCAGTCTTTTTGAAAGAAAAGGCAACAATGGCCTGCCATTTTAAGGACTTTAACCACATCAGTGAAATTGACTGGACCAGAAGTGTCCTGTTAAAGTCTAGTCAATTTACTATTGATTGGTAAATGGATTGTGTAGAGCTAGAAGCGCCTGAAATTAGGAATTAGGAACTGAGAAAATAAGGCACGCCTAAACAGACCTTTCACCCCCATAACCAAGCATTCCATCTTTCCTCACTTAGTGTGTGAATACTGGTTCAATCAAGGCTAGTTCACAATAGTGCTAAGGGGGAAAACACACCCATTGCTCCACAGAAACTTGTGGGTTGCATCCAGTGGGGTTATTCCATTAGTGCAAATGATGCTGTGATAGCAAAAAACAAATTCTGAACTATATGAAAGAGGAGAATCCAACTAAAGTTCTATTTGTGCAACCGCCTGTGCAACTAGTTGTGCAAACACCTGCAGATCTTAGGTTAACCAAGTGGCTTGCTAGTGCTTGTGAAACAAGAAAAGGCAGTGGAGCTCCACTGGCGCAGCTATTTCTCCTGCTAATGGTATGCTACATTCAGGCCATTGCCTGCCATCCCCCACCCCCGCCTTTGGATTGCCTTTTTTAAACACAGCTCAGCACAATCACAATTATGCTGTAATAGTTTGCTAGATCCGTCATGAATAATGTGGAGATCTAACCATTCTGGATGTACCCTTTGATTATTGGGATTAAATCCAGTCGATTAAACAGCTGATCCGTCAAGCCTGCTGGACTGGTTAGCTGCAAGGAATTAATACATAGTTTGGAAATAGGGAGGCAGCGAGTGAATAGCTTGAAACTGGCTGTCTTGAATGCTGAAAACAAATGCTTGGAAAAAAACCAGCAATTTGCTGTGTGCTCTATGCTTCTTGGACTTTGGGGCTCTGGAGCTCGAGTCTGCTTACGGGTTAGCCCTGCCTGGAATGGTTATAGCTTCCCTACCTTTTCTTCTCAACCTCTACACTTGTTAAGCAGTACATATGAAGACGCTCCTAGAGAGATGCCATTGCTTTGACCTCCAGAGACAACTGTCCCTCCATAGGCTACCTTGAATTCCCACCTCCTCAGGACAGGGCCAGTACAAAGTTAAAGTGTTGCTTGAATACCAGTTTTGGTCTTTAATGGGAATGACCTGTCAGTAAGATTCTGCCTTGCATGCATTCAGGTACATGGTGGTGCACACTTAGGCGGCAGCTTAGCAATGCCCAATTGAATTGAAGCCAATTTAGACTATTTGACTAGGCTGTAGTTGAAGCCGCCTGTTCAGGATAAGCGGATGAGAAAAGGTCAAGAGTGAGCTCAATTACAGCCAATTGGATTGCATGTGGCCAGCTCACATAATCACTCGAGGATGAGATGCAAGCGCGTGTGCATGTACAGCACAGTGCCTTTGATGTAACATGTGCATTCTGCAGTATGCACAGGGTGCCACAACAGGTCAGGCCATTTGGCCACAGCATCAATCCAGTGTAACCACTTTAAACAGCCCAGAAAGAGACCAGTCGGCAGGAAGAGATAAAGCTGCTGACAGGAAGGGGGCGGGACTTCACTACGTTCCTGCTGCTTCACCATGTTCCTGTCATTTTCTTGGGAGGCAGGCAGGCAGGCAGGCAGGCAGGCAGGCAGGCAGGTGGGTGGGGTGCGGTGGGGTGGGGTGGGGTGAGGTGAGAAGGCAGCAGTAGACACCAGAGGAAAGGAGGCCCTTGACAACAAGCTAGTGTGGACAGGAGTGGCCTAGGACATATTGCTGCCTGAGGCAAAAAACAAGACGATGCCCTCTCCTATTCTACGTACAACAGTTGCCAGGACTGCTTTTTTCAATACTGGCAATGGAACAGAATTCTTCACTGCGCCTGAAAGCAGGTTAGCTTAGGGAGCCCAGGCAGGTTGCTTGGCACTCAGCTCTCTCCTCCAGCACCTTGCTGCTACCTCCCAGCATCTGCCACCTGAGGAGGCCACCTCACTCTGTCTAATGGTAGGGCCGGCCCTGAGTATGGTGGCAATGAGGAAGGTGAGGTCCAGCAACAGTCTTGAAGAAGCCAAGACTTTTCTGGCCACCTGCTTAAAAGCATTCCAGTCTTTTCTGGCCACCAGTCACAACTCCCCCCTCCTCAACAAAGTCAAAGGCAAGCTGGCCAGAGGGAAATGGGCAGCATGGTGTTTTCCTCATTTTTCTTCTCCCTGCCACATGACTCTCTTCACTGAGCCCTTCTGTTACTGCCTCCCTCCCTTACCAATTAAAGCAACAGAGATGTCACTCAGCTAGAGAGTTGGCCACAGGTGGGACCTTGAAGAGCAGGTTCCAATAGCATCTCCAGAATTCCCTCCAGTCCATTTCTCTCCTGCCCCCCCCCCCCACATACACAGATGCTCATCAACATAGATACGTTAGTGTCTGATTACTATGATCTTTGCATCCCTCTTTTAAATGTGCATAATATGACATCAGTATAGAGATGAGTATACATGCACAGGGCCATGTCCCAGCATGCATGGAACATTTCTACATTTCCAACTATTTAAGCCAGACTTGAGCAAAGAGCTTTTGTCTGGTAAAGAGGTATTTACACTTACACGGCATGAAAGGATGTGGAATGCATTGTTTTGTTTTGTTCATACATACCTCTGAAACTCTTAAAGACCTTCCAGTTGCAGCATTGAGGGCTGATCCAATACCACTTCGTACTTGGGCTGAGGCAGGCCAAATCAGCCCGCCTCAATTTGGATTCGGCCCTATTGAATATAAGAAGTGATAGATGGCTGGATCAGCCCATTTCTGGTCTATGTCAACTTCACATGCGTTCATTCATAAGTCCGTTCAGTCTCATTTCTGCAGGAAACTGCACTTTTAAAAACACACACATCCCCCCCCCCCACAAAATACACATATTTGTAACTATTTTATCCTAAGCTATGCATTTCTCCACATCTTTCACCTAAAATGGGCATTTCATTTTTTACAGATCTTGGTACATTTTGAGTTGAAAAAATGTATTGCAAAATTCAGAGAAGTGTGAAAACTGAAGGATAACTGCATATTAGTCTGGGAAGTGTGAATCACGTTGATTAGCTTAAAATAGGCTGACCAGATAAAATCCAGGTCAGGGCTCATGTAACTTTAACAGTTGTAGAGAAAAGGGAATTCCAGCCAGTGTCATTTGTATGCAATTAGTTCCTGGTGAAATTCCCTCTTCATCACAACAGTTAAAGGTGCAGGCACTATACTAGAGTGACCATATACAAAAGAAGGCAGGGTCCCTGCAACTTTAACTGTTGTGATGAAGAGGGAATGTCATCAGGAACTAATTGCATACAAATGACACTGGCTGAAATTCCCTTTTCTCCTCAACTGTTAAAGTTACATGAGCCCTGACCTGGATTTTATCTGGTCAGCTTAGCTTAAAATGCAGACCAAAGAAACTCTTCAAGCATCCCTAGATCTTTGGTAAGAAAACCTGCTGAGCATAAATACCATACTAAACATTTCAAGCTGCATGTAGATGCATGTGTTGCTGACTACAATAATTGCCCAGTTTCCTTTTACTGAAAAACTATGATGAAGAAATAATTTGGATAGCTTTTCTCAGCAAAAAGATGCTGCTGCTTCTTCCACTTCCACATTCTGATTCACTCCCATAAAACATAATTCAGTTCCAAAAGTATCAGAGGATTCATTTAACCATGTATGTATTGTAGGACATGATGGATGGAAACGATGTTCACACAAATTGCTATTTAAAGTTCTGGAGCATAATAAATAAATAAATCTAAAGGCCTATTGAGATAATAATGGAAAATGTATTTAAAGGTGGAAAACCAACCTTCAAAAGCCCTGCTATATAATTTCAAAGGGGGGAATGCTTAAATAAGGGTATTTGGCTGATCTTCAAACACAGCATGCCCTAGAATACAACCACGGAAGGCTTTTATGTGTATGGAATTTTTCTTCATTTCCAAGGCCTAGAGCAGAGTCTGCTTGCTCATCAAGTGAAAAAACACCCGAGGCTGTGTTTGGCAACTCTCCCTGGTCTATAATTTCATGGCTTATAACCACAAGTGAGTTTTTTTGTTTTTGTTTTTAAACAAGATCATGTTTTGTGGGATTTTATCCAAATTCAGATACAGGCTTATCTGATTCTGCTCTTTATGGACCTATTAAGTGTCAATACAAATGTGCAGAAATAGCACATGTTGAAGTCCATCTTGGACTGTTCTATTCAAGGTTGCAGGTGGAGGAGATTGCATATATGAGAGAGAGAGAGAGAGAGAGAGAGAGAGAGAGAGAGAGAGAGAGAGCTTTCCATGTGCAGGAGGAACTACTGTGTTTTTGGGGGGTGTCTGATCCCTCATCTGCAGCGTGAAGTGATTTTTTGGCTTTAAGTGTATTCATTTGGAAGCTCATATCAGCAGTTGGCCTCTGGTTGCCTTGTCTGGGTTGGCGTCTTTGGAAGCTGCTTAATACTGAAACAGACCATTGGTCTATCTTGCCTAGTATTGTCAACACTGACTGGCAGAAGCTCTCCAGGGTTTCAGGCAGGCATTTTTCCAGCCCTACCTGGAGATGCTGGGGATTGAACCTGGGGCCCTTCTGTATGCAAAGCAGGTGCTCTAGCGAGTGAGCTATGTCCCTTCCAATGTCTTGTACCCTTCAGTCTGGAAGTTGGTAGAAGGGCGACAGTTCAATTCCCCAATCATAAGGCAGCATTGGGATTATACATAACGGTCACCCTACCCCTGCTTAACCCATCCGAATCTTGAAAGGTGAACATTTCAAAACCAATCCAGATGAGCCTAGAAAAGGGGGCATTCCAGCTTGCCCCTTTCCTCGTTAAGCCAAGGCCCCGAGATAATTGTTTCTACCACAGTTTCCATCCTCCCTCTCCTAATATGGCCAGATTTTGCCAATCACATACTGGTATTGGCTTCATAGCCAATAGTCCCATCTGTTAGAATGAATGAGGGCCAATTTGGAGCTTAGCTGCTTGCATGAGACATTCCTGTGTCTGCATAGACAGTTAAACAGAACATGCAAACTGATAACACACTGCCCTGACTTTTGGACTGAGCAATCCGTGACAGTCAAAAATCTCAAGCAGGCTTGGGATTTCATGTCATTCTATCCACTCATCTGTAAAGATGTGATAACAGCTTCTTTCTAGTCCCCACGTTCACAACTTTGAACTGACCCGAGATGCAATTTGAAAGTGCTGTTTCTGCAGCCCATAGGTATGAAGTGATTAAAAGCAGAGGCAGCTGTTGTTTGCATTGCATTTATTTTTTGGTGTGCAGTTACAGTTGCTACCTGGGCAGGAACTACATTACTGCTTTAAAATGTTTTATAACGGTATTGACAACTCTTGTGGCCCATGACATACTCCATATCCCTCTTCCCTGCCATCCTGGGGATGGCAGACTTGCTCCCCTTCTCTCCCCTGATGGGCTCCTTGCCTGTTTCTTTACTCACAAGTAAGCGGGCACTAGGTGGGACGGGAGCCCACACCTCCCGTGGTCTCGGGACGTTCCCGGGACCGCAGGAAGAATTGGGTTTTTCCAGGGATCTCTTATCCTAGGGAAAATCCGTGCCCATCCTCCCCCCACCCCAGGGACGACCCAGGGACAGTCCCAGGTTAAAAAAAAAAAGGGCTGGTGTAGAAACAGCCTTCATCGCCAGGGGTGGGAACAGTACACACCATATTTAGAATAAAGACTTTTAACTGGGAATCAGCTTTAAGTGTGTGTTGCAAACTACAAAAGTTGCCATTCTTTTTTGCAGGGGACAGCTGCCATGCTAGACAGACAATATTGCTGATTCTGATTTTCAGTCCAGTGGGGGCTCGTGTTTCCTTTTTAAAAATGATGTGCCTTTTTCTTTTTGTTTTCTTTGTGTTTTCTTGGATACGTTTTTATTGGATGACCTTTAATATTTAATTATAACATCATTTTCCCTCTGTATTTTTTTTTAAAAAATAATTACTTGCCTTGAACCCTATTTTAGTTGAAAAGTGGTGTAAATGAAATAAATAAGTAAGATGCTTGAAGAGGACACTTCTGTGCTGGAAAGCGAGATGCTAGTAGCTAATCTAAGTTAGCTGGTATAGACTCTTTTAAGGGCAGAGGAACGTTATCCCTACACCATTGTATACTCTTTTTACATGTGCTGTTGTGGCCCATTCATAGGGATGGGAGCTTCCAAAGTGACTGATAGAGACCCTTGCAGAATCAGGAGGTGATACCATCTTTGTGCTGGTTTTCCCACTTATCAGGATGTAGAAATGGTCCATATGTAAGCCGCTCAAGGAGAGTTTTTGGCTTTTTAAAATAAATAAATAAATAGCTTGATAAAAATAAATAATATGGGAAGCTGCAATGTGGGCAAGACCTTGGAATCAGAGTGCACAGTGTATTTTCTTTTGCACAGCTTATGGGTTATGTTAAAGATAGTTTTATTAGTTTACTTTGAATTGCTGTCCATCACCTGGAGCATGTCATAGAAAGGTGACCACAATGGTTTTTTTTTTTTTTTTGCATTTTCTTTCCTTTTGAAAACAGTTGTGTTGGGCCAAGCTGGGGTTCATGAACATGCACAGCCACTTTCCATTCCAATGTCTCACTCTTCAAGGAAGGTTGCATTGCGTTTTATACTTTTCTTGCTTCATTGAAACTGTGTTTTAGGTATAAACTGTGGAGTTTATACCTGAAACATACAATGTTAGCCTTAATGTGAACGTCAACATTAATTCCAGCCTCATTCCAACTTTCAAGGGAGAGATTGCATTGTCTTTTACATGTTTCTTGGCTGCCTGGAAAATTGGTGCTGGGGTCAAGTTGGGGTTCATACTTAGTATGTCAGAATCCTGTCTTGAACATGTGCTCCAGCTTCTGTTCCGATATATCAGTATTTAAAGAGGGCACTATAATATTGCACAGGCATTTTCGCTTCCTCCTGTTCAAACACAGGTGTGTGCGGTGAGCTGGTATTTGAACTTTAGATGTAGAACTGTGTCTTGAACATGGGTAACACATTTCATTCTACTATCACAGTTATTAATGGAGTTAATGAATTACAAAAAAATAAAAATGAACACACACACACACAAACACCTACAACAAATGGAATGCCATATGGGTGAGTTAAACCACTGATTTTACTTCACTTAGGGCACAATCCTATCTGGATGCCCATCAGCCTCCGAACACAATTCCTGCTTCCCCTGTCTGCTCCTGTCGCCACCCACAGAATCACCCCCCCCATCTTTCTTCTCCTATGTTGCCTTCATGACCTCTGAGAGGCAGCCAGCATGGTTTTCTGCCACAAAAAATATAACTCCAACAGTAGTGTGTGTGTGTGTGTGTGTGTGTGTATATATATATATATATGCACGCATGCACACACGCACACAGACAGACACATTATATGCACTTCATTGAGTTTCTACAGTGCAGGTTCAATGCAAACAGTCCTTATAGGCAGTGGTACCACTAGGGCTGACATCTGGGGCTGAAGTCCAGGGCCCTGCAGCCCAGCGCCCACCCCAAATAATCACCCAGACAGAGGCTTGTGATGAGAACATCAAGGCAGCAGAGGCAAACTCCACTTTATTTCTATAGTCACAATGATGCCATGGTTTATGTGTATTTAAACTGTGAAACTGCACACACTCAAAGCATTTTTTTTCTTTTTTAAAAAAAATCATGGTTGGCAAACTATCTTTGGTTTGTTTATTGTTCTAGCATATCAGGAATGCAGAAGCAGTTGAAAGCATGGAAAGGTGATTGGTGGCGAAGGAAAACATTGATTGTGTGTTCAAAACTCAAGTTCCCCGCCTCGATCCGTTGGGAGAGGCGGGTGATAAATAAATATATTATTATTATTATTATTATTATTATTATTATTATTATTAATACACATGGCCATTTCAAAGGGCCTCCCATAAGACAATTAAGTCTAAAATTTACATAGCTGCACCACCGTTTATAGGTAAGAGAAGACAAGGAAGGAAAACTTCAGGGTTTCCATTCCCAGATTGTTTACCAGAGCCATATCCTCATCAGCTGTTTATTTGAAATCCTGAAATGGCTCAGCTCTCTCCCCACCTTCACTCTTCCTTTTGGAGCAATCAGATCTTAGAAAAGAGAAACATCAGCTGTGAATACTGTCAAACAGGCCAAGTCTACAAAAGCTAATCCAAGTAAACAGATATGTGACCCTGGTTGTGGGGACACACTGAGGCATTTTGCCTGCCTGCCTGTATGTAGCATGTAGACAACGTCATCAACACCTTCTACTTGAATCATATATGAGCAGATCCTCTAGGCGGCTGCTCCCCCAAACCAGACAGTTTCACCAAAGCAGTGTGGTGGGTTACCGCCAGTTTACTCAGAAAACCACAAGGAAATACCATTACAACTTAATAGTCTATTCTCTCTCTCTCTCTCTCTCTCTCTCTCTCTCTCTCTCTCAGCTGTGGATTGCATTTAAGTGGATAATATACATCACACCAAAAAGAGAAACTCTGTGATGCATCTAATGTTACAATCAGTCCAGCCTACAATAATGAAGCAGCAACTCTAAGATCCAAGGCTACGTAACTGCCCTTGCAAACTCTTTGGCCTTCTTGAGTGACATTGAGACTTGACAGCTGGCATCTGGTGCCTTTCAATGTGTGAGACATTGGCGTGATAAATAGTTATTCACTCCTCTGGATCCCTTCCTTGGACTACATAAACAGATTTTTTTCTTTTTGGCTAGATTACTCAATTAATCCCCACCAACATCTTCTCACAGCTTCATTTGTTGGCATTTACTGGGTGCCGGAGAGGGAGAGGAGTTCTTTCCCCTGCCCATCCCTAATAACCCACCCCAGTTTCTAAACTGTAAAACCAATGAACTTTGCAGGAAAGTTTGCTCCTGCTGGTGACAACACTTTACATTGAATCGATGCAGATAAAAAGACAAAACAAATCCAACATGCTTTGTTTTAGTCCTTTGGTACAACTCCGAGCCTCCTCGAATAATCCCTTAATAGTGTTTTGTTACCCCTTATTAGAAATGTCACCATATTTAGACAGATCTATGAGCCATGGAAACAAAACATCTTCTTATAAGGTTAAAAACCACAACACTGTGTCCGAGCCCAGTAAGTCCTTGTTTGAACTTGCAAGAATGATGCTGTGTGTCACTAATAAACAGACTATAATGAACATTCTGCTCCTCCAGTACCACCAATGGTTGTTGGTTGTTGTTTTTTTCTTCACTTTACAGTGCTGTTCCAGAAGCCAGAGGTCGCATGTTCTTTTCAGATGGGATTTGAATGGAGAATGGTTTTCTTTGTGCACCTCCTTCCCCTTGCTTGCATAGACAACCTTGTCTCTAAAATGAGGATGACTTTACCTGGCTTAAGATATCCCTGTCTGAAAGTGAGTTGTGTTGACAAGACCTGCTTTCACAATCTGCAGCTTCTTGTAAGAGCTTTTCTGCATGAGACTGTAAATCAGCTGTTATCAGCTGTATCTACTTTCAGTTTTGTCACAGAACTGAGATCCGAGCATTACATGAGGAATGTTTCCTTTCCTGCTTTTCCACTACATAATCTCTAGAAGGCACTGTGGTATGGTTGAATAGCGCAAATATACAAGAGGAAACTGTGCTTTCTTTTGCTTTCACAATTAAACACCACATTTTCCCTGCTCTAAAAAAAGTCGCTGAAAGTGCTGGTGAGACACAGAAGCAAAACTGGAGGATCATGACATGTAATAGCAAACTGCACGTGTGTGTGTGTGTGTGTGTGTGTGTGTGTGTGTGTGTGTAAAAATGAGTACCTGCAGATGGATTATGGTTGTCCTTCCTGACTTCCATGATAACCAGTGTTCATTGTCCAAGATCAATTTCTACAGTTCTGCTATCTAAGGGCCAAAACAGAAATTACTTTAAATTCATATCGAGTAGCTCCCTCCCATTTTTACTCTAGAGTAGGCACAGGGCCCCTGAAAGTGTTGCTAGCATGAGGGGGATAGGGGGGCTTTCAAGATCTGGATAGGGCCATCTGTGCCTACTCTAGAGTAAAATGGGGATGTAACTATTAGATACAAATTTTAAATTAATATCTGTTTTGGCTCTAAGTAGTCTTCCTGGAAGACCAGAGTATATAGTTCTGAATTCAGGGAAAACAAAAGTCTAGTATCCGTGAGCTGTCACCATGAAGGGAAGAATGATCCATATATTCCCCTCTCCACACCATGGAATACATGTAATATTATTTGTGCCTTTACTGTCACCACCTGGTAATGACTAATTGATGTTCTGATTACAGGAAATTAAGACAAAGATTCAGTACTTTAAAATCACAAGGCTGTGTTTGGAGAAAAGGTATGTTTTAACATCTTTCCCAGTGAAATGCAAAAGGAAATAGATTGATTAACAACATCAACATCAACAACACAGCTTCTCATCTGATAAGCAAACATTGTCCTGGATATCCTCCCACATAAAGAAATATTACATTCCAGTTTTAAGTTGCAATTGAACAGGGCCATTAGCAATGCCAGATCATGTTGGTACATGGTTGATATGTAGCACAGCTTTTGTGTAAGATATTGACTTGTGTCTGCCATGCTTTGGGTTTCTTGGGTGCTTTTTTAATTGACACAGTGTTGCACTGTTGCAAGAGGGAAGGGATACATATGGAGTTGCTAATACCATACTCACTATCACGTGCAACGCTTGGCACGATACAACTTCAGTGGTATAATTACACCATTCTTAATTGCTCCAACAGTGTGAAGTATTTCTGCATGGAATATTTCCCTGAGTTTCAAACTCCTGCATGTTTTGCTGCACCAGTGCAACCCCATGATTCCTGGCATGCCATTGGTGCAACTGCTCTTGCACCTGGTTTTAGCTACTTCAGATCCCAAGCAGGCCGATTCGGACCAAATCGGTCCAGACCCACAGCAGGTCAGATCCAGGCCGAAGCAGCACGAAGCCGGTTGGATTGGGCCTGAAGTGCTTCAAAGCACTTTGGCCTGATCTGGACTGCTCCCCCCCCCCCCCATGTTTGTCCTCTCCTGGATGCACCCGTTGAGCCGGGCAAGCCCCCTGTTCCTTATCTGACCCATCATAAGCACCAGCAGCCATCTGCGCCTCTTCAACAGTCACCATTTGTAGTGTATTTCCATAAAATTCTCCGGAAATGGTGTCCCTAAAGCAGTTATGTACGTAACATTACCGTGCTCCCGTCCATCCTGTCCAATGGCCAAATAATTTGGAAATCTGAATTCCGTTTTGGTTCTGGATCCGGAGTGGGTTACATTCAGTCTGAAGGGGATTGGGCTTGATATGGAAGCTCCAAATTGGCCTCTGAAGTGGGTGAGCGGGCGTCTATGCACAATCCTAACTACTCTGCCTTGCACTGAAAACCAATAGGACCAGGCTACAAAATGGCAACAACTGCTACACTTATACACTTAATGATTAGACACTTGGTAGTTTGAATACATTGTGTCATACATCCAAGCCATCTATTGGACAGAACAGGATGAAGGGGGAAGAAATTGTTTTCTTTTCCACTAGCGGAGTAAATATAATCTGTACATTTCAATTAGATTCTTTGTCCTGCAAAATCTTTGTTGTAATTGGATATAAAACAGATACGTACTGGACCTTGAGTTGGATCCAGACTTACTCATACTTAAAGAAGACCCATTGAAATCAATGACACTGACATTGGTGACTAACTTGTCTCATTGATTAAGGTAGGGGGTGGCTCAACAGCATCACTTTGCCACTTGTTCCTTCAAAACCCTGTGGCATCGCAGCTGCGGAGCGAGAGCAGCAAATCCCCACAGCAGGAGGGAGACCGGGCTTTCCAGGCAGCACCGGTGGCCATTCAGCTCAATGAACCCACCCTCTGCCCTCTGCCTAGCCTTCCCACATGTCCCCCTGACCTATCATGGGCCTTGATCTGCCCATGGAATGCCCCCAGACTCAACAGAAAGCAAGGTCACCACTGACAGATAAGCAAAGGGGTTATCTGCAAGTAAATGAAAAAGTTGCTGCAAGTCAGCGACTTTTTAAGTGCACAATTTTGGGGAGGAAAGCCCAGGGTGGCTGCGTCATATACACTACGCAGCGCCACTGCACAGCCACCATATGGGGCTACAGGACATATAGACAGCCCCCTAGGTCTATTTTAAGTATGACCTTATATGTAATGTCCACATCTGGATAGTGTTTCAGCAAACATTTTTGTAGGAGTTTGAGAATATTTTTTAATTTTAAAATCTCTCTGATTACAGGCCAAATGGTATGACCGGTAATTTTTTTTTGTTTTTTTTAAATTGCCCAATATTTTTTCACTTAAGTTTATCAGCATCTAAAGAGGAGACCCCCCCTTTTTTCCATCCAAATGTTAGGACAATTTTTGAATATTATGGAGATAATTAGTTTGGCAACTGGTGTGTGTGTGTGTGTGTGGATAGATAGATAGATAGATAGATAGATAGATAGATAGATAGATAGATAGATAGATAGTAAGTATGAGGATCGTGCCATCACCTTGCAACAATGCTAGAAACATCTTTCAACTTTTCAGGGGACTTTTACACAGATTATAAAAATCAGCAACAAAATGTTGACATATAGAATGCTCATTGTGGACTCCCTGTTTTTACAGCTCCCCTTAATATATTTTGTACTGAAACTTCCCTTTTGTGCAAGGAACAGCACTTGGAAAAATATTTAATATTAGTATTTTTTTTATTTTAAGAATTCAGGTTTCTGAGTGTTCCCTCTTTTTCCAGCCTTGATATGCAGTTGGACATTTATCTACCTCCCAATCCAATGTATTATTTGTCATGTGACCTTCCATGTTAAGTTGCTCCATTTGTCTTATTCCACACCCTTCCCCTCTCATTCACACTATAGGCTCAATCCAGTGCACTAGGGGTGCAACAACTGTATGTGGAGGAGTCATAGGAGGCACAACAAAGCCATTCCCCACCCCTACCCCAGTGTGTATGTACAAGCACAGCATTAGATCATTATGGGAACTGGTAGTCTTCAACATGCCTCCCATATTCCCATCTAGCCCATTCTCTTGACCCAATCAGAGATTGACCAAGTAGGGTGTGTAGATAAACCTGCCATTCCCCACAACAGCCAGGTACAGTGCCTAGGAGCTTTTCTACACAAGTCTGTTAATCAGCTGCATCTACTTTCAGTTTCGCGACAGAGTTGAAATCTGAACACTTTCTGCTTTTCTAGTACATAACATCTAGGTGGCACTGTGATATAATGGAATAGCATGAACACACAAAAGGAAATCATGCTTTCTTTCGCTTTCACAATTAAATGCCACATTCTCCCTGCTCTAAACAAACAAACAAAAAACCCTCGCTGGAAGTGCTGGTGAAACACGGGCCAGATCTACACAAGCAGGATATAGCACTATGAAAACAGTATGAAAGCGGTATATGGTATGTGTCATGGGCCTCAACAGTTGTCAGTGCACTTCAATACTGCTATAAAGCAGTAGTGTGACGTAGATCTGGCCCCAGAAGCAAAACTGAAGGGTCATGATGTCATCTAAAGAACACCTAAACAACTGTGACTAGGGAATGACAAGAGCACAATAAATACCTTGTGTAGAAAAGCCTTATGTATCAACCAATCTGTGATGATAGAACTGGGGTGCGGATTGAGGGGGTTCTATTACACCCTCTGGCATTACCTCTGAATGCAGGTGCTATGTCTGCTGCAGACTTGATCAAACCCATATAATTTTAAGAATATCAGTTGTGTTAGTTTTCTTTATATAAAGTCACTTCAGTAAAAATCACTTTTGTAAAAAAAGTTTATTATCGACAAGGAAGAGCAATAGGAAAAATTAAACTGTTTTCCACGTATTGTTTTCTTGAAACAGAGTCTACAAGGACATATTCAGCACCAAACTAAAAAAAGAAAATATAATACAAACAGCCATTGAATATAATCTATAAAGCAAACATTAAATATTGCACTTTGTTTCTCTAACATTTTGGATTTTACTTTTTTTGTCCCCATTTTTTTTAAATTAGGAGATTATTTTGAATACTGGACTACAGCTCTGAACCTCATATTTTACAATGTCCAGAAATTGACCAATATTTTATGAAACCCAAAATAACAGTAATGCCACAAAAAGAGTAAAATTTCTTTTTGTAAAAACAATTTTATTTTAATAGTGTTTACAACTTTAAACCTGATCACAAAATTGATGCGATGCAATGCCAATTATTACAATATTGGTCAATCCTGCATCATGGAAACTTTCATCATATTGTGATAAATGTAATGCTATGCATAACAGCAATTGTTCCCTAGTTAGTTGAAACAAAAACAGCAAAGAAAAGAAGAAAAGAAAACCACCAAATGCCCTTTTATGCCACTATCCCATTAAAATATTGTTCTACCTTCTGTGGAAGAGGGACATTCACAAAATCGCTTAGGAAGTTTTTTAAAAAAGAAAAGAAGTTCCATCACTCTGTTTCCTTATTATCCAGTATATGAAGTTTGCTTGCTGAAGGCCAAACTCTTTTAAGTGAATCACTTAAAACGTGACTCATTTTTATACTGTTTATTTTTCACCCTGTTATCGTTCAAACATGAATTGTTGTCCATGTTTTATTAAAGGCCACTTATTGAAAAGCCTATCCTGTTTGTTATGAAGCCTCAACAGCAAGAAAGATTTGAACCCGTGGAGCTTCACCCCAGAGGGAGCAACTTTTAAAGCAATCTGGTGGTTATAAAGCGTGAGGTTAACTAACACAAGAGCCATACCATCGTCACCTTGAACATCAGGAAGGCTGCTTTTGGTTAAAAATAAAATCAGTCAAAAGTTTATTTCTGAAGAGGATAGTTGTGCGTGAGTGTATATCTTTAATGCCGAAGTGCTAGCGTTTGCGTCAAGAGCCCCCACCATCCATTATTTGACTCCTTGTAGTCTGTGCTGAACCCCCACTCTGAATTTTGAAATCAAAGTAAACTTCTGCCAGTTACTTATGGCTATTCTGAGTCACTATAATTCTTCAGAGAATTGGGAAATATTTTCTAAAAAGTGACTCTCTTCTTATCAAGATATATTGTCTATTTGAGAGAAGATGCCCTCTTATCCCCAACTAAAAGTTCACTACAAATCTTTTTGCACAATTTTTCATCATGAGATAACTATGTATAAAAATATATTCACTTTCCCTACCCACCCCCCACTGGTTGAGAAACCCCTATGCAAGTCACTATAAGAATCATACACAACTTTTCTCCAGTAACTCTTGGCTGATATTTGTTGGGTGCTACCTCCTGTGGCTCTTCTAAAAAGATCATAATTTGACCAAGTCTTATTTATTATGTCTCATGTGCCATAAAGATAATAAGAAATGAGGATGTGTTCATTTGCGCATGTCCCTTTTCCAAACTACCCTTTCCAAATAAAACAAAGTAACAAAAACAGGAAGAGAAAAAAAACGCAACAGTGCAACATAAACACAAATAGCATTTCAACATTTTGGCAAGTGATGAGTTCACCTGAGATTAAGTGATTTTAGGCAGTCTGTAACAAAATTCTTCTTTGCGGTAATAGTAGAAAGGCAACAAATTCTTAAAAAGGAATCAAGAAGGTATACAATCTTGACAAAGACTCCTATTAGTTTCCTTCTGTTATTTTTTGCCTCACATATCTGTTGCTTGTCTACTACAGTAGGCTGCAAAACATACCGCAAGGATTGGCTTGAAGGCATTTGATGTTTGTAATAAATCCACAACAGGATCCAAGCTGAAGAGGTGATACACGGATCAGTCTTATTGGGACAATTCTGAGCATGTGCATATGCAGGAAAAGTCCAGGCTATATAGTTTGTTTGTTTTTTCTAACAATAAAAAAGTCAGTGCATTTGTCATCATAAAGTTTTCAAAGCTTTCTTTCGCTCCTTGTTGTGCGGACCACAAACAAGTTAAAGGGGTTAACAATAGTCCAACATAAATGAGAAAAAGCTGTAGTGACACTGAACCGCACAACGAAAGCATTGAGCATGTGCAAATTTTCAAATCAAAAGAGGAAGTCATCCCTCTTGCAACACGGTGAGTGCTTTGACACACGAGTGTAGGCTATTAAGGCTGCTCTTAGAATGTGCCAGTATACAACAGGGAGGGAAAACTCAGGTCTTCAGGCATGAAGAGCAGTCCTATGATGTTTACTGTACGCTTCAAAAGCATAATCACAGGTTGTTTCATTATTTCACCTTTTCTTTTAGGCAACAACTTCCTTTTAAAGTGTGTCTCCGTGGAACGCCTTTATCCTCAAACGGCGAAAATACAATTCAGACCCAAGTCAACTCTTCTTAGGAAGCATTCCTTCAGCGAGAGGGACAGGTTGGCCTGTCATCTGAGGGCTGATCTGGGTTTGGGTCAATCTAAGAGAAAGACGGGAAAAAACAAGAAGGGGTTAATGCTTTTATTGAGGAAAGCAACACCTTTCTAAAGCAACAAAGGGAAATGAAAGATGAATAATTCAAACCATCATTTTACTTGAAAACAAAGAATTTCTATACTATTTTTGCAAATTTGTTTTGGTTAATATGCATTTCTTGAACATGTTCCCAGTTAATGGGTCTTGCTAATTTACATTATATAGAACAGCCAAAAAGGCTGCTGAGAAAATGAGTGAGAAAAACTGTCAGCTCGAGTGCCTTATTCTGTATATCAACTGTCTTATTGGCAACCATCATATGTGCTAATCTAGAGAATCATGAGCATCATAATGTTACATGGGATTCCACAATCTCTGATTGGAAAAACAACAACCATGCACCCCCTCCCCACAAAGTCATCATATTGGAGAGGAAAACTATAGTAAACAAAGAATGGGTAAAGGTTGGGAATTTAACCAGTAAAAATAAATAAATTATCATATGTTGTCAAAAAATGGTCAAGTACTTAAAGCTTTAATTTACTAGTCCTACTGGGACAAAAAGACTTCTGCTAACTAAAAACAAGAACAACCCAATCTTATCCATGCTTACCTGGGAAGTAATTCCTATTGATTTCAATTATGTCCACACGGGTATGATTAGGGTTGCAGCAAAGCTAATTAACTGCTGAACTACAAAATGTAATGAATTATTTTTCCTCTTTAAAAACTCTCTTTCCAATATAAATATAAAATTATGACTTGAATATTGCTATATAAGGATGCACTATAATAGTTGATAGTCAAAAAGATGTTAATCTAGTAGTAGAAAATCTGAAGGAACTGGTTAGCTAAAATAGTGATAAATTGTTTGCAAGAGCTCAAAGTAAACACCTACTTGAACTTTTATGTAGTGGCAAAGTCCTACTAGATAGAGCAAGACCAACTAGGATGTATAGAACTACCAGCTAGTCGTGGTATGTTCTGGGACATATTCGAGGAGTAATACCAATATTAAATATAGAATGCAGAGGCGTAACTATGAATTTTAACCTTACCTCAGAATAAAGTGGAGGTGGTAGGAATCGGAATTCTTGGATGTAGGCGAATAATGGTCCTTGAAGTGCTCTTTCAAAGTCATCACAAGCAGCTACAGGTGCTAGGCTGGACTGTCTTTGCTCCTCAGTGACCACTTCTGCATAGCTAGGAGGTGCTGAAGGCAAAAGTACACGCAGTTCGAACAATGTTCTTATGCATGTCAAGATATATAACATGACAAATATATTAAACTCTAGTTATTGTGATTTGCACAAGGTAGATATAAGAAAGGCTCAATTGCTGGTATTCTAGTTTTAGTTGTACCGGACAGGTTTTGGTAACTTATGACTTGGCTTTAAAACAAGTTTACCACCATGCTTGATCATGGTACATCCACTTGCATCTATATTCTTTTTCAGGGCTCTTAGGGGAGGAAGCGAACCATAGACATGGTCACTTCTCCAGTTCTAGGTGAGGAATAACCATAAATGAAAAAAACAATTCAAGGTATGAAGGTTTTATCCACAACACGCCTTGGGGGAGTACGGATGAAGCAAGTCAATGAGGAACCTGGGTAGATTATTGAGTGGTATATTATTATTATTATAATAATATACTATATACTATAATAATAATAATAATAATAGATACTCTTGGATATCTGTGGACTGTTTGCAAACCTATTCTACATCTGCACAATTCAACAGATTTAGGGGAAGCTTGATCCTATTTCATTCTTTTTTCAGGGGAGAACCGGCCTGTATCTCTCCTCAGTTGTAATGATACTGTGAAGATCCCTACTGGAGATACTGTTGTTTGTGCAACAATATTATAGAGGTTTGTATTGATAAGATACTAATAGAACAATGCGCCCAAAGAGAAATCACTGAACAAAATGTAACTTGTGTTGTCAAATTACCTTCTGGTCTTTCAGGCAGGGCCAGCCCAAGCCAGTTCATATTCATGCTACACTGGCTGCTCACACTTGATGTTCTGCTGCCAAATGGGTGTAAAGGAATAGTACCAATGACAAGTGGTAAATTAAGAAATAAGTCCATTGCACCTGGAATATCCACATATACCTAGAAAATAACCAACAATAAATTATTAAAAGCTGAATGAAAATCCCTATAAACCCACCAAGAAAATTGGTGTGTTAAATTTCAAAAGGCTAGACTAAGTTCCTACCATTAGAGAATATTCCACACGGATTATACTACAGTCAAGGATGGAGGGAGAGACGGGTGGGATTTTCAACTGTTTGCCATTCCAGGTTTCTGTCTTCCCCGATGACAGGGACTCCCCACGCAAGTTGGCAACAAGCTGCTTTACTTCCTTCATTTTCCCTTTGGCATAGAATGCCTGTGTTTGATAAATGGCAGCTTTTGGCACCACCATCCGGGAAGAGCAGTTCTCAATCTCCGCAAAGATCTGGATTGATTCACCTTGAACGAAACAGGGAACATGCACATTAGATGGAAACAAGAGAATGCCTCCCACAATTCAGACATTACTACAAATTGGTAATATTTGTTTTACTAATTTGAGCAATGGTGAGAACAACAAACAGTTTCAGTGGGAACAAGATCAACACCAACAAGATTGTGGAACTATGTGTAAGCTTCATCCTATTCAAATCAACCGGAAAGCTCACATTGCTTCAAGGGATCTGAACTGTGCTGTATGTATAGCCCTTATAGTAATGTAGCTAGACAATATAGACACAGATATGATATTAACATATCAATCAACTGGTAGCCAGAACATTCTGTTTTGCTTAATCCAGAAAGTGCATATAACTGTCTTATATGACTAACTAACTAAAAAAAAAAAGGGGGGGAGCCCACTCCCATTAGACGTCATATTACATACCTGGGGTGTAGCCCTTCCTTTCAATTTTGGCACTTAAGGATATTGGGCCTGAGGTACAAAACCAGCAACAGAGAGTCTTTTCTTTTGTGCCTGCTTGGGGTGACTGAAAGAAAAACAAAAGAGATATATTCACAATTACATTTTTAGATCAGTGGAAATTATACAGCTCTATACACTTTGTAGGGTTGCTTCCAGAAAGTAACTAGAAGGTAACTAGAAACCCAGCTATAAAATAGAAAGAACCTTATAAAAGCAGTATCTGTTATTGTGGGTGGGTGGGTGGGTTGGACTTATGGTTGCTGTTCGCCTCCTTGCTGATCCTGCTAGTACATATGGACTACTAGTGATCAGTGCATGTTTTGGCAAAATTGACGTCTGTTTGGCTATTATGTCAACATGCCAGAGAGTGTGAACTATTTGTATGAGCAGTGGGCAAATTTTCTATTAAGTTTGCTTCAACATTAATTCAAAAGAGGACACTATCATACAGGGTAAATTAATCAGCTTTCTCTGCAGTCCTCACACTCAAATCAGTCTTCTTTCATTCAGACGGGCTGTCTAAGAGTCAAGGGAAAGGGCCAACACTCAGTGATAGAGTGCATGCTTTCAATGCAAAAGGGCCCAGGTTCTATGTCTGGCCCCTCCAGGTAGGGTTGGGAAAGATTCCTGTCTGAAACCCTGGAGATCCACTGCCAGGCTATACAGACAATATTGAGCTAGATGGACTAATGGTCTGATTCAGAATAAGGGAGTTCCCTACGTTAATCCTATTAACAGGGATAACAGCTCAAACCTACTCTATCATAACTCTAACCATGTTTCCTTGGACGTAAATCCCATTGATTTCAATGACATTTGCTTCTGAATATGTATGTTTAGTACAATAGATTACAATTTACAGCCAGATCCACAATTTAGTTAGGCTGTAGTTCTTGGTTTTAAGCCCCAAACTTCCTGCTTGATTCTATGCATGCTTACTCAGAAGTAAGTTCCACTGTGTTCACTCTTCTTTAGTGTCAGTCTGTAATCCATTATGCACCTGGAAATAAACCTCACTAAACTCAGTGAGACTTCTTTCCAGCTAAACATACATACGACTGGGATGAATGGTTGCAACACTAGCCAATATTTGGGAAGAAGAATATTGTGATAAGGGGAAGTTGCTTTCAGAGCGATGAATTTTGGATCATGGTGTTAAGTGGTGGAAGTTCAATGGGGAAAGGCTGTAGCTCAGTGGTAGAGCACATGCTTTGTATGCCGAAGGTCCCAGGTTCAATCTATGGCAACTCCAGGTAGGGCTGGAAAAGCTCTTGCCTGAAACTCTGGAGAGCTGCTGCCAGGCAGTGTCAACAATACTGGGCTAGATGGACCAATGGTCTGACTCAGTATAAGGCACCATTGTATGTTCCTATATAAGTATGTCCTTTTCATTTATATTCTAAGCAAGTGTGCTTAGGATCGTAGCTTTCGACTCACTGTATTAAACATAAACTGAATTAAAATGAAGCTTGATTGGAACCTTATAGTTGGACTCCAAATATATTCCTTAAATTTTCATCAAATTTCAATGGGATTTATGTTCAAGTAGGCAAAATCATATCCTTAGCCTGAAAGTCTCAAGACATTTAATCTAATGTGACCCCACAGAGCATTTATTGTGTGAAGTGATGTCCCAAGTAGCCTGCATTCTTGAACATTAACTTTCTTCAAGCCTTCCCCTGCCTATATCCATCAAAATCAATGAAAGCATCCCACTTGACAATGGGGTTAGGACAGTACCCAAATATAATGATATTCCCGTTGTTGTCCTACACTAATTGCAAATTAAGGGCCTTGTCAAAAACTCACAAAAGTCCACAGAAATATTCCTTCTGATTTTGTGGATTTTGATGAGGTCCTATATCCTCAAGATAATATGATAACCATAAGCAAAAGAACCCTGTTTCAATGGACTTTTCTTTACATGTTCTATGTTCACATATTTATTTTAATTAAAAAACCAAGAATGAATAAATGGTTTTAGGTCAGATTGAAAGAATCTTATAAGATCTTTAATGCATTATCAAAATAATTTTTTTATTATAACATACAGAAGTATGATAATTTCTCCCCACTTGATATGTAAATTATCAGTAGTATAATAATGAATAATGCACTGCAGTACAATTGTTTTACATTTCTTTGTCAAGCTGCAAAATTTTAAAGCTAAACTTTCTTACAGAAATAGAACTGTTCCATGTAAAAGTTAGTTAATCTTTTTTTTAAGAACAGTTAAAATACATTACTTTTTTTTTTAAAAAAAAGCAGCTCAAAAAGTACTTGATTAACCACTTACTGGTCGCTGGGTCATTATATTCTAGTACTTTAAGTATTTCACTTTACTTAATTATTGTTACATGTTTCGATAGTTCAGTGACCATTTATTGCTATTTTTTAATGCCAGAAACAAAGAATGAGTAATTCTGTCAATTCTTACCAGTAATGAAGGAGTGTTGATATCTATATGCTCAAAGACTGTAAATTCCTTCTTTAATTTTACTGGTAGAAGCCAAGGCCTGTGCAATTCTGCTTTCACCCAATAGCGCACACTGCCATGTCTGCCTTCAAATGAGGTAGCAAGTGGTCTGTTCAGGACACAAAGGTCAAAACCAAATAAGTCTGTATCTCTTTTGTTGTTTAATTTAAGTATAAACTCAATCCAGGTAATAAGTATTAAGTTGTACTGTACTGTTAATGCATCATACTATGTAATTAAGGATATTTTTGTAGGATTTTCACATTGAATTAGTTTGGGAGAAATATCTCTGCAGTTAATTGCTCAACAGGTCTACAGAGTATGACCATATTTGTGCTAGAATTGCACTGTAATATGCTACAAGGATACACTAACCCAACTCACAACCCAGTTAAACTGAAGAACTTGGATTTTCAGCATTTAGTCCCACTGAATTGGATGGGAACTAAACAGGCTTAAATTCAAGTTCCCTAGCTAGACCACACTAAGGATCAGGCCAAGAGATTCTTTAATCTTACAAGAGGTCACTTTTTATATCTAGGGACTAAGGAAACATTAACTATTAAAACAAGGTTAACAAATTGCTTTGAAATAGGTGACTTCCAAAACGGCCCAAATTTTAAGAAGACTAACTGTCCATAAATATTTTCAGTCAGAGTCAATGTCTGTAGATGATGCTCTTTCAATTTCTGTAGTGCCTGGTTATTTCGTAATAGTTAAAGGGATGTCCTCTTGTACACATAGGAAAGGAGTTTAGATAAACAAAATTATTTTCTCCAACTCCATTCTCTTAAATAAAGCTGCCTTTCATGAACATTAGAGAAAAGAACAGCTTTTTCTATACTCTTGTATTTTACTGAAGACAAACAGAAGTTCTGCTTAACCCATAATGATACCTTTATATTCCTTGGTATTATGAATCTACCTAGAATATTAGAATCAAAATGGCAAGGATCTACTAGTTCTATACATAACAGAACAATTGCTTTCGGCTAACAATTTAAACTCCGACTAATGCTTCTAAGAAACATGTTAATATACACACACACTGAGCTGATGGCTTTGATGGCTCAGCATTATTCCCATGCTAGTTCTGTAGCATACAAGGTTATCCAACCTTTCTTATGCCTTTTCCTCTTAGTTTGAAGAGTACATTTCTACAGGTTGCACTGCATAAGTAGTTTTAGTTGAGAATTTTCCTCTGGATGCTTTTTGCTCATACGTTTAACCATTTCTTTCTTTGAACAACAAACTCCATAAAAAAGAGTTTTCAAAAATAATAATATTGTACCTGGAGCAAGTGTAAATTCCATCACATTGCCTCTTTGAGAAGCAACGCCAAGCACCTGCAAATTCTAGAGGACAGAAAACTGCAGACACTCTGAATAAGCTTTAAATATGCAATACTGAAGCAGTGCCTGCATCATACTGTAGGTTATTATGTACAGCTTTCTTTACGAAAGTCTTCTCTTCCACATCTGTCCTCCCTAGTTTCCTCCAGTCACTTTCTATCCTTCATTATATATTTTCCATATATGTATCAATTAACTTCATGTTTGAACTCTATCTCTTATCTCCCACATTCTCTCATTTTCTTTGCCTATATGAATCAAAATATTTTCAGAGCTACCTTATAATTTCCTATTTTTAGAGAATGCATCAAGGCCATGATGCTTTTAAAAATGAAGGTTGTCCCCACCTTCCAAGCTTCTTCTCCTCCCATCCATCTGCCTTATTCTGGCCCTCTTCATGTAATTATTATCTTACACATGTAGAGCCATTGCTGGCATTAAACATGTCCCTAGTACTCATTGTACCCCATGTTGATCTGATTTATACCTTCTTGGCAGATATGTTTCAACAAGTTCAATTGAAGCAACCAGCTATACAGCTTTGAACGCCCTTAATTCAACAGGAAGTCATGCCAGCAGCTTTAAAAGGCCTAATAAGCAGTCCTCTATCCCACTTGTAACAAGTGAAATAGGTCATGGGCAGAGCAAGTCAAATATAATGGATGTGCAACAGGTTTTGAAAAGGAATTATTGACAGGAGAGCAATAATTGGTCTGATTTGTCATGGTTTTGTCACTCTTATTCAAAGCGACCTCTAAATACTTTATTAGGAAAGTGTCCTTGTAGCATGTTCAAGTGCAATCCCTGTGACCATTGAAAAGGGTTTCTTCTTCCCCCTGCCCTATCTCCATATAAGAGCTGTCTATAGATTTGTTGCCAATATGCTCCCTGACACCCTCATCACACAGTCCAAGTATACTTACGTCTGTGGAAGCTCAAAGCTGAATGCATATTCATGCCGTCCTGAATGAATGATGTGGAGGCCTTCTTCGGAATTATCATCATCTAGGAGGGAAAAACCCAATATGCTATTCCACCTGGAAACATTGCACACATATTATAATATATTATACAGAATACCTTGTACTGAATGGATTTAACAGAGGCATTACTAAAGAGGAGGGGCAAACTGCATAACCACAACCTAATTTGTGTAGGCCCATTGACCACATGTCCTTTTATTCCAGTAAGTGGTCTGTGATAATTCTCAAGAATAATTTTATCTTGAGTCACATAAAGAATTCTTTGTGTATCTTTCAATTCTTCAGGTACTTTAATTCAATAGCAGTTGTATTAATCCCTTCCTTCCTTCCCCTGTTGCCTTTCCCACTGTCTAAATTTAGGTCTTAAAATACTCAGGCTCAATATTGTATTATTTCAATGGAGTTATTAAAATATTTTAAAGAAATATCTCAAATAATCTAATATGTATGTGCCTACTACAGTATATTAATGGAGAGAAAACCAAACAGGTTTGTTATTGAGGTTTGCTTAGGAGCAGTATTCAAAAATAATACCAATCTAATACTAAGCAACTTATTAAGTTAGTATATGCCCCATTAAAACTTTCACGTAAGGTAATTAGGATGGGGTGCTTTCAAAGGGCACACATTAAAAATAAAACTTCCTTGACCTTTTAAGGACACAGTGAAAGTATCTAACAATTAACATTGTGACAAGTTGCTACATTCTATACAATATATGGAAAGGTTTCAAATAGTTTTTTTTTAATTGACTCTCATCTAAGGTACATTTTGAAGGGTGTCCCTTCCTTGTCCTAATAATTCCTGTTATCTTAAATAACCAACAAGGGAGGCCCCTGCACCCATGATCTTGGTCCGTTTACTGGCCTCAGTTAACTTTTTCTGAGGAATGGGCTTTTGCTGGAGTAGGAAAATGTGGATTCAAAGGTGTGCTTCTGGGTTGAGAAATGGGCCAGACCACCCCCCACCCTGCTTCGCAGGCATGCTCTTGAAGTTTCTTGGCAGAATAAGTTCAAGGGACTATTGTGATTACTGGCTGTGCCTACTAGCGATTCCACCTATTGTGAATCCTGGTGTCGCAGCAGCACCAACGTACATTAGCCACCACTGCTATCCAAGGCTTGGACCAATATTCCTATAAAACTAGAATGCATTCCTCAAAACGTGGAGATGGAAGCTGAATATATTCAAAAGGTCGTGGCAAAGAATAAAATGGGAGTATTAACGCACGACCATTCAGAGATGCAAAGAAATACTGGTGCCCTTGAATTATACGGGCAAAGGTCACACATTTTAGCTGGGGTAGCCCTCAGCCATTAAAAGGGCTGCCCGTTTGCCTCCCCATAGCCTCCTTTCTCACAAGATATAAGGTTTAATAAATCACATTGCAGGTAAGACACATCTAAAATGAGCTGCATCAGACTGTGCGGTAGGTTCATAGGCGTCTTCAGAATTTGGGTATCATTGTCGTAGTATTTTTTTTAAAAAAACGCATTTTAAAAGAGAAAAGGAATGTTTAATATACGTCTCTGTGTGTACCTTTTTAATTTTTTGAAATTTATTTCACGCGGGGATTTTATTCCATTTTATTATTAATATTTTTTAGAAAAAACCTTCCCCGTCTTTCCCTCGTTCTCCTTCCCTTTCTTTCTGCCAGCTCAGCAGTTTCCCTTCAGCCCCAGCAAAGAAGAAGAAGAGTAGTAGCAGCAGCAGCAGCAGCAGCAGCAGCAGCAGCAGCCTCCAAGCTGTGGTAAACAACTGCTGAGCTGTCAATCACAGACTAGACTCGAGCAGGAGAAGACCGGCCTAAACCGGTGCGAGCAGAGTTTCAGCCAGCCGCTCATATGCATACAGTATACATCGCACGCCCCAGCCAGCGTATTTGCTCAGCGGGCTCCGCCCCTCAACCGAACATGCTAGTCGTAGGCGTAATGGGGGAAACTGAGGGGAGGAGGCAGTGAGAAACCAGCCGCTCCTATCCCCTTTGGCTTCCGGTCTCCTATGCTGGCGTGCCAGCTCGCGGTAGTTCCCTTTCGGCTGCTCAGTACAAACGTGATAAAAGGCACCGGACTATCGCCACCATTACATTTAATTACAAAATAAATTAAAAGAAAGGGAGGGGGAAAGTGAAGATGGGTCAGGAAAGGAATGAGGTTCGCTTTTGCAAAGCTTATACACCGTCCTAGTGCATGGCTAAGGAGCCTTCTGCTTTGCTGAAGCTGGAGGAAGCAATTTAAGTAAATAGGAGAATCCGGGCCCCCACCCCACAAATCTCCTTGCTTGAAAAAGAAGAGAAAGCTTGCTCCTTAGTGTTGCAGGGCAAAGTTGTGCAATAAGTGGGGGTGTCTTTAAAAAGACTCATGTCTGCAAGGGAACACGGAAGCGGATCTGGGCACCTGCAAATTCCTAGGGGCAGCCCGGTCCCAGCAATTAAAATTATTTTTTGCGTAAGGCCGGCTGTGAGTTCAGGGGTGCAGGCACTAAGCCAGGCGACGTGCCGAATTACAAGAGCACCCAAATTCTTAGCATGCACGAGACCGGGGCAAGGCTTTCTCATGCGATGACGTCCAACTTTGCCATAAGCGAAAGGACAACCCCGTTTCTGGCATTAATTAAGATACTGCAGATATGTTGCCGGATCGGGGCCCTTCCGTCGTACGTGACAGTGTGCACATACACATCTCTTACTCCAACCCCACGCGGATGGAATCCACATGCAAGCAGCCATAACTGCGAAGACGCGCCAGTAAGCAGTTCATCAGATGTATTGATTGCAATCCTATGCACGCCTACTCAGGAGTAGGTCCCATCCAGCTGCCACAGGAGGATCACATAAAGATCGGGCAGCATAAAGGTCTAAACACAACCAGCCCCCGATTCCCAAATTGGTTGGAACTAGTTTCGGAACAGACATGGGAAGGCAGTGGAGAGCCCCGAAGCCTGCCTCGCAAGGTGCAACGGTAGGTGCGGGATCGGGCTTTCGCTGCCCAACGTGGCTGGAGTCATGGCATGGCCGGCGGGATCGCGCGCATGCGACTCCACGCGTGAAAGCCAGCCTTGCACCGCCGCCACTAAGTAGAGACAAAGGGGCGTCCGCCACGGGAGACACGTAGGAAGCAGGCTCGGGCGGCGGCGGAGATAGCACGCTGCTCGCCTTGCAGAGCACTGGAAAAAACTCCGAGACTAAGAACCCTGCCTCTTAATCTCTCCCCCTCCTTCTCGGCTCACCCACCTCCCAATCAAGGCCTGGCATTGCCTTAGCAACAGGCTAACAAACCCCATCGGGCCAATGACCACGGGAGCACTGGGCGGGGCTTCTGTGAGCATGCTAGGCTGAGGGGTTACTGCCTGCCTAGCTTGCCCAGCTAAGTCATTGAAACTCCTCTGTTTGCTTGGCTTGACTTGGCATGCGGCGGAGGGCGCTTACAGTCAAGCGAGCCAGTCGCTGACCGTAGTGGCACGTAGAAGGATGAATGAGTCCAGCCACTTCACAGAAGGGGCTCGTCCAAAGCCACAAGTCACCCCTGTGCCCTTTGTTCCTTCCAAATGCAGACACACAAGGGAGACTGGGTGCAACATTAACAGGTGCAAACAACTCTGGCCTTCTGAAAAGGCACGGAACGGTTTCTTCCGCTTATAGCCCCAACGATTTCTCCAAAGCTCGATCTGGTGCATGGTTATTTTTCCTCACTTCTCGTTTCAGATACTGGAGAGCAGCTTTAAGACTGCAAATACGAGAACAGTTTGCGCTTTACGCAGCAGCTAATTTTTTATTTTCAAAATATGTTTTACTCATAAGCAAATTCATAATGCAAGATTTGCCTTCTTCCACCTTTCCGACTACCATCGTTACACTGATTTCTTGCAATAAATAAAGATACTTGCTTTGGAAGCAATGTAATATGCTATGCAACTTCCTTGATAAAAAAAATAATCACCAAAGAAGCTCCTATAACCTCCCCGTATCTACAGTAAGTCTACTGCATGTAATCTAGCTATATATAAAAGAGCAAGCTGAAATTACATAACCAGTTTTAACATTTTCTTGTGCTAGGAATTAAGTCATCGCCACCACCTGACGCGTGTAACCAATCTGCTGTGAGGAGAAGGAGCACCCCCTCCCTTCTCTTCAGTACTGGTCCCAAACAGGATTGAACCGCTTCTAACAAAGGGTGGAAACTTCAGAAAAACAACCTTAGACTCCCTATACTTCCACATTGGTAACATTTGAAACAATGGATTAACAATCTGAAGCCCAATTTATCCCTTGACAATGTTTATCCCCATTTTCCTAACCAAAATTACTCTCCATTCGCAGAATTCTTTGCACTGACATTGGCCGCAAAACTCCCCAATTTAGAAATGATGCTCTAATTCGAAAATGGATTCATCTAAGTGGGGTCCCCCCACCCCAGACACAGCTTTACACCCGCCTCATTGAAAGAAGCATTATAGAATAAGAGGGCTAGTTTACCAACTTCCCTGAGCTTAGGTAAAACGGAATGCGGACCTACACGTGGGGTGCTGAATGCAAGTGTCAAAATAAACCGCAGGGAACCCTTAGCTTTTCTCCATCCTGAAGACATCGCCTATGAACTCGAAGCCTATAAACCGGTTCTTTGGTATTTTATTTTATTTTTGGCAGGGAGATGCAACCCCCCAATCAATTCCTTAAAAGAAAATCCTTATAAACTGCATGTACCGACGAAAGGGTCTCTCTAGAAAGCAGATAGAGTTGGAAGAAAAGTATTGTCTGGAAACATTTTGCAGATGCACCATGATCTATTGGGAGTTCAGTCCCTACAATCCCATATACACTCAATGGGTTTAAATAGCTATACATCCAAGGCTTGCAATGCTAACTAGCTTACTGGGGAGTAAGTTCCATTGCACTCAGTGGGGCTTATTTCTGAGTAATCATGCTTGGGCTCGCATAGCAGACTGCAGCAATTGAGAGAGAAATTGCCTTTTGAAATAGAAAATTGTGCGAACGTCATGTTAGAACATTTCATTAAAATGCAAACTTACCTCTTTCGTGCCCAATTAAGATATCCTTGTGGTTGAAATATTCTACTTCTTCAGTGTAATTCTGTGTGTAGGCAGTGTTGGATCCAGCATTTCTAGATTCAGTCCAGCGTACTTTTGCATGTCCTCTTGCATGGATTTTAAGCGATTTGACTCTAATTTCCCCAGTCACTTCTAAATTCACCCTTCCTGAGACTGTATCCCCGCTAGAATAGACGGGGACATTGCTGTCGTTAAGACAGTCAAAGATTATTGTCAAACTCTTCACCTTCCCCAGCACCATGTTGATTTTTTTCTTAATAACAAAGTCTATAAAAATATTCCGTAAGAAAAAAAGGGGGGAAGGGAAGAAAAAGTCAAGACCTCATATAAAAATGTGATCTTCACTTGACGCTGATCAATTTTCTTTGCCCTGCGAAAAAGACTGCGGGCAAGATCAGCGGCTTCTCTTATGAGCACTTCATCGGGATAGCTTAAAAAGTAGCGACGCTAGATGCTGCTCACAGCTGCTTTCCAGCTCTGTGGTCTCCTTACAAAGACGAGTGCTCGGCTGCTGCCAGCTCACTTTAAGCGCAGCTTTGTGAAAAACAACCCCGGTGCGCATGCGTGGCTCTGGTGCGTCTATTTCCCTCCTCTATACAGTAGGTGTACCACAGGCAGAGCAATGCAATCTCTTCTCTTCTTGTGCTCCTCGCCTGGATTGAAAACTACCTTGACCTCGAGGGAAACGTTTCATAGCCTAGGGGCCGGCAGTTTACAATCGTCTGCGGAAAAGAGTCGTTACTCGCTTGTTGTATGGTGAAAGCCAGAAAGGGTCAAAGAACTAGGCAGCTGATTCAGAAGCCTCAAATCTTTGCCTACCTCGTTGTGCTGGAATGAAGGGTTTAATGGAGGCAGGCAGGGCAGCTGTCTTTTAAAGGCTGTTCTGAATAATTCAGGGCCACATGTATTGCAACAAGCAAAATATTTGTGTGTGTTGAAAATAATCCTCAATGTACAAGGAATAAAGTTAACTGAGAAGTAGTGAAAGGATTAGCATCATTCCAAAGAAGGACATAGCAATCTATCAGAGGCAGGGAGATTCCTGTTCCAACACAAGTTTGAACTAAATAAAAGGCAAAGCAGTCCCATGTGAAAATAATTCTTCAAAGGCAAAGAAGAATGCTGCTGGTACATAAGCTTCCAAACCCACCTGCAAATATGAGATCTGCTATATGAAGGAATGTTCTAAAAAGCTCAGAGGTGGCTTACAAATACAGGCTTGTGCTGCTAAAGAATCCCAGTCCTCTATGATTGCTGTTCTTGTCATTACAGTTGGGGCTGGTGGTGTTCAGGGCAGGGCAGCTAACTGCAGGTGGAGCCAGGGGTCATAATAGACATTGCCAATAGTAGGCGGAGCCAAGGATCACAATAGGCAGAGCAAGTGTTAGGCGGAGCCAGGGGGTGACAATAGGACACCAAATGGTAGGCACAGTCAGAGATCACCAGTAGGCATAGCCAATAGTAGGTGGAGCCAAGGATCACAATAAGCAGAGCAAGTGGTAGGTGAGGCCAAGGATAACAGTAAGCAGAGCCAATAGTAGGAGGAGCTAGGAATCATAGTAGGCAGTGCCAATAGTAGGCAGCGCTTTCAAGAAACTTTAAAATCATCAGTGCCAAGAAGAGGGTGGGCTCTGTCCCATACAACAACCCCAAAGTGCTCTTGTGAACTCAGATTTTTCTGGTCCAGCAGCAAGTCATTGCTCATAGAAGACAAAATGAAGCCATTAAATATTATATAAGAATATGGTACTGTAGGTTTACTACTAGAGTTCTACCAGACCAGTTTTGCTCATTTTTGTTTTAAACTGAAGCTTGAGCAGTGTAGATCTGCAGCAAATTTTGAAATTTTGAGAAGTTCAAAGCTCAAACTTTGGGCAGCTCAGGAAGGGAGAGCAATGAGGCAAAGGGGAGGTTAATATGCCCCACACTGCGCATGTCATGTAACATGTGACACAGTGTGTGTATGGACATGTAATAATGCTTACTCCTGTGATCTCTTAGATTGCTGGGCCAATGAAAGAACAGGCACAGAATGTTGGGAAAAGGGCTGAAGAAATGTCAGTTGGTGATAGAGTAGAAGCTGAGCAGAAAGAGCTGAAAGGACACCAGAGGGAGAAGTGAGAAAAAATCTTACATCAGGTGTTTTTGACCTCAAACTTCAAGAAATGGTAAACCATCTATTTAAAAATAACATTCTCAGACTACAAGGCCCTGTGGTGACATGGGATTTGCACTAGTAGATGAAGACCGTGAGCACAAAGCAGAGGTGTGTGTGTGTGTGTGTGTGTTGTAGGGGTGGGGGAGAGAATGATCATACAACAAGGAAAAATACATTTTTTTGAACCCAGATTTTTCTGTTGCAACAGCAATACATTTTCAGAAGAGGAAACTGTTTAGGTTTTAAAAATTGGGTGGGGGGGGGGGGAGGAAAAATGAAAAACAAACTGTGAAGGGTAAGGGGCTTTGGGGCCCCCACAAGCATCCCCCTTCCATCAGGAATCTTCTACCATGCCTTTACTTGGAGGTACTCAATCATTCAGATCAGCCACCCTGGACTCAATAGCAAAAACTGTCTGGAGAGGAGAGTTAGGTGTCACAGTCACTGCAGCTCTCTTTTGAGATGCTCCCTTACCTGTAATGCACTGGAATTTCCAGCCTTGAGGAGAGAGTATGAGGCATCAAGCAGCAAGCAAGCCACAGGATTGGGTGCGGCCACATTCACCAATGCCCCACTAGCAAAGAGAGAGCACCCTCTAGCACTTGGTTTTGGTCACCTTGTCCCCTGTGCAGTGTATGCATGATCCAACCCCCAACCCCACAATGAATTTGAACCTGGGGCGGATCTACATTGCTGCTTTAAAGCGCTTTATAACAGTAGTGACAACTGTTTTGGAGTGTGTCCTGGGCCCCAACAGTTGTCACTACTGTTATAAAGCGCTTTAAAGCAGCAGTGTAGATCCTGCCCATGGCAGGAGGAATGCTCTGCTTCATTTCTCCAGTTTCAATTTGATTGGTTCAGGGAAACTAGTCAGAGGAAAATTGTGGGGTGGGGGATGAAGCAGAGGTTTCCTCCTGGCTGCTTTGGTTTAGAGAATGGAGTGTTTTGGAGCATGTGAACAAGCAGGAGGGGAGAGAGATGTGTGCGCAGAAGCAGACAGAACTGCTGCAGGAAAGTCTTCAAGCTGCCATGCAACCAAAAGTATTAGAGATACTTAAATTGTTAGAAGGAGAGAGAAAGTGGGCTCTGGCTAGGTAGACTTGGTGGCAGGTGTCACTCTGCTTGGCATTACCAATGGGCCAGGGCCTCCCCTGTTCTTAGATCTGTCCTATGCTGTTTTACAAGTCTTAATCCATTTGATATAACTAAGTAGATTTGATTAAAACTGAAGGAATGTGCTGCATACGAATAAGAATCACTTCACTGAAGCTTGTTCCTTTCAGTGCAATCCTCTGTATGCCTACTCAAAAGTAAACCCAATTGAGTTAGCATCATAGATGTGAAAGAACCTCACAGGTCATCTAATCCACCCCCCTACTCAGTGCAGGTGTGTATTGGATTGCAGCCTTTAAACCATTAAAAGACCAATTGCTTTCTCTTGAATTAGTACATCATTAGGCTGACCATCTGAAAAAGAGGACAGGGCTCATATAACTTTAACAGTTGTAGAGAAGAGGTAATTTCAGCCAGTGTCATTTGTATGCAATTAGTTCCTGGTGAAATTCCCTCTTCATCACAAGAGTTAAAGTTGCAGGGGCCCTGCCTTCTTTTGTATATGGTCACTCTAGTATAGTGCCTGCAACTTTAACTGTTGTGATGAAGAAGGGATTTCACCAGGAACTAATTGCATACAAATGACACTGGCTGAAATTCCCTTTTCTCTACAACTGTTAAAGTTACATGAGCCCTGTCCTCCTTTTCATATGGTCAGCCTATACATCATTCTTTACTTGTAATTGGCATTTAACAGTATTATGCAAACAAACATTTTAGTCAATAGGTACAAAGAACTCTTTCTAATTGTCATGATTTTCAGTGTAATCACTGACTTAAAAAGCTCTGGTATTTTGCCCTCAAATTATTTGTTTCCCATTGTTCTGCTCTGCTGCTGCCGCCTCCACCACCACCATTGCTCTCTCCTCGGTGCGATTGCCGGCTTCCTCTTGCGTGAGAGGAAGCCGGCAATGGTGATAGAGAAGCCAGCGATCATGCCCAAGAGTGGGCAATGGTGGCAGTTAGGACATGTATAGCCTCTGCTCCTGGGCCCTGGTAAGTCCAGCCCTCCCAAGCACTGCATGCTGCAAGTTGTAGGCTGTATGGAGGCCTAGGACTGTGCAAGGAAATGGCAGATCTGTCATAAAATGGCGGATCCACCATAAAATGGCGGATCCACCATAAAATGGCCTCCATGATTTGGACTTCTGAATCTGAGGCCCGAGGCTTGCACAGCCCTAACGTCAAGCCCTTCCTCACCTGTCTCCAACACACACAATTCCCTGGAATGACACCACGGCAGGATCTACAATACTGCTTTAAAATGGTTTATAGCAATGGTGACAACTGTTGGGGTCTGCTTGTTGTAGATCTGGCCCAAGTATGGGGCATTGTGAAGGATTCAAAATGGTGGTCAGCCTGTCAGAGCATTTGCTGCTGTTGTTACTTGCACTGGCAATGCAAAAAACAAAAGCTCTTAAGAAAAAGAAGAAAAGGATCTGTGCTACAACCACTGCAAATGGTGAGCCATACCCACTTCTGAGAAACTGTTAAGCAATTTCTCCTCTCCTCTCCTAGGAGAAATTTGATGAAATGGTCCTCCCAACATTCTGCTCACAGTAGGGTGTTAGAATTTCCGGAGACCATATACAGCTATATTCTGAAGAGTAGGGATGCTGGAGGAATTATGTGTGGTGTGGGGTTCCCACATACTGGAGTGAACTTCACTGATTTGCAAATTGGAACACGGTTATATCTGGAATCCTCACTCCCGCTGAAAGCTATGAGTTTGTCAAATGGACTACCTTTTAATATTTAAAAGTTCTTTTTCTTTTCTTTTTGGTTTTACAACCCCCCCCCCCCCGAGGTTTGGAGCTACTAGAAAGCAGGCAGCTGCCATGTGGGTTGAAATGGGGCCTCAAATGCCCGTGGGAGGGATGCTACATAATGAAGTACCGTCCCTGACAGGGACATTAAAAAGAAAAAGAGAAAGCTGCAGCTCTTCTATTCTGTACAACACCATAACTTACCATTCTTCCCAGGGGCATTTTAGCCCTATTTCAACCTGCATGATAGCTGCTGCACTTTCTAGCAGCTCAAAAAATGTAAAAAGCAGCTCGCAGACCACCTCACGGACTTGCTATTTTAAAAAGAATTTCAGGCAGATTAAAATAAATAAATTCACACATGTTAGTGTAAATGGAATGGAATAGACTTAATATCAATCATGTGTGAGACTGATGTGGACTAAATCTAGCCTGATCTGTCCATCTCTACTAAACAGTGAGTTGCTGGCCTTTCTCTAGAACAGAGCGGTTATGCTTGTGCAGTTAAAACTAGGACTGATAGCTTGACAGAAAAAAAACGTGCTTTCTTATGCGACATGCTCTCTGAAGAACTACCAGTCCCAGAGTTCCTTGTGTGTAGGACGGAGGGAGAGCTGGTAGGAAGGACATAATAGGGTGACCATATGAAAAGGAGGACAGACCTCCTTAACAGTTATGTAGAAAAGGGAATTTCAGCAGGTGTCATTTGTATGCCTGCAACACCTGGTGAAGTTCCCTCTTCATCACGACAGTTAAAGCTTTAGGAGCCCTGCCCTCTTTTGTATCTGGTCATGTGCATCTTTTTTCAAATGTACACACCAATTGTGTACATTTTAAAAATGTATGCAGTTTCTGTCATTGATAGTGTGTTCATGCACATTTTCAGAAGCTATGCATTTTTCTTTGCATTTCTCAAATGTACCCATTTTTTGAAATCCTTTTTGTTTGTTTGTTTTGTGAATAAAGGGAGCTTGGAAACATAGAGATTTCAATCATAGGTTGTGTTCAGGTCAGCATTCAGTTCTGGGAGGTGCAAACCGGATAAATTATGGCAAAAACGAACTGCAACTAATTTCTCATACATAGCTGTAGTTTTTGGCCATAAATATCTGTATCTATATATCTACACACACACACACACACACACATACCATACTACCATGTCTGGCTATAAATAATGAGATTCTATGTTCAGTTTCACAAAATAACAGGAAATATGCAGAATATTACAGAATAAAAATTGACAAATTGAACATAGGTCAAGAAAATGGCCCTGTTCAGAAGACAACTTAAACCACAGCTTTAACCATGGTGAATAAGGCAAAAAGTCTTATTCACTGTAGTTTAAGCCATGGTTTAAGGTGTCTTCTGAATGGGGCCAATGACTAATAATTGTAACTAACAAACTAAAATTAATGATAAAAGAAATAGATGAGATTATATATATATGGGTTAGGATTGTATTATGTGTGTTGGAAGTGGGCTGCGTCACAATTTTATATTGGACCCCCTAAAATTGATGCTTGAGTTCCACTAATTACTTATTTTGTGTTTTCTCAGAATTAAGCCCCACTGAGTTCAGTGGAGCTTACTCACAAATAATTCAAAGCCTTTTGCAAAAACTTGCAGAGGATCATACTGTTGAACGCAGTGGGACTTATTTCAGAGTAAATGTGTTGGAGATTGTGCTATAAAAGTTTAGATACATAGAACTATTAGTTCAAAAAAGTGATTCCTATTATCTTATCTTGGTTGACATCTGGTGGAAATTCCAGTACATTGGAAATTACTCCAATGTACGTAATATCAAGGTGGTTTCTGTGCCACCTTGTGGCAAAATTGGTGGATATAGATGTAAGGTGGTCATACGTTTCATAGAATTTGATAGAATGTACATGTATATAACAAATGTAGAATTTTAGGTTATCTGTCTAGAGAAACATTTACATGATCTCTTGCCTAAGACTAGAATAAGCTGTGTTGGATCAGAACATAGGCTTATGTAGTCCACATTCTGTTCCCACAGAGGCAAACCTGATGCCTATGGGAAGCCCACAAGCAGGACATGTCACCATAGCACCCTACTGCTTGGGTTCCCAAGCAGCTGGTATTCAGAGGCATACTGCCTGTGATGCAGGAAGTAATATATCATGACTTGTAGCCATTAATAGTGTTATTCTCCATTAATTTATCTAACCCCTTTGTAAAGCCATTCAAGTTGATGGCTATCACTGCATCTTGTGGTAGCAAATTCCCTATTTTAATTACACACTGTGTCAACAAGTACTTCCCTTTATATCTGCCCTGAAAGTCCCACAATTCAGCTTCATGGTTATAGTATTATGAGAGAGGGAGAAAAACCCTTCCCTATCCATCTTCTCTGCTCCATGTAGAATTTTCCATACCTCTGTCTATCATCTCTCCCCTTTTTTTTCGAATCTAACCCCCCTCCAGCTCTACAGTATCCAGTAACCAGAGCTGTACACAGTATTCCAAGTGTGGTTGCATCATAGATTTGTATAAGGGCATGATGATATTGGCAGTTTTATTTTTGGTTTCTTTCCTAATGATCCCAAACACTGAATTTGCCCGTTACACAGCAGCCTCATGTTGAGCTGATGTTTTCATTGTGCTAGCCACCACAGTCAAGATCCCTTG
Organism: Anniella stebbinsi; assembly: GCA_029215795.1. Lineage (NCBI taxonomy): Eukaryota > Metazoa > Chordata > Lepidosauria > Squamata > Anniellidae > Anniella > Anniella stebbinsi. Next base: position 48,256,022 of record JARDYH010000002.1, read on the forward strand.
ATTCTCTTCCTCTCCATTTTATCCTCACAACAACCTGGTGAGGTAGGTAAGGCTGAGAGTCATGACTGGCCCAAAATCACCCAGTGAGCTCTATGGCTGAGCAGGGACTTGAACCCAGGTCTCCCCAGTCCAACATTCTAACCGGGTCTCCAACATGTTTTCATCACTTTTCCCCATTTTTGAGATCCTGCATATATCTTATGTTTTCACTTTTGTGATCCCAGTAGAAATCTTGTTGCTGACAGATGTCATTAGGGCTATTGAAAAACATATACCACAGACCTGTTCTTGAGCAGCCTTTCCCAATCTGGTGCTCTCCAGACGTTTTAAATTTCAACTTCTATCATCCCCAGCCAGTCTGGCCAATGGTCAGGAATGCAGCGAATTGCAGTTCAAAACTTCTGGAGGATACCGGGTTGGGGGAAGACTGTTTTTGGGCTTCACATCATTGCCCAAGCCAAACTTCCTCAAGTCAGTGAGGTCTTGCTTCAGAGGGCTGCTTCCTGTGTGGGTTTATCTCTTTCTGCTGTTTGACAATAAGCACAAAGAAATGACGTTGCTACTCTTTATGTTGGCGGTGCCTGTACATTTGCTCTGATTCAATAGCAAATGTACAATTTGCTTTGACAATTAAGTAGAAAGGAGAACTTCAGGTGGTGTTGGTTCTTGTTCCTCTGTAGTTTTGAGGAGCAGTGGTTAAGAGATTAAGCTGTGAGCCATGAAATACTTGGTTCAAATTTCACCTGCACCATAACTTCTGTAGGTAGCCTTAGACAAGCCACTTTCTTTCAGGCTCAGCTACTTGTCCGTATTATGGATAGGAAGGTTCTGGCTTACCAAACAGGGTTGTTTTAGGGATTAATGAAATAGTTTTCATGAAATATTTTAAGGATTTAGCATATAAATTATAACTATTATTATGTTTAAGAGAGAAGAAGGTGCATCTCTGCAAGCCTTCCTTCCGCTCGGTCAACCATATGGAACGGAGGACAAGGTTCATGCAGCTTTAAATGTTGTGTTGTAGAGAGAATTTCACCAGGTGCTGCATTCATAAAAATCACACCTGCTGAAATTCCCTTTTCTATACAACTGTTAAAGATACAGGAGCCCTGTCCTCCTTTCCATATGGTCACCCTAACTATAGTTATTAAAAGTACAAGAACCCCAACTACTTTTCAGTCTCTCTGTGCTCACTGTTTCATTACGGGTTAAAAGATAGTTAGATATTAACATATCAAGGGCACACTCCTATGCATGTTTAGACAGAAAAAAGGCCTACAATTGTCTAAACATGCATAGGATTGCCTTTGTCTTCACTGCTAATATGGCTTCCGAGAAAATAAAGTGCTGGCCAATAAGTAGTTTCTTTGTACATGATCGTATCAGTGTAAAACATCAGAAGGTCTAGCTTTTAGCACCATGACACTATGCTGAAAGAAGCTGCATCTGTTGAATGTTTATCCTCAATGTAATAATAGTATATTTATATTCTCTCTGCAAGTTATAGGATGTCCTTTATGCTGAAACAAGATTGCTTCTGCCTAAATTCTTAACATCTCCATTCATTCATTCTCTTCTACACAAAATTTAAAGGCACAGGAGTTCATGCTGCATTGGATCAATTGATCTTATATGTGGCTCCAATACTGTAAAATGCACCTATGGATTTGCAGCCCAATCCTATGCATATTTATTCAGAAGCAAAAACAACTTGGGAGGTCCTCAACTCAGCAATAGAGCACCATACTTAGCATGCCAAAGGTACCAAGTTCAATCTCCCTCATCTCCATTTTTAAAAAAAGACTTGTGTAGCAAATGATGGGAAAGCTCTCTGTCTATCCTGGGGAGTCGCGGCCATTTACAGTATACAATACTGAGCTAGATGGACCGGTACCATGACTCAGTATAACACAGCTCTATATATTCAACTGCGTTAAATGGGACTGCAGGCTTGTGCTTCTTGAAAAATATGTTTTTCTTTATATAAACCATTTTGGTATGCTACATATTATTTAAATATTTAATATTTTAAGCTCTGTGCTATTGTTGCCTGTGCTATGGAGGAGCAGAAATGGTACACTGGACCGAAAGAACAGTCAGCCCTCGATCCTTGCTCAAAGTTACCCTGGCTGTACAAAGGACAATCTGATTTTTCCATTACCATACTCCAGTATGAAACTGTTCCTTGGAACTGTTAAATTAGGCCTGGGAAAACTGAGGACCAGCAAGATATCGGTGGCATCCAATAAAATAATCCAAAGGGCTAAATGATAGGAGGACCAAGGATATGATTGACCAAGGATATGAGGATGAGGCATCTGCAGCTCAAAGTTAGAGGTCAAAGGCTGCCATTGGACCAGTGACTACAAGACTATACCAAAATGCCAGGAGGAGGAAGAAGTCACACTTGCCTAATCTTGGATTTAGTACTCTCAGGTTTGGTTTAGTTCCAAGTCTATTCTTTGAACCTACATTGTGCATGACTAAAATGCTCTTTGGTGTGTTTAGGTCAGAAAGGCCATGCTGAAATGCCAAAAAATATATATATGAACATTTGTCGGACGTTCCAAGCTTATGGTCCCTTGTGCTTTTCCTGTTTGTACCCTCAGCAGGCTTTACACCCACAGCAGTTCCAGGAGGAACAGAACAGTAGAAAACAGGTTTCTACTGGAATGCATGGATCTTGTACTACTTAAGCCTAATACAGTGGAAGAAACAAGTGTATGGTACCTTCAAACGTTAGATGACCTCATCCCACTGCACTCACTTCTTCTCTTTCCCACTGTTCTCCCTAGCATAAGGTGATGAAGCGTGATGAGAAACCTAGATTAATAAATATCATGGTGAGTGTTGGCTCTGTTTCTGGTTGCCATCTTGGCTAAGTTTTGGATCCAGCAATCTGCCTATAAGCTGTTTGGCACTGTCACTTACGCAATTTCTTTCCCTGAAGTCTGTTCCTCACTCAACATAACTGAGTTATTGGGGTTGAAGGGAATAGTGATTATCTATAAATATGGGTCTTCCTCCCCGTAGGGTGGCCAGATGTCCTCTTTTGCCAGAGGACAGTCCTTTATTTGAAGGGCTACCAGAGGACAGTCCTCTATTTTGGAAGTGTCTTCTATTTGAAGAGCTGTTTAGTCCAAGTCCAGTTTAAAGATACAGAACCATCAGAAGGCAGAACTGGGCCTTGAAGCTGCCCATCAACAACACTTGGATAGCTGACTGAACAGGCAGGCACACAGGTCACCTGGTCACCGCTTTCTGCAGTATGAGGGAATGTACTATATTTCTATTTAAATTAGAATATTTCTAAACTTTCATCTAAACTTATAAACTAGCATATGCAAATGTTTATACAAACATTAACAAATGAATTGTCAAAAAAGAGGCTATCCATCACCAAAACTAGAGGACATTTTTTTGGTGATGGATATCCTCTTTTTTGACAATTCAAAAGGCGCCACTCTCTTTTTTGACAATTCACAAGCAGCCACCCTACATTTTAGGAAGGGAACATCTGGTTAAGAACTGAGGGCATGCATTGAAGCTTTTTATATAGAGTATATAAAACTTGTGCAGGCTACAGCAGATGAGGGGGAAGATTGCTGATCTATTGTCTGTAGAACATACTGTCCTGACTTGAATCAATGACAGTTTATCTATATGCGTTACACTTTTCTCTAATTCTGGGTGAACATGCATAGGATTCTACTGTAAATTTCTCAGAAATCAGCCCCAGGGGAATTATGAGGCCTACTCCCAGGAAAGTGAGGGGGGGTAGAGTTATAGCCGTGATGCAGAACCTCAGGACTGGAGGCCAAATCTGCCCCTCTAATCTAGACCTCCAGGGTTCCCCAGATGGTCCCACTCGCTTTCCCTAACTCCTGATCATTTGGTAATTTTCCAGCTTTTGTGCAGTTGTCCCCCCCCCCCCCCATTCTAAAAGGTTGAAATACTTCTTAGGCTTCGTTACTGGCAGTAGGAGCTTTAAGCTATAATATGTTGGTATTTTGGTCTAACCCCTTTCCCCCTGCCTTCTTTTGCCTTCAGCCACATCCCCCCCCCCCCGAACGAACTTCTCTGAAATTGAATTTGGCTGTTGGGCTGAAAAAAGTTCAACACCCCCGAATTCAGCACTTGGACTGAAAGAGGTTCAAGAAAAGAAGCAAAATCCAAAATATTTATATCAAGCCCATGTGATTGGCCAATTGTTTATTGACCTATTTTCCATAATTGGACTTACCTTGCTGCCACCATAACATAAATTTTGAATCCTATAGGTGTCTTCTCCCTCTCTCATCAAACAATTGTAATGTTGCCCTGCCACCTGGTGGTGAACTCTTGATATTGATATTTTCTTTCCACTCACAGTCACACCACATCTGGTTTCATTATTATATTTTGTGCTGGGATAGTGTTGCACTAGAATAGAATATATAAAGTGCAGGTGGTATTTTTTTAAACATAAAATTGTCATCCAAATGGGGATATTATGTTACTTAATTAAAAATATAATAAAACAGTTCATTGCTTGGTTATACCACCACCTGCTGTTATACTGAAAAAGTAAAAAGTGATAGAGAATCATATAACTTGCCTTCTACAATCTGGCACTTCCTGATGTGTTGGTCATAAGGATGTCAGATAAATCTGCAACAGATTCAAATGAGTTTGGATTTCTGCAATGGACCAGCTTTTCTGAGTCACACAGATTCCGTAAATTTGCAGACTGTTTTTTCTCAACTGGGGGGATTTATGCTAATGCACATTACAAGTAGAACAAAATTTTGATTAAAAAATATGGTTCCATCAATGAGTGGGTGACGGAACGAAAGACGCCTGACAATCTGCTCCTTTTCTTGAACAAACAAAGACAGAACACATTTAACAAAATCTGTAGAGCCCTAGTAGAATGATTGAAGTTGTAGTCCAATCTGTAGAATGATTAGAGTTGCAGTCCAATGAATTCAGAGGCTGCCGAGTAGCCAATGGAGGACAGTGGATCTTCGCCTCTGTGCTCCAGCTGTCTTGCATTTCTGCTAGATGGATGATTTTGCCTATCTATCAGTGGCACCTCGGAGAGGGAGGAAAGGAGGCTGGGGTGGCCATAGGATAGGTCATAGTGCAGCTGCCCCAGTCTCCTCCCCTCCTTACCCCTGGGAACGCCCCCTTTCCCTCATCTCTGCATTCCATTTTCCAAGCACAGAGAGGTAGCCAGCTCAGTGCTCTCGGCACTGAGGGGAAGGGAAGCAGAGCCTGGTTACTGGGCTCTGAGGTTGGAGCCCCGTCTCTGACCTCGGAGCCAGGAAACCAAACTATTCTGCCCCCGATGCTCCCTAAATCACTGAACAGTAAATACGAAAGAGATGTTTCTCTATGAATTGGTAAACAACCTCCTGACACCCGTTAGAATAATGATTGCAAAAAATTGGAAAGGGCAACAAAGTTATAAAATAGAAGATTGGTATAAAGAAATTTGGGATATAGCATTGAATGATATGTTGACATGTAAAATGAAAATAATGAGGGGAATGTCCAGTAAGAGTGATTTTGGAGATATATGGTCTCCCTTTTTGGAATATGTTTTAAGATCGGGGAAGGGACAATCGCCTTCAAAAGAATCATTACAATTTTGGAAGGATGAGTAGGTCTCGGGGGGGGGTGCACGGGGGTAGTCGAGGGTATTAGTTTGTTTTATATTATGTATTATGTGTATGTTTGTTTGTTTGTTGAAAAATTAATAAAAAAATATTTTTTTTAAAAAAAGATGTTTCTCTATACTCATTTGGCATTCATACAAATGGTAAATAAATGTGAAAAACCAGCTTGTTTTTTTGTGCCTTCCTGCCTGCCTCCCTCTCTGTGAACACTGTGAATATGATAACCCACCAGTTGGAAGGGATGAGGTAATAAAGGAGCTATGAGCTGATTGGCTGCTTCAAACCCTCTACTACGGCAATGGGTGAACCTGACTTAGTGTTACTTCCCCCTCTCAGAGGCAGCCGCCCAAAATGGTGAGAGAAGGATGTCCTTAGGAGCAGGAGCAGATGCTCTGATGTCATTCACAGGAAGGAAGAAAAGAGAGGAGATGCCTCTGCCTTTCATCGCCTCTCTTCCAGAAGGTATTCTTTTAGTACAGTGTTTTTTGGATTAAAAAACGCTATGTCAAAGGTTCACTATTATGAAAGCAGTCCCAAAATCAGGTAGCTAGAATCTTTATAGAATTTAATTACCTCCCACCCTCCAGCTACGAGGGCAAAGAGGCCATGTTTTTCAGTTCAGCTGTTGCATTCTGTACTTGGAAGTGTGATTCAGTTTGCCCCAAAGGAGCAAGAGTAGAAAGCAGGAGAGCCTGGCAGGTTGGCCAAGATTAACCCTTATGAAAAAGGGTTGGCAAAGGAACTTGGTTTAGGTGGACATAGGGTTTAACAAAAAGCATAGACAATGGGAGTCCTGCAAAGTGGTGGTGGGCAGAATTAGTTGGGACATTGCGAGGCATTTCGTCTTTGAAGAGTGTGGCCTTCATTGTGTCTCTACTGATTTTCCAGTGTCCTGGATCACATGGAGAGCCTCCACTGCTACAGGGCAGTTTTCTCTTCAGAGCGACACTCTCCACAACTAGATGGTGATGGAAACACAAGAGGAAGGAGCGGGGCTAGCACACTTCCTCTCCTCACGCATTTCTTCTAGTCGAATTTGGAATGCCTGAATAGGGCTAAAGTCATTCACGTCTTTGTGTGCAGCCAGTTCCGTCTCACTAAGTTTCAGTTATACCTGTCAAGTCGTCTTTGCCTTCATGCATTAAGAGTTCAAGTTTGTTCTGTTTGCTTCCCATACTCTGGGCATTAATATATAGACATCGAAGACCATGTGCTTTATGGTCTGGCTTCTTTCCTACATTGTGAAGACTATTTTTGGGCACTATTGGTGCTCTTCTCTCTGTTATGGTGCATAAGCCTTTATCCATTGTTGCCTCCAAGTTTATGTCTCCCTCCTCCTTAGGGTTCAGTTTAAATCTCTCCTGATGAAGTTCTTCATTCCCAGCCCTTGTGAGGTGCAACCCGTCCCTTGCCAGCAGCCAATCTTCCAAGTAGCATAGCCCATGGTCCCAGAATCCAAATCTCTCACACCGGCACCACCTTTGTAGCCAGTCGTTCACCCGGAGCATTTTTCTTTCCCTTTCTATTCCTCTTCCAAGAACTGGGAGGATGGATGAGAAAACTAACTGGGCCCCAAAATTCTTGAGTTTCCTTCCAAGAGCTTCAAAGTCTGATGTGATTTCTTCATAGCTCCTCTTGGCAGTATCGTTTGTTTCCACATGGATGAGAATAGAAGGATATGTGTCAGTGGGCTTTATGAGCTTTGGCAACCCTTCAGTCACATCTCTAATCTGTCCTCCAGGGAGGCAGCATACCTGGTGAGTCCATGGGTCTTCACAACATACTTGGGTTTCAATCCCACACAGCAGGGAGTCTCCCATAGTGGCTACTCTTTTCTTCTTGGTCACCTGACCTTCTGCCTCTTGTTCACTGTTGCACGGGGTCCCCTGTAATTCTTCCTCTGCAGGCTGTCATCCAGTCTCATCCTCCAGTAGCTGAAAGCAGTTACTTAGTGGTTCCACTGGTGCAGAGTGTCTTCTAGTTCTTCTGTCACCCTTTTCCAGGGAGTTTCCTCTTCGTTGGCTTTCCTCACCTCAGCATTCTCCACTTCTGCTTCAGCTTGCTGTTGCTCTTCCACCTCCTGTGCTTCTTTTTGCTCTTGCAGTTCCACAGTTCTGTCTAAGAACTCTTCGTGTTCTCTTATTCCTTGGAGGGTGGACACTCGCCGCTCAAGTACTCTTTCTTCCAGTAGTGCAACCAGCTTGCACTTGTTGCAGGTGTATGCCATGTGGATCTCAGGCAGGAACACAAAGATTGCACACACTTTGCAGGTCACCACCACTGGAGACTGCTTTCCATCCATTATATGCTATAGAGGAAGAAAAGACAAAAGTAGATTTGTTAACCTTCCTGTCTAGCTGTTTTTCTCCTTTTAAAAAGAAAATTAACAAAAAACAAAAAAGAGAAGAAAATGGTACTGTTGTGACCTACCAGTTGGAAACCAAATATTAACAGTCTGGTTATCAATCATTTTTGACAACATCTGTAATATTTTGATCAGGAGCATACAACTTCCCTGTTAAAACAGCTCCACTGGCTTCTGGTTTGTTTCTGGGCACAATTCAAAGTGCAGGTTATGACCTATAAGGCCTTATATGGCTTGGGTCCAGGTTATCTGAAAGACCATATTTTCCCTTACGAGCCTGCCCATCCCCTGAGGTCTTCAGGGAAGGCCCGTCTCTCACACCACCATCACAGGCATGGCAAGTAGGGAACGCTCTGGAACTCCCTCCCCAGGGAAGCTAGATTGGCTTTCTCCCTGGTGTGCTTTCGGAGGCAGGCTAAAACTTTTCTGTTTCAGCACGCCTTTGGGGAGTAGTTTGGACCTCTGTTGATGTGTTATGTATATCTTGGATTTTAATTTTATTTTTTGTATTTAACATATTTTAATATTGTACTATGTTTAATTATATTTGTAATTTTTGTGTATCTCTGTTTTTATCTGTACATGCTTTAATTTGTAAGCCACCTTGAGTCAAAGTATTGGGAAAAAGGCGGAATAATAATAATAATAATCCACTCCTAGGATATTATGAAATGCAGGTCAAGTGAAGGGAGGGACATAGAATTTTGAGAAAGAGCAAAGTGGGAAATGCAGTTGGAGGCAGTTGGGAATAGGGATACCAAAGCCTTGGGGTGGGAGAGTGGAATGGAAAATTCAGGGGAAAAAGAGGGTTTTCCGGATTTTTTTGAGGTCTTTTTAATATTTTCCTGAAAAAATGAAAAATGTTGGATTATGAAATGTTTTCTCTTAGAATTATGAACAAAATGTTTAAGACATATTGCTACCTCACCTTTTCTCCTCCAAGATGATTTTTAAAAACGATTTAACAGGAAGACTGTGATGTAAGATCATGCACACCATCAGATTATTAGAAATTCCTTGCACTGAGAACAAGCAGTATAGTATAACTCTCCAATGTTAGATTTCTTAGAGAGCAATCCTAGGGCCCCTAGACAGTGTCTGGGGGAACGAGGGTGGGGTGAGATAGGGTTTTTCAGATTCCTGGATCCTAGGCAGAAAAAGTCTTCCAACACTCAGCATGAAATGCTGAGAGTTGTAGGACGTTTTCCTGCCCAGACATGCATAGGATTGTGCCCTTAGAGAATAAAAATTCCTATGTCTATGGTAGACATATACGACACCCAAATCCAAGACATATTTCTGCACCTAAGGGTGCTACCATCTTCATGAGATGAGTATACAGGGCCTGTAATGAGACTGTTTCTGTTTAAATAATACAGTTTCTTTCATTTACTACAAAAATCTGTGGTTTCTATTTTCAACGTTTATTCTTTTCTACTTCGCAGATGGGAAACATCAAAATACATGTGAATTTAGGTAGCAAAGGGTGCAGCAATTTGCAGTCTCATTCTCTCTCTTATTGGGTATGTTCACAATTTTGCTTATAGACAAGTAAAGCATTTTATATTCCACTTGAGATTGCAATCCTTCGCATTCTTACATGAAAATAAGCTCCACCAAACGGAGTGGATCTTACTTCTGAGTAGGTGTTCCTTCCTTCTCCAAATACTTTCTCCCTACTGTTATTAGACTTGGAGAAAAGCCTTCCATTGATGCGGATGGAAGGCAGGTTGTTTTGGCAGCAGGTTGGGGATAAACCTAAATAAAATGGTTAGTTCCATGCTTTCTCCTCCAACTCCACCTAAGAAAACTATTTTCTTCATGGATCCATATACCCATTTGAAATCATTTGAAAAACTTTATTAGCTAGTATTGAGTGCCACCCAGTGGTTAAATTCAGATAAGACATCTGTTAAACCAGTCAGTTTCAAAGAAGTATTGTTTGCCTAACACTCTAAAACAGAATACGCACATCAATAAATGCAACAAAAATGAATCTCTTAACCTGAGTCTGCAAAGTGATGTGCTTACCCACTATTTTAGATTTCAGTAGTAAATGAAGAAGTAAATACAATGTGTAATTTTCCCTACTCTCTTATTTTTCTCGGTTTGGTGCCCATGGCTTTGTGCAGAAAAAACACTGGCCTCCATGAGAAAGTCATGGTTATTAGTTTGCATTCCACACTCACCTGTATTAATCCATTACATTGTTTAAAAGGGGTTTAAAAATATTTTTATTGAACATGTTTACACAAAAAATAATAAATCAAAATCAAGGTAATAGTCCATAAATGTCACTTGCTCTTCTTTTAGGTAAGTAAGAATCAATTTTATTTGAAAGATCACACCATCCTCTTTTAAAGTAGTCTTCCCCAACATGGTATGTTGGACTGCAACTCCCATCATTCCATGGGTGGGAACGGTGGGAGTTGCAGTCCATCACATCTGAATAGCACCAGATTAAAGGCTTCGCAAAACAGCAGTTAAGTACAACTTTTTGATGTTTTGGAACTAAAATAGAGAGTGTTCGTGTTACAATTTTTAAAATAATATTTTTGAGGTCTAGAGTTATCTGGCACATTTTCTATGAATGTCATCCAGGAAAGTCATAGGTCCCATATACTTGGTGAATCAGTATCTCCAATTTGTGCTGTGGCACATATTTTGTTTTGTCTTTGGTATGTTTTGGGGGATTACTTTGTTTCCAGTTATAAGCCATCTTTCCCTTACCTAATGTCACCCAAAACTTCTGGAGAGCAACTCCAGTCACCTCCAGCCAGCATGGCCAATAGTCAGAAATTCTGAGAGTTGTAGTCCAAAATATCTGGAGGGCACTAGGTTGGGGAAAGCTCAGCTGTTTGTGATGGTATGGGTTTTCATCTGTATGTATCCAATTAATTAAAGTTGTATGAAGTCTAGGCTGCAGCTGGTTGTGCTTGTATTCCAGTAAGTTTAAACTCACATATTAAAAACTTACAAACCAAAAGCTTGGTAAAGTAGTACTGCTTTATTCTGGTACCTAAAGATAAATACTACGAGATGTAGTGATACTGTGATGGCTGCTAATTTGGATGCCCTTAAAACAGAGTTAGACAAATTCATGGAGGATAAGGCTATCAATGGCTAGCAGTCCTGATGGCTGTATAATATCTCCAGTATCAGAGGCATTATGTCTCTGTATACCAGTTGCCAGGGAACAGGAGTGGAAGGGTCCTATTGGATTCATGTCCTACTTGTAGGCTTTCCACAGGCAGTTGGCTGGACTCGATGGACCCTTAGCCTTATTCAACTTGGCTCTTATGTTCTTAAATAAAAGCATCAGTCAGAACACCTTGCTTGGGATGAAATTCCAGAGTCATGGAGCATCATCACACAGGGGAAAATCACGTTTGCTTACTGGTGCTTCTCTGCCTGTGCGTTTGTTCCTCATTACTTCCTCTTTTGAAAGAGGAAGTAAACAATGTGCACGTGGCCCATTCAGTGGGCCATTTTGATTCTGCTGCTTCTCCATGGGAGCCCACAGTCACACAACGGTGGAGTCGGAACATGTTGTGTGGTGAGTATCTCCTAACAACTCAACCGTTGAGTGTTCACATTCCGTAGAGAAAAGTGTTGTGTGAACTGAGCCAAAGACACCTCTAGGCTGCTTCTCATTTTCAGAACAATGGTACACAAGGAATATAGGGGGATAAGCATGTCCTCTTTTAGATTCCCTCAAAATGTCAAGTCTGCTCTTGCACTACAATACAATCCTTGCATTAACATATCAGGCCTTGCAGGCTCAATACCCTCAGAAGGGACAATTATCCCTACATATTTTATGCAATTCTGCCAAGAAATTAAAAAGTTATTGATAGTCTTCTTTTTAAAAAGTCAAAATACAAAGGCAAGTAGCACAAAAAACCCTGCACTTATTTTTCTGGAATTTGGTAGGTGTAGTTCCCTCTATTTTTGAATCTTTCCAAGATAGTGAATAGGAGGCATGATGCTTTCGATTTCTGAATCTCAACATGAGTTAGGTACATAAACTGAAGCAGACATCCTCTGAATAGGCTGTTTCAGAAGTACCAAATTGGAGTCCAAGTCGAATCTTGTGGTCAGTGCAACCTCTAATATTTACCCGGGGGTAAGCCCCATTTAACACCATGGGATTTACTTCCGAGTAAACATGCATATGATTGTGCTGTAAGGCTACAATTCTATAGCCATGAGTAAGCCACACTAGATTGAATAGAAGCTTTTTCTGAGTCGGTGTGCATAGAATTGTGCTGTTCGTTTGTGTTTGCATTCTTATTGGTGCCTGAATTGTATTAGTGTGCAAAATCCCAGCTATTTTGTTACCAACCTATGCAATCCACATTATATACTTCATCTGTTTGCCTTGCAGATCACAGGATCAGGGCTCCTGTGTCTGCCTGAGATGACCAGGTGTGAAAGAACATAGTTCCTGCACTTTTGATAGCTGTGTAGAAGATGGCCATGTCAGCTGGAATGGTTTGTATGACACGCTGCACCTGCTGAAATTATGTCTTCTACAGAGCTATCATATGTGCCAGATCTCAGACTTCTCTTATATTAAGTAGTCTGACCTAAGTCTGGTTAAGAGTCAAAGAAGGGAGTGCAGGGGCCTTATTTATAATTAACTTTTATATACCACCTTATTTGTTTAAAAGCTATCAAGGCTGTTTTCAACAATTGGTTGTTTTATTGTTTTATTGTTTTATTCTGTACAGTGCCATGTGCTATATAAATAAATAAATAAATAATTTAAAACAATAAAACTGCAACACAATTAAAATAAGAACATTAAAAACAGTAAAACATTGAAACAGCCCCATAATTTAAAAGGCTGAATTAAAAAGAAGTGACTTCATGCCCTTCAAGAGGACTTTCAGACCGGGGGAAATCTGCTTCCTGCTTCTCTTCCGCATTTGAAACAAGCTGACATTACATGGGATCATGTGGCTTGTACAGTTCAATGCAGTTCAGTGCAGTTTAATGGGACAGCGCCCTCTAGTGGATGTTTTATGGCACAACCTTACTCCAAAGGTCTGAATGACCTCTTCCAGGGGTTTCATGCAAGCACATGGGACAAGATAGCACCGTGTGGGACACCATAGGCCAATGGCACATTTGAGACTGGCCTAGAGTTAAACAGATCCCCTGGGTCAAGGAAGGTTTCTTTAACAGAGGTCTTATTACTGCTTCTTTTAAACAAGAGGGAGCACATTTTAAGCAAGTTGCCCATCCCACAGTTAGCATCGGACAGCAGACTGAGCAGGCCCACAGATCACCTAGTCAATTTTCTCTACTATGGTGAAATGTCTTGTATTTCTATTTAAATAATGTTCTTGTTTTTAAATTTGCACCTATTCATGTAAATGTGCATGTGCAAATGTTATATAGATTGGCACCATCTTATTTGGTGATGCATTTCCTCTTTTTGAAAGATTTGTATGTGGCCACCCTGCTATATATTGTCAGTAGGGTGTATACAAATATCATTGTATCACAGCACTTGGCCACAATCCATCACAAAGTTATGTACGCTAAAGTCCACTGAAGTCAGTGGGCTTAAGCATGTGTAGCTGCGCTGGATTGTAGCCATTGAGCATCATCAGATGAGTGTTTTAAAGCATGCTCGTTACTGGCCACTTAGAGACGTTTGCGAGTCCTTATGATGTTGCTGTCCAGTTCCCATGGATCTGCTGCTCCTTCTGCTCATTGTTCTGTCACAAAAAAGACCCGGAAAATCTGACTTATTTGGCTGTAGCAAAACTGGCTGCTATTTCCTGCTGTGTGCAGGAGAAGCAGCGGGATAAAAATGCCCACTGAATGGGCCACGTGGTCATTGTTTGCTTCATCTTTTTTCCCATGTGAAGAAAGAGGAAGCTACTCATCCCGATTGAGGGACAGAAGCAGGAAACAAAGCAATAGGAGGGAAATGTGATCTCCCCGGTCTGATACTCCACATTGTCAGGTATGCAGCTGGATTGTATTCATGCTTTCAAGTCCCACAGGAAGTCAGTGGGCTTATACCCCAGTGTGTTTGCCCAGGTTTGCAGCTTTCGAGGGGCAAGTGATTTGCCTTCCCATTCAGGGCTAGATGAGACGTGCAGTGGGAGAACTGTGAACAGGATCTCTTGTGGGTTTTTAAAAATGCGAACAGCAACCTTAGCGGTTCTGATTTGAATTGGAACCACAATGCCGGGATCAGTTGGGGGGTAACTCTTTCCCCCTTTACAGTTTTCTAATTGAAATCACCCCACCTGAAACTATTTGCCCTGCAAGGTAAATAACAGTTGAAAAGTGATTTCAATTGGGAAAATAATGTATGTGGGGGTGGGGGTGGGGGTAAGTGTAAGCATTCCAGAGCTGTGGTTCCAAATCAAATCCCACCCAACAACTGCCATGAACCTTTTAAAAATCCTACTTGAAATCCTATTCACCGAACTCCAGTCATGTCTAGTTTGGACCCTAGTCAGACAGCAGCTGGGTAATTGTTTCCTTTCTTGCTTCAGTCAGTATAAAGCATCCTTTTCCCTTCAGTTCTTTGAAATAATTTACATTTGCTAGTACAGTTGCCAAGGTAAAGTCTCCAGGATAAAAGAAAAATGCTATACACATCCACTCCCCATCTTATTTTTCCGTCCTAGTCATTTAGTGATAAATAGTTAATGCTAGATTCCATATAACAGCTGGATAAATGAGAAAATTGTTTGACTCTCTCATAGTGCTGTCTTCTAGTGTATTCCATATCTCCACCCCTTGATGCTTCATTTAATACATATATCAACTGCTTTAGGGTAAGCCCTTGGGTTTGCAAGTAAATTACAGTAAATCACAAATAATTGGTATTCACTACTCCAATAGCAATTTCACACCATGGCTAAGCCCTGTTACTTTTCCCCCAAAGGGTTTCAAGTACCTTGGAATATTTATCACATCGTCCATGCAAACTATTTTAAAATGACTCATTTTCTGAATGTTAAGTATTGTGGCATTCTATGATCTTCCTCCATTTTTTCCCACTTAATATTTCCTATGAGACTGAGAAATACTGAAATTCCTCTGAGTTTTGAAAAGGGTGGATTTTAATTAACTGTCCAAAGAGAGGTTTTACAGCTTGGACTGTTTAGACTCAAGTAGTATTAATACGCTCCTACACAACACCTTCCTAATGGTTTCTTTATAATGCTTTCAAAGAAAGCATGTCAGCCTGCGTAGGTCTTGCAATATTTAACAAGGTTTGTTTTTTAAATTATTTTTTACAAGTCATTTGAAAATATTTTTCTATGCTATTTCAGTTCTCTGGCACACAGCATTTGTACACAGTATTCACTTTCATAATAGTGAAAATGACCTCAGACATGTTTCCACTGAAAATGTTGAGTAGAGCTATAAGAAGCCACAAATACAGAAGACTACATAAAAATGCACAATCTAGGTTTTCTGCAAGTGTTGTTATATGAAGTTGCTGTTGAATGGGAAGGCACTACACTAGGTTTCGTTGTGATCCTCTCCTGATTCCCTGATTTTCTAATCCTTTGGTCTTCAACTAGTGGGTCACAGCCTGACGTAACCTGGGTTGCTCTTGTGGCACTACAAAATTTACTGTAAAAGAAGAAGTAAGCCTATAGGTAGTAAGCCTATATATACCAGTTGCTGGGGAACATGGGTGGGAGGTTGCTATTGCACCCATGTCCTGCTAGTGGGTTCCAAGGTGGCCACTGTGTGAACAGAGTACAGGAGATGGACCCTTGGTCTGATCCAGCATAGCTCTTGTTATGTTCTTCAGAAGTTAAAGTGATGGAGCAGGGGGATAGAAGACATACATTCAACCTAGGTGTGATACCGCAGGTAATAAATACATTAAATAAATAAAATCAACAACAGAGAGAGAGAATAGATCTGGATTACAGATTTATACTGGTTTTATCCTAGTTTAATAGCCATGTCTATCCCCCATCCCCAAATCCTAGAAACAGGAATTTAGTGTAGGCACTAAGAATTCTTTTAGAGATCTTTAAAATGAACCCCCATCCCCCAGTTCTTCATAGAATTCCTAAGGTTCCTTAGAAAGTAGTTATTGCTGTTACAGTGCTCCATAGTTTAGATTTGTCCAAAGGATGATGCAGAAAGCAGAATGCAGAAAGAAAGAAAAAAAGAAGATCTGGGTCCCCCTTCTTTCAGCTTGGGGATAAAGATGGGTCCGGAATCTGAAGCTATTGAAGGATTCTGTTCTAATTGTGAAGCGATTGAGAGCTGAAGATGCTCATCCTGTTTGGTAACTGTGGCTATACACAGTATCTACTACAATTGCTGTATTTTCAGACTTTCATTGCTGGGGTAAAGAAGCCAACACAGTTCCTCTGGATCCAAGCAAAGAGTCATGCCCAGCCTCTAAGGCCATGGCCAGCCCAAGAGATTTTGCTGCCTGAGGTGAAGGACAAGATGGTGCCCTCCGCACATCTCTCACACACAAGCTGACTGAACTGGCAGTTGAATCTTACTTCAGTATTAGCAAGAGGATAGCATCTTCCACTGTCCTAGAGAGAAGTAAGTTAGCTGAGGTGGCCCAATTCTATCCTCCAGTCCTCCAGCCACATGCTAGTACTCCCTGCTTCCTAGCATCTGCTACCTGAGACAACTGCCTCATTCTGCCTAATGGTAGGGCCAGCCTAGAAGACTGGGCCTCTCATGGGAAGTGTTCGTGTTCCCTTGTTGGATATATATCTTATATTGTGTGAGAAAGAACTAGCTTAAGGAAGATATATAAACTGTTTATTGTCTTAGAAATATTATTTCCTCTTGCAAATCTGAATGGGAAAGACTCTGTTGGCACTATCAGGTATAGTCTCATTATTCAAAATTAGTTTGGCTGGGATCCAACAGTTTTATGAGTCTATGAATCCAGATTAAAACATACCTTCCCATACTAAAGTTCCAGGAAAGGTTGAGTTTTTGTTTGGAAAATACAGGCTAAAACCAGCAAGATTTAGCTGTCATTCTATCCAATGAATTCGGGCTTCTAGATTTTGCTATCAGATATGCCTGGCAGCAGGTTGGAGGGGGGGAACCCTTATTTCCCCCCTTTCTTTCTGCTTTCAGAACAGAGATTCCCTAGAATGAAGTCAACAATAACATTTCAAAACAAATCCTCTCACAGACTTCAGTCTGAGGAAGAGAGATTCAAGGTCTGTCACCACTAGCGGGAGATAATCTTATAGGGTATAGGGTAGCAGGAAGAAAGTGCTTTAGACGCAGATGAAAGAGGAACACCTGCTGTGAAGATGCTGGAAAGATGCCAGAACTCCTTGGCTATACAGCCTGAAGCTGCAAGACACACAGCTGTGTTCCCACTGAGTGGTTAAAGGAAAACCATCCAAGAATCCTGCCAAGTACAGCTACAGTAAGTGTTAGAAGGGGGGCTTTCATGAAACAAGTCAGAATACAAGACCATTCATATATTGCATTTATAACACCTACTGGTTTGCCTTCATTCAAAGTACAATTTAACAACTGTCTGGGATAGTAACTTGAGGAAGACCAGGGCAAAATTGTTGCTTTTAAAGCCCTAATACACTACAAAAGTATATCAGTTTAATATCACTGTCTGATGAATCTCTCTTCCTGTCTCATCTGCCCGCCCCAGCCCTTGCCAATCCAGTAAATTATAGGTTTTTTAAAAAAATTTCTGTGTGAGGGATCCCTGACCTTTCCACCTTAAACAACACCTATTTTTCAGGGTTTGGAATTGGGGCGATGGATTGGCAGAATTTGCCTGACACGCTAAGCCACCCTGAGAAAAGCCACCATGGTTTAGTGGTTTGCTTGCTAACCTAACAGATGATCAGGTCTGCTATGACTTTCTGTGGCTTGTTTCCTCCCTCAATCCACCCTCCAGCTCCTGGCCTGTATCCCAGGTGCCTGTGCAGCAGGATTCCTTGTTTCCTCGTCCATTAGTACTCTTTTTGTAATTGGTCCACTGGGGTTGCCAGCTACCAAAAGAAACTACCCGTCCTCCACATCAGATCTCCAAATGGAATAGATTTTTTGAGACTTTATGAATGCGGTAACATGTACACAAACTTTTTTTGGGGGGGGGTGTCTTGCGCTAGTGCGTCCCTACACTGGTTTTCTATTTTAGCTCTCAGATATACGTATAACAGAACAGTAACTGGGATTGGTAAGGAAACATAAATTTCAAGGCAGAACAGGGAATGAGGGGGATTGGTAAAGATACGCATCTTTGAAGGCAGACAAGCGAGGGGGTTCAGTAAAGATATGCAAATTTCATGGCAGAGCAATAAAGTGGAGAGGAAATCATGCAAATTTCATAACTGGACTTTCGAACATGTGCTTGCGCAAGCCCCTTCCCCAAAGTTGCAGATGCATTTGGGATACTCTCAGGTGTCTTTTCTGATTGATTTTTTAGGAGCATGGGGTGGAGGGGACTGAGGTGGGGTGAGGGAGAATGGTAGCAGCACTAGTGAAATGGTCTTCCTATTCTTGCCTGCCGGCTCTGTAGCTGTTCATGGCAATCCATGATGAAGTCATCCTGCTGGGTTTGGAAATCATGACAAGCTACCCTGAAAGCAAGCCAAGGAGAAGCCATGGGTTCTGTGGGTGGCTTGTTCATGAAAAGTAATCCACCCTGTGGCCAATGAGTGTTAAGCCAGCTGAAGTCTGTAGTGTGGATATGTCCTAATACAATCCTCAGCAATAGAAACCGTGTGCCATAGTATAATAGAGCCAACCAGCAAATCATATCGTTTCTCATTTTTATCAAAGTATTAAAATACATTTGCTTGTCTGCCCAGTTAAAGGAAACAAGGGAGTTATTCACTTAGCGAACAATTTTATGGCCCTAGACATTGTTTGAGGGGCCATAGGATAGTGGGGATTCCCCCCTCCAAGGTCAGAGACAGCGCTCCAATCTCAGAAGGGGGAGTTGGGCATCTGTCCCACCCCCTGGCAGCCAGCATGGAAAGATCTAGGCTGGCTGGCCTCCGACGTTAGAATATCAATCTCAGAGGGGGGAAAAGGAGGTGTTCTTGTGGATGGGAAATGGAAGGGACCAGAAAAGCCAGGATATGAGCTATCTTGAGTCTTCTTCTCTCCCCCTCTGAAGCGCCGTCACTAGACAGGCAAAAAAGCCTGATCAGAGGATGAGGAGGTAAAAATTGCCTCCTCCACTTGTCCCACCCTGTTGGCTTCAGCCGGGTAGGGCACTGGATACACAGAAGCCTCCAAGTTCAGAAGCATCCATCTTGTGAGGGTACAACCCATAGGATAGCACCCAATGTTTGACTCCATGCTGTCCTCCAGGCAATCTTCCCCTATTCCACTTTTATTCCATTCTGTCTGCTTTTTCAGGCTTCTGTCTAACGTAGAGATAGGTGAGAATTATATTCAGTTAACTGGTTTTGAGAAGAATGCACCCAGAGCCACAAATTTCTTCATGAATGGGACAGGAAGATTTTTTTTAATGAATATGGGAGCAAATGAAATTCACAGGTCTGTCCATTGAAACAGAGGGCTTTGAGTTCATACCTCTTAAAAGTCTGGATTTGAATCTCTGTATCCAACCATGTTTATGGTGCTGAATTAGGGTTGCTACTTTAACGGCTACATGGCAAGCACATACAACATTGTTTTCTCCATGTTGGGAAGAGCTGTATTTATTGAATTTGGCCAGTTTAGATGGGTGAGAATTTAGTTTTTGTTTTTTGATATGAACTTATCACATTTATAAATGTCTTCATCAATAGAATGGAAAGAACCTGAGAATTAAAAAAAAAATCAACTATGAGAGAAAGCCAAATTGACAGATTTGTGCATTTTGAGCCTAACCCTTTCCATTCCCACTGTTCACTTTTTGTTCACTTTCAGATGAGGCTCTAATGGCACCATCACTCTTCCTGAATTTGCTTTTGAAGCCTGAGAGCAGGGACTGTCATGATTTGGGTCACCGTAAGCCACTCTGTGATACCTTTTGGCTGCTGGGTGGGGTATAAATAAAGATGTCGAACAAATCCAAAACAGAATCAAATGTCCACCCTGTTTTTTCCGCAGTGGACCATCTTTTCCCAAGTCACACAGATTCCACGGACTTGTGGACCATTAAAAAAAAAACAAATCTAGAATTTTACACAAATTTAGTCATAGAAAAATGTGTAAAACAATAAAAAAAACCCACCATCTGAACATCTGCATTTCCCCCACATTGTGAATTTGCACAAATTTGGGAAATTGGGAAAAAATCCAATTCTGTCATGGAACAAACGGCACCTGACAATCTGCATGAACGCAGATGGCATAGATTTTACAAAATGTATACATCCCTAGAGATAAATGGTGCAAATAAATGAATAAAGCATGCAGGTGAGCCAAGAGTGTATTTCCAGAGGTCAGATGCCAGTTAGTAATTCAGAATTGTGCGCACCCTTTAGTCCATAGAAGAGTGCTCTTTATTGGGTTATTTTTCCTGAGTGCAATTTTTTTAAAAAAGAAGAGCCTGCTAGTAGGTAAAATCTGATAATTTATGAAGAAAGCATGCCTCCTTTGAAGTATGATAGTGAGGGATAAATAATATTTAATTGGAGTGAAATTGTAGTATCCATAGGGTTTGATAAACTATATTGAAAGGTGGAATAATGTCAAACATGATTAATTAGTGCTGGAATTTTAAGGGTTTTCTAGGAGCCACCCTCTCGGGCATATCACTGATACAGATTTTTATATTTTGTTCATGGAATAATATGACCTTAAATATACTGGCATTCTTTGATTGAAATCAAATGGGGATACAGTTTTCTACAGCTCTGGAGAAACTGTAATTAGGTCAAGGTGCATAATATGTAGTTCATGCAGGAGGGCACAAACCTGCATTTGAATTGTAAATAAATTCACTTCCATCCTTTTTTGTGATCATGCTACAGTACATTGTAGTGATTTTAATAAAGTGTAAGAAATGAACAGAAATAGAATTTCAGATCTTAGTATCTCTCTCAGGGCGGATCTACACACGAGTTTTTTGACGTTTTATAAGGGTTATGAAAACTCTTTGGGCCACATGACGCACTCCCTATAACGTTGTATATCTGAAGTTTTTTAAAACTCCCTTCAGTTATATACAACGGTTTCACTTTTAATACATCGTTTTAAGTAAAATAATGTGTCCTTCCTTACCGTTTCTGATTCATGGGGGCAGTGCTTCCTTTACTGGTGCCCAAATGCTGAGCAGTTGATTGGTGGGGAAGAAACAGGAAGTGGACCAGTGAACTACAACACCCACAATTCTTAGCCCTATACTCGCTAGGGAATGACAGAGGCACTAAGAAGGAAGTGTGTAACTGAACTACAACCCCCACAATGCCTTGCCCTAAACTCACTGAAAAAACGAAAGAGAAAGAGACAGGGCAGAACAGCGTGTGACCGCACACACCGCTTTAAAGACAGAAGGCTGTTCTCCTGTAACGTGAGTACTCAGTAATGTGGCCTAAGACGTTTTAAAACGCACCTATTTGGAACGTTTTAAAATACAATTTAAAACGTTCCAAAGGACTGTGTGGATTCCCCCTCACTCTCTCA
Organism: Anniella stebbinsi; assembly: GCA_029215795.1. Classification (NCBI taxonomy): domain Eukaryota; kingdom Metazoa; phylum Chordata; class Lepidosauria; order Squamata; family Anniellidae; genus Anniella; species Anniella stebbinsi. The sequence continues at coordinate 48,277,643 of JARDYH010000002.1, forward strand.
CAGTCAAATGACATTTCTAATTGTTAGCATTTTCACAAGTTGTTTTGAAAATGCATGCGTCTTCAGTCCTCGAAGAACCAGAAATAGTACCATATTCTTGATATGATCAATCAACCCCCACCCCCAAATATTTTAAAGATATTTTAAAAGATCTGTAACTACTTCACAGAAAATATAAAAATGTATTCAGTCATTGGGCAGCATCCAACTGGGATGCTGCACTCTCATCGATTGTGTTGTGTCCACGGTTGCAATATTTGCACAACGGGGAGTGAGCGGCACTTTGTAAAGAATCCCAGAAACAAGCGGAAATGCTCATTTCCGGATCAGGACAGGTCAGTGGAGCTCCTTCTGCAAGCTCTGCTCACCTGCCTCGTTCTGCAAACAAGCATTTTTGCTCATTTCAGGTTGTCTTAACAACTGCTAGCTCTGCGTTGCACTAGTGGTGAGTCCCACTGGTGCACGGGCATCGTAGGATACTGCTCATTAACTATTAACTACAGGATAACTCTGGCAAATGTTGCTTCTTAAATGACTATTTCTAGGCTCAGCAATTACCCAAGCACCTAGCATTAATAAGAATCTGGGTGGACTTCTGATAGGGATTTCAACTGCTTTCATTTTCTCCTTATCTAGCCTGCCTTCCCATTCTTTTTTGGGCCATGATCTGTTGTTAACTTTTGGTTAGACAGCATCTCTCTTCTGTTTCAGAAAGGAACTTCCCAAAACTCACCTAACTGCTTTAATCACATGACCCTTTAGCATAGGATTGCTTTTCCTGGCAGCTATTCGAAAAGCAGCTGTGGACACCGCTTTGGCAAAGAACCATTGTCTCCTTCTGCATAATGATTTTCAAGCTGATACTGAGGCGGTGACAGATGAAGGTTACCCCTTTATTAATTGTTTTTTAAAGGGTTCTACGGACATATAATATTAATATGCAGAATGATAGGCACACTTTTCAATTTATAGATGCACTTTTCAGCAGAGCTAATCACCCTACTAGCTTTCTACAAGATAATCAGTGGCACAGCAAGGAAGGCATGAATTTTATGACATTGCTGGATTTCTCTCTGTCTTGGGAGCTGCAGACTGGATGCACATAGTAATGCATGCGCTTCCACATAATGACTAATGAGGCAAGGTAAAGAATTTTTTTAAAAAAATCTTTTCATTCCCTCAACATGCGGCCAGTGTATGATGCCAGACATAAAATCATTGATGTTCTTGCCAAGTTCCCAGGATCGTGTCATGATTTATTCAGACTCAGACAATCAGGATTAGATCAATCTTTTGAAAATGGTCATATTCAAGGAGACTGTTTAATAGATAAAGAGCAGGCTTTTCTTGTAAATAAAACATAGTGCATTAAAAACCAGGTTCTTGTTTACATTGCCCTCCCCCCCCCCCCACACACTTTTTCAGGCCATATTGCCCAGAGTAACATATGGTAGGTAGACAAGCAAAGTTGTTTCATCTTGGAAACAACTCTCAGGTTTGATTTAGACAGGATGTGATCTACCAGTAAAGCACTCCTATCTAGTTTAAATGTGCTTACCATGTACACCCCCCCATATGTGTGCAGCATTAGCATGTCAACTATGTTTCCTGGGCTGACACACTGCTAGTATGTCAGCACGAATAATGGTAAATACTTTTAAATAAGATGGGAGTCACACAGGAGACTCACATGGGTAAACGTTGGCTTACACAGTTTCTAATGTTCTCACTGCAGTGGAAAACCTGTGTCTGGGCTGTACCATTTCATGATTGCCATGGGGGTTTATATGATTGAATGCTTACACAGTTTCTAATGTTTAGTTCTCACTGCAGTGGAAAACCTGTGTCTGGGCTGTACCATTTCATGACTGCCATGGGGGTTTATATGATTGAATGCTCCTCCATATATAAAACTAACTTTACAACAAAAACTGGGTGTCAGAAAGGACCATCACCCACTCATGCTAGATTTCTGTGTGCAGGGAATCTGTTTGTGTAGAGCAAAGAGGTCAATGAGGTGGCTGCTTTTGCTTCTGTCACGCCAGCAGTCACACCACTGCAGCTGCCAGACAGGTTCAGGCACAGTACTACACCAAGGTTAGCTCTGGGCCTCCCTCTATTCTTGGTTCAATCCTTATTCTAGCACTGGAGCTGAACATGACAGCTGCTTCCCCCTACTGCCAGAATAGGGATGTTCCAAGAATTTGACAAGTACTATATAGGTAAGCACAGTTCTCCCAGCTTCACACTTGCTACCCTGTTTAAGTCTCCAAGGTGATTTTTTGCCACTGGGTTAGGGACAGGTCAGCAGGTAGAAGAGGGAATTGGGCCTAGGGTGACCACATATGCATCACCAAAATTAGGACAAAAGAGGACAGCAATTTGCATAAAATTGGCCTGTGCTAGTTTATGTGTATAGAGGCAAATTTAGAAATAACTATTCTAATTTACTGTATATCTCACCATAGTGTGGGAGACTGTGACCAGGGGATCTGTGTGCCTTGCTCAGTCTGCTGTCCAAGTGCTGTTGATAGGCAATTTCAAGGTCCAGCTTTTCCTTCTGATGGATTTTTATCTTTAAATGGGACTTGGACTGGATAGCCCTTCAACAAAGAACACATTCAAGATAGGGGACTATCCTGTGTAAGAGAAGATACATGACCACCCTAATTGGGTCATTCTACTGTTCCTTTGTACACTTGAAAAGAAAACAATGGCAACTATCTTGGAGGGTTTCAAGTATTTCAATGGAATACTTGAAGGGCCCCATTCATTTCATGGGTGAGCACCAGGCTACTAGCCCATGTCTATGCCAATGTGTCCTACCTCCTCCACCTTGCTTGGCTAAGTTTTCTTCTAGGTGGACTGAGAAGAGTAGGGAAGTGCTGAATGGTGCACCCCTCTAAAAGCAATCCCCCACCTTGTACAGGCTTATGAACTTGCTTTGAACAACTTAATTCTGAACGAATTAGGTTGCCAGCGTTGTCTCGGTGATCCCAGGTTCGCCTAGAAAGCCACATAGATGTAACACTGGAATTCTTAACAACTTGTCACCCATCTGTAATAAAAGCCCTGTGATATTCCCTATGAGTTTTACTTGATAAGTGTGTTTTATAGTATGACAGGTATTTATGTATAAGCTTGCGTAAAGTAGGGAAGTACTTAGTTTGAACTTTGTTGCTGTTGTAAAAATTTCCATTAACCTTTACAGTTAATGCCAATATGGTTTTACTACATTCTGTAAATCCCCTTGGTGCCAAGTGAAGTTCTTGAGACTGTTTTATAACATGATGAATAAAGTAGCTGACTTTTGGCTTGTTACATCCTTTTTTATTATTTTTAAACCCACAGCTTTCCCCCATCCCCCATTCTTACCAACTGTATTCTACAGTCACCTATAATCTGATAATATTGATCTGTTGCTTCACTATAAAAACATAAACTATTAGGGTTAAGAGTACAGGGGCAACTGGATGCTCCTGAATTGGAAGGTGTAGTAAACTACAAAGCCTAGCTTGCTCAGGCATGTTTGACCTAGTGAAGCAGAGAACTACAAGGCCTCTTTTGGCTCCCTTACTGGTCTGCTACACCCTTTGCAAGGTCAGTTTGCTGGAAAGGGCTGAGGGAGGGCTGGCAGAGAAATAGGGCGGTCATCTAAATATTAAAAAAAGTACAGCACCAAATGGAAATGCAGCACCAGATGAACAAAAGAGGACAACATTTTGCCTAATAGTGCATATGCAAATTTGCATATACAGGTGCAAATTTAGAAATAATATCTATTATTTAAGTAGAAATACAGGACACCTCACCCTAGTGGTGGACAAATTCCAAGGCTCCTCCTCTTCCCCCCTTACAGTTCTTTGAACTTAAACTGGGTGGCTAAAGTAGATATGACAAAGTCAGTAGCGGACTGACAAACAGGCCCCTGAGGAAACAATGGTTAGTGGAGGTATGGAGTTGAAGAAAGGAGGAACCAAGGAGAATTTGGGACTGGCCAGACTGTACATACAACCTGGAGACAGGAAAGATGGTGCGCTCCTGGAAAGAAGGAAGTGGGCAGGCAAGGGAGGGAATGAAGGAGATACACGGTTGCTTGGTCTAGAGCAGAGGTGGGGAATGTATGGTCCTCCAGAGGTTGTTGGGATGTAACTCAAGCTTGGGTTATTGGGTGATTTAAGCATGTAATAAACAAGCAAACTCCCATCAGCACTAACCAGCATAGCCAGTGGTGAGGGCATAGCAGTTGCAGTCCTACAATATCTGGAGGGCCACACGTTCCTCATTCCTGGTGTCGAGTCTAGACTCTGGGGAACTCTGCTAGCTGCTGTTTCTACTATCCTGGCAAGGGTTAAGGAGCAACAAGGCCAAGAAGCAATTAGGAGAACTAAAATTAACATACTGATTTGTAACCCAGCTAATTCTTGGGTTACAAGCTTCTAGTCAATATGAATTACAACAAATAAAGTGAATATTGGCTGGTGTGGGTGTGCCCATCTACTGTCACTGCTGTGTTTTAGAAATGTTGCTTTAGTTAGACAGTCTCTAAGTTTTAGGCATTTAGTGTTCGCAGGCATGAGACATTTGCCCAGAAAACCCTTTGCACCAGCAAATGCTGTTGGTGTTGCGCTAGAGGTTACTTACGCTAGCGCAACATAATTTTCATAAGCGCTAGTGCCAAATTGGTGCTGCCAAGTGCATTTTCAATAATTAGTTGCCTTGAGTTCTGTTTAAGTAAGTGGAAAGGCAAAATATTAATTATTAAATAAATAATAAATTCTGCCTTAATCTTTATGTGACTTCACAGAATATGCCCTTCCCATAGGGAAAATATGCCTTTGCGTGAAAAGTACAGAAATAAGACTGTACAGGAATCCCTTACCCAGTTTGCTTTAGCTCATGTGAACGCAGCCCTAAATCAATAATATAACTGAAACAATAAGCCTTTGTCAGTATCTTCTGTATGCAGTCTATCTCATTTAGCTTGGGGGGAAAAGGAGGCTAAGGGGAGACCTGATAGAGGTGTACAAAATTCTGCATAGTGTGGAGAAGGTGGATAGTGAGACATTTTTCTCCCTCTCCCATAATATTAGAACCCGGGGTCATCCCAGGAAGCTGATTGGTGGGAGTGGCTACTAATCCTGATGGCTAAGTGCTACCTCCAGTATCAAAGACAGTAAGCGTGTAAACACCAGTTGCTGGGGAACATGGGTGGAAGGGTGCTGTTGCACCGTGTCCTGCTTGTGGGTCCCTGGTTGACAGCTGATTGGCCACTGTGGGAACAGTGTGCTGGACTCGATGGTTCTTTGGTCTGATCCAGCATGGCTCTTCTTATGTTCTTACAATGGTTTGAAGTAACTTTTGCAGCAGTTGAAGAGCAATTTGCTGTCTATCAATATAATAGCCAGTTCCCATAATTCTCTCTCATCACACTGTAGCTGGGTTGTTGTTGTTGTTGTTGTTTTATAAGACTTCTGTGTTATTAAAAAAGCTTCTGTGATAGAGCATGGCCCAGTCATGAAATTCGTAGTGGCCCATGCATTTTGGAGAGGGGTCCCCTCAAGTTTAAATTAGAACACTGGCATCACATATTTCAATTTAACATTTCAGAACTCATCAAGTTATTTTTTAATAAACTGTTGCTTTTGTTACTTCTTGTAGTGTTCCACTAAGACAAACAAACCTGAAGGAGGAATTCATTTGTAGAAATAATTCCATTGTTGAAATAACTAAATGATTATAGTTCTATATTATAATCATTCCAATATTTTGACCTTTTGGTCATATGCTTCTGATCAATATCGTTAATACTTACAAGAGTCAGTAAGGAGAGAAGGCTAGTCTGATAAATATATTATTGTTGCTATAGGGTATGTTTTTAAATGTCTAAATACTAATCGATATCTAGAAATTAGGTATTGATTAAAATAGTTTCATAATATGTAATTATTGGTTTGGTCTTTTAGAAATTAGACTTTTTTCACTTCGGGAATAAAGAATAAATACACTGTCATGCAATTAAAGTGTGTTATGACCTTTTGGTGCAAGTTTCCTCTTTCTAAGAAGTTATTAAGTTTAAATATGATTGCACAGCCTTATTACGCTCAAAGCATCAATTTTTAATTATTTTAAGGTCAGTGTTGGAATATATGCGATGAGTGCAATATTTCAGTACATTATTTATTTTCATTTCAGGGGCTCATAGCTGTTTCAGATTTCCCTTTAGGAGACCAGTCATCCTGTAAACATGTAGGACAGGATTGTCCAAATACTTTCACTGGTTTCACTTTGCCCAAATAGCTGAGTGATATTACTGAGCGATGTAGCATACAAGTAGGTATACTTAATATCCATTGAGTTCAATTGTGTGTATAACCAAATTCTGGATTCGGGCCATTGGGCAGGATCCACAGCTAGCACAATGGGAGTTAGCGCTTTGTAAAGGAACCCCAGAAGTGAGCAGAAATGCTTGTTTCTGGATTGGAGGAAGGTCAGCAAAGCTCCCTTCTTAAAGTTCTGCTGAACTGCCCTGTTCAGAAATGAGTGTTTCCACTCATTTTCGATTGCTGTAAGAACTTCTAGCTCCCCATTGTGTTCATGGTGGTTCTGCTGGTGCACTGGCAAGATAGAATACTACCTACTGACATTAAAAGGACTAGTTTAGAAGTGGCTTAGCTGTTCTGTCAGTTTTATAGTACAGTCTTTAAGAGTGAGTTCCTAATGTTTAGCCTTCACCCAATGCTCCCGAAGGGCCCCTGAGAAACCATTTTTGTGGAGATGGAAATCTCTATGGATTGGGCAACCATTTCTCAGTGATGACTTCTACAATTGTGGTGGCTTGCTTTTCAGCTACAGTGTCTTGCAACCCCCTAAACAAACTTGCAATTTTAACTTATTACTTCAGCTTTATAAACCCTCCTTGTGACAAGTTACCATATTTTGGTCAGCTTATAATTCAGGACTTGCTATTAACAAGAAAAAGAAATCCCAATCAAACATATAATTTCAGGGTACGTTAATGTTTTTTTTTTTTTACTTCAAAACACTTTCCTCAGTCCATTCACACTTGAAACTGCAGCAGAGTAATATAAATAGTTTCATAACTGTTGATTTAGTTGGGTAACACACACATAACACTCTGCTTCATAGCAAATAGTAATCACTAGCTTGCGCTTAAGGGGGAAAATATTTTTTTGACAGCAGATGATTGAGATGTATTTAACCTCTCTGTGGCTATAACTACATACTGCCAAAAAGCCATTTAATTTTTATCTTCCATTTGAAATGTGTCCATAGTTGACACAGCAACATTTGATGACTCAGAAGACCTATTACATTCCTTTTCAGTCACTTGGAATCTTTTAACAAGCTCAATAGGCAAAAAAAATCTAAATTTGTCTATGAAAAGATGACTTTCTGGTTGCTGTTGCAGCAGAGCAGTAAAGAGTAAGAAATATAACCTCAATAACTAGTTTGGGCACTTGTAATCCTAGGTAAAGCAAACTGTTTTCTATACTGTCTCCAGCAGTTCAATGTTATCAAGGAAGGATGCATTGAAAACCAATAAAACTGTCATGGTTATCAAGCTGATCTTGACTAAGCAGGTGAAATCCTTTTTGTGCTTCTTGTTTTGTGTGAGCTCAAGTACTTTACATGGAAAATTTGTTTTTCTGCTAGGTGCAATTTTGTTTGGAGCTCAGCAATTTTGCTAGCAAATGCTGACTGATCAGTCCTATTGAAGGAGGTGGTGGTGCCTTTGTGATTCTTATCTTGACCTGAACAGGTATCAGCCACCTAAATGGCTAAGCAAAATACATTTAGCAAATGCTCCATGTTTCTCTGTTTCTAGCTCTTCTGTGGTTTAATTGTATATAACAGTCTGGTTATTTAGCTCTATTGTGTTTTATGGCCAGTTTATATATTACTTGCCATAATAGACTTGTGCATCTGTGGACTCACATGAGTGGTCTATGTCAATATATGCACATTTGAGCATAACCATAGTGTATGGCCAAACTACACAGGTGGACATTTTACCTCTTGCAGACATTTTACCTCTATTAACAGGGCATTTAAGGCCCCCATCGGCTGGGGTGGTGGAAAAACACGCAATTTCCCCAATGCTGGGGAAATCGCATATTTCCCCCCCACTCTAATGGTGGCTACTGCAGCCTTGGAAAAATTGCATGTTCCTCTTGCCCACCAATCAATAGCCTTGCGTAAGAGGGCCTTTAAGACCCCAATTGGCATGGGGGGAGGGACAACAAAGCACGCTTTCTGAGCGTGGCCGGGGGAATTGTGTACTTTCCAGAGGCCCCGGAAAGTGTGCTGTGCTGAGGGCTTGGGAGGCTTGCGCAGCCTCCGAAATGCTCGGCAAAAGCTTGCATGGCCTGGCTCCTTGAAGTGGGACTATGTAAGCCGGATTCAGCAAGCTTGCAGGGCAAGCCCCCCTGCGAATTCTCCAAAGCCTATAGATAATTGAGCTGAAGCAATTCAGTGACAGCAGTTACATCACCTAAATAACGTGTAAAAAGGCCCCCAGTTTAGCTGCCAAGAGGTTGTAATCATAACATACAAAGAGCCTTGCTGGATCAAAGCATCTAGTCCAGCATCCTGCTTTCCACTGTGGCTAAGCTGACAAACAGGATTTGAAGGGAGCAGTCCTCTTCCTCAGGGTGATTCTTCTTTATCTAGGGCTGCTCCATGCAACAGCTTTCTGAGAGAAAGTTTTAATTGATTGTCAATACACCAGGGTGGATCTCAATTTACTCCTGCTGTAATTATTAGAGATTTTTAAAAAATGCTATTAAGCCAGCCATGATGTTCTAGAGTGTCTGATTAGCTAGTGCTTTATACCGGCTCCACACCGACAAGTAAATGGAATGGCAAATGTGTAGGTCGTTAAACCAAAGTCCTCATTTTCCTTGGCCAACAAGTAATCTGCTTAATACAGGTGAAACACTGCCAAAGATGGGTAGAAGAAGTGGAGTAGGAGGTGCTTTTTCTGAAGGATTCTACTCCCCTTTATAACTTGGGTCTATCCACTTCTAGCCTTTATATCCCAATGAGCCAGATCCCAGGTAAGGATGTCTGCATTTTGTTAAATCCGATCAGTCTGTGATTTGCAGGTTGTCAGCATCTTTTCTTCCACTGTCAGCATCTTTTGTTCCATTGTCTTCTCATTGATAGAATCTGATGAGATTCTGTTTTTACCAGAATTTTGTTCTACTTGCGCTAATTTGCATTAGAGTGCACGTTAATGTAAGTGTGCATTAGTTCGTGCGAATTAGTGCTAATGCGAATTAGTGCAAATCCACCCCACAAGTTAAAAACCAGTCTGCAAGTCTGCAGAATTCTTGTGACTCAGAAAAAGCCAGTCCGTTGTGGAATCTGCAGGTCAGATTCATTGAAATCAGAACATGTTTGAATCCATTGCATATTCTTTATGAATAACCTCTTTTTAAAAAATTCTGGCAGAATTTGAAATTCATTTTTAATTAAGCAATTTTCTCAATACATAAACACCCTTCCTCAATCAAATAAACAAAAATCAGAAAAAGAAAAACAAAGATCAAGTCAAGTTAAAGGAACCAAGAATGGTGAAATAATACAAAAAGGGTCAGCAATCAGAATATCATATTCCTGTGTCGGCCGTAATGATTGATATACACCTGGAAGGTTTTTTTAAATATTCTGGCAAACTTTATATGAAAAATCAGTTAATTTATAAGTCTGCTTACGTTGGAATTTGAACTTGAAAAGTAGAATTGTCTGTTAAACGTAGGTACCAAATATTATTCTAACATTGCAATATTCAATGGAGTGAATGCATTACAATCAACCTGACAAACACATTTACAAATAGAATACAAAATCGGGATTCACTTCATCCCAAAATACCGTATATTTTCAAGTTATGGTAACCTGTTGGGGATCTTCGGAACAACCGAACACTTCTTTTTCAATGCATGTGTCATTGAAATAGATCTGAGGCTCAGTTCTAGAGTAACCATATGGAAAGGAGGACAGGGCTTGTGTATCTTTAACAGTTGCATAGAAAAGGATTTGTATGCTGCAATACTTGGAGAAATTCCCTCCAAATAGGAGCTATACTAGAGTGACCAGATACAAAAGGGGGCAGGGCTCCTGCAGCTTTAACTGTTACGACGAAGAGGGAATTTCACCAGGTGCTGCATGCATACAAATGGCACCTGCTGAAATCCCCCTTTCTATGCAACTATTAAAGATACAGGAGCACTGTCCTCCTTTTCATATGGTCACCCTACTCAGATCATATGCATACTTACTTTGAAGTCTACTTCCAAGTAAATATACTTAGGCCTGAGGTTTTAGGCTAGGTTTACTGCCATCCACACCATTAAAAAATCCTGGAGGATTCCCTCTTCGTTCAGTATCTTCAATTTGCATTATTTTCTCCCTGTGCTCTTTAGTCCACTATAGGTTCTCCCCTTTCAATTATATTTTGCGATAATTAGTAAAAAAAAAATCAATACTTCCAGTGATACATTTTATAATTCTGAAGGTTTCTGAAGGAGGCAAGAATGGCCTTCTGAGCTGTTAGACTCTGGAATAAAACAGTAAATCAAGTCACTGATAGGACTTATATATCACATTAAATACAGGGAATCCACCACAAAATCATTACACTAAAAAGAGACAATTTTGATTGATTAAAATGGTTTGGGCTGGATAGTGTTAAATCACTGTGAGTGATGTGACATTACAGTTTTACATATCATATTTCTGTCAAGACAATGAAGGTAAAAGGCATTGTCATCGGACGATAACGGACAATGAGAGGAACTCTTGTATTAGATTTATGGCTTGGTTTAGATTTAGAAAGAAGTAATTCTTACCTTGTGTCACTTATCAAATGACTGTAAATTCAATGATGATGTAAAATTCTAAGGCAGAGCCACTTAGAGTTTTGACAAAGTGCCAGCTATAAAGTATTTACTGTTCTCAATGGTTCTGCCTTGAACACTTAAATATTTATCAGAATCATGAACCTTTCTGATAAATGTTCCTGATCTCTACTGCTGTTTTTTTTTAATAAAATAAAATTGGATGGTTATTTTTTTAAATCAGAAATTGGCTTGACATTTCTATAACAATTGTAGCCATCTTTATTAAAATATTAAACATTTAGAGAAAATGCTGGAGTTTTGATGGTGGAGTAAATCTTCATGGCTTGTACAGCTGGCTGCCCTCCTATTACACTGGCTAAGTACAAGAATTGGCCAGCATTGTGGGCATGGATTATGGTTACAGTTGATTGCATATCATTTTTCCTTGTTATGATTCATAGTTTACCAGTTAATTCCTCTGGCACTTAATCTGAAAGACATGCCTGCTTTCTGTGGTTGCATTCAGTATCGCTGTTACTAATATTGTAAAACGTTCAGATTAGGGCATTAGCTAAAGCAACAAAATAATGGGGATCTATCTATCTATCTATCATCTATCTATCTATCTATCTATCTATCTATCTATCTATCATCATCTTTCTATGGTATGTTTAAGACAGTTTCAGGCCCATGTTACTTGCTTAGAGTTATGTTTCTAAATGGGTCATAGGAGTGACTTTGAGCCTATTTACACCAAGCAAGATACAACACTTTGAAAACGTTTTGAAAACTGTATATGGAGTGTGTCCTGGGCCCCAACAGTTGTCACTACTGTTATAAACTGTTTTAAACCATTTTAAACCATTTTAAAGCAGTAGTGTAGATAGGCTCATATTCAGATGTTAGCACCCAAAAAGAAACAATAAATTAATGAACCTCCTAAATTTAAAAGGTAACATGAAAGGGATATCTTTACAGTAACTTTCCAGCCAACTTTCCCTTCTTTCCCAAATCTTTAAAATGAAATTCCTATAGTGTAGGACCCAAACTCATTTCCCTTCAGATGTTCAAATATTTTGCAAAGGTAACATTAGCAAAGGTGATGTCTGAAATCATATTTTCTTCAGCAGGATGCGCCTTCCAAGATTACTGGTCAAAAGGCAGAACTTTGCAAGTCATGTAGGTAAAGACAAGCACAGCATAAAGTAACAAAGAGTTCTTTCTTTGGCAGGACAAAACACTTATCAGGTGGCCTAACACTTTTAAAATAGGAAAGGACAATTGTGCATCTTCCCTTGTGGAATAAAATTTGCATGAGACAGAATCAAAGGACAAGTAATGCACAGTTAGCTGTCTAAAACAGATTAATTCAAGTACAGTTTTTGGCTCATCCAGCATGCAGGTTTGTTTGGTTTTTGAGACAATCTGATTACAAGAAAAAGACAAGAGCAACATGAAAATTATATCTCTCCATCCATACCATATTAACTTATCCTAAGATTATATTTATGCTCCCCACCCAAGCAAATATAAACCTGCAGTACTGGCAAATACCGGAAGGTTAATGTGACATCTATACAGCATTACCACCACTTTACCTCACAATATGCAGCTGAAAAGAGTCTGGGACATCTGTGATTTGTTTATGTCCTTAGATGCAAAATATCCTTTGTGGCAAACCACAACCACAAGATTGCTATGTATTCAAAACATTTAAATTGCTACAACTAAATAATGGCCAAGGTTCCCGGCATGGCCACATTGCTTTGTTATAAGACTCAGATATTGAAAGCAGCAGCTACTTTCTCATAAATGAGGAAATATAATAGTGCTAATAATAAACAATATGTGGTAAGTTGAAGAAAATATGCCTTTTCTTTTCTTTCATAAAAACAGTTCTGTTCTGACATATTCTTAACATAGCTATTTTGTTTAAAAGGGCAATAAAGAGGTGATCTAATGGGTTTTGTCAGAAGCCTTGTCTTGTATAGGGCAGCAGGACAGGTGCCAGAACTGGTTTGTGGGAGACACTGCCAAGCGGACTATCAAGGATGTGTTCTGGAGGGAAGGTTGGTGATAAGAAGGAATATGATGAAACATTAACAGACTCTGTGTTGACAGAGAAGTGTCTAATATATATATTGTTAGGACATCATGAATGTTCACAAGGTGAACTTTGCAAAAATTGCTCAGAAGTACTTTAATGCCATAAAATATAGTAAAGGTTAGAGAAACCAAGCTCTGTCTTATGTGCTTTGGTGCATCACACAACGCTAGTTAATGAGGAGTCTTGGAAGAGAAATGCAGAAAATCCCTTAGGCATTTAAAAGGGGGGGGGGAGGAAGGAAGATAGAAAGGACAAAATATTTGCACAGAGTTCTGCTGCAGCAGCTGGAAAAAGTTTCTTTTAGTTTAACAGCATTACATCAGTTTGAACGTAAGTAAGATTTTAGTAATAAAATAACTAAGTAATAGTAAGTAACTATTCTCTGAGACAAATTACAGTGAAATAGCTTTATGCAGAATCTCTACAGCCAGAATTCTTTCCCTACGTCTTTCCATAGCTGCTGCAGAGGATAACTGTTTTTTATTAAATTTCCCATGCCATTTGGTGCTCTGAGGCCCATGTATTGAAAATGAAAATTTGAAATAAAGTTCCCATGGCCTGGATGAATTTCTGATGAATAGAAAAGGGTGGGGGCAAAGTCAAGTCCTCATGACCCTCCGTGGCTCCATCCGCCCTTCTGCAGCTTCAGTGACATCAAAGGTTACAGATTGTTTGAATGAACAGAGGGCCTTTATAAACCATGCCTGCTGAACAGAGGAGGACCTAGTAGCAGTCACCTCCTAGACTAGGAGAATAGGCAACATGGGGCATATTTTTTGAAATCATTCAATGCCACATCTGAGGACTAAAATCAGCCTCTTGAAATGTGTATCATTTTATTTCAATACTTCATATTGACTGATGATTTCTGGCTTTCTTGCTGCTATAAATGGAAATAAAGTGAACTTTTGCCCATAAACATTTGTGGGGGTTCAGAAAATTGCTCCAAAACACATTTCTTCTTAGCTATTCACAGCCACTTTGTTTCACCTCTCTGCTGTTCCTTTGACACCATTTTCTTCTCTCTCATTGTGAGATCTCAACCAACTGAGGTGCAAAAGGAGAGCAAGGTGATACTGTCACATATCAGCCAGATATGACAGGGCAACCTTTCCCAAACCGGTCTCCTCCAGATGTGTTGGGCTGCAACTCAGCCAGCATTATGGGAGTTGCAGTCCAACTCATCTGAAGGGTGCTGGGATGGAGAAGGCTGTGATAGGATATGTAACACCATGGAGGGCAAACCAACCAACACTGACCTCTGCAGAGGAAGGAGGGAATGCATCCCCACTTTGCTGAGCTACTAACTGGGTGATGCTCTCTCTTCATTTGCATGGTGAGGGCAAGAATCATTGCCCATTGTAGTGCATGCAGTGCGGGAGATGTTGTTATCATGGATTGCCTCAGCTATGGAAAGATGTGCTCCCTTTTTCCTGACTCTGCACAATGGGGGACAGTTTGTCCTGTTTGTGTGCTCCCTGATATGATCACCAAACTGGATGTACCCATGTTACAGGGTTGGAAGTTTTCACACACACACATGCCTCCTCCTACTCACTGTTTTAATTCAGACCTAATATGAGTGCAACCTTTCTGATGAAATCTGGTCAACATGGCTTGTTTATCAAACTGCTGCATTCCCCTGTGTTAGTGCCCATTTCAGGGTCTTGGGGGTGGGTGGGTAAGATGGTCTGTGCATCTCCCCCAGCCCCCAGTGCATCCACCATCAGCTCTTGCAACTATTGCTGCTGCCCATTACCTTGTCTCCCCCTCTGGACCCAATCCACACCATTACTCAGAGGGAAAGGCCAAAGCATGATGCATCTCTTTAGCCCTCTCACTGCTTGCTTGTTCAGTGTGTCAAATGTTAGATGAGACAGCTCTTGTTGTATAGGTGTTCCCAAGGGTAAGATACTGTTTCTTTATTTTAAAGAGGGAAGCGAAAAATATGAGTTGCCACCAAACATATGGCTACTTTGGTGAGTTTTACTCATCCTTAAGGTACTTAGATGGATACAGCTGCTTCTCAAGAAAACTTCATACAGAGGGCAGGGCGGCACTGAAGGCTGCCCTTTGATCTAGTATCTTCTTCCTAGACTTCAATTTATGGAAATGCCCTTTTCTCCAAGATTCTAAAACCTGTTATCTTCCCAATTTCTGCTGACTGTATCACTGCTAGAATTATGGGAACTCAGCTTTTTAAAATTGTAATTTTTACATTGAAGAAAGGTAAATGTTTAAAGTATATAATGCCTGTATTGTGATATCCCTGGCCTTGACAGTAGGTGTCGCTGCAGGACAGAGAGAGCCCTCACAATTTAGACATTGAATACCTCTATTTCTCCTTGATCCTCTTAGCAGAGTAACATAGAATAGTAACGTTCACAGTACTTTTAATAAGCTCATTCTAAAAAGAAAGTAGTCAGTCTTTCAGAATATGAATCTCTATTTACTATAGCAAAAGGCAAAGTTTTTGTTGCTCAAATATCCATTTTAAAAAGATGCAATTGTTCTAAAGTTGTTAATAGCATTTAAAAAATGCATTTGAAAACAGCATGTTAGATCTCAATACAGGTCTAACAAGGAGTTTTGGAAGACTGTTTTTCAATGTCAGTTCTTAAAATGTAATAAACTCAGAACTGTACGGCATGTATTTTTTTTTTAAAAAAATAGCAAGTACATACCAAGGGTACATGTGAGAGTACAACACATTTGTGTCTGATGTTACATATGCTGTGTCTGCACACCATGAGGAGCTACAGGTATGTTCTGGATCCATGTAGCATGTAGGCACAGTGTAAATGTGTTAAAATAACGTATTATCCACCACCTGGAGCTGCTTGGATTCCATATTTTCCATGACATCCCCATGACTTTAAAGCGTTGCATTAGTCAGCTGGCTCTGTCTGGGTGTTCTCTGATGTCAGAGGGTGACCCTCCTTCACCCAGTTCTTGAACTCGCCCATTTAGCCCCCAAAGGCCAGGAACATCCATCAGTAGTGTTTACATACATTGAAAGATAACATCTGTATCATTTGACATAATGAGCTCCATCACACCAGCAATTTAGTGCATTCTCGCCATGCCTTGTGTGTGGATTTGCAGCACAGTACTCACATGATGCTGTGCATGTCCTGCTGACACCCCGCCTCTTCCCCAGCCTTTTCTGTTTTTTCCTAGAATGCTAAAAGTCTGGATTATTTTCCCTAAGCACATTTAATGGGCTCTAAGCCTCTGTGTAGTTTTAAAGGAACTGGGGGCTTGAATGGATTGCATCAGGTCCTGGCAGGGAAAAGCGATCTCTCCCAGCAGCCAGCTCCAAGTCTCAATATAAAACCCAAACCTTGTATCCCAGGCTTGAAAGCATTTTTTAAAAATCATACAATGCCTGAATCTCTGCAGAGACAGGATTGTACTCCCTTGATGCCCCCAAAGAGCCAGAATTAAAGGTCATTCCAGTTTAGCCCGGCAGAAAGGCAGTCTGGTTGAAGTGCTCATCTGACAGGACCTGGCTGGAGGGAGAAAGAGAAGAGAAGGGGAGGAGTGGAGTGGAGTGGAAGAGCAAACTAGCAAAGGAGCAAAAGAACAGCTAATCAGGTCAAAGGGATCATAAACCTGATGTGCTTCTGCATCAGAGGTAAAAAATGCAGCGGCAAACCAGGGGGAAAAATTAGGTGTAATAGAGGTCAATGGCTCAAACTGTAATGTATGAAGTGGCCTTCAGTGTGTATATGTGTGTGTGTGTGTGTGTGTGTATATATATATATATATATATATATATATATATATGTGGAGTGAAACTCATTAAGCTTTAAAAGAAGTATATTTTTTGTGTAGATTCACAATGTCTTCATTCCTATGTCCTTCAGTGGAATTTGCTCCCCCAATGATTTTAAAGCACCTTGTGAAGGATTAATTAACTCAGCATTAGCCATAACTTTTCTTCACAGAAATGTATCTTAATAGGGTATGCAGTACAACCCTATGCATATTTAGTCGGAAGAAAGCCCTGTTTAGTTCAGTGGAGCTCACTCCCAAGTAAGTGTGTTTAGGATTGCAACTTTAGGCTGTTGGGAATTATCTGAAATGGATGAGAAATGAGCAACAACATAACATTAGATCTTTGCTTCCTTTACCATTTCTGTCTTTTACTTTACATTTTAATCCTAATACTACATCACTCTTGAGATTGAATTCTTTTTTATTTACATTGCTATTTGGACATTATTATCCCTTTACAATACTATTATGTTTTATTATTGTTTTCCTCTTTCGATGTTCTTGTTTCTTATTAAAGCTGCAATCCCATACTCACTTATTTGGAAGTAAGCCCCATTGAATGTAGTGGAACTTACTTCTAAGTAGACATGTATAACATTGCACTGTTAGTATAGCATTACATGAGCTTTTTTCCTTCATCTCAGTTGTGTTGTTTCTAATTTATTTCTTCCTACACTAGTATTTCCCCCCACTATCTCTGGAAACTTATTATTTCTTTGCTACCTTACCTTTCCCAAATCAACTTTGCATCTTCTCCATATTCAGGCTTTATCTGAGTAGCATTCGCTATCCTCACATCCTCTCCTTATGTTCTGTCTCTCATTGTCCTGGTTTTCACATTTTTATTGGTCAAGTATCAGCCTCATTAATTTGACTGCATTCAAGCAGTACCTGTGCAATATTTGATGCTTACGTTTTGGGCATTGTTATCAACCAAGCTGGGAGTACAAATATGGTAAGTTATTCAATGAAACTCTGCTACGTTTTTAACTCATAGCTTGCAGTTAGGCAGGGAAGCTGCAGGAATGCAGTGCAAAATACCTTGCTGTAAAATCAGATCTGCTATTAGTTTTTCAGATTTATGACTTACCCCTTCCATATGAATTCTGGGAGGGTAGCAAGACTGTCAACAAATTTCAGTAAGAATAAAGCAAATAGCAATTCAATACTTTAAAATATATTTAGGCTGGGATCCTTAAAAAGCCCATCCAGGGACCATAGGAAAGATTGGATTTCTCCTGCCAAGGTCCCAAGCTCCAGCCTCAGAGGAGGAGTTCCAATCCTCCTCCCTGCCCCTGCAGATCTTCCTTGGACCTTCTCTTTTGGAGACTGAAACTCCAATGCTGGAAAGGAGGGAGGGAATGGATGGATTTGGGGCAAGACAGGAGAATAAGAACATAAGAGCTCTGCTGGATCAGACCAAGGGTCCATCTAGTCCAGCACTTTGGTCACACAGTGGCCAATCAGCTGTCTACCAGGGATCCACAAGCAGGATACGGGTGCAATATCATATAGCCCGGGAGTATATAGGCTTACTGCCTCTGATATTGGAGCACAGTGAGGAAGGTTCAGGATGTGCAATATCTGAAACCCTCCCAATCCTCTGCCATGACCCCAATGTGGGGGAAAGTTTAGATCAGCCTGAGAGCTGGTCTAATATCATATGAGAGAGATATTAATTAGTTAAAATAAAACACAGGAAGAAAAGTGATGAACTTTCTTCTCCCTCTCGCCCTGCCAATAGGGGCCTGGTTGGGCTTAGAAAACAGCAGAGCACTACAACCTGTTTGAAAAAGGAGCACTCTGGGATGAAGATGCAAACTATACTACTAAAATGGTTAAGGCATACCTTACGATGATGCAGCTCAAAACAGTTATTTTAGGCAGCAGAGTTTGGGTTGAAGACAGGCATGATTGCTGCTTACAATCCCCATATATGTTTTTCTGATTCGCTGAGTGCTTTAACCACATCTGCTGCAGCTTTTCGGCACAGAATAGGCTAAACTAGAAAAACCCAACATCTCCTGGCATTTTAACATATATCAAAATTCAGTCAACTAAACAAGCATTCTGAAAATGTTACATTTATATGACCCCTTGGAAGGGCTACCTCCATGTTTCTTCTGTGGAGGAAAGTATCCCGGTGTGAGTCAGTCTTCATACGAGCCCTGGCAGGTGGGGCTTAAGGGAATTGGAATCTCCATCCCTGTCAGATAGAGAAGGAATTCAGTCTTCCAGACCAGGCCTTGCCTACTTCAAACTTGATTGTTTTCATCAAGTTGTATTTATAATTGTAAGCTGCCTTGAGTGCCATATTTCTTGGTAGAAAGGCAGGGCACAAATCCAATCAATCAATCAATCAATCAATCAATCAGTCAATCAATCCTCCATGGCAACAAGTCTTAAGAGTGACTTGTGCCCTCTCCCTCCCTCTCCCTCTCCCTCTCCCTCCCCCCTCATGGCACAATTCCATGCATGTTTAGTCAAAAAACATGGCTGGGGCATGCTGGGAGTTGTAGGACTTTTTTTTCTGTCTAAACCAGGGTTCTGCATGTATTACCTTTTGTGAGCAAGGAAACTCAGATTTTTCCCTCTACCCACCCCTGGTTTAGCTAATTTAGGTGGGAAGCAAAGATAGCCTTTTCCACTTCTGACAAGAACTGAGTTGTTGCCTAGGTCAGGGCACAACCAAAGTCTGCCCTCTAATGTAGGGAGCATTTTGTGCACATGGCATGGCAGCACTGAATCCTGAGTTGGGTAGAGCTCTGGAGATGAAGAGTCTTATTTGCATGAGTGCCCTGCCCTTAAAGGCAGGTGGGAGGAGAAGTAACCCACATCAGGATATGATCCACCTACTTACTGATGAGAAGATAGTTCAATGTTCCTATGCCAATATAGTAGGGAAGGGCCATGGCTGAGTGGTGGAACATGTGCTTTGCATGCAGAGGTTCAATCCCTGATATCTCCAGGTAGGGCGAGGACAGGAATCGTGCCTGCAAACCCTGGAGAGCTGCCGCCAGTCAGTGTTGACAATACTGGACTAGATGGACGAAGGGTCTGACTCACCATAAAGTGGCCTCCTATGTTCCTATATATCAGTGTATTATTAAGAATGAGCTATCTCAACTAGGGCATATGATTTTTGCTTTGGGTGTGAAAATGTTGAACATCAGCTTAGTACCTGGCCGTTAAATGCTATCCCAAGTAGGAAAATTTTGGCATTGCCTCTAGAGGCACCAAACCTCAGTAGGACTCAAGAGCATGAGACTGGGAGGGAGGGCAGAGTCAGCACAGATAATGCCTTTCTATGTGCACTTCTTTGATATTGGCACGTGGATGGTATGCTGAAGAGTGTGATGTTGTTATTTTAAAGATTGTTGTGATGGTGCATGAGAGAGGTCCTCGCCTAGGCCCTTTAGGCCTCTAACCCAAGGGTCATGGAACTGTTGTGTCTCTGTGTAGGCCGGCCGGCATAAAATGAAGAGCTTCTGACGTAAACAGCCCTATAAATTAATGCAATCCATACATACTAAAAACAGATTAATCCAATGAGAATAGCTGTGCCAGCTGCGCTGAGAGGAATGGACTCGACAGCCCCCCTCATTTCAATGGTGCCTGTGTGTGTGTGAGGGGGTGGAATATGCTGTTCTTTGCTTTAAGCAGGAGTAAATTTAAAACCTAATTGGACAGTGACAGGAATTTTCCTCGATCGCTGCTTTCCCATCTGGCAGCTCATCACCAATAGTTAAAGGAAAGCTAGGAAGGTCCTGCAAGAGTGGTCACATCTGAATATGTACCAGGTAAAAATCCTTCTCCCTTCCAAGGCTGGTGGCTCCGATGTCAGTGGGGCGGTGAACCCACTCCGGGTTTCAGTTAGAACTAGTCAGGAGCTATCCAAGGTGCTCTCAGAACTCACGGCGCCAACTGCCTATTTGGTGGGAAGATCCTTGTGTCTGGCATGCTGCTGCTGCAGGCGAGGATCTCTGGATCAGGGCCCGAGGGTTTAAAATGGCCTTTGTGTTGTTCAAGGGAGTGTGATCATATGGAGGATATAACTGAGTACAGCATTATCAGACCAGAATGGAAAGCAAGATATATGGAAATCAAATTACTCGGTTCTAGTGCATCTGGGCCTGATAGAATGTTCCTCAGACTAATATCGAAACCTGAGAAAGAAGGCTGCAGTCCGATGTCCTCTTGGGAGCAAGCTCCATTTAGCCCAGAGGGGCACGTCCCAGCAAACCTCCATAGTATCAGGCTGCAAAAGTGTGTGCTGGCATCTTGGTTTCTAATTGGCTAGTGACTCCTGTGTATCTTCTGTGAAACTGCTGTTACTGTTCTCTCACCTCCTTTTGCTCTCTCTGTTTCTGTCATTTTTCTTCTCCCCCCCCCCCCCCCCCGCAGCTGGTAATAGTTTATGGAGCATGTTGCTGTGTTAATATCTTGTTAAGGCTGTTTCAGCTGCTGGGTCTTTGAGAGGTCAGTGTCAGGACTATTTTATTCTAAACCCTTGATGTGCAGGGTAAAACTGGGGACAGGTAGAACTTCTACTGTCTTTCACTGCAGGGAGCCTAGTGCTCCAGGCATCCCCTCCCATAATGCAGTGCTGCTGGCAGTATAAGCAATAAAAAATAATATGTTTCTGGTCAAAAGCAATTAGGCCAACGTAAAGAAGCATTTATATTAATGGACTGGACATAACATTGCCAGCATTGCTTGATATTTCTCAATTCAGTTTGGTAAGGCTGCAGGTGTTTAAGAGCTGTTGAATGTTATTGTCTGTACATTTCTGGCAGGTAGCAAAAAGGAAAAAAGAGGCCTGCAGCTTTTAAACCACAAGTAAAAATAGAAGCATGAATTCAAAAATATAAAAGTTTAATATTGGTGCACTTTGTGGTATTGAATCACTTGTGTCTGGTAGCTGCATGTTGGAAACATCAAGGATATGATCTGAGGAGAAGCACAAGCGCAACGAACACACATTCCCAGGAAATGAAAAACATATTTTGGGGGAACAAAGGAGTATGAAAGAGGTCTGAAATTTCAGTCCAGGCCAATAAAGCCGGGAAAGGTGGCTACGAACACATTTCTC
The DNA here is from genome assembly GCA_029215795.1 of Anniella stebbinsi. NCBI lineage: Eukaryota > Metazoa > Chordata > Lepidosauria > Squamata > Anniellidae > Anniella > Anniella stebbinsi. The sequence goes on from JARDYH010000002.1 coordinate 48,299,490, forward strand.
CAACTTTTTCTTTTTGTTGTTGTTGCTTAATTTAAACATGTAGGCTGAATGGTCAATTTTTGCACTTGGCTGGTTGTGAGGTTAATCATAGGCCAAACGTGTTTCTGTTCCTGTAATGACAGCTTAACTTTTTGGCTGCCACTACACTTTTAAAAGGTCTGCTTCTTTTTTGCTAAAAATCTTTTAAAAATATCAACAATAATTAGACATTAATAGGGCATTCATACAATGAGAACCAAATGTTACATTTGTGTCATGTCCAATGTATGATTGTGTAGGAACCCAACCATTATTTGAAGTCAAGGAGTAAAGTCGTTGAAATCATTTCTACCAAACATGTTGTGAATTATGAAATGAATCAAGATTCCAGAGCCAGAGCAATGTGTATAGTAAGTTGTGAAAAGTGAATTCTTGATTCTTTTTGTAATCTTTATTTATCTACCACCTGGGTTCTCTTCTTTGATCCTTCAATCAAATAGAAGAGAAAACACAAATGAGTTATATTCTTTAGAAACTTCAGTTTAACTTTCTGTGTTCAATTTTATGGAAGTTGAGATGAAGAGGTAGGTCACTGTTTCTTGATATGTTAGGAAGCTGTATTCTTAAACATGTGGAAGAATCACTAAGTAGTTGGACAATATGAACACACAAAGGCAGGCATAGATTCTAAGCAGGTTTATCTGTAGTGGCCATGTTAGGATTTGATCTGTAGAACACTTCTTTGGTTCTGATCTTGCTAGGCATTTCTTATAGAATCCCATTTATTACTGAGAGGCTCAGTCACAATAGCATTCCTTCTTTCCTCTCACCCTCCTCCTCCTCCTCCTCCTCCTACCTGCTACATCTTGCTTAACATGTTTTATTGTGGAAAGATTAGATTTCTTAGGTGCCTTTTTTCAAAAGTCACTCAAGGTGACTTACAAAAAACCCTAGAACATACAAAACAGCTAAAACAATTTCCTCTAAAATACAACCACCCCGCAAAACAACTAAAACATCAGTGACAATGATAAACAATTCAAATGACGTATTAAACAGCCCAACATATGCTATCAAATGACATATGCAGATGCTTTCCTAAGAAGTCACAACCCTAGTCAGGCAGACCCTGAGGTAATGTGAAATTGGCCAGTTTAAACCTCTGGCAGGAAATTCCTTCCAATCCTGAAACATCCTCACCTCCACATAGACTGTTAGGTTAATACACCACCAAGTTTTCTTTCAGTCCCTTTTGTTCTAGGAACAGCCACCTAAATTGTCTCTTGGAATTCTGCCTTTGTAATGTTTCATTAGCCAGCTCAAATTCAGTCATAGAGCTATTCACTCTGGGAGCCAAGCTATTGAATCTTTTGTCTAACCTTGGCCTAAGTGAGTCTAAAGTTGTTTGTCTCCGTTGTGCACTTTCCCTATATCCTACAACTGTCCCTGAGTCCAAACTCTCAGTGTTGATTGCAGGACCCAATACTCACAGACCTTCTGTTGCAAAAACCTGTGATTCTTTCAGGGTTCACCTGGCTCTCTGCCCCTTCTCTCTCTCTCTCTCTCTCTCTCTCTCTCTCTCTCTCTCTCTCTCTCTCTCTCTTTCACACACACACACACACACACACACACACACACACACACACACACACACCTCTGGGCAAGAACCTATTTGAAGCTTTTCTACACAAGGCTGTTAATCCAGTGTATCTACATTCAGTTTTGTTGAAGAATGGGATCAGAGCACTACACAATGAGCACTTCCTTTCCTGTTTTTCTGCAACATAATCTCTAGGTGGCACTGTGGTATAGTGCAAGAGCACAAATACATAAGTGGAAATAGCATTTTCTTTTGTTTTTTAAAAATAATACCACATTTTTCCTGCTCTAAAGAAAACTTCCAAAAAGTGCAGTTTAAGTTTCTTTGTGTTTGCACTAACTTGCTTCTTCATTGTCCTAGATAAAGCTTCGCCTCTGAAGCACCCATTGGTGCATTTGGGGTCTATTTCAGTTGTGCTGCTCAATGGCATTGGGAGCTTGGCCATCTAACAGAGCCACAATGTTGGGCCTCTTTTGCTCAGAGATCCAGGGTCGCCCATGCCTCACAGTGGGAGGAAGTAGCAGTGATTATTAAAGATGGCTGGCTTTAAGCTCAGTGGTTTACCTTTCCTGTGGCCAAGTTTAGAGTCAGTGGCATTCTGCTGAGGTTTCGTGGCATCTCGGGCTGGCTTCATCCAACATCTAGCTAGCTTCTTTCTCTTCCCTTCTTTTCCCTCTTTTCCATGTTTATTTCTTTTCCCCTTTGACTTTTCTTCATCTCAGGAGAGGCACTGCTTCACTACCCTCCATGTCAGGTTCTATTTCTGTAAGCGCATTCTGCCATCAGTCATAGACTGACATCGGTCTCCCATCATTGCCTATGCTCACCTAGGACTGAAATCCACAGGGTGCTCCATGGTCTTTGCTTCCATAGAGGGGTGATTGTGTTAAGCACAAATATTGACCATGTCAACATGGGCCCTATCTATATTTAACATTTATTTAGCACCAGTGATATGTTCATCATTTCACAGAACTTACAATATACAACTTAAAATATGCAATAGGTGTACAAGACAGAGATTGGAGAAAGGACACAAAATGATACCAATAGTAGGGACTGAATTAAGGAATAGTAGCCAGAAAGTGACATATGTGATTATTTATTATTTATCACATATAAAGTACCTACAAAGTTCTAAGCACTGTACAGAGATTTAAATAATAGACATTCCCTGCCCAAAGGCCCAAAATCCAATAGTCCCAGTCAGTGGAGGCTGTTTGCTCTGATTTCGGTGGGGCTCTAAAGGAGCTATCCAAGGTGCTGAACCTATTTTGGGGATAGTTTACAGCGTCTTGGATAGCTCATTTGGAGTTCTGACTGGTTTTGACTACGACCCAGAATGCATTCACAATCCTAGCAAGATCAGAGCCGCCAGCCTCCACTGGTCATAATACAAAAAGAAAAAGGGGTGGGGAGAAAATGAATGGAGGTAAGAGATCCCCCCACCCCAGGTGTGCATGGTAAAAGTGGGCTTTTCAGAACCCTACAGTTGTTGGGCTTGTATAGGCAGCCAGTACAGGCAGCATGTCACATGCATTCAACCAGGTGATCTAGATCATAGTTTTGAATGTTATGTGTCTGACATTTCTGAGATTAAGCAACACACTGAAACAGAATGGGCTCAATCACAACAAAGTTAAACAGGCTTAAATCTCATTACAATTCATTGTATTTCAGTTAGGCATTCTGAACCTACCAAACTTTATCTTGAGTCTGCTTATGTCGACATGTCTTAGTTTTACTGGTCTGATTTTAGAGAGAAGCCATAGCTCAGTAGTAGAGGACATGCTTTGTATGCTGAAGGTCCTAGGTTCGATCCCCAGCATCTCCAGGTAGGGCTAGAAAAACACCTGCCTGAAACCCTGGAGAGCTTCCACCTGTCAGTGCCAACATTACTGGGATAGATGGACCAATGGTCTGACTCAGTATAAGGCAGCTTCCTATAAGTCTAGAAATTGATGTGAGATACTCCTATACAAAGTGTTGTGAAACTGCAAAACCTTCTTATATAAATACTGGAGTAGGCTGAAGTTTGCTTTGTGCTGATATTGTGTTTCAAGTAGACAAAAGGTAATATCTGAATACCAATGTAGTCTAGTGTATTATTTAGGTGGCTGAAAGCATATCCTTCATTGATTCACTAGTGTGTCACATCCCTTAATTTTATTTTTACCACTTCATTTTTTGCCAGTTGTGGCAGACAGTGTATTTGGGCCCAATTCAGAAGGCTTTTCACTTTCCATCTGTTTCCTTGAAACTTGCGCATTCGTAACAAGTACTACCATCTGGGCATGAGCGTAATCTTGTGATAGAGTGCGGCTATTTTTTTTTTAATAAACAAACCTAAATTGATAATTTCCTGAGAATGTAAATCTGATCATTTTTCTTTCAATCCTAACTTCCATGGGAAACCTAAAGTAGAATATGGTGCAATGTGGCATTATTTCTGTCTCCTCTCTCAAGGAGACAGAAATAGGCACAGATTCCAACCTGAGAAATCTTTTTTTCTTTCCCTTGGCTCTTCCTGGGACTGTGGACATAGTATCTTCTAAGTCCAATTCTTTTCTGTATGGGAGTTTCCCATATGCTAGGACTGATACTTTGACATAAAGCTTGGAAGTGCTATATGCAAACACACACATACACACACACACACATCAAAGGCATGCACTTCGATGTTAGACTGGCTTAGATTAGAGGTGTGCAAATCAGCAAAACCTGAGTAAAACAAGGTTCTCTACATTTCATCTCAAAGTTTGTTGGAATTTGTATCTGTATCAGATTGCAAGCTTTGTTCTTTTCTTTTCACAAGAAAATATGTGCATATTTTGGGGCAGATTTTTTTAAACGTATGCATCAGTTCTGTGAATTTTTCATATGTATGTATTTTTCTCCCATTGATCAAAGCATGTTCATGCGCATTTTGGAACACATTTTTTGTGTTGTTGTTCCTTGCATCACATTACAAGCTTGGAAATGTATAGACCTTGACTATAGATCGTGTTCAGGTCCATGTTTGGCTCCAGAACATGTAAACTCAGTAAATTCCGATTTTAAAAAAATGACCTGCAATGAATTTCGAATACATAACTGGCTTAGGTAGATCCATGAAGAAGAATGAGATTGGAAACATCTAAGTGTGAATGATCTTTTGGGGTGTTTGCTATAGGAAAATAAGGTGAGACAGGCAAATATGCATTGAATAGGGCCAGAAAGTTAACACGAAGATTAGTCCCCCATCCATATTGATTGTACATAATCTAATCAGGTCCTCTTTGGGTTCCCTTATAATTGTTCCATGATCCATGGTTAATTAGAGCAAGTGGCAACTAGCACTCCCAGCACAAGGGGAAATATCATATAATGACCTGTCTATAAAGTCTGATTTACACAGAAAGCCAGCTTCCAATTTAAATCAAGTAACTGGTCCTCCTTATATATGCAGCATAAGCACACTACCATGGCATCCATCCAGTCCATAGATAGAAAGGCCCGTGACTTGAGTCCTGTTATTCAAAGTACGTTCAGTGAATGAGCATTGCAAGGAGGCTTCGCTCCTAACCTACATATATTTAATGAATGTACTTGGGTCAGAAGGCAGAATCTGCTAGTGCAATGCCACCCCCACCCCACATAAGCTTGCATGCTGTGAACAAACAAACAAGACCCACAACTGAACAGGGTATGACCACATGGAGTGCAGCAACATAGCTGTATCTCAGAGTGCTATTTGTGTCATCAGGTTTACCTCTAAATCAGGCCTCACAAGCAAGCAACGGTGGAGGAAAAGTTGTGGCCTCTTTCATGAGGAGGACCTCCACTACCAGCAGTGCAAATGTCTGAAATAAATCATGGAAACAAATCAGCAAGGACAGTCTGCCCCTGGACCATCACCTCATTCTACTGCTGTAGGAATCTCTGTCTCCACTCTGCATGTGTGCGATTTCACATGCAATAGTGCTGCAACAAGAACACAAATATGCACACACCATTTGTGTTTCAAATTTGTATTTTATTGTGAAGTCGGAAAAGTTGCCTGGTATTTCCGTCTACACCGTTTCCTTGATTTCCGCAACAAACCCAATAAAATGTCTGGAGGTTTTGTTTCTTTCTCTTTGGTTCTGTTTAGCATTCTGAACAATTTCTGGCTGTGATACCTCTGTCAAAAGAGTTTTATCTGGTTTCTTCTTCAAACGTATGTTCCTTTGTGGGCTTGCCTCTAGAGGATTGCGAGTTTACTCATTCAACCAAAGCTGTGGCAGAAATACTGTATCAGGCTAGGTCAATGCTGTCTTTTCAGATTTGCAAGCCGGTCACTTGGAGTTCATTGCACACAGAGGAAACCTCAATATTCAGTCTGGGTGTTTCTGAAAGCTTTTGGAATACTTGCTTCTCCATTTCTGGATGTGCATATGCCTAAAATATTATAATAAAATGTGAATTTTATGCTAAATTTGCCTTAAAATGTTCTAATATTCAGCAGAGGCTCCAATGTCAGTGGGGCAGCGAATCCACTGCGGGTTTCAGTCGGAACCAAATAGAAATCTAAAGGAGCTCTCCACGGTGTGGAGCAGTGGGGTGGTACAAATTCACCACCCCACTGACATTGGTGCCACCAGTGTTCACTGCTAATGTTGCTTGAACGTAACATCCAAATCATATTTTAGATCTTCCCTCCCCACAATCAGATGTTCTAGGGCCATGTTAAAGGATCTGTTGTGAGGAGAACTGTTGACTTTCCTGGTTTATTTACAAATATACACATGGAGCTAGTAAGAAGCAAATGGTAACCCAGGCTGATTGTCTTAAAGTAGATAATTAGCAGCTTGGTAGCCCCCTATAAACTCTTTCTCCCTTACTGAGGAGAGTACCTGAGATGGATTATCTTCTCTCAACCAGAGATAGAAAGAAACTAGTCTTTTATTCCTTCTCAAAATATGCAATAGATGCTCTATCAGAATTTTTTTGACACAAACATGGGACCTATTACTAGCGCAGCAACACAAGCATTTCTGGAATCAGCCCCAGAAATGAGCAGAAACACTTGTTTCTCAAATGATACAGGTCATCAGAGCTCCCTTGTACAAGCTCTGCTGACTTGCCCCATTCTTGAAATTAGTGTTTCCACTCTTTCTGGTGGCTGAGTAGGCTAGGGCTGATGGGAGTTGTAGGCCAACAAGTTGCCCCCGCCCCATGCTAGCCAGTAACTTCTTAGCAACCTTTCCCAGCCAGCTCCATAACTCAAAACTGCCTTATATAGTTTGCTGTTCCTTGCAGCCCACACTTTGCAGGCAAGTGCAGCTATATGTATCTTCCACAACAGACACTTAGATATAAACAGCTTGAAGGGACATCAGTAGCCATTAAGGCCTGTCTTTTCACTTAGTGTGATAGAACAGTATGGGCCCTAACAATACTCTAAAGATTTTTCTGCCAGGTGGAGACCTTCCTTTATCTTGCATGATGATGTCATTTTGCTTGCTCTGGGACCAGCCATGAAATATATCACACTTTTTAACCCTTACCAGCCCTCCAATACTCTTCAACAACATCTTCAACATCAGTATATATCTCTGCAGAAAGCTCATTTCGATTTGTTATGAGTTTTGATGTACTGATTGTATTTTCCATTTTCAAAATTGTAAGGCTCGAAGAAAAGTAGATATCAACATGTATCTGGAATAAAGAATTCAGTCTTTTCCCTGCACAACTGTTTAATTTGGATTTTTCACTGCAGATTCATTACAGCTGCTTGACTTCTTTTGATGCTTCCTTTTTAACCCCTTCCTAGTCAGACTTTATGCCATCTTAAACAATGCAATATGTATCCTTTGCTGCAACTTTACCTTTACCCCATTCTCAGACATACTGTATGTATATGGATGTTCCCTCTGTAGTCTACAAGTGTGCAGCCTAAGTCTTGTGTGAATATTGTGTGAATATTCATGACCTTTGTGAAACTAGAGACTTCAGATGTCTTTTATGTCCATATTACTTGCCCCTGTTAGAATACCAGGTTCTAATTCCAGTTATTCCATTTTCAGCATTTGGTGGGGGATGAAATCTCTGGCAAAAGCAGCTGGGAGAGGTGAGAATTTTGGAGAAATTTCACCTTGGGGTGTGGTACAGGGTTTCTACATACCCTTTTAAGTGTAGGAAGTTTTGAGGGCGGATCTTCTTTCTCTTTTTAATTTCTTTTAAAAATACCCCCACTTGCAGAAGCCCTGGAGTTCTTCCTGAATGCCTATTGGAGAGGGTGAGGTCACATGGGTCAGATCTACACCAAGCAGGATAGAACACTTTCAAAACATTTTAAAAACTATATATAGAGTGTGTGTCCTGGGCCCCAACAGTTGTCAATACTGTTATAAAATGTTTTAAAGCAGTAGTGTAGATCCTGCCCTGGTCTCCAATGGGCATTCATGAAGAACTGCTGTACTCTTCCAAGTGCCGGGGCTGTTTGTTTAGTTTTTGAAATAAATAAATAAAAATATATAGAAAGAACAGTTTTAAGCACTTTTAAAGGGTATGTGGAAATGCTGCCCCCCCCCGCCCCCCGAGAAAATTCTCTGAAATTCTCCTTCTCCCCATGAAAGAGGCAGAAAAAACAATGCCACTTTTTCAGGGAAAGAAAAAAGTTCTTGAAACTAGGGGGCAGCATTAGTTTTAACAGTGATATTTAAACATCAATAGAATGAGAAGGCTGCACTCATTTTGATCTGCCAATCATCACTCATACAATAATAATCTTGGGATGGTGATTATAATAATGTGTATGGGAGTGTTCTGAGGCTGCAGAATAAGAGTGAAAGTTCAACTTTGATGGCAAACTGGCATGGATTTTTGTGAACTATTAAGAGACGTTTGGCTATTGGGCGATATAGAAATGTAATAAATAAATACATACATAAGTAATGAGCATGTTATAGCAGTGATCCAAACTCTCCATTAGGCTCTTCTCAGGTTCATTGCAGTGATGATTGGCCAGGAAACATCTTTTCCTAAAAGCATTTCCTACATATTTGGCCTTGTACAGCAAACAATGTCCATCCTAGCTTGGCTGAAGGCTTAAGCCTAGCAGCTAAAGTCTGAGTGTTCCCTGGTCACAAACAGCTTTGCTATACCTTTCCATATATGCCTTATCCAACCCTGCCCATTGGTAACCCTCAAATCACTTGCATGATGCATCTGTGGGCCAGATTACCTTATGGGTGGGTCACAAAAGGCTTGTGTACATTAGTTGTCTATGACCATGTCATAGACACCGCATCACAAGTCAAAGTGTTGGGCTGGTCCTGTAAAATCCTAGACACCTGGCATATCTTAACGCTCAAGAATAGTATCTTTTTAGCATCTCCTCTCAATCTTGTAACATCAGTGTTGAGTATCCCCCTGTCTATCATCCATGTGCTGAGTATGTATGTTAAGGGTACGCATTTGGGAAACAGAAGCTCCACAATTATGAAATTTTCTTTCAATACAGACTTGCCCAAACACAGATACTAATTTAGAAAAGCTGGAAAACCTATCTGTAATGTTGATATTTGATGTTAAGATTATGCCTTTGTGTGTGATGGTTAACATTTTATTGTGTGTTCTTTTTAGGTAAAGCATTAATATATGCTCCAAGCCTTTGGTGGAAGAGGATAAAATCTAAAGAAATGCATATGAATAGGGCCTGGTGGTCTTTAATAGAAGCACAGTGTCTTCTATGCTATCTAGATCTATGCTAATTTGCTGTGCTACAGCTCTTATGGAAGAAATAGAAATGGCACATCTATTGACTGGTACCAGCTGTTCCCTGCCAATTGTACTTTCCTACAGATAGCAAGCTGTGCATTTGGCAGCAGCGAATCTCAAACAGTTAACATGTGCCCCAGGGAGGGCAACTGCTTACCCTAAACCCATCAAAAAGCACAGCTATGCTCTGCAAGATTCATGTTATACTCATCACATCTGTTTCATATTTTTTTTGGTATTCATAGCTGATGGAAGACTTGAGATGCAAAGTCACAGTTTTTAATATAAAACAAAAGCAAGCATGAAACACAGACAGAATATACATCTCAGTGAATAATTTCGTAATGAGACTTCTAGCGTAGGAAACATGAAATGTCCTCAGTTATTTTTAGATGTTAAAGGCAAAATAGAATCCATTCATATGTCAAGCCACAATAACATCACTGCTCCTAATTCGAGCACTGCAAGGAGAATTGCTTGATGTACGACAAAAGAGAGCGGAGCAACTTTTGTAGGATTCAACGAGGTTGAATAAGTTGTAGAATATTAAATCCTGGAAAGAGCTAAACAGATCAACTCCCATCAGTTAATCACCTTGGACCCCAATCCTATAAAGGTGTGTTAATTAGTATATAGGTGGTTCCTACAACACTACAAAAAGAAATAAGTCTTAACTATTTTGTCTTAAGTAGTCTTAATTTTGAAGAGCTTTAGATTCAAATGAATGGAAGCTTCTGCCCTTGTCAGACCTTGTGAGCTGTACTCTTCTGTTCCTCACGGCTGCATCTGACCAGCAGGTCTGGTAATCAGCCTCCCCACCATATTGGTTTCCCCTCCACCTTTTTCTGCTCTGCAATTTGGCTATCAGCACTTTAGTGACTTGCACATGCATGGGGCAGATGAGTCTTCACATGCAATGGGTGAATGGGGGACAGGTGAGAGAATCTGAGATTGTAATTGATGCTGCGTGTTGGAATCACACAATATAATATGGTCGCACTATGTACAGGTGGAAAGTGAGCAGCTGCTTTTCTTCACTTACAGGTCCTTACCTGTAGACAGCAGTCATATGGGTATCCCCACCCCCTTGAAAGCTAAAAGGAATGCACAAAGACCTTCTTTGCAACTGATTTGGAGTGACAAGGATTTAGTATAGCCATCCAGTTGCTGACCTCAAGCACTCATGGTTCTGTGCCTTGAGCAAGAAGAGATCAATTATCCTACTATCCTCTACTGTCATTTTAAATCTGCAAAGGAACTATGCACAGCAAATGCTTGAACGACCACTGTTCTATTGTTAACATATGTTTTTATTCATTCATCTTTTCTTCTTCATCTTTTTTTTTTAAGTGCTGTCTGTGATTAAAACAAGAGGTTGCCCAGTATAAGTATTTCTGGGCTTCTTCCCCCCTACCCCATTTTTATTTTTTGTTCAATGAGAAACCAATGAAAAGCATTATTGTACCAGGATTCAAAAACATATTTGTTAATTACAGTGATCATATAGTCTTTCAAATGCTAATAGTCTGACTGCAATTTCATTTTGTTTGGTACTGATAGACCTTATGATTAAAGAATGGTATAGCTTTATAGTGATTTTACTGCCATCTGTGTGCACCAAGCAATAACTATGTACAGATGGTTGCGATTCAGAGACAGGTTGCCACATGCAAAAAAAGTATGTTTCAGTTATTTCAGTAAGATTTATTGCAGCAGTCACAGTTAAATGCTTGAACCTTAATGATAATTGCTACTAATCCTTCAAGAAAAATGATTAGAGTTTAATAAAGCGCAAGGAGCAGCTTTTGTCATAAACTTCAGAAACATATCACAAAGGTGTATTTTATTTTTTTCCTCCCTTGTCTAATCATTTATTTCAGCATATGTGGGACTGCAATGCTTTGTAGTGTAAAAGTTAGGGAGGTGGGGCAATGCTTATATCCTGCAGACTGTTTTTTAGTTAGTGGTTATTTTTTAAAAAGAAAAGAATTAGAATAAATTATATAGGTTAAACCAGGCCTTTGAAAACATGGTTTTTTTAATCTTTCTACACAAAATAGAGGAGAAAATCTGGAGATGGAATATATGGTAGCCAAAGAAGGTTTGATATCCTTCGATGACATATTGTGAGGGGGCACCAAAAGCTCTCCATATGGTCCTCAAATACCTACATCTACAATTTCTAGTATTAAAGGAGAGATTAAGGAGTGCTCTGTTTTATGGTCTCTGAAACAAGCCAAAATAATTTTAATTTTTCTAGCAGCCACCTCCTGCATATTTTTTTTCTTTCCCCACTCTTTTTGGAGTTATGGACTCTGTTGATGAATTCAATGTTTTTTATTTTTTTAAATATAGCACACACATCTTAGGCTGGGTAACTTCTATTATCCATTTGTATTTGTCTAAAGGTGGTTTAACAAGTTATGTGAGGGACATGGTTTAATGGGCCTGTTCAGACAATACACTAAGCCATGGTTAGGCTGCTAACCCTTTTGCAGCAAATGGTTAGTGAGCATGTTTAAACCATGGTTATGTAGCCAACACAGTTAGGAATGGTTCACACAACAGGCTAAGTCATCATGTTTAGCTCAAAATGCTTAGCCACCGTGGCTTAGTATGTTGTCTGAACAGGGTCAGCAAAATAAAAAAAAGCTTGCTGGCTGGGGAATGCTGGGAGTTGTAGGACTTTTTTCTGTCTAAACACACAGAAGTTTGCACCCTTATAGGCCGGATCTACACGTCGTCCTAGATGCGCCTTCCCTGCGCCACAAGCCGCTTTGGAGCACTGCACTTCGTCTAGTGTGGCTCAAGCCTCGGAGGCTCTGCTCGCGCTCTCGCCGCCGCTGCCGCCCTTTCATCCCGGAAAGTCCCAGGGAGGGAGGAGGGAGGGTTGTAAACAAAAGCTAGCAATTGGAAATCCCTCTCCCAATCGCTGGCTTTTGTTTACAACCCTCCCCCCTCCCCTCTCCCCAGGACTGGCCTGGATGAAAGGGCGGCGGCCACTGCAGCACGGCTGCAGGCAGAGCTTCTGAGGCTTGAGCCACACTAGGCGGGGTGAAACGCTCCGAAGCGGCTTGTGGCGCAGGGAGGGCGCATCGAGGACGACGTGTAGATCCTGCTATAGTGCAATCACTTACATGTTTACTCATAGTAGTAAATCACACTGAAATCAATGGGACTTACTCCCAGGTAAGTGTGTACAGGATTGCAGCCTCAGTTTTTTATTTATGAATATGGCTATCATTACATGTAATGCATATATATTTTTAAAAAAACACAGAAATATGGCTGCTTAATTTTGAATCACTTGGTGGACACACCTTTCCAATTTTCTTCCCATACATTCTTAAATTGCAAACAAGCTGTTCTTTGCAATTGTTCATTCATTTCCTATAGCATGGATCCATACCTAGTCTGGATTTTGAATAGAAAAACAAATTGCTGATATAATAGATAAAGAGAATAAAGTGACTTTTGTAAGAAAACATTTCAGATATGCAGCTCTTGATGAAAGCACTACCCTTCGGTTTGGCCTTGTACAACCACTCATGGCCCAGGAGCTGGAGGTAAAAAATCAAAGGAAGCTGTTAGAACCAGAGGAGACTATCAGCCTTATATACTCATTGCCAGCCCCTCCTGTTCCTGGTCCTCAGCTGGGTCATTGATTTCAGCTGGAATTTCTCCTGCCTCCCAAGAAAAACTTTTGCCATGGAGTTTTTTGGCAGCTCCTGCAGGGAGTTTGGCCATCCCATCAGGTCCATTGCTACCTTTGCTCTTGAGGGCCAGGGGGGAGGAGAAGAATCAGGGATCAAGGCATGGCTGTAGTTGGTGTTGCAGGAGTTACTGGGGGGCAGGCAAGGCATCCCTAAGATGGGTCTCTTCAGGCTATCTTTGGGCTAGTGCAGGTCTTCAGTTGGAGACAGGTTCCCTGTGGACTCCCAATCCTATCACAGAATCATAGAATAGTAGAGTTGGAAGGAGCCTCTCCAGGATATAGGTCAGATGGGACACTGACTGCAACTGGGAATATTGGCAAGATCAAGACCAAATGTATATAACCTGTTGATAGATACTATCTCCATGTTTGCAGGTGTAGAGCTCTCAGAACTAGAGGTGATGGCTTTTCCAGCAAACTGGAAGTTTAGGAGAGGGTCCTTTCCCCATAAATGTGGTGATGTGGCAGGACCCTGTCATGACAACCTGCACCTTCTATTATGCAGCTCCTGTTGGCGCCATTGTGATTCCTGCTGCTAAATTCAGCTGTGGAGAGAGGGCCAGCTTGGCTACAGAACCAATCCAAGCAGCTGGCTGGCGCAGCAATATTTTTAGTGCACTACAGTGTATGATCTGAAAGCTGCTGCCCAACATCCTCTACAATTCTGCAAGTAATTGTTTTAATCCACACAGAGTAACAAAATGTTGGGATTGTTCACTGAATGGGTGCCTTTACATCCTCTAATCTCTGTGGAGTACTTTTTGTTACTTTCCTCATTCCCTTTCTTGGGCTTTCCTTCATGAGGCTTATACCGAGGCTTCTGCTTCCAGTTTCTTTGTGGGATAAAGATTGGCTCCTTTAGACATTTTTCCCTGTTTTTTTTTTCTTTATTTGCCTTTTCATATATTCCATTACACAACCACTAGGTGGTGCTGTGGCATAGCAGAATTGCTTGAATATACCAGGATTTCACGCTGCTATTCACAGAAATACCAGACTTTCCTCATTAGAAAAGAAAAAGTTACTTTAATGGATGCAAAGATGCAAAGAGGCCCTGGGGGAGGATGACATTATGTAAAGCACCCACAAACTACCATGAATGAGGAATCATGAGTACACAATGAATGCCTCATATTGAAAGGCTCCTTGTCTATGCTTTCTCATTCAAAAGCCAAGGTTTGGAATTTAACACTCTTGACACCCCATTTATACTTATGGCAATTGTAGAACTTTACAGTTTCACCTTTAATGATAGGAAACAGTATGGCAGTTGCAAAGCATACATATTTAAAAGCGAGTATGTGAATGAACAACTATGCAAAACTAATGAGAGGTTTTATTCAAATAGGGATGGAAGTAGAAGGATACCAGTTTGACCTATAGTAACTCAACTGGATATACTAATGTGAAGTTCTGGAAGGAAAGAAGGGAAACCAGATTAAGGGTACTCTCCTATGCATGTATAGACAGAAAAATGTCCTACAACTCCCAGCATGCTCCCTTGCCACTAAAAATGATATGACGCGGAAGTGGGGAATATGTAATGGAGATACTTCTTCAGGGTTTTTCTTTCACTAAAACAGTTAAGAGATGTTTTACAGGAACTGTATATTTGCCACTTGAATTTGCGTTTCATGCGCAACCATTTTCTATACAGTATTTAACAGGAAGCCTTCTGGAATAATCCTTTATGGCTTTCTAACTCCACAGTTTCCTTCCCCCAGTGGCTGACTTCCCCGTCACATTATTAAGTGGCATTTTATGTAGAGGAAACATCAACACAACTTATTACTCGGGCTGAAGTGAATTAATATATTCATGTTTATTAATTTAAAATCTTGTTTGCTGTGAGCAGCATTATCACTTAGCTACAGCAATTTTCCACCTCATTTGGTATCCTGCTAAATTTAGCTGCATTCGTAACTCTGGTAGCCTGTCAACAAAACTTTTCAAGTGTTCTGTTTACTTTTTGGAGGGGCGGCAAAAGGTGATCGATGCCAAAGGTCTGGTTGCCTTGAGGTCATCTTGCTTTTCGCTGCTCAGTCCCAAATTTATCTATCTTCACATGCTATAAATTTACAAAACGACAGAGTGCCCCTGCACCGGCTGTTTGTGATCTTCCTGATGTGGTATGAAATTATTACTTGGCCCACTCTGATTCCAACTTTGAAACGTTATGAATGGCGATGGGTTTCGTGTTCATGTTCCTATGTCACGTTGGGTTGTTCAGACTTCTGATGCTTCCTGATGACAACAAACAGCAAGTGCAGCAGCTGGGACAGCAGAGGAGCAGGTGAGGTGTTTTGTTTTCATCTGTCCCCTGCTCCTCAGGGGCTGCCGCACCAACATTGGCAGAAAGAGAGCTTGGAGTTGTCTCTGCCTGGCAGAAGAAAGTATCTCTGTGAACAGTACACATCTGGCTTTGAAGCAGGCTGCTAGTGTGCAGGCATGTGCATTTTGCTGCCGAGCCAATGCGGGTGACCGCACCCCTGTTGGTGGTGACCATGTATGGGGGCAATACCAGGGGAGGGTACTGGTCTGGTGGCTGCATGAAGCTGAGGGGAGAGAGTAAGGTCGCTGAACTGCTATTTTCAGTCTGGAGCTCTTTCTGGGTGGCCTAGTGGCCCTTGAGAAAAAGCATGAGAAATGATGCTCACATTGCTTTTAATGTTTCTTTCTTACAGAAGGTGTTTAAATGCACTGATTGTTCTAGCTATTGTGTTTTTGTTTGCTGGCTGGAGGGTCACTACACATATGTGCCAAAATTGAGATTGATCCCTCCAACCCTTGATTTTATATGAATTTATTAAAGATTGTTTTAGTTCTGACAAATCAGAATGACAGCTCGCCACGTTCGTTCATTCAGACCTGTCAGAATGGAAACGATCTTTCAAAAATTCATATAAAATCGAGGGTTGGAAGGATCAATCTCAAATTTCATACACTTACTTAGGCATACCCCATAAGCACTGTGACCAAGTTTCAAGCATCTAACTTATAAAATACAGAAGTTATAGGTATATTTATAGGGCAGTCCGATAAAAGGATAAAATTACCCGAAAATTATCGTCTCCGATGATTATCATAGTTTTTTCTATCGTATCGTCATCATTAAACACATGCACGATAACGACCTTATCGTATCATTATTGTACATTTTAACGATACAATACACATCCCTAGTGGGAAACATCCCTTAAAGGCTAGGGAGGTATGAGTTTCCATTTATTTTTTTATTGGGATTCACCAGGTTCACACCTTCCAGACTGAACAAGGACTTGAACACAATATGTGGCTGAAGTCCATACATTTTTGAGCTTGCAATGTGATTTGTGGACCAAAAAAGATGAAAAAGAATGTTTGCTGGCATGGGTACATTTGAAAAATGTGCACAGAAATGCATATTTTGGAAAAATGCATACAAGCACACTTTAGTCAATGTGAGGAGAATGTGTACATTTCAAAGATGTGCCCAGTTGATGTGAGTATTTGGAAAAAATGTGCATAAAAACAAACACATTTTCATGTGAGGAGAAAAACAAAGCTTGCAGTCTGATATGGACACGAGACCGAACACACTTCAAGGTGGAATTTGAAGAACTTTAGCGAACTATGAGGGCCATAAATGATCAAAATAAAACTGCCCAGAGAAAGTTTTTAGGCACTTAAGACCACACTGAGGGAAAGTAGTTGTAAACAGAATTGGTACAAGGGAAGGGTGTTACTGCATTATTGGGCTGCAGCTGGTAGAGAAATGGTAGGACAATGCTCACAAGAGAAATATATGCGTAGCTAAGCACTGGTCTAAAGTGAAATGTTGAATTCTGGAGGGTCTCCATAACATATGGACGGATGCAGAATCCTATCCATGTAGCTGAGACTCTTAAGAAAAAGAGTAGATATTTATGCCAGTAATTCATAGTTATTGTTTGCAGACAGAGTCTATGGAAATTGAGTAGTGTAGGAGGGAGCAATAGATTATGAAATATCTATCAACAGATTCAGCATGTGGGTGATAGTTTCTCTTCGATTGATGTAGTCTGCTCAGAGGGTAGAATTTCAAAGATGGATGGATGCAATTATTCATGCACAGGCATGCACTTTGCTGTATGCATGTTTGCAAATTAAGTAATTATATGTAGGCAGGATTAGTTAAGCACTTTGCTAGGCATGTATACACCCAGTTGTATGAATTGCACTTACCAAACGTGTATTTTGGTATTTGCAGATAGAAATCAACAGTATCCAGTGCTGTTTGTAATTTCTACACCTTGGTGATCCAAGCAGTCACTCCAGTTTTAAAAAAATAAAAAAACCTTTTAGTTAAAAGAAGGAAAGAAAGGGGGAAATCACATTTTTGTATTAGTATGGCATGACCAGTTATGCAACATAAGGATTCCAAAAGGACCACCTCCTATATATGAATTGCCCAACCTCTAAGAGGTCCTGTTGGCTGTCCCACCAATCTAAGAATTGGTTGGTGAGCACGTGTGATAAGGCTTTTTCAACTGCTTCACTTAGGGCACCATCCAATGGAAATATGATAGCTCAAGGCCCTAGGATTTGGTGGAAGCCCCACTATACTGGCCGAATCCCAGATACACAACTCCAATGACAGTTATGTGAGCAGAACTCCCCTGATATATGGGGGTGGATGGACAGGGAGCTTAGTGGTCTCAGAGCCTCAGCTATGCCTGATAGTGGAGGGCCCTCTCCCCTTTTCCTAATGTGGGGTAGTACTCTCAATTCAAACCAGTGACTGCCATCATGTAAAACATAAGCTGTTTCTCTAGAACAGGACTCCACCTTCAGCCCCTCTGCTCCTGGTATCTCTGATTCAGTGTTGCTGCTAGTGGAAGACAATTGCGTGATGGAAGGCGAGAATAACGAGACGACACAAAATAAGCTGGATTTAAATGAGGCCACTTTTATTAAATACTGCAAGAGCTGATGGAGGCCTACACGGGCATCCTAACTATGGCCAACGTCTTGGCCCTAAAGGGATCAGGCGAGCCATTCATGTCCTGCCAAGTGTAGCATGGTTGTCGACACTCAGCAGGACTCCCCATTTGGGGCAGGTAGACCTTCCGTTGTCACTCCCGCTCAGGTTGCACAACTCTTGAGTGAATAAGGTGGGCCTAAAAGGTAATCCGTATCCCATCATCTGGTGCCGCAAGACTCCCAGTTGAGGGCCTCTGGTGTTACCAATCACCTATAATGGTGCCTAAGAATGCTCACCAACTCTATCCTCTCACCCGATGCCCGCATGCCTGCCCCCCGTGAATTTGTGACCAAATTAACTAAACGACCTATTTAATACTCCCTGTTCTCTTGCAGTGTGAAGTAGGCGAAAAAAACTCCAACTTAAATGAGTATGGAGGTAAAAAATTCCTACTTGGCCTCGTAAAAGGCAACCAGCATGCCCACACTGCCTACAAGGGAGGGAGGGAGGGAGCCACGGAAACAAACAGGAGAGGTGGGGGGCGAGCGGCTGCAGCCGTTTATATAGGCTGCAAGTCATTCCCCTCCACCGTGACCCAGGCGCAGGAGGCAGCCAATCAAAGGCTACCACACGTATCTCTCGCTCCCACCGCAATTGCCCTCCCCCGCCCGGACAAGCAGGGCGTGGCGTGATGGAAGGCGAGAATAACGAGACGACACAAAATAAGCTGGATTTAAATAGGGCCTCTTTTATTAAATACTGCAAGAGCTGATGGAAACCTACGAGAGCATCCTAACTATGGCCAACATCTTGGCCCTAAAGGGATCGGGTGAGCCATTCATGTCCTGCCAAGTGTCGCATGGTTGTCGACACTCAGCAGGACTCCCCATTTGGGGCAGGTAGACCTTCCGTTGTAACTCCCGCTCAGGTTGCACAACTCTTGAGTTAGTAAGGTTGGCCTAAAAGGTAATCCGTATCCCATCATCTGGTGTCGCAAGACTCCCAGTTGAGGGCCTCCGGTGTTACCAATCACCCATAATGGTGCCTAAGAATGCTCACCAACTTTGCATCCCAGCGTAATGAGTGATCAAAGGCCGCTCTACGACGAAATGATTCATCATACGAAAGCCAAGCTCCACCCTCATATTCAGTATAAGCCCTATAGATCATGTCCAGGTACTTAGTCAGGATCCCTCCGTGCTCAGGAAAGAATTGTTGCAACACTCCCATATAAATCAAGAAACCAGGTAGCTAATTGGCCCAGTTTCTTGCCACTCTCTTGTGACGCATCCTTTCAAAATCTTTATCACCTCCTTTTTCTTTTTCATTAGTTTCTATTTCCTGGAAGAGCAGAGAAAATATATCAATATATTCTCCTCTCCATATCTTTTCCCTAGTTGCTGGGAGCAGATGATAACCAATGGGGGCTGCTGTACTACTGGTTGGCATGGCATCCCTTTCCACACCCTGCAGTGGGTCCTTTGCAGCATCTGATGGGTCTGTCTTATTTGCGACCGTACCAGCAGGTCCCTGCCATACAGCCGTGCAGGCAGCAGCTGCTGAAACTGTAGGTTGTAAGATCTGTGAAACCGTACCCGTGCCAGATACAGAAGAAGATGCTGATGTTAGCGTATTACCTTGTGTCCTTGTCCCCGACATATCTGTGGAGGCAGTTGCTATCTCTACTGTTGTCTGTGTAATTGGCTGATTAATTCCCCCGAGTAATGTGTTAGCCGGCACTACCTGACTGGACGATGGGCCTGGTATACGCCCACCCGTAGTGTGTCCGATTTGCCCAGCCAAAGGCCATCCTGTTCCAGCCACCCAGGGTTAGAAACCCCATGGCGGCATGACCCCCCATGGGAGACTAAACGGTTGTGTAGGTGTACAAGTTGGCTCACCTTGTTCCCCTTGAGATGTCGGCACAGCAAACGAAGTGCTGACTCTGGGATAAGAGAAGCTGTGGCAGCCGCCCTCTGTTGTGTTAAATCAGTTGCCACTGTGGTCTGCGATGAGGTCCTCTCCGTTTCCATTCTTTCCTCTTGCACTACAATTGAACTGGATGCTGCCTCAATAGCATCTAAACGAGCTGATACAGAATGCCAAAGGTTATCTTGGACCTGTTTCCTGGTTCTGCCATGCACGTATACCCAGGATTACTCGCTGGTGTTGTTTCATGTATACTTTTTGCTTGTTCTACCGATTCCAACCTAGCCAAAATGGCTTTAATATGAGGTGGCAGTTCATCCTCAGAAGAGGAATCATGTCTTTCCCTAGGCTTTTTTGCTGGAGGTGGAGGTGCCTTACCATTGACCTTCTTCCCCCCCAAATCCCTTCTTAGGAGGCATGGCTCCTGTAATGTAATGCAGGTACAAAATTCCTATGAAATCCTATATATATAAGACTAATTTCACCACTATACTAGGTGGTCACTGAGTAAGCAAAATTGAAAATTGAGAACTGCATAGTATGTGCACTTAATGGCTGTTTATTATTACCAATGCTACTAATTCAAGGCTGCTTTCCAGGGTTTCCTCTTAAGGAGGTCACCCCTCCAAATTCAGACCAGGATTGAACCTGCTTAGCTACAAATACAGGGGGGATTATTAGCTAGCTTCCAGCCACTCCACAGCCCTTGCCAGAAAGATGGGCGGGGGGTAGAAGGGTTGCACAGGAAACAAAATTACCCCAGAGAATAATACCTCACGTTACTGAGGCAAAAAATCCGAGAAAAAGAGGGGCTACAATAAGATTAAAACTAAACAAAACAAACCAACCAACAAACAAAAAGGATGGAGGGACTTGCTCTTAAAATTAGTCGCCCCACCTGGGCCACCCACCCCCCAGCCGGGAGAAGTTAAACAGTGTGGGGTTGTTGCCCCGAATCCTCCCAGTATCACGCGTGGCCGTGGTGCCACCACAATGCTGTGAGGGAGGGGTGAGGCTCTTTTCCCTGCCTTCCTTCCCCTGAATCACGCTCTGCCGCGCCCGCTCTGGGAGGATCGTCCGATCCCCCCCCCCCTCAACCAAACCTGAACCTTGTGGGCAGACGCCTCTGTTGGTGTGCCCATAGCCCGTCGCTGCTCTGCTGCTACCAGCAAGAGCGGGAGGCACCGCTTCTCTCCTGAAGCTCTTCCCGCGCCTTCTGCTTTGCTGCCGCTGCTGCCACTGCTGCCTATCTTCAGCGTCCTCGGAGTCATCATCCCTCCTGCTTCTGCTTTGGCTCAGCACACCTGCCGTGCTCCGAAGCCACGGAAACAAACAGAAGAGGTGGGGGGCGAGCGGCTGCAGCCGTTTATATAGGCTGCAAGTCATTCCCCTCCACCGTGACCCAGGCGCAGGAGGCAGCCAATCAAAGGGTACCATGCATCTCTCTTGCTCCCACCGCAATTGCCCCCCCCCCGGACAAGCAGGGTGTGGCGGGGAGGCCTATGTGTCATGACTCACAGCCTTTGGGCCTACCAGTATGCACCAGAGGATTCTGATGAGGATGAGAAACAGGCTACTTCTTTGGGGGTAGGACAATCAGTACCTTATTCAGGTTTCTTCTGGCCCATCTTTTCACTCAGAAGATGAGTCCCTGGGACAACTCGTGTGATGTAGTGGTTAGATGTTGGACAGGGAGTCAGGAGATCCAAGTTTTAGTCCCCACTCAGCCATGTACACTCACTGGATAACTTTGGGCCAGTCACAGAACTCATCCTAACCTACGTCCACAAGGTTGTTGTTGGGAGGATAAAACTGAGAGGAGGAGGATCATGTACACCACCTGAGTTCCTTAAGGAGGGAAAAAGGCAAGATATAAATGTAATAAAATAATAATAAAAAATGTTCTGACCCATGGTTTTGATTCAAAGTCCTTTGTTACTGTAGTTTTAATTGATCTTTTCCTTCCATTTCTTTTTGTGATTATTTGTTTCAAACTGTATTTGATTACTTTAGCTTATGTGTGCCACTTTTGTGACAGAAAATTGGCATATAAATACTCCATCAATAAACAAACATTGCCATATAAGCATGCATTTAGATAAGGCATGTTTGGTCTAGGAATATTATGTGCAATTGGCCTATAAAGGTGATGCATCCAAAGTTGAGTGCACACAGGTTCTGTTGATATCCCTGGGGAGAAGGTTAACACCAGCTTATTACCTGCTTAATTGTCCTGCTGAAAGCAGTGGGAAGGAATTATTTTAAACCTTGACTGGCTCATGCCCTAAGCACTTGTAACACAGTTACTTCCTCAAGTCCACAGTGCACCTAGAGTTTATACTCCTTGTCTGCACTTCTGTCATTATCCTGGTTGAGGAAGAAATGCATTCACACTTGTAGAAGAAGTCTTATCAGTACCACTAGTTCGCTAGCCTCTCACCTCCAAGGCCCAATTTCAAGCAGAGGTTACAATTAAAAATAACTTGGATTGTATCGATGTCCCCATTTGTCTGCACCTTGAAAACGACTGTCGTGTCTAGCACAGTTGTCAGTCTCTCTCCTCAGTCGAGTTATAGGAGAGGAATAACAGGGGTTCTGTCACAGGTCAGCCACAAGGTATTTTATCTGAGCTTTGGAGGAAATTTTTCACTGTGATTTGTTTCAGGTCAGAGCTGTTAAGATCTTTCACACTGATGAGTTCTTACATTCACTTGCCCACTGAAAAGAAGGTGCAGTGGAGGACTCGTTCACTTCTGGTACTACGGTGTTCAGTGTGCTTGAGTAGAATTTTGACTGGCTTTTAGTTATATAATATGTAATAGTTTTTTTTTTCTTTTCTGAAGAGAAGAATGAGGACTGAAGAGGATAGGGTATTTGTGTTCCAAAGAGTATTTTGATAGATAACAGCTATGAGCATGGAAATATTGTGCTCTCTTTGGCTGGGATTAGGACTTAGTCATACTTGGAGTAGACCCATAGAAATCAATGGGACTTAGGTTAGTCCTGACTAACTTAAGTCCAATTCGTGTCAGTGAGTCTACTCTAAGTATGACTTTTTGGATCCAACCCCTTGTAACTCGTCATATTAGTTTTCCATGTTAGTTGAATTATGTGTCTGGAAGATTTATGACTATATGATTACAGAGCCTATAATGGCATGTTAACTCAAAAAGTGTAAATCTCCCAGCCCAATTTGGGCAGCAGAGGGTAATTGCGGGTGGGGGTGGTAAGAGGCGATATGGAGGCTCGCGATTGGCGGCCTCCGAGTGGTGCCACTGGGCGAGGTGAGGTCCACGCAGCTTAAATAGCCGACTAGTGGACCCGCCCGGTCTCTTTGTTCCCACGCGGCTCCCTCCCCTCCCTGTAGACAGTATGGGCTTGCCAGTCGTCATTAGGAGGCCAAGTAGGATTTTTTTTGCTCTTACCCTAATTTGGTTAAGAGTTTTTTCGCCTACTTCATACTGTAAGACAGATGAGGTGTATTAATTAGGTGAATCTGTTATAATTCGGTCACATAATTTTGGTGGTAGGTGCGGGCATCCTTAGGGGCTTTTTCAATTGGTGAACATTCTCAGGCACCATTGAGGTGATGAGTAATACCTGAGGCCCACATCTGGGAGCCCTGCGGCACCAGATCATGGGAATAAGGTTTACCTTTGAGGCCAACTCTACTCACCCACTCGGAGCCTTGCAGTATGGGAGTGGTGACAACGGAAGGCCTCCCAACCCCATATGGGGGAAGACCACGGGGTGGCGAAGGTTTGCCGCCACCTTGAGGACGGAGAATGGTTCGCCCAGTCCTAAGATTTAGCCTGATGAGGCCAAGAGTGAGGATGCCCATTTAGGTTTTACCTTTTGCAGATCTTGAATAAAAGTGGCCCATTTTTAAACCCAATTTTATTAACTCTTTATTTACACCCTACACTTCGCAATAAGTCTCACTGATTTTATTGAGAGTTGCTCACACTTATGTATAGGACTGAATCTGTGCAGTGCAATTTTATTTACGTTGAAAGAAGCCTCTCCAAATCCAACAGGATTTATTCCCAAGTAATTGTGGAGAGGAAAGCAGCCTTAGTTACTTTTGCCATGGTTACATTGAACAGCTGTATGCCACTGTGGTACGTCACACTAGTTTGAGGAACATGAGGTATCTGTTGCTGCATTAACTCAGCTCAACATAATTTGGAATGGGACAGTGTTATGAAAATAACTGCCACATGCAAATTATCAAGAATCCTCCAATTCATGATATGTTTTTTGGTTACTTGAAAATCTGGCATTAATTTTGCCAAGTAGTCAATTTCTTCTTTCTTGATGGATCGATGATCTCAAAACATTAGAGCCAAACTACATGGTATGTTGTAGCTCCAAATATCATTGTCTTTTTGCAACAGCAGCCATACTAGGGGAAGGGGGAGAGAGAGATTACATTAGGGGCTGCAGTGTGAGGGAAGCGTGGGGGGGTCTGATTCTTACCTTGTGCTGTTGGGGGAGGGGATCTCCAGATTGCTCTCAGGGAGCTACTATTAGTCACTGAGGGGGGAACATCCTGGCTTAAAAGTTGAGCCTAAATGTTTTCCTTTTCATGACCAATACCAATTCTATGTGTGTGATATGAATCAGGCCATGGAGTATGGTGGGTGGTGTTAGATCCCCTGCCCCTTCACTCTGGCTCCAGGCCAAATCCTCTTTCCCCACAGTTGCTTCTACAAAAATAAAAATATTTTATTTATTTATTACATTTATACACTCTGGCTTCATCCCCAAAGGAATTCTGGGTAATGCACATCAACTGACCTTAAAACAGTGCTGCAAAACAATCCAAAATCTAAACATTGGGAGTTCCCAAGACAGAGCTCCAAGGGGACATGTAGTTTGGTCCTTATTAAAAAAATAAACATTGGGTTTGAAGTATGCATATACGTAGAATATCTGGTGAAGCCCTGAATTGACCATTCCCATCCCACCTCCTGCCTCTGCACACTTCAGGATGGGCACATCGGTGGAGTATATGTTTAGCATGTGTGAAGTTGCAGTTTTATACCCTGATTGAAGCATCTCAGGTAACTAGGCTAGAGAAGACTTCCAAGACCTTGAAAATAATGCTGCAGGCAACCAAATGGATTTGTACTTAATACTACCAGGGTTGATGGACCACAAGGCAATTTCTCATATCTTGTTCTCTATTGCTCTGTTTATGATTTTCTGCTCTGCTGTTTAAAATGCTTTTAAGACTAAGAGAGAGAGAGGGAGTGGAAGAGAGAGATCTACCTTGAGTTAAAGAGTTTTGTGCCTATTGTACAGAGCTATATTTCTCTAAAGGTCTTGCATTGCTAGATGGATAAGCAGATTGGCAGGTGCAGTATTATGCAGAGCCCTATTAAAGTAGGTGGTTATATTATTAGTATTAGTACTTTCTGAAATTGCATAGCTTTTAAAATAAAATGGATTATACTATTACTTGTCCTCTTTTAGCAGATGTATTTAATGTTTTAGTTATGAAATATTTGATGGGGGAAAACTCACTAGGGAGATTCTTGGCACTTGAAATTAAGTTCACTTGGAAGGTGGAAAAAGAATTTTAATAATTGCAGCAAAGGTAATTTGATACATTCTTAGCAATAAGTATGCCAGTGACACCATGCTCACTGCCACAAATCAGACTAAGGGCTCCATTCATGAATGAGTCATGTCCTGCTTACCCTCCATTTTTATGTAGTGTAATTTTAATGGAAAGATCAGGTAGTGTGTCTTTTCTGTGGACTGTGCGGCAATGTAGCTCCCTGACTGGCTGTTTATGACAATAACCTTAAAAAAAAAAAAAAGTAACGCATAACTATGTGAAACAGGATTTGTTCAAAAATAAATTTGGGAGATGATAAGAAATTGTGGACAACATTATGTCACAATTAGGGTGCACCATTATTCACTTTTAACACCTGTTTCTGGTGGTCAAAGAATTATTATTTTTAAAACAACAATGAACATCTTTATATTTAGTTAAGGGAACCTATACCCATATACTAAGCTCATAAGCTAGGATTTACACAGACCCAAAATAACAAAACAAAGGTATCCTGATCCCTGCATATAAAACGTTGTTCGCTCTTCATTTACTTGGAGGGTTTTGGTCTTTTTCTTTTAATGATCTGCTCTTCGTCCTTTAAGAACATAAGAAAAGCCCTGCTTGATCAGACCAAAGGTTTATCTAGTCTGACATCCTGATTCCCACAGTGGTCAACCAGAGGCCTACTGGAGGCCCACAAGTTGGACATGAAGGCCGGGCAATATCCTTCTCCCACTGTTGCTTATTAGGATCTGCTGTTCAGAGGCATGCTCTGATTGTGGAGGTAATATATAGCCATCATAGTTAGTAGCCGCTGATAGCCTCACCCATCGAACTTGCCTAAGACCCTTTAAAGCCATCTATGTTGGTGGCCATTACCATAATGTGGGGAATTACATAGTTTAACAATGTGCTGTATGAAGATATATTTCTTTTTATCCTCTATCTCTCACAATTCAGTTTCATTGGATGTCCTTTAGTTCTGGTTTCATGAGAGAGGGGGGCAAAGCTACTCTCCAATGCTTTCTCCACACTTTGGGGTTTTCTATATGAGGGTTTTAAACCGCCACTTTATTGAGGCTTCTGCTTCCGGATTCTTTGTGGGATCAAGTTTGGATCCCCTAAGCATGTTTTGTTCCCCAGGTTTTTCCCCCCTCCTCTGCCTTTCTATATGTTCCATTACTTAAATTCTAGATGGTGTTGTGGTATAACGGAATTGCAAACCACACTAGGGTTTCATTCTGACATTCCCCAATATATACCAAACTTTCTTCAATTCAAAACAAAATAAAAACCTACTGAAATGGCTGTAAATAATCAGAGAGGCCCTAAAGGATTACAACAGGTGTAAAGCACCAATAAACTACTGTGAGTGAGGAGTACATGTCTCATGTAGAAAAGCTCTAGGTCCATTTGTATATACTTCTATAATGTCCTTCACACTTACTCCCCATCTTTCCAAACCACAAAGACCCAGCCATTGTAACCTTTCTTCAGAAGAGAATTGCTCCAGCCCCCAGATAATTTCTGTGGTTCTTTTCTCCTCTACAATATCCTTTTTGAGATGCAGCACTTAATACTGTCCTCCAAGTATGGCCACACTATAGGCATCATGATATTGACAGTTTTATTTTCAGTTCTTTGCCTAATGAATCCCTAGTATGGGATTTGTCTTTTTCACAGAAGCTGCACATTGGGTCAATGTTTTCATTGAGCTATCCACCATGACCCCAAGATCTCTTTCCTGGTCGGTCAGTCACTGCCAGTGCCGATCCCATTCGCGTCTATGTGAAGGTAGGATGTATGGATGGCGTGATGCTTTAGCCCTTTACACTAGGATATTCATCCTAGAAGTTGCTGTTGGGGGGAAATTAAGATGAAAGCCCCAATGCATCCATGGGCTTTGGACCATGGGAATTGTGGCTGTTGTATAGTAAAATTATGTGGATGCAAGAAAACTAAATTCTGTTGCATGATCCAGAGATCCATGTGTGCTCAGAGGAGCACTTGGGCCTCCTTGTCACTCAGGTCAATTAAATGGAGCAGGTCCTTTTGCATGTGGAAATATTGACTCCTCAACTGACATAAATGGAAAACCAATGTGGACAGGTTACCTTTTATCACAGCAGTGGAACCGACATGCTCCCTTATTAGCTTGTACTGTCACCATGGTTGTCATGTTTGTTCACCAGTGTTCGCTTTGCTAGGGTATTGTGTAACATTTCTTTATTTAAGGCATTTATATACTCCCCCTTCATAATACCTATCACAGGGAAGTTTAATTTAGGTTGAGCATTGACATATGCTAAAAAGCCACCAACTTCTCTTTTTACCCCCTCCCCCCCCATTTTTCCTCTCTTTTTGCTGGCTCCCCACACCAAATCACAAACCCCTCCGGAGTTCAGAAAGTAGTTTGTCAGATGAGACTGGGGGTGGTAGAGTAAGTGGAACAAAAAATAAAAATAAAAATAAATCCCAACAGCATATGTAGACCTGGTGAATGCATAGTTTTGGCAATCACTGCTTGTGATTATTTCAAGACAGCTTGACAGACTGTAGGGGATTACTCACGCATACCTCTGTGTCTGCACATCGAAAGCCTTTTTGAGGGGAATTTTTATTACAGTTGTAAACCCTTGGAAAAGTTGCCAATTAGCCGAAAAGCATTATCTGATTTTGTTTATCCATATATATATATATATATATATATATATATATGTAATCTTTTTACTGCAAGATGCCGGCATATGTTCCTGGTACTAAATTTGTGGTGAAAAGTTGTGGAGTACTTATCTGGATGCTTGTAGTGCTTCTTTACATGTATTGATTAACTTTATATTCTTTATGTCATAAATCAAGATAATAAGGAGCATTTTCAAACCTGCCACGGAAAATATCTTTTGCCTGTCTTTTGTTATATTTTTAATATTTTTTTTGTTTGTACTTAAAATATTATATATGGTAGAGCAGCTGATGTACAGTAATGGGCTCAGGGAAGTAATAGTCTCTCTAGGCACTCTTAACATGGTCAGATTATTACTGTGTTCTCTGATTCACTTGATGTGTTCAAGGATCTTCTATGGTCTGAAAGGTCAGCTGCTTTTAGTTGCACACCACCAGAATACTAATCCTGTCCTTATTCAAATTACCTGCTACAGTACTTATTAAATTGATGGCCTTGTGCTCTAATTTAATACTGTCGTCGTTCAGAGGCGGGTCGCAGCTGCACTCTGTGCTGAATTAGGTGGATCTGAGGCAAAGTTCAAGCAGAAACCATGGTTTTGGGCTGCATTTTCCCCACTAAATTAGCAGTCAGATGCAGTGTATAATTAATTAGCACAAACCAGGGAAAGCTTGTCATTTAATAAGCCTTTTTTATTTCCACATTACACAAACAGTGGGAATTGATCCATTAAGTGCCTGGCTATTAATGCTGTTTAATGTATGTCTGGTTGCTAAATTGAGATGTCTAGTTACATACATACATTCAGTTTTCAAGAGCTCCTTGCAGATTGTTCCGTGATTGCTGAGATTTTAAGTCATGTTCCACAAATCAATACTGGCTTCATTAATGCTTATGAACATAGTTGGCTCAGACAGAGATAACTCAAATGTTAGGCTTTGCTTGGCTTGAACATATTCTGTCAAAAGGCTCGTCCTAATAAAAGATGCTGGGTTTTGTTTTAGAGTTTTTTGGTCTATGTTTTGCAAATTATTCAATATATTGCTTAATTATTAAATGTCGAGAACAATTTCAAGCCATAAAAAAGCATGGAGGATTATCTTTGTTGTTGTCAAAGAATAGATTGGAGGCAGGTGAGAGGTTTAGAAGGTGCACATCATTCTAAAACGATTCCCCCTTCCCAGTGGCTGCAATTCAATGGGGGTGCATGATCACCAATGACACACATACCCTGGACATTTTCTGAAATTTAAACTTTCACCATCTGCCCTTCGAAAATTCCCAAGGTTTTCTTAAAGCACTGCTGCATTTAATAAGCAGTTTGGGGGCTTGGCATGAGAGGTATATCATTTTTAGATTTAGTTTGGTCAAACTAATTGGGACTATGAGAAGGTCTCTTTTCTATCCTCCTAAGTGACTGAATTTTAATTTATACATTGGTGCCATGACTACAGCCATCCTGGATCAGACCAATGATTAGTGTTCTGTTTCATATTAATTTATTTACTTAAAGTTTATGTTGCCCTGGAACTTTTTAAAAATAATAATAATCACATAACATATAAATGCATTCACATATCTGCCAACGTTAAACTTGGAGTAGGGATGAGGGAGAAATTAGATTGGCTCACATTTTAATATGAGCTACCCTAATTCACACTTCCTGAATTAATACATGACCTCGAATGCAATTATCCTTCATTTTTCACACTTCTCAACACAGTCCTTTTTGCAATGTGTAGAATTAGGAAAGCATTGTGTACATTAAGGAAAATGGCATGCAAAAGGGCGTATATTAGGGAACATTGCCTGCCTCAAATGTGTCTGTTAGGGGAAACTGCATACAAAAATTGATATGGATTTTTGTGCGCACAAAAATGTACACAAAAACACATGTGAGTTTTTGTGTGCAGACTTTAAAAAATGATGTGGAAATGGAATAGAACAAAGTTGTACTGGATGGAGGAATGTGAACATTATAGAAAGCAGAACTTACAGCTTTGTCCATCCCTAGCTTGGGAAGGGCATGATAGTGCATGGCATGATAGTGCATGGCATGACAGTGTATGCTATCTACCGACTTTTGCTGGGGTCCAGCATTTGGCAATCAAAACTATACTGTCCGTGGACCTCTGGCAATGACATTTAAAGCCCTAAATGGCTTGGGACCTCGATACTTGAGAGAGTGCCTCTCCCTAGATATGCCTGCCCGAGAATTGAGATTTGTTGGAGGAGCCCTCTTCTGTGTCCCACCAACCTGATACATACATTATGGTGGGACATAGAAGAGGGCCTTTTCTGTTGTAGCACCCTGGTTGTGGAATGCTCTCCCCTTGGAAGCCTGACTGCCACCAATGCTGGCGTTGTTTCTGTGCCGAGTTAAAATGTGGGTTTTTATCAAAGCATTTGAGGGCTAAATATACCTAAAAAATAATTTTAATTGGTTTTTATTGCTTTTAACTTTTCAACTGTTTTTAACTTGTTAATAGTTTAATATGTTTTTAGCTGTATACATTATTTGTGTTTTAAACTTTGAATTGATTTTATCTGTATGTTGCCCTGAGATCCTAACGAAAAAAGTTGCTCAACTCCCAGCATCCCCCAGCAGCCATGCTGGCTAGGGGATGCTGGGAGTTGTAGAACTTTTTCTGTCTAAACATGCATTGGATTGCACCCTAATTTTATATATTTGGGCTGTTTTAGAAAAATTTAAAACTCTAACCCAATTGCCTCTAGCATGCTAATATTCTTATTCAGTTGACTTTCATTTGGTGGTGAATTTCCTTTCTCAATTACAAGGAACATTTGGAGGACTGGTAGTTATTTCTCTGCAGCCTGCCTCAAGGAAGAGTAATACAAAGGTTGTACAAAGTAACTTCTTGGCATTGTGTTCAAAGTGTCAATTCACGAAGGCTAGCATTAGCCCCTCCAAGACAGGGATGTCAATGCCAGGGAATGAATACTATGTATCTGCATAGTTTTGGAATGGCAGACCTCACTCCCTGCTTCATCACCAAAAAATAAAATGAAAAAAAAATCATAATTGTGAAATGCATTTAAAGTTGCTTCTTGGTTAGTGCAGCATTGCAAATCATTTGAATGCAATACAAAAATAGCAATTTCTGATGTACAGAATGCTGATTCAGAAGCTTGATTCATAAAAACAAATTAAAAAGAGCAGTATAAGAGGTGTTAAAGAGATGTCTTGGCGATGTTAGTGAAATATATATATTGCAGCCTTGCACTTGTTTAGATGCATCGCACAAAACTCTCCCTTCTCCCAATTTAAACATCATGTATAATCCTTGCATTGCTATTAAGAATTGTCTGAAGGTTTAGGATTAAGGTAGTCTGACTGAACTGAGTTTAAAGCTGATGTAAGCAGTGCAGAGGATGATTATTTTTGGCCACGTCTTCTATAAACACCTTTCGTTCTTCTGTCACTACAGGGTTCAAAGTGTATTTGATGGTAGGTTGGCTGAGAACTTCATCACTCTTAGGTTGAAGCCAAGGTTTATGGAAAGCTCTGCTGGGATGAGTGACAGGTGAAGAAGAAAGACATTAAGTCCTTTCCCACAATCTCTCTACTGTATAAGCAGGAGGGATTTCTTCTTTCTTTGTCTGGCTTAGATAAGTGACATTGCTCTGCAACTTTCATGGCTCCACAAAAATCACAATGTGGACTTCAGTCTAGATAAAGGGTCGTTGATATTGATGGTTTAACATGTTAAGGAAATGGGGTACAAAGAATGTGTACCACTAAGATACTAACACTTCTACCAAACATTTGGCACTACTGCGGGTCTATAAGCTTGATGATCATTGGCAAATAACTAAATAAGCAAGGTCTTCAAGAACTAGGGTACAACATTATATAAACTACTAGGTTTATTATGAGTCAGATTGCTTAAAACCTTCCTTAAAACATTAAATTTCAACGAAGGATAATGTTGCAAATGACTGCATATTAATAACTCTTAATGACTTTGGATTGTTAGACTCTGTAGCTTTGCTAATGCAAAAGTATCAAAGTATATTTACAAATACATACAGTTAGATCTTGTCACCAACGTATTTATACAAAAAGCCTAGTTCTTAGACACATTTCAACTCACTAGCTTTGTTTAGTGGCATAACATTAGAAATACACATGAAATGAATCCAATTAGAGCAAATTCTCAAGATAGCAGCAGCAACAGCAGCAGCAACAACATCTTCAAGCCATTTTCATCATTTTGGGACACATCCTTTTAAAGAATGTGTATAGGAAAAAGCATTGCGAGAAGCAGATCAATGATTGTGCCTCCAGTCTGACAGTGGGGAAAATGAAGACAGTCCTATCTGTGTGCCCACTTGGGTTGGATTCTGACAGCCACTAACACAAGATGAGTTCTTTGCTTTCATTTTTGCATTTTTTGGGGGGGCAGGGCAGAAATGTAAAAAGGTGTTAAACCCCTTCGTGAGCCCTGCTCTCAGAGGGGTCCCATAGTGATGTGATTGCAAAACTGGGTTAGGGTTTGCCACCATTTCATGATGCCCCAAATTAGTTGCTTGAGGTGACCACCTCACTCTGTCTAATGATAGGCCAGTCCTGATTCGTGTTTACATATTCATTAAACAAAAAAACCTACGGTTTTCAAAAACAATGTTAAGGCTCTACAGATTCCAACCAAGCACCAAAAAGCAGGGAAATTGGGAGTTAAGGTTCACAAGCCTTAACGCCACATCCTCCCTAAGGAGGCAGAAAGTGCAAGTGAAATTCTCATTCTCCCAAAGCAGATAAACCATGAGGACAAAGTGGAGAATATGATATGCAGAGGTGACTGTGGGGTTGTGGAAAACTGATCACGAACAACTTAGGGCCACCTACTTCTCTTTTTTTGTTTAGAGCAGCCCTTCCCCAACCTGGTGCCATTCAAAGGTGTTGGACTACAACTCCCATCATTGCAAGTCAGTATGTCCCATGGTCAGGAATGCTGGGACTTGTCATCTCAAACACCTGGAGGGCAGCAGGAGGGGGAATGCTGTTCCATACCCTTACCAAATACAGGGTCTGCCCAATACTTTTCTCTCACACACATCTCACATATAGCAGCACTCTTGATAACAAAAGGGGCACTATTCATTACAGATCTAGAACCAGAGCATGTTCCAGGCACTTCCAACTTTTGGTCAATATCTTGCCTTTTTTTTCTTTAAATGTATTTATAAATACATGGTTTTTTTCTTTAAATGTTTTTATAAAAAATATACTGTTCACTCCCCACAGTCCCTGCACAATACATCATCTCATCAAAGCAACAGTGGAGCAGAAGAGGTTTAGTTTGGCTGTCTTGAACACCTTTCAGATGAGATTAGTTTGCAATCCTATACCTCTTGGGAGAAAGCTCTAGTGTATTCAGTGGCACTGGCTTCTGAGAAGACATGTATAAGAGTCAACCTTCTCCAGCCTGGTGGTCTCCAGATGCGTTGCACTGTAACTCCCATGTTATGTGTTATGGGGAAGACAAAAATCAATTCATACTTAATTTTAAAATAATACTTATGCATGAAAGTATTAGGTGGTAGCTCTGTCTTTGATCTCACACTGCTGAACAAGTAAGAGAAATCCTTTATCTGATATTCAAGAAACAGACATCCTATGCCATGTGTGGGATATAAATGCAATAATAAATAATAAAAAACTGTCAGGATTTCCCCAGATTTCTCCTGGTTTTTGTTCTATCCTCAGTGTCAGGGGGAATTCTATGCAATAGTCTATAATGACCTGGAATTACACACTTTCCCTTTTAAGGCCACCATTAGCGTGGCAGGGGGGAATGACATGCTTTCTGGAGGTGTGTCATTCTCTCCCACTGCTCTAATCAAGGCCTTAAAAGGGAAAAACGTGTCATTCTCAGGCATTATAGAAAAGGGCCTGATTGGAGCAGTGGGGTGGGGTGAGAATGACATGCTTACCCTCCTCTGCTCCAATTGGGGACTTTAAGGTGGCCCCAGAAAGCCATTTTCCTGCCCCCCCCCACTAGGTGTCCTCTTTTTTGGTTTCCCAAATATGGTCACCCTACTCAGTTCTTGCACAGGCTGCATATCCATCCCTAGATATTTA
This sequence comes from Anniella stebbinsi, assembly GCA_029215795.1. Classification (NCBI taxonomy): domain Eukaryota; kingdom Metazoa; phylum Chordata; class Lepidosauria; order Squamata; family Anniellidae; genus Anniella; species Anniella stebbinsi. The sequence goes on from JARDYH010000002.1 coordinate 48,333,756, forward strand.
CTCAAAAGTAAGACCCATTGAATTTCCTTGGTTCTTGAAAAGCAACACGCTTGCTTTTAGATTTGCCAGTCTCAGCATTCTATGTGTGCTATGAATGTCTGCTCTGTCTGTCCCTATAGTTTCCTGCAAGGTCCAGCCAGGGGAAGCCAGTAAATTAAACCCAGGGGTGGAGGGTGGGATTCCCTCAGGTTCATCTGACAGCAGGTGCTATAGAACATGGACCTTCCAGGAGTGTTGAGGCTGGATTTCTGGCAGACCCAGCCAGGCAACTTTATGGCCTGTTAGTCCCTCCATTTGGTGGCCAGAAGAGCACCTGCCTCATAAGGCAAATGGCCTCATGAGAACTGTTATTATGGCCTGCTACTTTGTTTGTCTTTAGTAGTCTGTGGTCCAGATCTCTTCAGAAGGGGGAATAGTGTTTTGTGGTTGGGGTCAGTCTAAATTATCTCCATGGGTTCCTTACTCAGTGCCTCTGATAGCAAAGAGATTGAGGATTTTCCCCAACTCTGTTACTCTTGAAGTTACTAGGCCTGTTGAAAATAGATTTTATAACATAAGCATGAAAACAGTGAATACCCCTTTTAACTTGTTAAACCAATGAAAACATGCCACACAAGAAGTCTTAAGATATGAATGGTTTATAAAGAAAAGTAAATGCAAAAGAACATCAGATGCAGAAGTGAAATCTGAAACATTACTACTACTACTACTAGTAGTAGTAGTAGAAGTTGTATCCTGCCTTTTGCCCAATGCTGGGCCTCAGGGCAGCCTTACAAAACTAAAACATATACAGCTAAAACCTATAAATAGGAATATACTAGGCTGACCATATGAAAAGGAGGACAGGGCTCATGTAACTTTAACAGTTGTAGAGAAAAGGAGATTTCAGCCAGTGTCATTTGTATGCAATTAGTTCCTGGTGAAATTCCCTCTTCATCACACCAGTTAAAGTTGCAGGGGCCCTGCCTTCTTTTGGATATGGTCACTCTAGTATAGTGCCTGCAACTTTAACTGTTGTGATGAAGAGGGAATTTCACCAGGGACTAATTGCATACAAATGACACTGGCTGAAATTCCCTTTTCTCTACAACTGTTAAAGTTACATGAACCCTGTCCTCCTTTTCATATGGTCAGCCTAAATATACAAAAGTTAAAAATATAATTAAATACTTTTCAATATTAAAGCATTTAAAACATTTTAAATACATAACAATTTAAAAGTCAAAAGTATAGACAGAGGTCCAGATGATTTGCCAAAGGCCTGCTGGAACAAAAAAGGGTTTGTCTGCATCCAAAAACACATCAAGGAGGGAGCCAGTGTAGACTGCAAGGATTAGAAAGAAAATCCATGTGTGTACACTATGCAAAATAAACGACAGCTCAACTGTTTCTAAACCTTATTAGAAAAACAGGGTGACTAGGCCGAAACCAGCGTTGTAGGCCCAGAAGCACTTTGAAAGGTTTCAACATTGTACTTAAAACTTAACACCGGCCCAAACTAATTAAATGAAGTGTTCGAAGCTTTCAACTTATAGCAGTATGGACCAAACTCTTAGAAAAGAGGGAAGGAGCACTGTGTGTGAGTGGGGTGGGGGAAATTAAAAGAAAGGTATAGCTACCTATTCCCAGGAGAGATCTGAAGTTCAAGTTACCATGGATCCAGAGGAACCACACCCTGCTTCACCAGGGAGCAAAAGAGCAAACTGGCCTTATGAAGATAGCCCAAAATACTCTCAGAGCCAAAGGAATGCATGTTCCAGAAGAGAAAAGAGAAACTCTTCTTCTTCTTCACTCAAAAGGTCTGTGCTAGAGGCAGCGGCTATTTCACTCACCCACCCCACATTCTAAGGCAGGAGGGAGGGGGGAGAGTGTGTCGCGTTATGAGGGAAGATGGCCGCCTCATTGACTTGAATGAGAGGTTAAAATAGACCTTAAAAGTCAACCAAAGGGAATTTTAAACAAAACGAAAAGCTTTCCATCAACTACAGTCAAGGAGGAAGAAGACCCCACCACTGGATTTCTTAATAAGGCTCTAGAAATTATGCAAATTGTGAGCACAAAAAGTAGCAACCCGGAAGTAAATTTTACAAAAGCAGGGAGACAGGTTTGTATTCCTTTTCTAACTTAAACTGCTCTCCTTCCCTCAATCTTTCACCAATCTTCTTGAAATTTTCAGGTAATGTAAAACAAACATTTCTTTCTGGCACCTGTAAATTTCAGAAAGGTTGATCAAACATTTTCGATTTTATGGCTGTTAGAATGACCCCCCCAATTATCACTTTAACATGGCGGAATGTGTTTTTTACTGACGGCCCTTAACAATGGAGGCACTGTTGTGCCTCCATTAATTTAGTTGTAGAACAATCTGTGTAACTTGTTTGAATTGTGGCTGTGTGTCTAAGGTAAGACAAATTATGGGCCTGGAGTGTGATGGAGCGACCGTTTTTTATTTCCTTTTGCTTGGCTGCTCTGTTGGCTGCTCTGATGACGTAAATAAAAACAGTGTAAATGTATAACATCTGGTATATAGTCCCTGTATGTTCTCAGAGGACAGTTGTAATCGTCTTTGGGTGTGGGTAGTCAGGTGTTGTTGTTTATAATCTGTTTTTCCGAGTCTAGAAAGCTGCATAACCTTAATATACACTTATACAGTTTGATGCATAAAGCAAGTATCCTTTGGTGGTGGTGGTTTTGGGTCTCTATGTGGGTTCAGTGAAGCTGTCTGTCTTGTTTAACGCTACAACATTATCTGTGTTGTTCTTCTAGGTCAATGCTACTCAACCTTTACCAGCCAGGAAGTCACATCAGATTAAATTTTTAAAAAGGTATGAGATGCACATGTGCACAGTTCAGCAGTTTCCACAGGTAGGTGTATAAAATCTATTGCATATCTCAGTGGAAATCTAATTCTAAAAATAAGTAAGAAGGTGTGAAGGGCAGAATTGTAACATAGTTAGAAGCACCAAAGCTTATATGCGGAGAAAAAGTTAGCTTTTTATTTTAAGAAGGTGGGGGGAAAAAATCTAATCTAATAGGAAGGCACCAGATCATCATGGACAATGAGAGAAGGAGTACAGTTAGAAGACAAAAATAGGAAGGTCGGAGAAAGAGACTAATTGATGGGAATCTATCTCACATATTGCATTACTCTTCCTTAAGAAAAAAGAAACATCTTTGACCATGATAGAGAACATGTAACAGTGGGGAAAGGGATTCTAAAAATAAGGCAAAGGTAGAATTAAATGTCAAGGATAGTCAGCAAAGAAGCAAATGAGAGGGGGCATGACCTGGAGAAGGAAAGAGCAAGCCTGTAGAGGAACTTGTGTATGATGGTTCCTGAGGCTATTTTTCACAAATAGCAGATTAGGTGTTAAAAATTGTGTCTGGACTGTACTACATCAAACTGCAGATGGAAGTTCATGTGGTAAAATGGTCCTGTAATGCCTGTGGGTATTACATTATAAAATGTGGGACACATTGGTGGGAAGTATAGAATTTGCAAGACAGCCAGGGGTTAAACAGTTGGTTGGTGACAGTTGGAAGGAGGGAAGAAGCTGAAGCATGATCTGAGGCAGAAGAGGGAAGTGGATAGCCAGCATGTTGGCTAGATGAAAAGTGGACTTGAAGCAACAGAACTGATAAACTGAAAGGAACGGTGACAGAGACTGCTGTTCAACTAGCAATGGGTAACTGATACCATTGCTATATAATCAGCAGTGGCTTGGAGTTGGATTCATTTGTGTGGTATTATAATTCAATGTTATAATTGTTAAACAACTAGTTGTGCCAAACTATTATTCATATTCATTAGGCTTGTTTGCCAGGCTGCCTCTCTTCATCCATAGTTGAGAACTACATGCACTCCCCCCTCGGGATATATATACGTATATATACATAGAAAATGTGGATGTTAGGGAAAAAGCTATCAGGGATGCTTGGACACCTTCCTGATAATTAAGCTCTATTTGGGCATTCAATATGTGGATCTCATAAACATGGGAGGAGAAGGAGCATGCTAACCTCACCTCCTCCTTATCACATTTGTTGCCCTTACTCAAAGAGGGCAACTGTCTGAAGAGGAGAGCCTCTTGTATTGATGTGTTCCTCATGTATTTATTAGACCCACATATAGAATGCTGCAGTTTTCTCTTATTTTGTTTGTGGGAGCCTTCCATCATGTCAGCCTTGCAATACATTCTTCCGATGTCATCTGCTGAACCAGGCTACTCTTCCACTAAAGGGTAGTCAACAGAAATGTCAAGAAAAAGGGAGGGAGAAACAAAAGAGGAGCTGAAAGAGAAGATCATTGGCTCAAGCATTGGAATTCAGGTTGAGAAGACTTTGCAGGTTGATTATTCACATGGAAATTCATCTTTTTAACCCTAAGCAAACATTCATCAAAAAAGAAGGGAAGGCAGTCAAAGGGAAGAAACAGTGTTTCAAGGATGGTTTTTGTGAACCACCCAGAGAGCTTTGGCTATTGGGCATTACAGAAATGCAATATTATAAAGATTATAAAGAAGTCAATCTGTAACACCTTGAAAATGATGCAGTAATTACTAGAAGCCAGCACGGATTTGTCAAGAACAAATCCTGTCAGACGAATCTGATCTCATTTTTTGATCGGGTAACCTCCCTTGTGGACTGTGGGAATGCTGTGGACATAGTATATCTTGACTTCAGCAAAGCTTTTGACAAAGTGCCCCATGACATTCTGATTAACAAACTAGTGAAAAGTGAGCTAGAAGGAACAACTATTAGGTGGATCTACTGTTGGCTACAGAATCAGACTCAAAAAGTGCTTATCAATGGTATCTTTTCACACTGGAGGGAGGTAACAAGTGGGGTACCGCAAGGCTCAGTCCTGGGCCCAGTGCTCTTCAACATTTTTATTAATGATTTGGATGAGGAGGTGCAGGGAATGCTTATCAAATTTGCAGTCGACACAAAATTGGGTGGGATCGCTAATACCCTGGAAGACAGAAACAAACTTCAAAGTGATCTTGATAGACTGGAGTGCTGGACTGAAAACAACAGAATGAAATTTAATAGGGATAAATGCCAAGTTATACACCTAGGGGGGGAAAAAAACCAAATGCACAGTTACAAGATGGGAGATACTTGGCTCAGCAATACGGCAAGCGAGAAAGATGTTGGAAATGTTGTAGATCACAAGCTGAATATGAGCCAACAGTGTGATGTGGCTGCAAAAAAGCAAATGCTATTTTGGGCTGCATTAATAGAAGTATAGCTTCCAAATTGAGCGAGGTACTGGTTCCCCTCTATTCAGCACTGGTTAGGCCCCATCTTGAGTATTGCATCCAGTTCTGGTCACCACACTTCAAGAAGAATGCAGACAAGCTGGAGCGTGTTCAGAGGAGGGCAACAAGGATGATCAGGGTTCTGGAAACAAAGCCCTGTGAGGAGAGACTGAAAGAACTGGGCATGTTTATCCTGGAGAAGAGAAGATTGAGGGGAGACATGATAGTACTCTTCAAATACTTGGAAGATTGTCACACAGAGGAGGGCCACAATCTCTTCTCGATCAACCCAGAGTGCAGGATACGGAATAATGGGCTCAAGTTACAGGAAGCCAGATTCCAGCTGGACATCAGGAAAAACTTCCTGACTGTTAGAGCAGTACAACAACAGAACCAATTACCTAGGGAGGTCGTGGGCTCTCCCACACTAGAGGCATTCAAGAGGCAGCTGAGCAACCATCTGTCAGGCATGCTTTAAGGTGGATTCCTGCATTAAGCAGGGGATTGGACTCGATGGCCTTGTAGGCCCCTTTCAACTCTACTATTCTATGATTCTATTATTCTTCAATGATTCTAATAAATAAATAAATGTGGGGAGGTGTTTTGACCTTGGAGCTGTGAAATCCTGGGGATGGGAGAACCCTTAAAAAGAGAGAGATCCAAGGGAGCTGCCCAAAAGCAGAAGTCTAGTCTTATGTGCTAACTCAGGAACTGCACAGCACTCTTGGAATGAGGCTAGAATTTTTTTCAGGCTTGGGCTTTTGGGGCTAATTCCATGACTGCACAATTCTCTTTTACTGTGGCTGGAGAACTTAATCAAGCATGACCCTTTAGGGCTACCTTGCAGATTCCATGGGCTCATCTACACCTGCAGACCTTTGGGAAGTGGGGAGGAACGATCACGGAGTTTTCCATTTCTGGGTTCATCCCTCAGGGGCCACACACCAGCAAGTTGTCCAGGAAGAGGGACATTCTAGGGCACCATTGTTTGATTTTTTTAAAAAGAAGAGACATTTGTGCAATTGTGTAGGCGCAATCCTGCACAAAGGATTTTTTTTTTGTAAAAAAAAATATACAATAAACTTGGCACTGGAAGATGCCAAGTGCCATCCCAAAGATGGCAAAAATTATTATTACTATTAATTATTATTATTATTATTATTATTATTATTATTTGCATTTATATACCGCCCCATAGCCGAAGCTTTCTGGGCAGTTTACAAAAATAAAAAACATTGAACATTAAAAAACCGATATACAAAATTTAAAAAGCATAAAAAGCATAAAAAACAGATTATAAATACAATATCCATTTAAAACAACTATTTTGGGTCAAACAACAACAACAACCCTCAAATGCTCTCCCCTTCACCCCCAATGCCCACAGACTCCTCTTGCACAGCTCTGTGCCTGTTTCCTGAGCCCTACTACTCGTGGGGAAGAGGGAGGAGTCTGGAAGGGATTGCCACACTGCCCGCGCAGCTCAGGATGGTTCTGAGACAGTGGGAAAAAACAGGAAAAAAAAAAGCAGTCCCAGCTCGTGCCCTGTTCATCCCGGGATCAGCTGTGCATCATTTGGACATACAGGGATGACCCCGTGACCACCCCAGGAGAAATGGCAGGTGTAGACAAGCCCCAAGTAGAAAACTGGAGAGCTTTACAATGTTTGCCACACACAAAAGTTTTTGGGGTGGAGGGAGGGAAAAGTCAAATGTCAGTGAAAAGCAAAGATGTTCATGCTCAAGAAAAGGAAACCAAAATTATTTGAGTAGCTTTGGCTCAGTCCTAGTTGTGACATAAGCATGAAACGGGGAGGAGTGGAGAAAGAAGAGTAGAAAACCCTGGGAAGTTGTGAAAGGGCTGCACTATGGGTTATCAAGAGAAGTAGTCTTCGAGCCTATCTACACACGCAGGATAAAACACTTTGAAAATGTTTTGAAAACTGCATATGGAGTGTGTCCTGGGCCCTAACAGTTCTCAAAACTGTTATAAACCATTTTAAAGCAGTAGTGTAGCTAGGCTCTTCATAATGCTCTTAGCACCTCCAAGGTTGTAGTGCTCTAAGATTTGTTGTCATGGTTTGTGATGTCACAGAGACTGAGCAGTGCTGATGGCACAAAGATGCATAGCAACAAAGGAGTGTTTAGGGACTGGCAGTCCCTACAGAGATACAGAGGTGCTGAATGAAGAGCAGTGCATGGAGAAACAGGAGCCTGGGGGGGGGGGGAAGTAGGTGGTGGAGAAACAGGCCTAAGGAGAAAGGGCAAAGGGCCATTTAAGGAAGAGAAAGCAGAGGGGCATAGGAAAGGAGGGGGCAGGAGGCCAAGGGAATCAGGCAGCCTAGGACTGGAAGACCATCAAAGAGATTTCCCCAAAGGAACAACAGGATGAAGACAGAACCAGGGAGAGGGGCAGCAGACCTGAGTGGAATCCCTGAATGATGGAGAGAGGAAAAGGCTAGAGGGAAGAGGCTGAAGGGGGTTGACCACAACTAATTGTGACTGACCAAGTTGCGGCCTTAAAATTAATAGCAGTCATACAAGGGAAATATCAATATTACAGCACATAGTACCCACAAGGCAACATTTGGAATATTGCGGGGAGCAATCTATGTCAGGATACAAGACATTCACTTGTGCTATGTCAGATCAATGTTGGATATAGCCAATTGCCATTTAGCCTTAGAGTCAGGATCTTGTCAAGGTCGAAACTCCTTTACAACCCTGCTACCCAAAATATAGTTCAAGGTACATATATTTAAGGTAGAACAAGTGCAAATGGAGCCCACTTCTGTGCTTGTGCATCCTGTAGGAAAGAGTGGAGCTAGGATAAGCACATAAAGTACCCGGATGCAAAGGGAGACTTCAGTAAATCAAAGAAGGGATTTTGATTGGAGTTTCTCATGCAGGGTTAAAGAAAGGTAGAGCTGCTGAAGCCCCCACTTTTACACACTTATTATTGGTGCAAAGGCCCTATCTTCCTTTGCACTTGGTCATCCTATGAAAACTGATGCTTGCAAGAGAACTGCTTTTCATTTTCTAAGGGAGCAACTAGGAAACAGGATGTTAAGTTTTGTGTGACCTTAATGCAATACTTTAATGCCAAGATGAAATAGAAAGAAGAATGTTATGCCTTTCAGAAAACAAGGTTATATTGAGGCAATATAGAGCCTTTTAGTCTTTATCCAGTGTTATTAGTTGCCCGTTGCCCTTTACCCCTTTATCTTATATGTTCTTGTAAATACCATGCAAATGGATATTCTTTTTAAAATAAGCGAACCAATGTGGACACCGTGTAGGATTTGGACCATGGAGACGAAATCCCTACTCAGATCTGAAGCTCACTGATTGTCCCTGGGCTAGTTTTTGGACTTCCCAAACGGGTGCCCTACAAATGTTTTGTACTACAACTCCCAGAATTCCTGACTATTGACCATACTGGCTGGGACTGATGAACGATGAATTCCAAAACATCTGGAGAATTCCAGTTTGAGGAAGGCTGGGCTAAACTACCTCACAAGATTGTTCTGTAGATGAAATAGAGAAACCATGTGATGCTTGGAGCTAGAAAGGATGTGATACAACTTTAAGTTTAAAAATATCCAGAGTGGCAAGCCAATACATGTTAGCAATTTACTCAAAGGTCCCTACTTTGCATCATCTATATTCTATTATTGAGATTAAGATAGCAGCCTTCATGTGATTCTCTGTGCATTTGACATTTTCCCATACTTCACTGTTCTTTTTGAATGTGTCCATATATAAAGGCATCTATATTTATTTTAGGATAGTTTCTCATCTTAATGTAATCATAGCTCAAGCTGCAATTTCAGAAAATTTGTCTATTTCCACTGCAGAAAAAACCCTTATTTTCTCAGTGACAGCATTTTAGAAGTATAATTCATGTTAATTCAAAATACCTCAGAAGACATTTGTAAGTATTCTTCACTGTGGCAAACAGAATATTCCTTGAAAGGGTTTTTTTGCACATTCAAAAAGGAGGAAAATAAAGGGGGGAACAAGGAGTAATTAACTGCTCTAAATACTCTCCTTCTTATAATAATAGGATGTCTTCAGTCAAATTCGCAGAATTTATTTTATTTCACTAATTGATTGGTATATTCATCATTCAAGGATATATTAGGTAGAGCTGGATTCTAAATGACTTTCCTCTGATAAGCCTTCCAATTAATTCTTCTCACACTGTTTTCTCAGTGACATTTGAACTTCTTTCATTATATAAAACACATCTTGAATAAGACATTGCTGAATAATAATCAGGGATGCTTACATGTTAAGAATTAGACCCTGACAAAGTCAAATGTATTCTGATTTAGACAATGAGCTCAACTAATGTCATTTTCTCTGTATCATACTGAAATAGAATGTATTCTTTCACTCACTGCACATGTGTTCTTAATTTATAAATGTTTCAAGAAAAAAAATCTGGAGCGTATTATAAATGGGGAGGAGGAATATGCTCTTTTCTGTTAACTAATGCTTAAATGCTTAAGGCTTTCCATTTCAGGGGGTATTTTTCCTCATGGTTTTTATTCCATGTTGTCAGGTGTTTGTTGTTTCTTTTCGGAGAAGGGATGTCTTCATTTGGGCAAGCAGGCATCAAATAAGTTATTCTTTTAAACCCCTGTTAAATCATGTGCTGGGTTACATTTACTTGCCAATTTGCATTTTCCCTAATACAGTCAGCAGATTTCTTTCGCATAGACAAGAAAGCATGGATAATATCGGATTTAACTGACTGGCTAATATAAGGAGCAGCTCATTTTAAATGGTCCCTACATCTTTATAGGATTTTAGAAATGAAGACATTACTTCAAAATGTAGGTAATTATTGCCTCCTCTTTTATCAGTGCTATTTTCTGAGGTATTATCATAAGATAGCACTTTAGTATTAAGTAGGGCCTTAGAGTGGCAATAAATCAGTCCAACTGAGTCATCATTGTCCAAGGCATCTGAACTACTGAAATGTTGTGGATCCTACAGAGAGTGTGAAATCACTTGACCCTTGGCATTAACCTTTGCTGAATGAATAGACACTGCTTTCCACATCGTGGAACAAAAGCAGAATCGTATTGATTAAACACCACATTCACTTGATATTAAATACTGGCTGAACTCACTCCTTGCTTCTCAGCTCCAGAGGGAGAAACCCAGAGTGTTGCTGAATCTCAGGAGATTGCATGTTTGTAATTCAGAGCAGTATTTTTCCTACAGAGGTTCCCCCGCCCCTTCTTGGATCAATAACTGGCAGCCATGATCAGCCATGAGTATGTATTGTTAATTCTGACCTGTGTACTTTATCACTCAAGGTGAGAGGTCATGATGCGGTGACTAATAAGGTGGCCCTGCTAGGCATGAATTGTTTCCTGATCTTAATTTAACTTTTTTTCAAATTGCCATTGTTATATCTCTTGTTTTCTAAACCTGTTAGCTATTTACTTTGAACCGCTGATGAAGCTGCTTTATGACAATGCATTATTTACTAAAGCTTTGAGAGATCTGCTGAACGGTTTTGCTCTTGGTGTAGGTTCTAGTGACTTAGAAGTATCAAGTTGAAATCATGGGATGTAGCTCTCAAAGACTCTCAGATGAAAACGTTTGCTTCATTTGAAAGAGGCAAGGAGAACATCAAACACAAATGAATTGGAAGCATGAGCATGTGAAGTTAGAAGAGATTAACGTTCGAATTCAAAGGCAAGCCAAAATCCTAAAAAATACTGGTGCTTATTCAGCTCTTAGACAGACAAGCAAAATTAAATTCAAAGCAAATACAGAGGGCACAATTCTATGAAAGTTAGCCTAGGCTCCTTTTGAAAGCGTAAGGACTTACAACTTTACCTGTATGCTCTCCCTGGATTGCTTCCAAAATGTGCTGCGAAGGATTGAAGGTATCTATGCAGAATGAAGCAGTAGAATTCATGACTACAACAGTTCACCCTGCGCTGCAAGCGACTGGTCATATTTTTGAATACTCCCCTATATCAACTCAGCTCCGTGCCAGTGCAACCCTGTCCATGTCTACTTGGAAGTAACACCCAGAGAGTTCAATGGGACTAACTCTTAGGTAAGTTTCCATAGGATTGCAGCCTACAGGTATTAAATTGGCACATCAGAGAAAAAAGTTGTAGTTTGTAGCCCTCTGCTAGATGTGCTTGTTTACTAGATTTTTAAAAAAAATACATCTGCCAGATCCCAGCTTTCTGAAATGGTACAATCTAGAATTCCACTACTTCAGCCTACCATCTTATTTAATATAACAGACTCTCTGTCTCTTAGCATCTTTTCAGGACTAGTGCAATGAATGCCATGCAAAAGAGTATTAAACTGCACAGAAAGCTTTGGCTATGGGGCATTATATATTATTATTATTATTATTATTATTAATAATAATAATAATAATAATAATAATACACCACTGGCCATGGAAGTCAAAGAACTATGGCAACAGGAAAAGGTCACAATTATTCCATTAGTCACATTAGTCACCAGCATCACATAAAAAAAACTATATCGAAAACCTTCAGAAACTGGGCCTACCAAAATATATCCATACCAACATCCAGAAAGCAGTTGTAATTAAAACATGTTCAATTGTCAGGACATTCCTGAATCTGTAAAAGGCAGCATGACTTGGCAAAGCCCATCATGTCCGTCTAGAAAAACCATCACAAGTGAGAAAGAGATATAACAACAACAACAACATGTTCTTCCCATGAAGGCATGTTTTACGAGCATCATCTTCCAATATCCCTGTAGATGGACTTTGCCTCAGTTATCCATGCACTAGTGATGCCCAGGCTGGACTACTGTAATGCACTTTATGTGGGGCTGCCTTTGCAGATGATTCAGAAACTTCAACTGGTGCAGAATGCAGCTGCCTGAGTGTTGGTTGGGATGAACCGATTCGATCCTATAACACCTTTACTGTACCAGCTGCATGGGTTACCGTTGTGTTTCTGGGCCCAATTTTACCCATATCAGCATGCCTACACTTTAGGTTCAGCAGGAGATGCCCTTCTCATTTGCCCAACTGTGAGGGCAGTTAAGTAATGACCACAGGAGAGACAGACTTTTCAACAGTGACCCCACACCTCTGAATAAGTTGTCACTGGGGGCCCACCAGGCCCCATCCTTGAAGGCTTTTAAGAAGGACCTGAAAATGTATACTCTGACCTCCCATGATTATGTTTTATCAGACTGGTTTGTGGTTGTAGTTGTCTGTTAAAAGTTTTATTTTATGCTGGTGTTTGCTGGGTTGTTTTTATTGTGTTGTTTTTATTTTGTTTTATTGTGTTTTTACTGTTTAGATATCACATTGGTTTTTATTATGTGTTTTATTGTTGTGCACTGCCATGGGAGGGCTCCTGCCCTTGAAAGGTGGCCAAGAAATATTTTGAAGAAATAAATAATATATTCTTGAATAGGACAAATACTAAGCTTGCCATCACCATTCCATCCACTGTAGGACAGGGAGTTTTAATTCAGAAACATCTGCATTTATTGGTATTCTCCCATATTTTGTACTTGTAGATATACAGTGTTTTATAAATTAAGCATTGCCATTGTTTTCCCTTCCTCTCCTGTTACTGTTTGTGTGCTGTGATGACCACAGGCAGAAGTTCTCGTAGAGATGTGTACTGAAGTTTAATACTTGCCCTGTCTGTCTGTACTGGAAATAGTATTAGATGGCTGAAGAAAGGTGGTAAGATGTATCCCACTCTTTAACTTTGCAGTCCAGCCTCTTTATTGGAGCTGATCTATTTTACAAGCATCTTGTATTCCATCTCCTCAATCTGTTGCCACACAGCAGTGAAACTGAAAAGCATTTTATGGAGACAAATATGGTTCCAGTTGAATATCCAGAGACCTGTGCACAGGAGAAGGATCCTAACAAACTTAGCAATATTATTTTTCAAATGGAAATATGCCTGAAAAATGCAGCATACTTATCCGTGCCTAACAAACATTTAATTTGGCCCTTATTTTGCTCTGGTAAAAATACATCAGCACTCTCTAATCACGGTTGGCCTAAGACATTTCACTGCCTGAGGCAAAGGATGAGATGGCACCTGATTCCACATACAGAAGCCCGTTGGACTGGTGGTTGAATCTTACTTCAATACTGGTAATGGGATAGTATCTTCCATTACACCTGAGGCAGAACATTATGGTTTCTTTTCTTTTTCTTTTGTGGGAGTGGGGGGAAAGGACAGATTCTGTGGCACAGACAGCTTTGTCCTCAAACAGAGGGAAACAGATGGGGTATACAGAAGGAACAATTGGGAGAATGTAACTGCTGCCCCCAACATCTGCCACCTGAGACAATCATCCTACTCTTCCTAATGGTAGCACTGACCCTGCTAACATAATGTCCCTATGTCAGAAATACAGTGGCCATGTGTCCACTTTTACAGTGGCCAATCATTTATTTGAAGGGTTGCCAGAGGACTGTTCTCTATTTTGAAGACGTACTCTGTTTGAAGGGCTGTCCACTCCAAGTCCAGTATAAAGATGAAGAAACCTGAAAAGGAATAGCTGGGTCTTGGAGGTTGCCCATCAACAGCAACTAAACACCAGACTGAGCAAGATACACAGATCACTTGGTCTCAGTCTTCTACACTATGGTGAGATGTAATGCATTTCTATTTAAATTACAATAATTTCTAAATTTGCATCTATACATATACATTAGCATATGAATTCTTTATGCAGGCAGTTGTCCTCTTTTGTCCTCCCTTTTTGATTTTTTGATGTGTGTCTTGGGTTTTTCTTTCTTTTTTTGGTGCTTCACAATTCGCCACCCTTGTCAGACACTACACTGCTCATGAAAGTAGGCCTCTCAAGTGACCAGTTTCTCATGCATATTAGCTATTTGTGGTAACATCTGCATTGGCTGTATCTGGTGGAGAAAACCCCTAAAAGCTGCTTACCAAATATGGCATTTAAGGCCTCCCTGCCACGCCCGGCTTGTCCGGGTGGGGTGGGGCAGTTGCGAGGGAGAGCGGGAGAGATGCGTGGTAGCCTCCCATTGGCTGCCCCGGTGCTCGGGCCATTGGTGGAGGGGAGAGGCTTGCAGCCTATTTAAATGGCTGTAGCTGCTCACCCCCCACCACTCCTGTTTTTTCTGCGTCTCCCTCCCTCCCACCCTTGTAGACAGTATGGTCATGACCGGTTGCCTGTTATGGGGCCAAGTAGGATTTTTTTACCTCCATACTCAATTAAGTTGGAGGTTTTTTTGCCTACTTCATACTGCAAGACAACGGGGGAGTACTAAATAGGTTGTTTGGTTAATTTGGTCACAACTTCATTGGGTTTAGGCATGCGGGCATCGGGTGAGAGGATAGAGTTGGTGAGCATTCTTAGGCACCATTGTAGGTGATTGGTAATACTGGGGGCCCTCAACTGGGAGTCTTGCGGCACCAGATGATGGGATACGGATTACCTTTTAGGCCAACCTTATTCACTCACTCAAGAGTTGTGCAACCTGAGTGGGAGTGACAACGGAAGGTCTACCTGCCCCAAATGGGGAGTCCTGCAGAGTGTTGATAACCATGCGACACCTGGCAGGATATGAATGGCTCACCCAATCCCTTTAGGGCCAAGACGTTGGCCGTAGATAGGATGCCCGCATAGGCCTCCATCAGCTCTTGCAGTATTTAATAAACGTGGCCCTATTTAAAATCCAATCTATGTGTGTCGTCTCATTATTCTCGCCTTCCACCACGCAATGTCCTCTCAGGGCCACTGTAGTATTCACAAGAGTTTCAAAATGAATATTTAGAGGTTAGAATTCAGAGCCTGGTTGAGTCAGTCTTTGGGCCAGTTGTGAAATAAGGGTATTAAAACAAAACAAAACAAAACCTGAAACCAAACATACATAATATCTAAAACAGTGAATAACTCATCATGAGCAGCATGTTTCCTATGCTACCATATTAGCATTTTTTTAAAAGAGAAGGAAGCAAGACTAATTATTTTTGTTAATTCTCTATATACCTTCAGATGGAGTACGAAATGAAAGTAAAACTGAAATATTTAAGCAAAATTGTGGAACCAGAGAAAAACTGCACTGCACTGTCATGCTTTCTTAAAGGAAGGCATGAAAATACAGAATTACAGGAAGTGACTAGAAGAGGATGCACAAATAGAAACACCTTCTATTCGGTACCTTCCGTGTAACATCCATGAGGAAATATACACCTCTCTCTACAGGATCTTCTATTTGTGGCTAAAGCTTTCAGAGGAGCTACTCCAGTGGCAAATGGTTATACCTTGAAATGAGTTGCAGAGTTTGGCAGATAATAGCAAGGAACAGGCAGTGTTAGTCACTCATCAGAATTTGAGACAGTACACTGTGGAAGCTGGAGGCAAGATCAAAGGTCACTTGTAGGGCATAGCAGGGCCCGCCAAAGACATTTTTTCCTGCCTGAAGTGAAGGACAACATGGTGCACCCTCCCATTCCAAGGGCAAAAGCTGACTGGACTGGTAGTTGAATCTTTCTTCAACACTGGTGATAGGATAGCATCTTCCACCTGAAGTCAACAGACTAGCTTAAAGGGCATGGGGCAGGTCACAAGGTCCACAGCTCTCTCCTCCAACAAACTGCTGCCATCCACAGCATCTGCCACCTGAGGCAGCTACCACTCTCTGCTTCATGGTAGGGCTGTCCCTAGGTTTACTCCAAAGAGCAAGTGGCAAGGAATGGTCGTCTGAGAGATGGAAGATTGCTCCAGGGATGTGTGTGTTCTAGGCTTGCCCCATTAGAGGAGATCAGCCTGGTGGGGAATCACTCTGTGAGATGATTGCTGTGCTATTTGTGAGATGTGAGGGCAATATGTCCCCTGTTGCTTCCAGGACTGGCATGGTGGCAAAGGAAGAATCCATAGAGCCTCCTTCTTCCCAGAAATGGTACTATCATAAAGTCTGTCTGATTTGGCTACACCAGGCTTCCTCAACCTGGTGCCCTCCAGATGCTCTAGCCAGCATGGCCAAAGATCAGGAATGCTGGAAGTTGTAGTCAAAAATATATGGAAGGTACCAGGTTGGGGAAAGCTGGTCTACATGATGCCATGCACTGATGGTAAGCAAAGCTTATGGGCAATGCTCTCATTTTGAATAGCTTCATTTACTCTCAGTGATGTTGTCATGTAGCCAAACAACATGATGGTTACATGTTGACTTCACTGTTTGTAGAAAGTACAATTTTGATTAGAAATGCAACAATGACAAGAGCTTGTCATCAAAATAGCAGCTGGTTTGGGCTGCAAGCAGCAGTGAATTGGCGCAAAAAGTGGAGTGGGGGATTGTTTCTAGGAAACACATATCAGCTACTGCTATTTTAAAGGAAATTTTATACTTAATAAATTTAATCTTTAAAATCTTGATGTGCATCACTATAATACCGGGAAGTAACAAATAGCACTTGATAAAAAAGGGGTGGAGGAGGAAATGGAAAATACGTTTGTTGTACGGACACATGTCAGATTTCCTCACGTTATGGCTGAATTCGGACAACACGATAGTCAATGGTGGGGTAATAATCAACTTTACAGTTGTTCATCTAGGGGGTACTCCCCACACAACATGGTAATAAATCATCAACTGTGGTGTGGATTAGGATCAGCGCTGAGTTAACTATGGCAGCATTCAGACCACACGATAGTCAATACAACTGACAATTGTTTCCCCACCCCCAGTTGCTTATTGTGTCATCCGAGTTCAGCCTGTATCAACATTGAGCTGCTGAAGCAACGTGGAAAAGTAGAACGGATCTCTTTTCCTTCTGGACAGTTCTAATAGTGACCATCACAAATTTGTCCTACAAAGTACCATGAACATGATTGCAAATTAACAACTGTTCCTTGATGTACAGGTTGAGAGATGTAACGTTGACTTTGGAATAAGGATCAATATTCTTTTATCATGGAACCCTTTGTCTTTTTCATGGGGAATGTTCCTTAAGGAGATGTTTTCATTCTGCACCAAGGAAGGCAAAAGATTTGGAGACAGCAAACAATTGATCTTTAATAAATCAGGTGCAAGCAAAAGGTAAAATAGAAATCTTCCAGTGATATAATTGTGTTTAAGGGTTTGCATGCATCACTCTGAGGTTGTAGGTAGATCCCTATCAGTTAGTGTAGTTTGATCTTCTTTCTTGACTAGATTGTCTTACTTGTCAAAAGTAAACTAGAAAAATTAATCCCCAGGGATTTTCTTTGAACGATGAAATCTGAAACACCCATTCCTTGAGGACTATTGTTCCTTGAACACTACAATTGCCTGAGAGAGGAAAAAGCACAAATAGTATAAACATCCCCCTCCCCCGGGCTCAACCTTGGGTGCTTCCAAACAAGACCTTTTTTGTAGAGCAGTTGCCCTGCCTCATTCATGGAATTTAACTGGAGGTCTAGATGTTGTTATCTTCAATGAATAGCCCTCTTGTGTTTGTCCACTGCTTCTTCCATCTTTTGATTTATCAGAAAAAAAAATCCATTAAGGAGGAAGAGATGGAGAAGCTACATAATACATTTTGGCTGGTAGTGCTAGGAACCCTTCATTTGGGAGCACCCGTTGTCTTAAGAGTCATACCCAAAATGTGTGCTTCCCAAAGCTACATTTATGTGATGGTTTATGGTTACTGAAAAATGATCTCCAGAAGCCCTGATAAATGCCACACTGCTAACACATCGAAATGGGTTAACCAGCTGTGGTTCACATTTCCAAGACTATTCCAGTTGGGCACTCCCTCCTTCAATTTGACAGTCAAGGATCATTTGAAACTAACAAGCTTTATTCTCAAAAATTACAGATGGCAGGGATAGGTAGGAGGCAGAGTAATTAGAGCAAGGGCAGACAACCTCTTTTGGTCTAAGGGCCGGATTGTCCCTCCAGATCAAGCTGCCAGGCCAGATGCCATCAAGAGGGTGGAGCTCTGCCTTGAAGCCCCACCCCATCTTGTGACATCATTTGGTCCCACATACATTTTCCCTTTCCCTTTTCTTCTGATTCATATTGCTCTTTCCCAGAAAATGTATTATTTCTGCTTTTGTGAGGGAGAGGTGTGGCTTTCAAGCCTTGTTTTGTTGCTTGCTACTAGTCTGCTTGGATTTTACATGGTCATGCTCTGCTCATGTGTATGTGTGTGTTTTAATGAACTTTTTGAAAAGCTTGCAAGAGTAGAGTACTGGTATGAGGAATGTGCTAAAGCATGGGGGGGGGGGATTCTGATGCTCTGTATATCCTGATGTATTCCCGCCCCGTAAAACTTCCCATTCTTCTTGTTGCTAGCTGTGTTCTACACTGCAAGCCACAGCAGCGGTATGTTCAGAAGCACAAGGAAGGCTCTGGAAGCTGATGATATTGTAAAGGTTTGTGCTTCATAGATGTACTCTAGTGGCCACTTGGCCTTTGATTATGCAAATGCTATAATAGATAATAGAGCTCCTGGATCTGACAGATGTTGCCATTACGATTCTAAGCAAGGGGCTGGCACAGATACATTAAACCTCTCAAGAGCCCTGCCTCAATACCCTTTCGTATCCATCTCCTATCCCTCTCAAAAAGCCTACCGTATTGGATTATAAGCTCCCCCCTTCTCTTTTTCATAGCTGGAAGAATTGTTTTCTTCTCAGTTCTTATGAATAGCAATGGCACTTGCTGGTGCCCTATAATATAATTGCAAAACAGGGTAATGATAACCTGAATGAGAAACATATGGTCATTTTCATATCCACAGTAGTCACTTCCTATGTTCACAAGTGCATCTTGTTCATTAGATGACTCTTGTAGAGTAAAATTCTATCTTGGGCTATCCTAGTGATGAATTACACACCTGTGCTTAGTGGCAGGAGTAGCTGGTGAGTTGGTGTGACAGGCAGGAAGAGGCTGCTGCCTATAAGCAGTGATGGAGTGCAGAAAGGCAGTTCCTTCCTTACTGTTGAGAGACATGTGGCAGCAGAGGAAAGGGGCGGATGGAGTTATCACCATGCATGTGCTGCTGATGGGCTTGGAGTAGCTAGTGCAGGGATGGGCACTGAACTCCTGTTTGGATGCTCTTAGCCAGCCAGCAGTCACTTACCTGTATGGCTCATATCAGCTGCCCCTGCCTCCCCAGTACCTTGTGTCTCCCATTAGTAACTATCAATGGTGGAAGACTCTTCTTTCCCATCCGACAAACTCACCAGCCATAAATGGATTAGAAGCAAACAAAAAATATAGAGAAAATGGAATCCAATTTAGTTGTCACTGCTTGGTTGTCATAGATCTGCACACTCTTGGACATTGGGACGTTGGTTCTGTCCCTGCTTAGGATTGCTGATGCAGCCAGCCACTGTTGGTTGCCAAAAGAATATGCTATAGGAAACTCCAAATTAGCTGTAGCTGAAAACATAAATTCTGTGCCTAATAGATGGCACCACTGTTCAATAGATATGCATCAGTGTAAGAGCCAGTGCAGTTTAGTGGTTAGAGTGTTGGACTGGGATTTGGGAGATCTGGATTCTAGTCAAACACTCCCCCCCCCCCCCCCGGCCATGAAGCTCACTGGCCAAATTTGAGCCAGTCACAGAGATGGTGGCACTGACTAACCATATTATATTCTTTTGAGATTTTTTTAAAAAAATTATGTACCACCCTTCATTACTAAATCAGTTTGATACCCTGTATATACATGTCTGCATTATTTGTATATAGTACAAGACTGCCGGAATTGAATATTGTAGTAATTGGAGACAAAGAGCCTATCTACACACACAGGATAAAACACTTTGAAAACATTTTGAAAACTGTATATGGAGTGTGTCCTGGGCCTCAACAGTTCTCAAAACTGTTATAAACCATTTTAAACGGTGTTAAACCGTTTTAAAGCAGTAGTGTAGATAGTTTCAAAGACAATAACAAATATAAGAATAAAAGCACTGAAAAATATGACCACAATGAACATATTTCCTCTCTCTTTTGTCGTTTTGTTTTTAAAAAACAGCAGCAGCAACAAGGAAGGGCATTTGCAAGCAAATAACATGAAATCACATATTCTCTCTCTCTTTGTTAATATATTGGCATATTCCTTAATATGTAAATATCTTCAGTTTTAAAACCTGAAGCTTTAGTGACTACTGTATTAATTTCAGTTCTCTAAGTAACGTTTTGAGTTCACGGTTAGTAAAATGTGAAAGCGAAGGAGAAGAGGAAAGAAGTGAATTAAAAATACCTTTGGATTTTAACTGGTCAGAAGATCTAGTACAATTATACCCACATTTGAGCAATGGAAAGAATTCTGAAAAGCTAATTCAATTGTTTCAATAAATCCATTGTTGCCACTGAGATACTATTTCCCTAAGCACTGTACACTGCTGTATGACATCCATGAAATGAGTAAATCCTGATCTTTTGATTTTTATGGTAAACATTTTTTAAACTACTACTTAGCTTACTGGTAAGCAAAAAATAAAATGAAACAATCTAGTCTGAAAACTCATTTTCTAATTAGTTTCACACAATATTAATAAAATATATTTTAAAACTGGGCTGTATAATGGGACGCTTCTGGAATTTCTGAAACACAATGGCAATAGCAGAATGTTCTGTTGTGCCATGAAATCTGTGTTGTGCAGTTGAATTATATATAGTAATTTATAAACTGATGACCACCTTTTTGCTTTCCTTCCATCTCTATTTTTTCCTCCCTTATCACTCTGATATGAAAGGTCTGAGGATTCATCTTGTGCCTGTCAAGGTTCTTCACATGACTTAAAAATAATTAATTGCAGCACTCACTGATGATTTATGATTCTCACTGACGTAATTAATGATACACATCAGTTTTTCCTCTTAATTGAAGGAGGCACAACAACAAACTCCCTCCGCTACATATCAAAGGAGGACATATAGCAAGCGGACCTATTAGAAATGTTTATTGTTTAATTTTATATTTTAAAACATGAACTACAAATGAGAGTTGCAGATTATACTTAGGCCAAGAAGGATTAACACACACACACACACAAGCAGGGGAAGAATTACTCCTGATGATGGGAAATATAGCCTAATAATGCAGTATTCTTAGAATTGCACTGCAGACAGTGTCCTGAGCTGAACCTTTCTCCAAATATAATTGTGTGCAAGGTTTCTTTTTTCCCTTTTATTTTTTGTGCATGTCAGATTTTTTTTATCTAGTGTTCTTTTTAAAATGTAAAACTTGAAGCCCAAACCATCATATTTCCACCTAATAGGCTTTAGATTACAGACTGCGCCCCAGTTTACTCATTCAAACTCAATCAAATATAATAGAAATGACAATTTATTCAAGGTCTGACAACTGCAGACCATCAGTCTGTTGCAAAGACCGCCTTGCTTACATAGTCAGTTTTTCAATGGCTTTTAAAACTTGAACATTAGAAAATGACAATTTTACATTGATCTGCTCAGTGAAAAGAATCAGAGACAGGGTACAGCTATTGCTAATAATTTGCATGTTTATGATCAATTATCATGCAGGGGTGTTCACATCCATTACAACAAAATACTTGAAATAGTAATGCCTGTACAATAACAATTTAGCCAGTCTGAACAGAATAATTAATTTAGAACGTGAGCAAATTAATGGTTACTTAAGCCATGGTTATGCCTTCTGTACTTTAGTAAAATAACAAATAAGATGGAATTCTTTGCACATTTTTAAAAGCAACAGTAGATGTGTCAAGTGTTCCAAACTTAATTTGCGCATTTTATGGTACTCCAGTCAGCTGCCTATTAAAAGTGTGATCAGGTAGTTTAGACAGTGACTAGCTGTGTCAACAGAAGGAAAGTGGAGGATTAGTCTCTATGGCAACAACAAAGTATTCCTGTTTGTAGACAGACAAATTCTGCTACATCTGAGAAAGATTGACAGGTCTATTCCTTTGCAACTGACCCATAGAAATTAGCAAGTAAAAGTTATTATACTGGGCTGTATTGAAGGATTCTCAATATCTTAAAGTGCTCTTGTAAGTTTTTCTGCAGCATTTGCATGAGAAACCTGGCAAGAATTGTTCTGAGGTTTATATCTATGGTTTGATAGATGCTTTGTGAGGGAGTATTGCTGGTGAGAATAACTTAATTTTCAGTTCTCTGTATGACAGAATTGTTGGAGCATAGACTGAGGGAAAAACACACATCAAAGGACCCTGGCTGAATAACATGTCACATTTCCAAACCAAGAGGCATTATAGGGATGCTATAAATGGTATGTTCATGATAATGCAATTATAAATATATTTCCCCTCCAATTAGCCTATCATAATTGCTATCAGGTGTTTCTAAATAATTAAGATTCTGCTGTGTGTGTCTGTGTGTGAGAGAGAATGAGGGAGAGAATCATACATACCAGGAATTTCTGTGATTTAACCAGGTGATCTTTTTTTGTTGTTTCGCTTACTATTCTTGAGTTGCAAGACATAAAAGCTGTAACTGAAATATTCTACTACAAATTCCTTTTTAAGGAAATGGAAAATTGATGTACCTATCTCATTTTTCATAGGTCTTCTATTTAGGAACCAGTTGAAGAAACTGGATTTCACCTTTAGGCCAGTTATTGCAAAACCATTTTGAAAACTCTTTAATTCCATCACATTATCTGTTGGCAAAATTCTCTATGAATTTGATGAATGCAGGATTTGGCTTATTAACCTATCCCCTCCTCCCCAGAAAAAAGTAAAATAACAAGAGTCTCAGTAAAAGCATCCAGCTTCTTTTTAAGCTAGTGCTAAATGAAATAGATCAAATTTTAGGCCAATTTACAGAAATGCCTGACAGTCTGTCTCTTTAATAAAACATTTTCCACACTGGTTTTTACTTATTTTGGTAAGAAGGGTCTCCATCTTCAGCTGTCTAAAAAAGCAAAACAGTTCTGAGGCAGTTGAATCTGGAAGTGGGCTTGTCTACATTTTTAAACAAATGTTTTGGTATATTGTTCTGGAACAAGCCGTTCTTTCATTTCTGCATTCACATTTCAGAAATGAGAATGTAATATTGAGAAGACAGAATGCCATTAATGTAATATGAAAAATGGAACATTAATTTGGTCTCCTATATTGTTCAGAGTACTGTTTGACAGGAAACACTATTTTAGGGAACAAGGATAGCAAGAATGGAGACAAGGCAACATGCTAAATATGACTATGCACTGGTATTAGCCCTTCTCATATTAGCAGTGCATCTTACAAATCAAGTTTTGTACAATTTATGTTAGTGCCATAAGTCTATATGGCATATGGTTACCACAGAAGCCTTCCTAAAGTAGGGGAAAGTGGAGACTTTGTTGCAGATGGCTGTAATATAAGCTAGGCTTCCCTGTATGTGGTTTTTGGACCACAGGTCCTTGAGTTGTATCAGAAGCTGCTCTCAAGGTTTCCCCAAGTTTCAAGAGTAGCTTCTAAGACAATGGGGGGAAATGACTGAAAACTCATGGAAGCCTCCCTTCTGGATCTTTGGATCCTAGTGATAGGCTGGTTCTGACACCATCTTTATTTCTATTGGACAAGAAAAACCTTATTTTCAGTTTGTGTAAGAAGAGTGCACCAAAATACAACACTGTAGGTAGATGCCTACTGCTGGATCCAGATTTCATTAAGAATACATCCATTGGAATCAATTATCACTCCTGACTGAAGTTAGATCTGACAAGTGAGTTTTCATGGACTTGCTCTATTTTCCATCTCCAAGTTTGTTCCATGCCAGTATCGTTCAGATTTTCTTTTTTGCAGAAAAAAATCCAAATATATATTTTAGGCACATTTTTCAAATGCCTTTATTGACTAAAATGTGATGGTGCGCATTTTTGAAATATATCAGTCTTGTACATTTTTCAAATGTGAGCATTTTGTTCAACACATTTTTTTCTTTGTTTCCTGGAATACATTGGAAATGTACAGATTTCTGGCCACAAATTGCATTTATTTCTGTGTAGTTCAGGTAAATCCTAAAGGAAACTAGGAGTGAATTTCTAACCCAAGCATAGTTATGACTAATCATGGTCATGATAATCAAATTTAGGTTAGAGTTTACAAGCCAGTTACTCTAGAGGTTGCTTGATATGGTTTTGTTGAGATTTCCGTGAAGTGACTTGTGAATTGAAGCATTTTCAAGGTAATGTAAGGCTACAGTGCTAGGCACACAGTGGAAAAAAAATGCCAAGGAGCTGACTTCTTCAAGTAAATGTTCACAGAATAGAGCTATGTGTCTTTTCTTCTGACCATAATAATTCAATAATTTTGGAATTGCCACACCAAATACTTCTCTTAAGTATCTTTAGCACTTGAGCTTGATGAATAGATGACATAGTTACAAGGGTATACTCCATTGACAGTAGAAAGCGGGGGAAAAGTAGGGATATTTAGTGCCAAAATTAGCATGCTGTATATTGTGCCTAGAAAGGCAATGTACTCCAATTGAACAGTTTCCAATCAGTAAATGGGATGAATGGATCTCCAAATACTCATAAAATCTAGGCGTCCATAAGAGTCTCCAGTAGTGTCCAAGCTTTTAGGTATTTTATTAATTATTATACTTCTGTTCTTACACGAGAAAGGTTGAAGTGCTAACATGGGGCTTCCAGTTGTCTCCCATCCTGATTAGGTTCACAACTGCTTAGCTTTTACACTGTTACACCATCCTATTTTCCCTGAATATTCACTAGACCAGCATAGTCCAACTTTGTAGTTACTAAGAAATGACTGGTGTCCTGTAGGCCTACAATTGACAGAAAGAAGCCATATTGATCTTTGCTGACCACTATTACGTATTTGGCTTTAGTTTCACCCAGTCCCATCACCTTAGTTATGTGTGACCAGCATAAAATGCTGGCTCCCAGTTTCTGCATAACCGAACTTAAGAAGTATCCCACATCTGTAGAGCTAAAGGGAATGGAATGAGAACTTGTAGAAAGTTACTATGCAGTGAGCTTTCTTTGTCATGAAAGAACAAGCCATTCAACACCTGCTAAGTTTTGCAGTCACAATACCAATACTTCATGAGCAGCAGCATCTAAGGCAGAGTGTTTGGTTTGGACTGTAGGGTCACATACAGAAGGGCTGTCATCGCTTTTGTGGTAAAATGCAAAACAGGCTATCTGTGTGCACATTAAAGCAATCATAAAAGATGTACTTACATGTTATGTTTGCCAGAAGAAACAAATTCACAAATACACAAAATTCCAGTCAGCAAACATGGAAAGAAAAAAGCTTGGAATTTGAGGAGCCAAATTATGATATTATGTTTATATTTTGCTGTATTTAGCTTTTTACTTACCCAAGCTATACATTGTTAAGACTTCCAGTTAAGACTTGATATTGAGGAGCTCATAATCATTTTTGAAAGGAACATCCAAAGCCCCCTTTTCAGCATCACAGAATTTCCCACCCTCTTTCTCCTCCTTACCAGTAATAAAGAAATAGCAGTGGCAAAGTGAAAGAAGCTAAGAATGTAAAGTATCGCTTGGCATTTAAAGAGAGAAAACTACCCTAACAATCTGGTAATGACTTCATTGTTGCAGATTTATGTCTTGCAGGTTATCAGCATTTGTAGCTGTCTTAAGTACAAATGAAATAAAATATTTAAAAATCATTCTTATGATGGCCATAATTAATTTTTAGTTGAGCTGAACTAACTGATGAGCACTGCTTTTCTATGTTTTGCTGTCTCTACTGTCATTAATAAATGTAATGGATTTAGTACTGCCTGACATCCTGTCAAGGTATAATATGGAAAGTTAATCCACAGGTAGGTACTTAATCTTTCTTTTGTTACCTTATTTTGCAATATTTTGCTTATTATTTGCTGATAGGATAGATAACATGAAATATTTTGCATATTTTCTTTCTTGAATCCTATCAGTTATTTATATGTTAAGTTTTGTTCCTGGCTTGTTTTTGTTGTACAATGCTTTCTAGTAGTAAAAGGCTTAGGAATAAAGAAGAATCAAAGGGGATTATGGCTGTTCTCTTACTGGATAAACTGGATTTTGATACTTTCCTGAAGCTATGACTGCAAAGTGAGCTGCTGGTTATACTTAAGTCTTCAAATTATTTGCTTGATTGGATTTGAACTAAGACACTATATTTTTAGTCAAGCTTTTCCAAATAAATGGTTAAGATCACGGGAGATTCTAAAGTCCTGATCAACACAGAGAAGAAGTATCATTTTTAGAAAACAAACCTTGATGAGATGATAGTGGTTTAAATAAAATAAGGCCTTTGTTCAGAAGTTCTGTGAAGAGAGATCTTAGAGAAAGGCATGCTCTGGTTTTGAAAAACATCCTGTGGATTACTGTATTATTAAGGAACTGAGACATTTGGGGTGGTATTCCAGTATTACGAGCTGTTTGGTGCTGTTTTAATATATGACATGGAAGCAGGAGTAATTGCAGGAAGCTTATAACATAGTTGAGGGAGGGGCAGCTATACAGTAGAATGTCTTTTTATTTAGGTTACAAGCTATCTGAGCCAAGGGCTTGGGGAAGGTCTATAGCTAGGAATAGATTGGTCTGTTTCCAGTTCGTATCAGTTTCACATGTTTTCATTCATAAATCCATTCCATCCTGTTTCTGCATTAATTTACAATGTATGAAAAAGCACAGGAAAGTTCACATTTAAATTTGATATTTAAATATTTATATTTCTACCGTGTATTTTTAAGCCTATTGAGGTAGTTTACAAAGATTTTAGAAAATAAAAAAACATCATAAAAAACATAGTGAAACATTAAAAAGAACCTTAAAGAGCCATAACAACAATTTAAAAGCTAAATTAAAAAGAAGTGCCTTCCTAGTCACAGACAGTGTGGACTAGTTGTAACTAGGGATGTTGTAAAAATTCACAACACAACCAAATAAGTTTGGATATTTACTGACCCATGGATTCCACAGCAGACCGGCTTTCCCCCTTTCGGGTGGAATCTGTGCACTTGCGGACTGTATTCTTAACACTCCGGAATTTTGCTCAAATTTCATTGTAGAAAATGTGAAATTCCCCCATAGGCTGTGTCGTGTCCCGGAGCCACGGCTGTCGGCTCCTGGTGCAGTTCGTTCAAGGTGCCATGGAAACTGCACACTCAGATTCAATGGTTTACTCACAAGGAGACAGTTTATTAGGCAAACTTACAGCATACAAATGCTGCCCCATAAACAGTGGACTCAAATGGTAGAAGCTCTTGCACAAAGCTGCTGACCCATCTGAACCCATGGGTGGGGTGAAAGTAATGGTTATACTGTTCTGCCAAGAACATTGAAGCAATTACGTCACTAGCATAGGCAGGCATATCTTCTTGGGAACCAACTGAATGATGGGAAAGTTTTTGGCCTTGCTTCCTGACATAACAGCTCTGGAATGTCAGCTTGTTAGTCCAAGCAGATAAGGAGCATGCGTCTCACATGAGACACCTCTGAACTCTTTTCCCAGCAATTTGTAAGCTGCTTCAAAACTGGCTGGCTGTACCCTGAGAAGCAGAGACAGCCATTTCCCAGAAGCCTTTGAGAGCCACCATGGCTCACAGGATTCTTAGTCTACACAGGCTAAAGCTTGAAAATGCATAATTTTGAGAAACTGGAAAAAAATCTGATTCTGTCAATGGGCAGATGATGGAACTAAAGGTATCTTATAACCCCCAAAATATAGATATAATGGATTTGCAAATCCTTACATCCCTAGTTGCAATTCCAAAGGAAGTGCATTCTAGAGTTTGGCTCCCCTGCTAATGTCAGTAACTGAGCAGGTTCATACTAGAGAGGTGGTCCCTCAGATAGCCAGACCCTAAGATGTTTGGCTGCTTTAAAGATAAAAATCAACACCCTGAATTGTGCTCAGAAAACAATCGGTAACCAGTGCAGATACATTTTTATATACATTTTATTCCCAAACTTTCATTTTTTTCTTTATATGCATTTTGGTACATTTTCTGAATAGAGAACTGTACTGTGAAATTTGGAGAAGTGCGAAATCTCACGGATAAACACATTCTAATACGTGTATTAGTCCCCAATGTGCAAATCAGGCCAGATGTCTAAAATGCAGGCCAAATGAAATAACTAATCCCTACCCATAGCTTGTGCTCATGCACAAAATGCCAGCTCAGGCACCTAGTATCTCTAGTAATATGGTTGGCAATAACCTTAGATGCTGGAAAGCCATTTCCGGTCCGAGTAACAGTACCAGGCTAGATGAACCAACAGTCTGACACAGGATAACACAGTTGATATGTTCCTATAAAAGCACAATTTTATATTATTCCAAAACAACAGGGGATTAGTAAACTTCTCTGAAGGCAAGGCTTGTTCCATCTTCCCTGTGACAAGTATCTGCTGTAATTTCTAGGCTACCTAACCTGTTGATGTAATATCATATGATATACCTAGGATAAGCTCGTGCGGGTATATAATACTTCACATTTATATAGCGCTTTAGACTGTTCATAAAGTGCTTCACAGTAATCTGTATGACAAGCCTGTAAGGTAAGTCAGTGGTGTGATTGCCATATTGCAGATGAGATTGAGACTGGGTAAGAATGGCTTTCTGAGGCCTCCAATCTACACACTTGTCAGCAGGTGATGCAAGGCAGCAGTGGAAGCAGCACTGCTGCCTACTGGCTAGGAATGTTCAGTGTGGACATGGATGTCAGCAGCCTGCCCTGGACACTGCTAGTCAGGCAGCAGTTGTTAACTTGCATGGTATCAGCAGTCCCTTGCTCCTCCAATGCTTGTGCTTTCCACCTATAAGGGCACCAGAGCTGCTCTTCCTCTTGGATGTTCCCTCTTCCTGCCCAATGTTGGCTCCAGCATTTGGAGGGCCCTTGGGCAAGACACTCACATTGGGGGGGCCTCCCTCAGTGAGTCCACCTTTTCACCTCCATTGCAGCCAGCTGTTATTATTCTTCCTCTTCTTTCTCATCATTGATACAACTTGCTTGCTTCACAAGCAGAGAGCCAGTGTGGAAGCTGGCAATGGCATCCACTGCTCCTTCTCACCACCACTGTTGTCTGGGCCAGGATGAGAAGCTGGTAAACAAGCAGGTTGCTCCACACCTTGATATTCTTGATGTGCACACACTGGACTGCTGCTTCTGTTGTACAGTGACAGCCTTTAGCATCCACTATAAAAGGAAAGCACCCAAGTGACTGCAGTCTTCTATGGGAGATGTAACTTTCCAGGTGACTTAGTAGGTTTGGGCATTCTGTATCCATGCAAGTTTCCCCTTGAAATGTCAATGTTAGAATTCTCAGCAATGACTGCTAAGGTTGAACTTAAATATGATAAGTACACCATTAAAACATGGGGCAAAATGTAGAAGGACTGTCTTCTGCAAAAGCTAGTTGAAATGAAAAGTACATGCATGAGAGTATGGGTGCTCCATTTCACCTTTTCAAATTGGGGCTTGGGTTAAATATATTCCCAGCTCATTATGTTCATGGTTACCAAGAATTCTCTCTCTCTAATAGTAAGCTCATGTGCTGAGTGGTAATGCCTATGCAGCCCAGATGGGGCCACTGAAAAACAAGAGAGAGGTGTCAACATGCTTGGGGAAACCCCCAAGTTTGCAGAAGTCCCAAAAATATCAAGAAAACAAACTTGATATTTTGTGAAGGTGGGGTGGCACTTTTCCGCCACCCCACCTTCACAAAGCACCAGTTAGGATGGAGCATGCTCAGTGGCCATGAAGCATCTATTGGGGAAAAGAGTGGAAATCCAGGGAAGGAAATGGAATGGAGTGCTCTAGAAAAGGCCATGGATGACTGGCTGGTGGGACACTGAACAGGAACACACCACAGTGCAATGTTTTGTTGCAGGTTCTACTTATCTATAATGGGTTATACCTACTGGTGACTTTGCCTTAGTGGAAAGTGTTTCAGCTCATTTAAATTTTCACTGAATCCCTTTACACTCCTGTCTCCTCCCCACAAAACTGCTTCTGAGAGTCAGAGGACCCTCTGGATCAGAATGGAATCTGACATGGGGGGCTGCAGCAAGTGTAGGAAGGGTTGACGGAAATTGGGTGCACCACCTTAGGTGAGCAGAAGGACTTTCTGCTGCTAAGGCAAAGCCACTTTTGGAAACAAGCCAATAATTGTGATCCAAGCATTTCAAGGCTAGGATTTTCTAGTTTTCTCATTCAGTGGATTGTTTCTTGAAAGATTAGCTATCTTGGATTTAGCCAAATAATGGACCAATGCCACTGAGTAGTTCCAGTGTAGCTAATAGTTTGTCCTTTCCACAACTAGGCATTCTTTTGGCTGCTGTCAGTCTCACAATTATGTCAATCAATGGGGGTAGGACCTTATGTTCTAGAAGACTATTCCTAGGGATAGGATGATAGGAGGTTGCTCACCCTGAAAATAAATCCGGGTGCCTTGAGTGGCCACATTGAACATTAATACCCCTCAGGGTGAGGTTTGATGTTTAATTGGGCTGCTTGACAGCACAACCACCTACCGGCCATCCTTCCACAATCCTCAAATGGGAAATACGTACCTTGGGAGCCAGGATGGAATAGCAGGTGATTGTGGGTTTGGTGGTGCAGCAGCTTCTCTTCAGATGGGAAAAGCATGTGCATTTGTTAGAAACATAACAAAGATGCTATCAATATTTTGCATCTTGACCCTAGTGGCATCTGTTTCTGCCTGGGGTCATGGGGGTTGCACTACAACTCTACTGAGGAATTTCTATTATGGCTCAACACCCACTATTCTCCAAAATTGTAATGTTAGTGATTGCCACAGAGTAATACTGTACTAAGCTATACAACCAAAGTTAATTATTATTATTATTATTAATAATAATAATAACAACAATTTATTCCATTATTTTATTATTTTGTGACTGTGGTGCTGAAATGTGGATCTTCTTTCAAAAACACACTGTGCATGCATGCATGTGCATGCATACAGACATCACACACACACACTACCTAATCACAGAAACAAGGGCTAGTGCTGCAAAATGTCCATTTATTCATTTTTCTAAAGCTGGTCTTCAAAATTATAGATTTGTCAATAAATACTCTTGGTTATTTTCTTCTAAAAAGACGCTGATTGTCTCCATCTCGGATTTATATTTTTTTTAAAACCTAAAAAGATATGAAAGAAAGTGTGTAGTAACAATGAAAAGTTTAAAAGAGCATTTCAATCATAATGTTATATTGTACGTGCAGTTTAAAAAGCATGTTTGAAATACTCAGTAGTCTGCAATTAAAACTGAATGTTCAAATCAAATCCCCTGCCATCCCAGGATATACTACCCAGATTTTTTTAAAATGCACTTTTAAATTATGTTTGAATGTGATTCTACAGTACACTTTAATTTGTAACTAGGCATTAGGAAACAGATTGACATGTGATGTATTAAAGTCTTGTATGTAGTTTGCACAGTTACAAATAAATGTTTTAAGTTTGAGGTTATCATCAAATACTTTCAGGTTCTGACTGTAGGGTGACATTTTGATACATTTGTCATTGATGAAATAATGATAAATCAAATTATAACTTTCCTGTTGTCTCTATTTGTTCTGTTTGCTCTTTTTTTCTGTGACAATATGGTTTCTTCCACTGTTCTTATAGAATGGCAATTTAGAAGTTGCCTCTGATATCTTGCTGAGGGATACTATCATGTTATGTGTATGCTTTTCCCACTTTCTGACCACCATAAGTAATGGAAGCTGAAAACCTGGCTGAGCTTTGCATAAAAGTAGTAAAGCTCATTACAATCAAGTCAGTCTGAAAAAAAATATTTTGGATTTGTTATAAAAATCAATATATGGAACAGATTGCTTACAAAGAACCTAAAATTACACTGCATTGCACTGTAATCAGTTTTTTATTATTCTGAAGAAACTACAATCCAAATGTAAGAATATTATAAATTTTAGGTGTATTCCAGAGTAAGCTTTATTTAAGATCTGCAAAGCATTTAAGCAGTATTTGAGTTTAAATTGGTTAATTCCAACTGAAGTAAATGGCACTATATCATCTTAAACCAGAGCAGTGTGTAGTAAATATTACCTGGGGGT
Source organism: Anniella stebbinsi (assembly GCA_029215795.1). Classification (NCBI taxonomy): domain Eukaryota; kingdom Metazoa; phylum Chordata; class Lepidosauria; order Squamata; family Anniellidae; genus Anniella; species Anniella stebbinsi. Next base: position 48,366,065 of record JARDYH010000002.1, read on the forward strand.
TTGAACTCTTTGCAGCTGAACTTAGAAATACATGCTTCATGCTTTGGTGTGAGTATCCTTAGTGTTACCGTGCAGAAATGCTGTTGTGTGAATTGGAAAATGCAAATTTTGTGTAAATTGCTATTGGCAATCCTGGGTGTCACAAACCCTTTGCTTCTACGCAGAGACCAGGGTGAGCTGACATTTTCACAAGACTTCACAGTTCCGTACACCGGTTTCTCTGCAGCACATGGAGAATATTAGATAGCAACTTCTGCCCTCTAACCCCTTGGGAGTTAAGAATTTGCAAAGTTCACCAAATATGACACAGTTTTTGTCTTAAAGGTTGACGAGATGGTGAATAGACACATAGCCTATCGGTGATGTGATTCCTAGTGGAAGGAAAATAGCCATTTCTTCAAAGCTGAGTCTATTACTGCAATTTCTGCTTTCGTTTCTGAAAATTCATTAAATAAAAATAATCCATGTGGATTGGCAATATTTTGTGCAGCTGACATATTCAGTTCATTTTTGCTTCAAAATTAAATGATTTGTCAACATTGGGAATGGCCCCTGTATGAATGAGAATATTCTGTTCAGGTGCACCTCTAGGAATATGTCTCAAGAATTATAATTTCTGGATTCTTTTTTTAATATATATATATATATATATATATATGGCTACTTCACAGCCAATACTTATATTTGACATCCATTGTTTAATTTACAAACTTATTAGGTTAATCTAACAATTCTGTTTTAAATTCATATTTGGTTATAATGGTAATTCATTCCTTGTGTTGAACGCAAGCACTGTGTTCTACTTTAAGATAAACAGCTTCTAGGTATGCAATTTGTTCTTCTTCGTAGTAGTACAACTCCTATTAATTTGTTTCTAGCATCATCTTGATACTGACTCAGTAATCTCCTGGCTGTTTTACACAGTCAAGCACAGTGGGTACATTCAACATTCATATAGTGATTTTCTTTTTCTTTTTTCTTTTGAACCTATCTTGACTATTATTTCTCTTTTTCAATTTCCTTTTTCACAGTGGTCTTCAAAAGAGAACTTGTCACAAAAGTATGATTCCTATTCTGCTCTAAGACCTTTTAACCAAAACAATTAATTAATTATCAGTAGAAGTAGCCAGAACCCAAATAGCCAAGGACTAGATTATAGCCGCTATTACCTGACATAGTGATGGCCTATAAATAAAGTGCAATGTTATTACAATCAATGAGACAATATTTTTTTAATCAGCCATATCAACGTTTGCCCTTTATATTAAATCTTAGTGAAAAGGTTATACTGAATAAGTGCCTCAGTCAGTGTTGCATTAGCCTTGGTTCGTCATGAAGTTTGGAAACAGGACACATTGTGATTAATTCCCTCTTCCTATCCTGTACATGAAGGTTCAGTATATGCAACTTCCTGAAAACCAAATTCTTTGTCAAACTTTTATTTCTGTTATTCGATTCAGAAACCTTTTTGTAGCTCCACTCTAGAGGATGGAATATACAATTTTCTTGCATCATAACAAAGTTCTCAAGGAAGAGAATAAATTTGTGATACTGTAGCAGGCTTGCTCTATTTCAGTGGCTATTTTAAAAGAAAAGTTGATTGTTTAAACCAGGGAGTAGCATAAAACTGACCAGCCATGAAAAAGGAAATGCAGTGGAAGGTAATAAAGGATTCTGTGCGAGTATTTGTTTATACTTCACAGCAGAAGGGGGCGCTAGTGATCTATAATAAATAACCAGCAAACTGCTACTTTTTTATACCATGTTTAATAATAATAATAATAATAAAATATAATTTTCCTGCTTAATATTGAGGATGTTTTCCTATGAATAATTAGCATTATAAATATATAATGATAATGTAAAAAGTTAAATAATTAATAGAATATATGTAAATATAGTTTGTTGTCTCCCCTGTCTTTTTATATTAACGTAATGCTAAAATTAAAATTGGCCTACTGGCCATGGTAAGGAACTAATGCTTATTGTTTTAATGCTTACATAGATGACTCCTGGTGTAAGACATACTAGCGTTACGTGTAGATAATTTTGTTAACTGAGCTATATTGTGTGTACATAGCCAAGTGTGTGTAATTTCTTGAGTTCCTTTTGTTTGAACTATGGGATCTGAAACATTTTATGTGTAGTACAGCTTTTATTTGAACTGTTTTTCCCTCAGCCTTAGAAAATATGCAGTCTACTTGTTTCCTTTCTTGCCTACTTAACTTTCAAAATAAGGTAATGTTCTAGTGATTTCTGTAGGTGTATTTTGCAAAAATAAACAAAACTTATAAATTGATGACTTGACACCCGAGTTGGACATTTTTGAATATTTCTTTTACTCATAACCTAGGAGCCAATCTCAACTTCAGCCAAAAACTGTGGTAAGTAGTGAAATGTTTTCTTTTCTTTGTCTTCAGTTTGCTGGGGTTAGGAGTAGGTAGAACGTTAGATTTAAACCTATGAGATATTCCCCCATGGTACCAAAATACCATATTATGAGAAATGATTGCAGTGCAATTAAATGGGATTTTATATTTGAAAAATAAAATTATATTTAACAAATGAATATTAATTATAATGGTTTCTTATATTAATATTTCATTGTTGGCCTTTAGACAAAGGGGACATAAATTAAAAAATCCCATGAAATATGAAAACTTCTTAATTTGACTTTTTAAAACATTGGTTTTGTTACTAATGATATATGAAATATGGAGAAGCTTCTTCTGTTGCATGGGAGACAACGTCTCTTGGCTTACATCAGAACTTTAGACATAAATCAAAATGATTCTGAATGTATGTTTTATTTAAGTATTTTGAAGTGGCTGTACCTACAGTATATAAGCCTCAAGTATAGATACTGGCTCAATTTGGACGACACAATAGTCAATGGTGGAGTAATAATCAACTTTACAGTTGTTCAACTAGGGGGTACGCCCCACACAACGTGGTAATAAATAATCTACTGTGGTGTGGATTAGGATCAGCGCTGAGTTGACTATGGCAGCATTCGGATGACACAATAGTCAAAACAACTGACAATTGTTTCCCCCACACCAGTTGTTTATTGTGCCGTCCGAATTCAGCTACTGTGTCTTTATATAAAAGCCATACATTATTAATGAACAATGGGATTGCAACAAGAACCTGTTACCTTTTTAACTTGCAATTTGTCAACCTTTTTCAAACTATTTATTTCTCAAAAGTTCCAAACTCTGTTTTAGTGCATTAGCTTGTCACCAAAAAGTGTGCAAGCTTTCAGGTTCTCCAGAACTCTTCATCAAGCTAGATCATAGGTCTCCAACTTTTGGGGGCCAGTGGGTATAGTTGGAATTTTGAGAGAGTGCTGTGGACACTCTTACAAAATGGCTGTCATGGGGAGCATGCCCAGTCACAAAACACCCATTTCTTAAAGACAAACTGGCAAAGCTAAAAAAAAAAAAAAAAAAAGTAAAAAAGTAATGTGCCCAAGAACATAATGCAAGTTGTGTGGTCTGAGCCCCAAAACACAAACAACCACTTCTAGACTCAACACCGATTTCATAGAAGGCAAATAGATTAGGTTCATGGATAAATAAGGCAGTCAAAGAAGTGAGTACAGGACAGAGGTGGAGTCGGGGCCCTAATTGCCAAATTACATATTTCCCCCACAAAATACATAAAAGTCCAAATTTGCAGAAAATGTAATGCATGGAGAAACACATGCATACAGACACATACACACCATACTTAAGTAAGCAAACAGCCCAGCTAGCATACACACCTTCCCACAGCTCCCAAGCCCCAGGCAACACACAGGCACAACACAGGCAAATCAACCCCCTTATTTCCTACCCCAAACCTTTACTCTGCTGGGATCCTACCATCACCCCAGCTTTCCTTTTTCCTTTTTCTGGGCAGCTGGGGCACACTTCAAATGAACTGCTAGGCTCCAGGTTCCTACCATCTTCATTTCTAAGAAGGGGGAGGGTGGGGGAGAAGAGGCAAAAGCATCCTTGGAAATAAAGATGATGCTTGAGACCAGTGTGTTGCTTTACAGCACATCAGCCTCCCAGTGAAATTATGTTTTTTTAAAATTAAAAAAGTCCTAAAAGCAAAAATAAACACAAGTCCATTAAATTTGGAAGGCACCACTGTAGGTGTCCATGGACATCACATTGGGGATCCCAAGTGTAGATGGTACATCAAACCTGGAGACGGGGTGGGGGAAAGTGCTCTCTGGTGCTGAAGCCACGGAGACTGCATTTAGTCATAGTCTCATGATGGATTTTGGAAGGAGTGAGCAGACATTCAAATTAGGTTATTCTAGGCTTCAGGTTGCACAAGACGGTCTCAAAGACTGTTGGCATGAACATAAGAGCCATGCTGGAACAGACCAAAGACCTATCTAGTCTGGTATTCTGTTCACACAGGGCCCAACCAGCTGTCGACCAGGAAACCACAAGGAGGACAAGGGAGCAACAGCACCCTATTGCCCATGTTCCCCAGCAACTGGTGTACATAGGGGTACTGCCTCTGATACTGGAGATAGCACATAGCCATCCAGATTAGTATCATTGATAGTCTTCTCCAGGAATTTGTTTAGCCTGCTTTTAAAGCCATCCAAATGGCCATCTCTCATCTTGTAGCAAATTCCATAGCTTGACTATGCATTGTGTGAAGAAGTACTTTCTTCTATCTTGCCTGAATCTCCCACCAAGCAGCTTCAGGGGATGACCCTGGGTTCTATTATTATCAGAGAAGGAGAAAAAATATCTTCCTATCAGCATTCTCCACACCATGCATAATTGAATCTGTGCACAGCAAACATATGTACAAATAACAACAGCATAGTTGTTATAAAACCATGACAATTATCACTTTTTTATATGAAGGAGTTCACATAGGCTTTCTCTTTTCCTAAGTAAGAAAAGAGCCCGTTAGAAATTAATCTTGAGGTACTTTACTTTTTTTGGGGGGGGGGGAGATATATGGGTTCAAAAAGAATTACGTGAGGCAATATCAGCTTTAATTTGGTGAAGTGGTTACATTTAGGAGTAAAAGAATCCAGATGGTGAAACAACAGAAATTAGCATTGTGTTTAGGTTTGCAAATCTACACACTTATTTTATTATATAGATTTATATGCCCCTTATCATATATTTTTTTAAAAAAAATTCTGTGAAGTAAATGTACTGTTTGATACATTTCAATCTGGCTTCAGTCCTGGTTATAGGATAAAACCAGCTTTGGTCACCTTGGTGGATGATCTACACCGGGAACTGGACAGGGGGAGTATGTCCTGTTGGTTCTGCTGGACCTCTCAGCAGCTTTCGATACCATCGATCATGGTATCCTTCTTGGCTGCCTTGCTGGGATGGGTCTTGGAGACACTGTTTTACAATGGCTCCGTTCCTTCCTGGAGGGGCAAACCCAGACGGTGGTGCTGGGGGACTCCTGTTTGACTCCCTAGACATTGGTCTGTGGAGTCCCTCAGGGTTCCATTTTGTCCCCCATGCTATTTAAGATATACATGAAACCGTTGGGAGAGGTTGTCCGAAGTTTTGGGGTGCGGTGCCACCAGTACACTGATGACATCCAACTCTACTATTGCTTTCCACCCAATACCAAGGAAGCTGTTTCGGTACTAAACCAGTGTCTGTTGGCAGTAATGGACTGAATGAGGGCAAACAAATTGAAGCTTAATCCAGACAAGTCAGAGGTGCTCCTGGTCAGTTGAAAGGCAGATCAGGGAATAGGGACTCAGCTTGTGCTGGATGGGGTTACACTCCCCCTGAAGACACAGGTTCACAGTTTGGGTGTATTCATTCAGCCCTGAGCCTGGATGCCCAGGTTTCAGCAATGGCCAGGAGTGCATTTGCACAGTTAAATCTAGTGTGTCAGCTGTTCCTGTTCCTTGAGATGTCGGACCTGGCTACAGTGACACATGCCTTAGTTACATCCTGTTTGAATTACTGTAACACGCTCTACATGAGACTGCCTTTGGAGAGTGTTCAGAAACTTCAGCTTGTTCAAAGAGCTGCAGCCAGCTTGTTGACTGGGGCTGGTTACAGGAAGCACACAACTCCCTTGTTACAACAGCTCCACTGGCTTCCGGTCTGTTTCTGGGCACAATTCAAAGTGTTTGTTATTACCTATAAAGCCCTATATGGGTATCTGAAATACTGTATTCTCCCATATGAGCCTGCCCATGCTCTGAGATCTTCTGGGGAGACCCTTCTCTCAGTCCCACCAACATCCCAGGCATGTGTGATGGGTACGCGGGAGAAGGCATTCTCCGTGGCAGCTCCAAGGCTCTGGCACAGGTGAGTCATCCATCCCTATTCATGAGTTTTGATTGAACCGAAGTCAAAAAAGCTGGGAAATCATTTTTTCAACCCTAACACCAGCCCCCTTTCAAACCACAATGTGTCTTGGGCAAAGGGACCAGCAGATGTGTCGCAGGTGGTGAAGGGCAGGAGCCCGTTGGAATACACATGTGACTGTTGAACCACAAGGCTCTGGGATCTATCAGTCAACATGCTGAGTGCTCGGACCTGTGAGATATGACAGGAATTTGATAGTGGATTTGCTAGGTTTGGTGCATAACGAAGCTTATGTTATAGGGAAAAGGATTATCTCCCCATGTAGGGCCTTGTGGATGGAAGCTAGCATTGCCCTTTGAGATATATGTCCATGCCATCTACGTGAAAAAAACGAGTTGGAGCTTAGCTATACCCCTGAAACTGACTTTTTGCTCCCAAGGGAAAAACGCGTAAGATAGTATTCCCAGCCATAACTATGGATGGCCCAACTGGGCCACCCACAATGGTCTAGCCAATGTTAAGCACTCATTGATTTCCAAAGGAAATGTCACCGCAGCTTAGTTAACTTGCAACACTATCCATTCAAAGTTAAATATAATTGATAGTGTTCATGGTTATTTGCAAAGGTTAATTGTGTGCAGGGTAATTGACTAACAACTGAATCCTATACATGTTTTTTCAGCAGTAAGTCCGAAGCTGCAATCCTAGGAGTAAAGCTCATTGAACTCAGTGGGACCTGCATTGGATTGTAGTGCATGAAATGTTATTTTTTGAATTGGTGACTATTGAGACTGTTTAGATACAGTGAGATTATTGTGAATTAAAACCATTGTGTCATAAGCCCAAAGAAATTCTGTGGTATTGTGGAACATTGTTTGCAAACTTCATATTGTTGTGTCTCACTATAAGCCTGGGTATTATATTTGTATATTTATTTAACTGAATTCTTAAAATTTCTACAGAACATCTTCTGATTGATCAGTTGTCCCCCCCCAAAATCTAATGTATTTACGAATGAAAGGCAGTCTGTAGGTACATGCAATTTTTTTAAAATCCAGAAGACAGATTTGTTGTAAATGGATGTCAGAGTACCTGAAAAGTTGTTGTCAGATACCAAAAATGAGTGAGGATTCTTCAAAATCGTTCAGTTAGGAGGAATTTATATAGGAAACATTAAATCTTTTTAATAGCTGTGTTGTTTATGATTTAGAGGAGCACTTTACCATCACAACATATATATAGAGAGAGAGAAAGAGAGAGAGAGAGAGCTGACAAGCTAAATGTCTAGTTGGTTTCCACTTGACTTTTCAGTTCTAGCACAATAGAGCAAGAGTTCATCATTATAGCATCTAGAAGTAATTTCAAGTTGGCATAAATATAATCTTAAAAATAAGAGTTGGAATGAAAGCAAACCCATTTATTCATGTAAGATTAGTATTAGTCTTTCAACATAATTGTAGGAGTTAGAATGCATTTTGTCCATGATCTAGAATGGCGTGGGCAGAAAGTATTTCTCCAAATATTTTAGACTTCAATTTCCAGCCTTCCTGACCATTGGCCATTCTAACAAGGGCTTATGGGAACTGAAGTCCAAAACCTCTGGAGATCTGCCTAGAACACTATTGATGATAAGCAGAGGAAGAAGAAAGGGTTCGTCAGGCTGATTTCTAGAAAGGAGGTTCTTTGGTAATTGAAAGACAGTGTTTGGGGCCAATGTGTGGATATTTATATGGGGCACAACCTAGACAAAGTAAACATGTTTTAAGCCATTGATTTCTGTAGGGGCATTAAGCACTTGCTTATATGTTAGTGAAATCAAATGTACACCTCACTGGATTGTGTTTTGATTTGTTTATTACATTTGTATCCCATACATCCCCAAAGAAGTCAAAAACAGCATTTTAATATCCTGACAGCCCTAGACGATATGATAAACTGAGAAATAATGGCTTGTCCCTATTGTGGTGAAAAGAAATAAAAATCTCATGAATAACAACATTGTCATACTGCTCTAACAGTCAGGACGTTTTTCCTGAATTCCAGACGGAATCTGGCTTCCTGTAACTTGAGCCCATTATTCTGAACAGAGGGGAACCAGTACCTTGTGCAATTTGGAAACTATGCTTCTATTAATGCAGCCCAAAATAGGATTTCCTTTTTTTCCCCGCAGCCACATTACACTGTTGGCACATATTCAGCTTGTGATCTACAACAATTTGAAGATCCTTCTTTTCCATCTTGTAACTGTGCATTTGATTTCCTTTTCCTAGGTATAGAAAAACAATACTTTGCTGCCACTATTAATTCATCAATCTGCCACCCAGCGGATCTTTTCAGAGTTGTCTGGGAGCTTCTACATGCTGGCCCCAAGTACATGGTAGAACCATCTGAGGCCCGCTGTAATATATTTGCTAGGCACTTCCAGGATAAAACCTTTGGCATCCGCCAGGACTTAGACTCCAGTGTTATAGCAGGTGAATCTAGTGAGGTATCCAGAGCACAGGTTTGTCCTGTTTTCTTGAATGAGTTTTAGTTGGTACAGCTCGATGACATGGACAAGGTGCTTGGACAGGTTCATGCAGCCACCTCTGCATTGGATCCTTGCCCCTCTTGGCTTATAAAAGCTAGCTGGGATGGAACAGCCAGCTGGGCCAGGGAAGTGATTAATGCCTCTCTATGAGAGGCAGTAGTGAGACCACTCCTGAAGAAAGCTTCCCTGGACCCAGAAAATCTTAATAACTTTAGGCCGGTGGCAAACGGTCTATTCCTGGGCAAGGTCCTTAAGCGGGTGGTTGCTGGCCAGCTCCAGACACTCTTGGATGAGACTGATTATCTGGATCCATTTCAGTCGTGTTTCAGGCCTGAAATGTGGTCCTTTTTCAAGAGATGTCATCGTCCAGTACTCATGGGCATCTCATAGTTGGCCTTGAGGGTACTCATCTGTGCCCAATTTCAGACACACAGCTGCAGGCATTACTAAGCTCTCAACAACATGCACTGTTTCCGGTAATCCACTCCATGCTGCTGCTGCTGCAACTTATAGGTGTATTTTTATGAATACAATGAACTTTCAAAACCTGTGGATAAACCTAGGCAGTGCCTTCCATATGCAGTCATAAAAGTAAAATGTGGTAATCAGAAGATGGTGAACTGCTGCTGCCTTGTCTTATTGATTAGGCCACACATGTTACATTTATTTTAGAGCCAGCCTTAGCAGGCAGGGCCTCATTGGGCCAGGAGATACCCCGGAAGTGCGCCAACCTGGAGGATCCCACTAGCATCTATGTGTGGCACAGTGAGTGGACGCATTCCATCGCAGTAGCAGAACTGCTGCTGCCTTGTCTCATTGATTAGGCCATGCATGTCTAAGTACAAATGAAATAATAAAAGGATTGGGGGGGGTTGGGAATAGCACGGGCATTACAGTTATTTTAGCCAGCCTTAGCAGGTAGGGCCTCATTGGGCCAGGAGATACCCCAGGTAGCGAGGAAACCTGGAGGATCCCATCAAAACTACCCTCACACACCGCCTTGACCTCATCATGCTTGAAAATTAAAATGACCCAGTCTGCCCACCATCCCTGTGCAGGCAGGTGGGCAGTTCTTCATGCCAGAGCTGTACACATTGGCTGGAGCAGTGGCAAATAAAAGTCACGTTCTGGGTAGGCACATTGGCAAATTAATATAAGTCACGTTCAGGGTAGAGGTAGGCAGTTTGGCAAATAAATAAAAAGTCACGTTCAGGGTAGAGGTAGGCACTTTGGCAAATAAATAAAAAGTCACGTTCAGGGTAGAGGTAGGCACATTGCCTAGACCAGAGTCTAAAAAAAAAAATGCATGAGGGGGATGCTTCTGCAGTCCCCCACTAACGGACTCCACGAGGAACAGACCCAGGGACGTCATGACGAAAAATAATAATACAGGAATCTCTCAAGGCTCACTGATGCAGTCCCTCCAGACTGGAAACATTGGATGGAGCAATGTCTTTAAAAAAGAAATAAAATGTGTGAGAGGGATGCTTGCTTTTGCTTTGCAGTCCCTCAATAAAGCAGTCCCTCCAGACTGGAAACATTGGCTGGAGCAATGTCTTTAATAAAGAAATAAAATGTGTGAGAGGGAGAGACAGCCACCCCAGAACTGCCCCCAGCAGCAACAGCATCTCTCCTAGACCCAGAGCCACCTTGCCCAAGGCGCGCCTTAGAGCCTCGTTTCATACTGTTACAAAGTGATTGAAAATGAAATTATTATTTATATTAATAACAATCCTTTGCAAACAATTTGTGTGCTGCGTTGACCACAGATTGTGTAGTGTTTCGCTGTGTAGCAGGCTACAAGACACACCAGCTCACTCATAGTCAATTAAGCAAACACACACACACCCAGAGAGAGAGGGAGAGACGGATATATATTAGGGATGTGCACTGGATCGGACCCGATCCACGATCCGAGTCCGGTCCAGTGGAAAATCGGATAAATTATCCGATTTCCGATCCCGCAGCTGGATCGGCCGATCCAATCTGAACCGGTCCGAAAAGGCTCCGAACCGGTTCGGCGGATCGGCGGATCGGCGGATCGGCGGATCGGCGGGCGCCCACTGGCGCCCACCGCCGCTTCCATTGGTGGGCGCCAGCGGGCGCCCGCCGATGAAAGTGGACAGCGGGGGGGGGAGGGGGGGGGGCGCTTACCTTCTCGGCCCGTCCGCTCCCGTCCGGCACTAGCAGCTACTACCAGCGGGCTCCGCGGCCTGCTCCAGGGTGGCGCGCCAGGTGATGTCATCACCCGGCACGCTACTCTAGAGCAGGCCGTGGAGCCCGCTGGTAGTAGCCGCCGGCGCCGGACAGGAGCGGACGGGCCAAGAAGGTAAGCAGGGGGTGCGTGGAGGGGAGGAGGGGGCGCGCGGAGGGGGGGAGGGGGGCCCTTACCTTCCCGGCCCGGCCGCTCCCGTCCGGCGCCGGCGACTACAACTACCAGCAGGCTCCGCGGCCTGCTCTAGGGTGGCGCACCGGGTGATATCATCACCCGGCGCACTACTCTAGAGCAGGCCGCGGAGCCCGCTGGTAGTAGCCGCCGGCCCCGGACGGGAGCGGATGGGCCGAGAAGGTAAGCAGGGGGTGCGTGGAGGGGGGGAGGGGGCGCGCGGAGGGGGGGAGGGGGCCCTTACCTTGCCGGCCCGGCCGCTCCCGTCCGGCGCCGGCGACTACTACCAGCAGGCTCCGCGGCCTACTCCAGGGTGGCGCGCCGGGTGATGTCATCACCCGGCGCGCTACTCGAGAGTAGGCCGCGGAGCCCGCTGGTAGTAGCCGCCGGCGCCGGACGGGAGCGGACGGGCCGAGAAGGTAAGCAGTGGCGGGGAAGGGGGCTTACCCCCCCCGGAGCCGTCCGCTTCTATCCGCTGGCGCCCGCGGGCGCCAGCGGATGGAAGCGGACGGCCCCAGGGGGGGTAGGGAGCGCGGGGGAGGGGGCTTACCTGCCGGGGCCGTCCACAGTGGACGGCCCCGGGGGGGGAGGGAGTTAGGCCCCCCCTCACCCACCCGCCGCCATTTTTTCCTCATAGACTTGCATTGCAATGCAAGTCTATGGGGAAAAAAATGGCGGCCGATCCAAAAATTTACGATTTTTGGGTCGGGATCGGACTCGATCCGGTCCGGGGGGCCTCCGATTTTGTCCGAACCGGTCCGTGACAAAATTGGAGGTCCCGATCCGGGTCCCGATCCGATCCGGGGGGTCCGTGCACACCCCTAATATATATATATGTGTGTGTTAAACAGGGAAGAGGACAAAACACACTCACTCAGTCACAGTACCCACACTCATGCTAATCTAACCCTTCAATCAAACCAACCAGAAAATGTATAAAAACTATAACCCAAACACACAAGTGACGAACAGCCAAATGAACCTGAGACACAAAGATGCAAGACTACAATGAATCTCCAACAATTTGCCACCAAGTAACTATAAGACCCAGGAGCCAGGACAGAGCTCCAACAAAATCCACCCTTCTCCCCTCAACGCCTAACTCCCAACAGAGCTAGAATACTAAGTGTGGGGGTTTTATGCAGGGATAGCCTTAGCCCTCCTCCAACATTGTGATTGGAGCCTGCTGGAATCCTTGCTGCATGATTGGTCACTGTCTCATCAAGCACACCCCACCTTCTAGCTCTGTCCATGTGGCGGCAAAAGAGAAAGAGCTTTCCAATAAAACGATAAAATACGATAATTATCATAGGATTTATTATCGTAGGCTTCCCTATAGTATCGTTATACGCATGCATGATAAAGAGCATATTGCATCGTTATCGTACATTTTAATGATATGATACACATCCCTAGTGATGTCTACTCAGAGGTAAGTCTCATTTAGTTCAAAAAGTCTTATTCCAGGTAAGTGTATATCAGATTGCAGCCTAAAAGAAGGGAGGAAAGATGAAGAGAAGGAACTCCAGATGCTGAAGATTTTTTTAAAAAAATGTAGGCCCAATGCATCTCAGAAAATCTCTCCTAAGGGGTATGCTGTCCACAATGTTTTACCAATACAAGGAGAAAATGTGCCTCTGATCAAGGATTTTCTGAAATGCGGTGGGCCTATATTGAAATACCCCCCCCCCATCGCCTGGGCTATCTTAATTAAAAATAAGGTGTTGCACCCTGAAACAACAAGGGAGAATATGGTCTAAAATGATATACATTGATAACCCAGTTCACAATTCTTTAAAATCATGATAAGCTATAGAGGTAAACAGGTTTAAATGTAGGTTAAGGGACAGATTTGAATGGCTGTGGAATAATAGTAATACCAATAATCCTATACATTGGCATACACACAGCTGGTTCACCTGGTGCCCAGGCACCACCTAATGCCCAGCACCCCCCGCCAGTGCCCCCCTGCCAGTGCCCCCCTGCCAGTGCCCCCCTGCTAGCGCCCACCACAGTTGCTCTCCCATGGCTTCTGCTGAGCAGACAGATCCAGCGAGGGAGAAAGGAGAGCAAGCACAGGGGCAGGAGGACTCGGCGCCAAGGCGGGCGGGGGAGCAGCGGCGAGGAAGAGTGTGCCCCACGAGACTTCCTGCATGTGAAAACCTCTGTTTTGGGCAGGCAGGCAGACTAGCAAACCTTTAAGCCAGTGGAATTGGCTTTGATGGGCGGCTCTGCAGGCTGAGGGTTTCCTCCCCCGCTTTTGTAGGAAGGCAGGAATTGAGAGGGCTTCAAGTGCTAGGCCCTACTGTCCCAGTTGGAGAGCTGTGTTGGAGAGTTGGAGAGCCCCGCTGATTCATAATTGGTCAGATAAGTGGGCTCTGTGGAGTGACAGTGAGGCCGGGTTAAACAACGTGAAGGCCCAGGGGAAAGGGGTGGCTGTGGCGCCTTGTGCAGAACATTCCCCAATGGCCTTGTGGCCGAGAATCGGCTACAGCCCTCAAGGCATTCCCTTTAGGGTGACCAGATAAAATCCAGGTCAGGGCTCATGTAACTTTAACAGTTGTAGAGAAAAGGGAATTTCAGCCAGTGTCATTTGTATGCAATTAGTTCCTGGTGAAATTCCCTCTTCATCACAACAGTTAAAGGTGCAGGCACTATACTAGAGTGACAATTTACAAAAGAAGGCAGGGCTCCTGCAACTTTAACTGTTGTGATGAAGAGGGAATTCCACCAGGAACTAATTGCATACAAATGACACTGGCTGAAATTCCCTTCTCTCTACAACTGTTAATGTTACATGAGTCCTGACCTGGATTTTATCTGGTCACCCTAATTCCCTTGTCTCTGCTGTACTTCGCTCCAACGCTCCAGGCTCTGGGCTTCCGCGTGTGAAAAGAGGCCTGGTTTTTGGCCGAGCTCCTCTCGTCCGCTTACTCCGACGTAAGTGTGTATACGAGTTCAGTTAGGGAATCATTAGCATCTTGGCCCATAATGCATTAGTTTCAAGTGACGTTTAGAGGAAAGCTGGTATTTTTGCCTGCACAAGATTTGGTTTTTACATACAAGGCACCTTAACTAGAAATCCCCTGATTTTACTGTTTAGAATAGTGTTCTAAAAATAACACTATACATTCTGATTAATACTGCTAATCAGAAAGAAAGCAGCTGGGGGTAGTTTCTGCGTGCAAGGACAGCTCAGCTCCTTCCTACTGCAGACTCAGCTGCTGTGTAATTTTCCTAGATTCCTGGCCCTGTGATTCACTACTTCAGTATGTTGGGAGGGGGGTTGTCACCCAGTAAGCCCCTTCTTTGCTTCCATCCCTCCAAGTTTTCAGAATCATTGGTTTGATTTGTATTTCTTAAGCCAGAGTACTTGGATTTAAACTAGCAGGCTACTTAATCCCATGGATCTGCAAATCCACGCTTCTGCGCTTGCCACCCTTACATGTTCACACCATAATGCCTATACACTTTTTTTTAAAGCCCAAGCTGCATTGAACAGATGGCGATCACTCTAAAAACAATGACATGGGCTCATGAGTGTATAGGAGTGTAGCCTTAATCGGCCACGTATGTGCCAGTTCATATGTATTTAGTACTGTCATAATTGCAAATCCCATAACATTGTGGCACTCTGTGCCTGTCAGTGGCTTGGGAATAGAGTTGGCAGTGCTTTTTAAGTGTTTTATTGGTATTTTAATAATGTATTGGTTTTATGTGCTTTTAATCAGTTTTGTGTATTTTATATTTGATGTTGTTCCCCGCCTCGATCCGGAGGGAGAGGCGGGTAAGAAATAAATATATTATTATTATTATTATTATTATTATCATTAGTATTAGTATTATATTCACGCAGCCCCCTGGGAGCACCACCTAATGAAATGGGCTGCGCACGCCTATGATCATATATAAATTATTCCCTGGGTCATGTTAGTTGGCTTGAAGTTTTTCTCCCTTGGAGAATGTACCCTTTTATTAGGAGTGCCTTTAGATGCCTGTGGCTTATGAGCTGAAAAAACCCCCAATGTCTGTAAAGAAAAAGAGTGGAAAGTTTTCCTCTCCTTGCTTTGCTTTGAACATGAGGCAGCAGGAGAGGTAAAGGAGAGAAGAACATGGCTTTGATATTAAGATGTAGACTCTGCTGTTCTTTCTTTTGAAGGTTACAGAAAAATGACAAGGAGAGTCTCAAAACTTCGTGTGCCTCTTCTTCCTGTAAGAAGAACTGAAAAAAGGGAGAGACAGACAGAGAGCATCATCAGATGAGCATTTTATTGCACGCTCATTGCTGGATACTCATGGATTTTTGCAGGTCCCTTTCATGACATTGTCTACATCCCATGCACCTCCCACCCCTTCAAGCCTCCTTTGCGTGACAAAAAAGCCACTCCAGTAAGTCTGACTTATTTTTTGAGTCGGAAGTTGATGCTATCTCCAGCTGTGTGTGGGAAAAGCAGCATGATCAAAACGGCCCACTGAATGGGCCATGTACAAGTTGTTTACTTCCTCTTTCCTCTCCCTGAAGAATGAGGAAGTAATGAGGGACAAATGTGCGGGCAGAGAAGCACCAGTAAGGAAATGCGATTCCTCCCATGTGATGATGCTCAGAGAGAGAGAGAGAGAGAGAGTGAGTGAGAGAGAGAGAAGAGTTTTTTGTGTCCAGTGGTATTCCTGAGTCTCCTCAGATAACTGTGCTCCATTAACTGTCAAAATGGCTTTAAATTTGGAAGCTTGGTGCACTCCTGATACCCACAATTCACATAGTGAATAGAATTCCAGCCCCCACTGGTAAGAGGTGTGACAGGGAGGTAGCATGAAAAACTTGCTTATCTTCTTGAAAAGAATGGGGGATTGTCCCTGATAAAAGCACCTGCCTCGAACCAGAACACTTTCTGTGTTCCTATTTCTGCTCTTTGATTACTGGATGGGCCCTAGCTAGGTCTAAAAAAAATCAACCTTGATGTGAAAGTGGAAGTAATTTCTTGCATGCGTATGAAAAGCCAAAAGTGGACTTTGTAAGTGAGATGTTGAACCAGATGTTTCTATTGCAAAATGACTTCAAGGGGAATGAATTTTAAATTGGGATTAGTGAGGAGGCCACTCAGCTTCTTTTGTAAATCCTTTTTTCATGTTGCATGGATTTTTTTTTAAAAAAACCTTTATAGTGTGACTCTTTAAAAAAAAAAAGGAAAAACAGGCAAGTAAAATTCCTTCACAGCTGCATTAACCGGCAACTGACCTCAGTCCACAGCAAGATATATGCTAGCCTGGAATGGTAATGCTGAAGACCCATGGGCAGCCCATTTTATAGGGCATGGGCAGACAAGAGGGAGATAGTTCTCCTTCTGGTCTGCCTGCAAAGCCCCACTTCCTGCTGAGCCCTGATTGGCTACCAAGTGCTTCCTTCCTTCCATCCAGGACCGTTCACCCACTACATTGCTTCCATATAAGTAGGGAGACATATTTGTGACAGACAATTGCTATGTCCCATCAGCTCTGTCTTCCTCCTCCTCTTCTAAGGCAGGTACAGGGACATGGGAGACCAGGTAGCAGGCTGCCTATTCATCCTCTCGTTGTTGTTGTTGTTGTTGTTGTTTTGCAAGACACCAATTAAGAATTATGATTAGTAGGGGTGTGCACCAGATCGGGTCCGATCCATGATCTGGACCCAATTCGGGGGAAATCAGATACAATTATCCGATTTCCGATCGCTGCATCTGGATCATCCGATTTGATCCAAACCGGTCCAGAAGGACCCAATCTGGTTCAGATAAGATCGGAGGATTGGACCCCCTCCCACCCCTCGCGCTCCTTACCTGCCGGGGCAGTAGATAGCCCGGGCAGGTAAGGAGCACGAGGGGTAAGAGCGCGGGAGGTGGGAGGGGACCCCCACTTACCTGCCAGGGTGTCTGCTTCCCTCTGGTGCACGTCACTACTGAGAAACAGGCTTTGCGGCCTGCCTCTCAGTAGCGCGCCAGGTGATGATCACCTGGCGCTCTACTGACAACTAGGCCACGAAGCCTGTTTCTCAGTAGATTGGACCAGTGGACGGCAGCGGACAGCAGCTGGTGTCCCAGCAGGTAAGGAGCTCAAGATGGGGGGGAGGGACAGGGAGGGGGGAGTTAGGCTCAATGTAAGCCTATGGCAAAAGCAGCTTTCCCCCAATGTAAGCCTATGGCGAAAACAGCTAAAATGGCGTCCAATCCAAAAATCGGATGTCCAATTTTCGGATCGGAATCGGGTCCGAACCAAACTGGAAGCCTCCGATCCAATCTGAGGCCTCGATTCCAGTTCCGATCCCGATCCGATCTGGGGGGGCCATGCACATCCCTAATGATTAGTGACTGAACTAAATGTTACTCTCAATCAATATTATGTAGGTAAAATCCATTCTAGAATTTTCAGACTAGTATGAAATATGATAGCTATATATATGTGTGTGTGCGTGCGCACACACACTCATTAAAGATGCTTGGGCAAAATATAATTGTTGTTCTAATGAAATCTATCTACAAAACAAAGAACCAAGAAAATAGTATGGGAGCAGGAGTAGGAAATTGGAAACAGCACCAGAAGTCCTGTATCTCAGGCTGTTTATTATCACTTTTTCATTTTATATGTCAGGTTTAAATTTCCCTGCAGCAACAATTTAAATCTTTTTACTTCTTTCTTGAGGCAGCTTAAAAATTTAATTTAGCTGAGGCACTCCGTCTATGTTTTATAATAGCAATACAGAAAACTCTGCTAATTTGAGGGTTGACCCTTAAACAGATTATTGGAATTTAAATATAATTAGTCAGCTTTATTCATAGTGCTATACTGGCTTTCTCCAATTTATTCATGTAAATTCCTTTGCTTCCGTTACAGCAGACAGTATTAGGCACATTCTGTTCCAAGTCAAATGTTCATAACTTTAAATCTCAATCATTATTGTCCACTGGCTATAGTGAGATTAAGTTCAAATACCTGGCTGTAGAAATGCCCTCATGGTACTATTTCTATGTATGTATGTTATTTTTAAAAGGACATTCAGGGCTTCAAGTGGACAAAGAGTTGTGTCTCCAGCGGCCTCCTTGTTGTGGTGGCAGAATGTTCCACAGCTGTTGCTGCTCAGGGGTTAGGGACTGGCTAAATGGGAGGGGGATTTTTTTAAAAGGAAAGACCAGTGCCAAACAAACAAACAAACAAACAAACAAACCAAAACAAACAAAAGGAAAAAAAAATCAACAGGGCTTAGGAATGGCAGTTTTTCCACCATGGATTCGCTATCTCCAAGCCCTCAGGACTGTGTTGCCAGCTTGCTTCCAAATTCAAGGCCTTTTGGTACTGCTGAGGTATTACTCTTTCATAATTCACAGCAAGTGAAATTAAAATGGAGGGTTTCATACAGCACCTATTGTTACATCATAACAGTATCATAACCTGTCCCAGGTTCTTGAATATGATGCATAAGCTTCCTCAGACAACAGTGACAGAAGTATAAAGCAGCAGCACAACAACTGCACCACGTGGCACTGCTTTGGATGATGAAGCTGAGCCATGCCTTGGAAAACCTAAAAGACAGAGTTATTCTGTGGTGGCTTCTATATGTTATGTCATAACCTCTTGGGGTTGGAAAAGACCTTCCCCTCCAACGTCCTTAGGTCTTTCCCCTTCCCCTGGAGATGATTAGAGCCAAATAATTTAGGAAATAGTTTGTCTGCAGTTTGCCTAACATAGTACAAATATCAAATGCTTTGTTGGTTTTAGGAATATCTGTAATCATGTAATTACTATTTGGTATAACTTCTCAGCACTATCCAGAGAGGATCCCTGTAGTGAATCATATCTCAATTATAGATTATGAAAGATTCTATTTTAGGGCCAAACTATACGTTCTTTACATCATGCATTGGGACTGTGTCTCCCCTCCTGTTTGTATCCCAAAATTCCACTCCCCTTGTGGATGGTGGGGTTAAAGACACACAAAAAGATTTTTTAAATCCTCCTCCCATGGGTGTGTGTGTGTGGAATTTTGGGATCAAAATGGTAGTGGGAAAAGATTGAATCCTCCCCTACTCCAGAGCACCACTATCCCAATCCAAATTGGGATTACACACACTTAAACTGAACTAAATAATCCAATCACATATAGCAGAGCTAGCCTGTGTGTGAGCTGAAGAATGTTTCGGTGGCCCTTACCTACCCAGCATTTATCATGAATATTAGGGATGTGCACTGACCCCCCGGATCGGATCGGATAGCGGATCGGAATCGGACCTGGGGGGTCGGATCGGATCGGATCGGATCGGAGGCTGGTCGGATCGGATCGGACCAGATGTCCGATCCGGATCGGACGCCATTTTGAATGCTTTTTCCCATAGCCAAGTATTGTTTTACAAAAACGCCTATAACTTTTTCATTTTTAAAGATAGAAGGATGAAACTTGGGCACATTGTAGACTGGTTAGGGGTAGTTATCTGTGAGAAATTTCAGAAAGATTGGTGCATGCATTTTGTGGCAATTAATTTTTTAATAAATACCCAGGAATGCCTATAACTTTGTCATTTTTAAAGTTACACACATGAAACTTTGCCACATTGTAGGGGGTACCTTGGGACCTATGTGTGTGAAATTTCAGAAACGTAGGTGCTTGTCTTGTGTGGCAATTAATTTTTAGAAAAATGGGTAGTAGTGGGGTAAATACAGTTACGCCTCCCATTTTTTTATTTTTGAAGATACAAACAGGAAACTTGGGCACATTACAGGTACCACTTGCCTTGATATGTGTGTGAAATTTCAGAAACATTGGAGCTTTCCTTGTGTGGCAATTAATTTTTGAAACAATGAGGAAAGAAACACCTATAACTTTGTCATTTTTAAAGTTACACACATGAAACTTTGCCACATTGTAGGTGGTACCTTGGGACCCATGTGTGTGAAATTTCGGAAACGTAGGTGCTTGCCTTGTGTGGCAATTAATTTTTTAATAAATACCCAGGAATGCCTATAACTTTGTCATTTTTAAAGTTACACACATGAAACTTTGCCACATTGTAGGCGGTACCTTGGGACCTATGTGTGTGAAATTTCGGAAACGTAGGTGCTTGCCTTGTGTGGCAATTAATTTTAGAAAAATGGGTAGTGGTGGGGTAAATACAGTTACGCCTCCCACTTTTTTATTTTTGAAGATACAAACAGGAAACATGGGCACATTACAGGTACCACTTGGCTTGATATGTGTGTAAAATTTCAGACAGCTGGGTCCAGGCATGTGGTGGCAAGGTATTTTTGAAACAATGAGGAAAGAAACGCCTATAACTTTTTTATTTTAAAAGTTAGAAGTCTGAACATTGCTCACTTTGTAGATGGGTTAGGGGTAGATATGTGTCAGAAATTTCAGAATTATAGGTCCAGGCATTTGATGGCTATGGAATTTTTAAATTACATGTTTCAAAAAAATTTCTACAGAGGCCAGGTCTTCCCCTCCCGCTTCCCGCGAAGAAAAGGAAACACTCTCTCGTCTCGATCCCTTTGATCCTTGCTAGTAGTATCCATTACAGGGCTCGTGTTTCCTTTCCTACTTTCACTTATCAAGCAGAACGGCTGAGCCTAGCTGAGTTTTGCAGCCATGCGTGCAAGGAAGGATCACTCTGGTCTCGATCCCTTTGATCCTTGGTAGTATCCATTACAGGGCTCGTGTCTGCTTGAGTACAAAGTGAAAAGTGAAAGTAGGAAAGGAAACACGAGCCCTGTAATGGATACTACTAGCAAGGATCAAAGGGATCGAGACGAGAGAGTGTTTCCTTTTCTTCGCGGGAAGCGGGAGGGGAAGACCTGGCCTCTGTAGAAATTTTTTTGAAACATGTAATTTAAAAATTCCATAGCCATCAAATGCCTGGACCTATAATTCTGAAATTTCTGACACATATCTACCCCTAACCCATCTACAAAGTGAGCAATGTTCAGACTTCTAACTTTTAAAATAAAAAAGTTATAGGCGTTTCTTTCCTCATTGTTTCAAAAATACCTTGCCACCACATGCCTGGACCCAGCTGTCTGAAATTTTACACACATATCAAGCCAAGTGGTACCTGTAATGTGCCCATGTTTCCTGTTTGTATCTTCAAAAATAAAAAAGTGGGAGGCGTAACTGTATTTACCCCACCACTACCCATTTTTCTAAAATTAATTGCCACACAAGGCAAGCACCTACGTTTCCGAAATTTCACACACATAGGTCCCAAGGTACCGCCTACAATGTGGCAAAGTTTCATGTGTGTAACTTTAAAAATGACAAAGTTATAGGCATTCCTGGGTATTTATTAAAAAATTAATTGCCACACAAGGCAAGCACCTACGTTTCCGAAATTTCACACACATGGGTCCCAAGGTACCACCTACAATGTGGCAAAGTTTCATGTGTGTAACTTTAAAAATGACAAAGTTATAGGTGTTTCTTTCCTCATTGTTTCAAAAATTAATTGCCACACAAGGAAAGCTCCAATGTTTCTGAAATTTCACACACATATCAAGGCAAGTGGTACCTGTAATGTGCCCAAGTTTCCTGTTTGTATCTTCAAAAATAAAAAAATGGGAGGCGTAACTGTATTTACCCCACTACTACCCAGTTTTCTAAAAATTAATTGCCACACAAGACAAGCACCTACGTTTCTGAAATTTCACACACATAGGTCCCAAGGTACCCCCTACAATGTGGCAAAGTTTCATGTGTGTAACTTTAAAAATGACAAAGTTATAGGCATTCCTGGGTATTTATTAAAAAATTAATTGCCACAAAATGCATGCACCAATCTTTCTGAAATTTCTCACAGATAACTACCCCTAACCAGTCTACAATGTGCCCAAGTTTCATCCTTCTATCTTTAAAAATGAAAAAGTTATAGGCGTTTTTGTAAAACAATACTTGGCTATGGGAAAAAGCATTCAAAATGGCGTCCGATCCGGATCGGACCTCATCGGATCGGATCGGATCGGATCGGATCGGAGGTTGTCCGGATCGGATCGGATCGGATCGGATCGGATTTTCCCGATTATGGGTCGGATCGGATTCGGATCGTGGATCGGATCCGATCCGATGCACACCCCTAATGAATATGCCATTTTTGAGATGGGCTTTTTAAATAGCAGTTATACACTAAGTATGATACTCTACACTTTATCATATACAGTCATATTCTTAGAAACCCAAAATGGGAATTTTATTGACAAGGTACACAAATAGTTGATTAACTTCGTAAATTGCTAGCATACTATACTGTGGAATTTGAAGACAGTTAAATTTTTATTATTACTAAAGCAAACACTGACAGAAATTTGTTGGAAGATGATCCTACTAAGTAAACTTCAGAGTACATGGACAGTCACCATGTAGAGTGAGAAATCCACAACATTCCTCTCTCATCTTCTAATCACATCTTCAAACATTTCTGATACAAATGGAGAACCAATATAGTGTATAGAACAGAATGTGGTGCATGGACTCGGGTGAGATCTAGGTTCAACTTCTGCTCAGCTATGGGTCAGCCATTATCTTTCTGTCTAACTTACTTCATGTGGTTATTGTGAGATTAAAATAAGATAACCTCCACATGAACTACCTTGAACTCTTTGGAGGAACAATAAAATGCAAACATTATAGAGTGGAGTGGAGTGGGGATCTCAATGGTGGATATGATTAAATTTTAAAAAGTTTCTATTTTCTAATGGTAATCACAAGTACTCGGGTAAAGATTACGAATGGGAAAATAATATTTGGCATAGCGTATTAATTCATAAGATCTCATATTATAAAAAAATATGAAAAGGTCTACAGAAAAGGATTCTTTAGATGAATACGACAATTTTATTCAGTATTGCAGACAAAAGACTAGCTATTAGAATATCGTGACATCGGGGTTAAAAATTGTTTAACAGTTGAATATTAACTGATTATATAAAAACAACTTTGATTGGAAAAAATCAAGAGAAGTACTGAATTGAGGAAGTATAATTAGTCATGAAGACTGTACCACTTTTGGAACTTGTTTTTTTGCATTTAATAATTTAAATATTTCTATTAAAAAGATTACAGATGGGTTCCATACTAGTTAATATTTTAACATTTTGAGAATTGATTAATAATAATAATAATAATAATAATGTAAAACACTCCTAGCTACAAATTAGATACCTATTAAAATATAATTGGTAGGAGGACTGAAGGTGACCTTGCCTTTAATAATCTGATGTGTTGACAAAAAAAAATGCAATTTATCAATACTGATTTTGACACTGAAGCATCTAATAGGGGTTTGCCTAATCCATGTCTTTTCCAGATGTCAAATAATAAATGTATAAAGTGGGAAAAAAATCTGCTACTAAATAGAATTTTGGGACTTTAGTGCAATTTTGTATAATGAATTATTTATTTCAACCATTACACACAAGATATATTTATCTACCACATCTTAGATCTGTGTGTATCTTTTTAGACCCCATCACTGTGGCATTCAGAAACTTCATATATATTAATGAATGAATGTACTCTTGTAACACGTGGGTCCACACCTGTGAACACAGCAGAATATCAGAAAATAATAAATAATGGTCTTTAAAAAGAGCAATATTTTTAAATCTGCATGTTCAGTGACAAATCCGTAGAAATTAGTAGACTGACATGCCTTCCAGAAAATATTTTTCAATAAGTTAAATGGCCGAGCTTTAAAATGCAGAGCAAACAGAATCACTACTGAAATGAATGGGGCTTGTAATGGAAGAAAAATAAGGGTTGCTTTCTAGCTAAGTAATTCCCAGACGGGAATAAAGTCCAAGACCAACCAATTGGATAGACTGGATATTCTTTAAAATGAAAACTTTTCAACTGAATACAAGCTGTTCCATTGTGTCCATTTACTGCTATTTAGGATAAATATCTAATTTGCTGGACTGTCTTTCAGTATGGCACTGTCGTACTTCCGGTGGTACATGTGCCGATATGACCTTGAAGTGATGGTTTCACTAAAGGAACAATGATCAAACATGCACAGAAACAGCGATAGATGTCAGGTTTTCTTATTCCACCTTTAACATTGGAGGAAAAAACAAAGCTGAGCAGAAATTTGAAAGAACCGTGCCACTTCTGAAATGGGAACAATCGGAACTGGACAGAATCCAAAACAAATAAGACAAAGCTCATTTAGCATTTTTAAATGATCCAGAGCATGTCTTTGCTTCAGTATTATTGTCCTCAGAGATCTTTCACACAACCATTTCAGCCCATAGTAATGTATTACGTCCATACTGACTTGCCATGGAGGAGCCAGTCTTGTCATTACTGGGAACCACATGCTCAGCTGGTCTGATTTTACATTTTGGAATTCCATCACAGATGCAGCATTTAGGGAAGTTTGGGGAAATCTGATCTTTGCGAAGTTGAATATTAATGGGCCTGCTCCAGATCTTCCAGACTAATGTGCACATTGGAACATAGCTATTCATCAGAATTGTGGCACAGTTTTCAGGTGAAAAAGCACATCAAGAGATATTTATTAAGTTTATTTTGAAATAAAATATATTTGGAAACATATCCTTTGAGATAAAAAACATTTAGAAATGCATATTAAGATAAAATTGATTCAAAAATATGCATTTCAATAAATATTTAAATATGAACTTCTACTGAGATTTTTTTAAAAAAAGCAAAAGAATTCACAGATTAATATAGAAATGGGACAGAACAGATTTATGAGTGAACAGATGTGACAGTGACACCGACCAGAGATAAACTGATCTCTCCACCCCTAGAAGCCTATCAAGTGATTTTGATCTAACATAAGAAGTGAGCTGATGTGGGCTCAGCTCGTCATTCACATGATTGATTCCGCCATGGCAGTATGCCTGACCTTAAAAGTTTTTTGCTGCCATGGTTTCAAACAGTCATCTGAATGTGCCACAGTGTCCAAATGTGGAGGATAGCTTAATATTAACAGTTTGCCAAGACAGCCCGGCCCAAGGCAGGTTGCCACCTGAAGAGGGGACCCCCAGCACTGCCACCTCCCTCCTGATCTTCCTGCCTGCTTGCTCGCCCTTCTTGGAGTGTGTAAGTGTGTGAGCCTCGACAGCCTGTTCACTCGCCTGTCAGCTGGCTTATTGTTCTTTACATGTGCCCGTGCACTGGCCTCCCCAGTACACTGCCATAAAGTGTTTCTGCCTTCAGGAGCCACATGGCGTCTGTGTGTTGGGCAAAGTATTGCGAGAGATCCTGGAACTTCTGGGACCTCTTGTGATACTTTGCCCAATCTTGTGCAGGTGCCACGTAGCTCCCTGAAGGTGAAAATACCATATGGCAGTGCACTGGGGAGCTGGGTGCGTGCAAAGAATGGTAAGACAGCTGGCCAGCAGCCAGGTGGGTGGGTCCCTGAGTGGAGCGGAGTAGGAGGGGAGATGTGGCATTGCATGCGAGGGAACGAGTGGGCAGTTGCTTCTTGGTCTTGGCAGCTGCCTGCATGACTGGCTGGCTGGCCCACCATACAGATGGTTGGCAGGACCAAGACTCTGGAGTGGGGAAGCACCACTCTTCCCTTACTCCATTGCCTGCTATGCCATTTCCATGGTAGGGCCGGCTCTGTTGCCAAGGGAACAGACATGACATGGTTGATGTAAAGCAGCTACCAAGGCCTTTATAAGGTGGTGTTCCTGGATGCAAATAAAAGCTCCACCCAAGCCCCCAATTTTGGATGCCCTGTAATATCCAGGGTGTCTAGCAATCCTAATTGTGGCAATAAACATCTCCATCCAAGTATGTTGAGTAAAATTGTAGTGACTGTGATCTTTGTAAAGCAGGAGGGGAAAACCTTTTTATTTTTATTTTGAGGGCCACGTTATTATTTAATATATGTTTTTAGTTGCCTTTTAGGGCAGGAGACTTCCCAACAATAAAAAAAACATAATAAAAATCAATGCAGCAATAAAAGCAGTGAAAGCACAATAAAAACAATAATAAAATCAGTAATAGCAACAAACATTCTAAAAACATCAAATACCAGTGTAAAATGGACAACTGCAGCTACATCCCAATCCGATAACACATAATCGGGGTATGCCAGAGTAAAGTAGTTTTCAGGGCCTTTTTAAAAGTCTGCAGTGATGGGCCTTCCAGACCCTGCAATGGCAACTTGTTCCAAAGGTGTGGGGCCACTGCAGAAAAGGCCCCCTCTTGTGTGGACACCAGCCTAACTGCTCTCACAGGTGGAAAATGGGAAGGGCCTCTCTTGTTGATTTTAAAGTGCTGGCAGGCTGATACAGGTGAAGGCTATCCTTCAAGTAATTTGGTTTCAAACTATTTAAGGCTTTAAAGGTCAAAACCAGCAGTTTAAATTGGGCTTGGAAACACAATGGTAACCAGTGCAGTTGATGCAGTATAGGTGTTATATGATTGAATCACCTTAGCCCCACCAACACTTGGGCAGCTACATTCTGCACTAGCTGAAGTTTCTGGACTGTCTTCAAAGGCAGTCTCACATACAGTAGACCAGCCAGGACATCACTAGTGTATGGATAACCAAGGCGAGGTCCTCTCCGGACAAGGTTGCAGCTGGTGTACCTGCCTAAGTTGGTAAAGCATACTCCTGGATACTGCAGGCATCTTGGCTTCCCCAGTTAGCCAGCGCCCAGGAGGACTCCCAAAATACACACTTGGTCTTTTAGGCGGCATGCAACCTCATCTAAGACATTCTGTAAACTTCCATCCAGAGTAGTTGGTTTCCTAATCCACAGTGCCTCCATCTTGTCTGGATTGAGTTTTAGCTTGTTTACCCTCAAAATAGCCTCCAGACACTGGTTCATAAATTCCACAGACTCCCTGGGATGTGTAGATGGAAACAAGCTAAATATCATCCCCATACTGATGACACTTCAGCCCAAACCTCCTGATGACATTCCAATGGTTTCATTTAGGTGTTAAAAAGCATGGGGAGATAGGAAGGAACATTGTGGCACTCCACAGGCTAATGGCCGTGGGGTGGAATGAAGGTCCCCCGGCACCACCTTCTGAGACTGCTCCTCCAGGCGGGACCAGAACCACTTTAAATCCATGCCTCCCAAGCCCAACCCAGATAAACAATCCAGAAGTATACCAAGGTCAGTGGTATCAAAAGCTGCTGAGAGGTTCAGAAGATGAAGAGGGTTGCACTCCCCCGTCCATTCTCTCAGGGGCCACATGCCTGTCATGGGCAGACCTTTTGTTCAATTCCTTTGTATGATTGATGCTATGTTCTTTTGTATGAATGATGCTATGGCAGGACATAGCGTTATTCCATAGGCATCGTTGGGTTGGGGGAAGATGGTGGTCCAGAAGCAGCTGAAGATATTGCTGAACATGCTGTTCCATTTTCCTGGCCTGCAAAGGGGCTGCAGAAGTGGGGCAGGCATTTAGGCTCAGCACTAAAAAGAACTCCAAACGTTTGCCCTTTCAGTGGTATTTATAGATATTGTACCGGGCATATGAATTGAATTAATATGTAAAATAAACCCATCAGAAACATCGAAGGGTGTGAATTTAACATTCTGTTTCTGCTTATCTGGTCTGATCACAGATGCTTGAAAACATACATGAATACAGGGGAGGTATGGCAAAGCTCAAAGCAAATGCATTTAAACATTTGAACAGCTATTAATGGAATTCTTCCCCCAGGTGTATGCCCAGCTCTCTGTATGACTCTGCTGAGCTTGGTTAGTTACACCCCTGGAAATAAAAACTGAAGAAAATGAAAGGCTAAAGAGATAGAGGACTAAAGCAAAGATAATGCAAGCATAAAATAAGCTCAGTATATTGCACTCTCCATAGATATAAAAAGCCAACGGTGAGCGTGAGCTACAGCAGCGCTCTCTAGGATAGACTAGCTTTTCAAATGCAAAGAAAATTGTCGAGACTTCAAAATCTTTGTAAGGGGCAAGGAAAAAGAAGTGTTAGGAAAGTGTGGCATGCTGATAATGAATTACGGATTCACAGATATTAAAAGATAGGGGAAATCTATTCAATCTTGTGCATCCTGTTTTCCTGCTGTTAATGCTGGAGAGTCTCCCTTAAGTAAAAATCACAGCTGCTATGTCCCATTCAGTTTTCAAAGAGGTTTCTTTCCACTACTTCCCTTGGGTGATAAATGCTACCATCTCACAGAACATGGTGCCAGCATTTTCTCTCTCTCTGTATAGATAAGCCTACATTTCTCAGGGTTTCCTCATCTTCCAGAATATATATATATATATATATATATATACCCACACATACACCCACCCACACATACACACATACACATACACACACCCATACATACACACACACACGCACACACACACGGATTTTATTGTTATTTGAAGATAGTCTCAAATTAAGGTTGCAATCATAAGCATATTTACTTAGGAGTTAAACCTAGGGATGAATACATCTTTTTCATTTTCTCTTACA
This sequence comes from Anniella stebbinsi, assembly GCA_029215795.1. Classification (NCBI taxonomy): domain Eukaryota; kingdom Metazoa; phylum Chordata; class Lepidosauria; order Squamata; family Anniellidae; genus Anniella; species Anniella stebbinsi. The sequence continues at coordinate 48,394,732 of JARDYH010000002.1, forward strand.
TTAACATTTTTTCAAACATAAGTTTGTTCATTCTATTTCCATATCAGTTTGTGATATACATTCCATCTCATACACATGAAAATTTGTATGCATTTTCTCCTAACATACGTATTTGGTACACAATTTTCCCTAGTGAGCAGATTTTTGTACTCATTTTTGATTGGAGAACTGGACTGCAAAATTTGAAGACGTGCAAAACCCAATGGATAATTATGTTTTGGTTAGCAGTGTGAATTACGTCTGTTTGTATTAAGATGCAAACCAAATGAATTTCATCTCCATTGAGCTTAGTAGAACTGACTTCTGCATAAACATGCTTAGGATTGTCCTGTGAGTCTGGTTTTATTTTTTTTCTTAAGGGCACAAGCCATTATTTTGGTATATTGCTGCCACTGCATACTAAGATGGAAACCAAAAGTGACTGTGCTTGCATAGATCAAAACATTTTCTTTATTTTAGGAGAAACTGTGTTGGTCTCCTTTGACAAGGTATCTCCCCGAAACATTCAAGACACTTCTCAGCAGGATTCATGTTTGACAAGTTATGAAGTTTCTTGTAGTACACTTTAGCACTGACATACTATTTGTTTTACTCTGATTTTCCTGTTACACCAAAGCTTGTGGGATGCTACTGCTAGACTTTTTTCAGGCAATATGAAATGCACTGTATAAATTAGCAAACCTCTGTTGCATATGAGCAGCTTCACTTTTGTTGTTGTTAAAAAGATCATTTTTGCCATAGTTTCTATTGAGAAATGTGCTCAGACATATCTAACACATCCAGATGCATACAAGAGGATTTCCTCCATTTGCATTTGTATACTTAAAAACACCATATTCACCTTGTGTACATATTTTGATATCTTCAGCAGTCAACAGAAAGTTGATGTTACAGGAGAGGTGTAGCCGTCATTGAAAAAAAAGAAAAAGAAAAGCAGCCCTATGGAGCATTCACATCTTTACCCTTGCATCAATGGGGCCTTGAAGCCCGCCATTGGCATGGGGAAGGGACATGCACAGTTTACGGAGGCTCCCAAAACTGTGCACTTCCCCTCCGTTTCATCAATGGCGGTTGACGTTGATTCAGGAAGGGGAAGTGCACAATTTTGGCATGTGTGCAGACGGCCACTGAACGCTTGATGGGGTCTTGCGAGTGCTCAGGTAAGGGTCCGTGCTCGTGCCGGACAATGGGGGGGGGCTGCCAGACTCCCAGACCCAGTCAGGCACTCACTGCATCCCTATTTGACCCCACCTACCACTGCAAAGCAGACCCTCAAAACTTCTTTGAAATGGAATCCAGGCCTCGGGCTGAAAGAGGTTTAACAATCCTGCTTTAGCATTTAGTAGTACAGAAGATCATGTGACATAATACTTTCCTTCCCTGCTCTACTTTATTGGGCAGTGTAATATGGGAGTGAGGGAGAAGCAACAGTAAAGGCAGGACTGTGGCTTTCAGAGCAGCCACTTCTATCCCCTTAATTCACACTTCATAAACCTGGTCAAGTCTGCATCTTATATGGAGTTTCACAACTGTCTCTGAAGAGAAAAGAGTAAATAGCGTTACCTTTATTATTTCTATTACTGTATTTATACAATACCATCAGTGTTCACAACACTTTGCAGAGTAACATAAGCAAAAGAAGGCAGATTCTTACCACATGGAGTTTGTATTTCTGTATTTGCATACAGTTAAATATTGCGGTTCTTATTAGTATTATTTATTTATTACAGTTATGTTCTACCCTTCCTCCAAGAAGCTCATGGCAACACCCATAGTCATTCCATGAACCCCCTTTTATTCTCACAACAATCCCGTGAGGTAGGTTAGTCTAAGAGATAGTGATTGGACCACAGTCACCCAATGGGCTTCCTTGTTCCTTGCCTGACACTCTAAACACCACACCACATTCAAAGTAAATGCATTATAAAAAGTTTGGATAAAACCTTGGAATAGTTTACTTTTTTATTGAAAGGAGAATAGGAACAGTACCAAAAAAACCCCCTATAACCACTTCAATATTAACATTTTGAGACTGATTAATACCCCCATTATCACATTTCAACCAGCTGAGTGAAAAATCCCAGAACCAACCATAGCAGCAATCCATGACAAAACTTTTAATAACAAGGGTTCAGTGGTTAAAGATCTCGCACATGTTCCTTAACTAATTTGACCCAGCTCTAATCTCTATTTAAAATGTAGCACTTGGTAGCAATCTGGATACATATTTTCTGCTTAAATTGTTCTTTGATACTGCAGCTGTCAGGCAGCCAAAATGCCTGACCCAGATGTACTGAGTAAACCCAGCAGATTATTTGTCAAACAAATTCTGGAACCCAATATTTGTTTTTTTATTATTTAATTGGTATGCAAATGCAGGGACAAGGTAGCATTTGTGCTTGATACAGTTGTCACTTCAAATTCTGGTAACATTCATTATCTTGCTTACAGATGTTTTTTCACACCTAACATCTGCCAATACCACCTAAACCCCAGGAAGTCGTCAAACCTGTGCAAACTTCCTTTCTGACTCGCTCTTGCTCTCTGTTATCTGCTCTGTGCACACTAATTTTGTGCATCTGAGGCCTCCGCTCGCCAGAATTATGCCTGCTTCCTAACACCTCTGCCTCCAGAGTTTTGGATTTGAAATTGAACAGACACAGAGCCAATTTATCACAGGATGACATGTGTCATGTTCATGGTATAACCAGAGGGACCTGCTGTATGCACTGTATTTATCCTTTTGTTGTCAGCCTGGAGCAAGACAATATAGGCAATAGGCAGCCATTACATTTATAAAGTATGGTGCATACACTTAACTGATGAAACCATAAATAGTTTCTATCGAAACAGGACTGAATCATTTTGTTAAAGACTAGATTTGTGTGTGTGCGCATGCTGGTCAAATATAATCGTCTGACATTCAGGCATATGACATTTTAAAATGTGAGTACTTAATTCCCATGCATTAGCAAGCAAATCCTCAGTGAAAACTAAAATACAAAATGCCTCTCTCGTGTATCTCTTTTGCAAATAAGAAATCATGGTCTTGATTAAAGCCAAAATACTTGTATTTTCTTATAAGGATGCACATGCTTTTCCAACATAACTGAATCCCAAAGATGTTCGTTTATATGTAGCGGTGAGCTAACTCCCCTCAACTCAATTTGGAAACAGGTCAGCAATTATGAATGCCATTGGAGAACAATCAAAATAATTTCCTCTCCTTCCAATAGTCCAAAATTGACTCATAATGTTGGTGATGCCATGTCATATTCCCTTAAAATTCCATCTATTCTGTCCAAGTTGTCGATCACAACTCAGAGCTAAGGAAATGCCTCTCAAAGGTGTGTGTGTGTGTGTTTAATTGCAGAGGACTGAAGACAAGGCCACAGAGCCCTGGAGATTTGTGGGGGGGATGGGTGGGGGTGGGTCTGGAGCTGTGCAACCCTTGAGCTTGTCTGACAAAGCTCTGTGAAAGCTCTACAACACAAATAACCCATAGCTCAGCCTTCTCCAACCTGGTGCCTTCCAGATGTGTTGGACTAGAACTGAGAGTTATGGCTCAACACATCTGGTGGGCACCAGTTTGGTGAAAGCTGAGCTATAGCTTATGAAAGGCTATTAATGTTTATGCTAGAGTTGTGCACAAATGGCCTCTCAAAATTCTCCATCCTATTTGTGGGTGGAGAAATTGGGAGCACAATTTCACTGAATTTCTCTAAGGAGAGGAGATATTCTCCCACAGTTTCTCACAAGCAGGGCTCGTCATTGGCAGGGGTTGTAGCACAGCTTACTTCTTCCTTCTGAAGGGGTTTGGGGATGGGTGGAGGAGTGGGGGAGGAAAGTCACAACAATAGTAACTGTGTTAGCAGCCTGCCCCCCTCCATTTTATATTCTCCACAATGTCCCATACCTAGCAGGTATGCTCGTTCCGGAATATTGTGGGGGAAGAGAGGGAAGGTGGCTACTATATAAAATTAATTGAAGTGTGAGAAGCTGAGGAAGCTAAAAGGTTTCAGAGAGAAGTTTGCACAATGAAAGATAGGGCACTTTTGCTCACTCCTCAGACACCTCATCAGTAAGGTAAGCAAAAGAACCCTGAACCAAATGCAAGAGAATTTCTCATAAAAAAAAATCTCCTTTGAATTTCTTTTCGAAAGCAATTTCTTTCTTTTTTATATCAAATTGAATAAGAATGGTAAAAAAAAGTGGGGGAAATTTCCAGCACAGCTAGTTTATGCTCTTAATTTCCCCCTGCTCTCTTCTCCTCTTCCCTTTTAACACATAGTGAGACCAAAAGCTTTCTTCTCAGAAGCTTCGGTGTTAACTTGAATTCATCAATTGTATTCACATTAGGTATTTCAACATATTTATGTGTGTGGACTAAGCTGTAGATTTAGAAGCTCTAACAAGCATGTAGTTTAGTCATGAATGGAACAAACATATATATATATATATATATATATATATATATATATATATATATATTTACAAGAACTCTCTTTCATGGTGATGAAAAATGTTCATCCCCCTTTCCAGAAACATGTGAGTTTGGGGAACTTCAAAAGCTTGTGTTTTATGTATATATTGATTACTGCAGTATTAACTGTCAGATCAAGAGACATAAAGGTAGTAAAGTAAACATGATGACAGAGAACAGGTTTTTAATGCCTAAAGCAAAGAGAGACTCTGCCCCCCTCTAGAAGAGGTAACTTTTACGGCTGATTCTCCAAATATGCGCATTAACTTACAATCGAGTTTATGCCTAATACCTATATATGAGAGGCGTGGAGGCAAATTTCGGGCTCCATACAACGCGCTTTAAAATTGTTTACATGCGTTTAATTGCATTATCAATTAAGCATATAGCGATACTTGAACAGGGAAACGTTGACGAAAGCACCACCGTTTCCTGGTGGAACTGCCTCCTCAGTTTCCAGCCAATTGTTAACCCTGCCCACCTGAATCTCCCGCCTTTGGTTACCTGGGTTACCTGCCATTGGTCACCTGGTTCACCTCTTCCTTTGTGCCCGATCGCCATTTGTAGTAGTCCCCACCCCAACTGCTCAGGAGTAAATGGAAATGCAAGCCTATGGCTTCGGACAGGCTCTTACGGGATGTCTTGCCCACCCCTTTCTGACTCCTCTGGCCATGTTTCCCTTTGCAATTGGCTTCTGCCCTCCTTTAAACAGCATTTCTAGAATAAAGATATTCCAGTCGTATCTCAGTAATTACTTGTTGTTTTGGTGATCGGCAACATACACACAAAACATACGTACATACGCATGCCTCCAGGGGAGGAATTCCCCCCACCTGCTCAGGAGTAAACAGAAATGCAAGCCTATGGATATATGCCGGAGCAGCAGTACCCACGACCGGCGGCACTTGGGCCAGGCTCGTACGGGATGGGATGGGAGAAATCCCCACGGGACACTCCTCCCCCCCCCATGCTAGCTCCAGACACCCCTTATCTCCCCCTGCTTTGCAACCTCCTACTAGGCACATCTGCCACTTCAAGGACAAATTTTTGTGTAGCCTTTCTGTTACAATGTTGCATTTTGCACTGATGTCCCAGTTCCATTCAAACTTCCCATTATTCTGTCTGTCTCCGGACACTGAGATGCCAGCACAGTTCAGTTCTGGAATGCCCAATGCTGAGTGGTCCAGAGGGCAACCTCGCCATCCCAGCAGGTTTCTGCGTCGCAGAGGTGGGTTACTGGGCAGGCGGGAGGACTGGGCACTGCCCCTCCCCCCAAAACCCCTGGCTGGCACTGATGTGTCTTTGTCCCCTCTTCCCCTGTCCCCTCTTCCACACACAGTGTGGCTGCTGTTATTCCGCCTAGCTGCATTCAAGAGACAGAATGGTTGGTTGCAGCTGCGCCTCTGCGGTACGGAGCACTCATTGTGTGTCCTTCGGCATCAAATGAGGAGACTCTAACATATTGTCCGGTGTTCCAACTGGCAATGCCATTAGAATGACCGGGAAGGGACCCCACCACAACGTGTGACCCCCCCAACGTGTGAGCAGTGGCTGTGATGTGGCATCTGTGGACCGACATTCCTTCCCATATGGTTATCCGTGTTCTGCCCATTTCCGTGTGTTCCCAATCTGCACTGTGCCTTTCTGATTACTCCACTCACTCTTTTCAATGGGCTTGTGCCCACCTGTAACCATTTGCAGAATAAAGATATTGCAGTGGTGTCCCAGTACGAAATGGTCATTTTGGTCCGATACATCAGACACACACACACACACACACACACACACTTTCCCGGTAAAGCAATGACAGAAGGGAGCGAGGGGGAGGGTTTGCCTTAGCGGATCTCAAATTATGTGCACATCCTTTTTCCAACCCCCTTGCTTCCTGTAGAACTAGTTCCATGTGAGTAGTCCCGCATCTCGATGAAAGAAAGATTCCAGGTTTTTTTTTAAAGAAACTTTACTTTAAATACCAGTACGGTCAGCCAAGTTCTCATTTATTTCCCAGTCTAAAGTTTGATTCATCTAGAACTTTGAGAATTTCTCCAGTCTTAACTGTGGACCATCCTGATATTTGAGATTTGTTTTTGTTTTTAAAGTTTGTATTAACATTCATGAGCATTTTTGTGCACATTCTCCTTCTGCATGCATTTTTAGCATATTTTGCTTCATATTTTTGCAAGTGATTTTCCTAATATAATGCATATTTATTTAAACATAAAACATAAAGCTTTTTCTTACACATTTTTGTGTGCATTTTTAATTGGAAAACTCCATTGCAAAATGTGAAGTGCAATTTTTGAAGGATAGCTAAATTTTGGGTTGCTTAGAGGTTTGAAAGTGCGAAATTAGGCAGGTTTGCATTCATCCCTACCGTGGAATGCACAGCTTGTGGCTGATTATCAGTTCCTATTGAGCCATGTGGATCATTGGGTGACCAATGTAGAGTGCTGCAGCCCTGCCATTGTGGGCTGGATGGACTAAAATTGGACTCATAAGCTTTCGCTTTAGGCCCAACTTGATCAGCCCCAAAGGCAAAACATCCAGTTGCAGAGAATGCATTTGCAGAAAAATTCGCAAACTGATTATTTTTCTTTTACCTGATGCCTTAGCTACTTGGGAAGTGAGCTACATGTTCTTCTTCAAGACATGTAAGAAAAGATTTGAGCAGGTACTCAGCTATATGAACTGAAATGCATTCATGATGGAAGGATAATGGCTAGACTTTAAAAAATCATGGCTATTTCACCTGGATAGCCATGTTGCTAAATAGTCATGCATCCTCCAAATGGATAATAAGAGAACTATTGTCATTGTTGGCAATAAGCAATGAAATAAATGGGATGGTGATTTTGCAAATAATGGAATGATTCTAGGTAGGTGCAAAACACATGTGAACAGGGCAGGGAAGTCTCTGCAATCCAATATGCAGAGGCGCCACAGTGCTATAATATGTATTTTTGTCATGGTATAATTTGAAAATCCTATTGGCTGTTCTTTTCATATTCCCTACCTGAAGATATAATCAGCGGATTCTGACAATCATCTCCACAGCGGTTAACCACCATATCATGTACAGAGGATTAGGACTTTAGGAAAGGAAAAAGCAGCAGGAGTAGATGAAGTCTTAATAACAAACATTCTGTTGTCATTCACATGTCCTAAGATGATGATACATTCGCCCCTGAGGTTTTAAAAAGATGTATATGTCGCCTTAGTGGATGATCTACGCCTGAGTATTGACAGGGGGAGTGTGTCCCTGTTGGTACTCCTGGACCTCTCAGCAGCTTTCGATACCATCGACCATGGTATTCTTCTGGAACGCCTGAGGGGATTGGGAATCGGGGGCACTGTGCTTCAGTGGTTCCGGTCCTATCTCTCGGGCAGGTTCCAGATGGTAATGCTCGGGGATAGCTGCTCTTCAAAGAAGGAGCTGCTATGTGGTGTACCACAAGGTGCCATCCTTTCCCCAATGCTGTTTAACATTTATATGAAACCGCTGGGAGAGATCATCCGGAGGCATGGGGCGGGGTGCTATCAGTACGCTGATGACACCCAAATATATTTCTCTGTGCCTTCGACAACATCGTCAGCTAAGGATAGTGTGTCTCCTCTGAATGAATGTTTGGAGGCGGTAATGGGCTGGATGAGGAAAAACAAACTGAAGCTGAATCCAGACAAGATGGAGGTGCTTGCTGTCAAAGGCCACAACCTGGGTTTGGAGGTGTGTCAACCAGTTCTGGATGGGGTTACACCCCCCCCTGAAAGACTGTGTTCGCAGCTTGGGGGTACTCCTGGATCCGTCGCTCCAAATGACAGCCCAGATAGATGCGACGGCCAGGAGTGCCTACTATCAGCTTTGGCTGATATGCCAGCTGCGCCCCTTCCTAGAGTTGGAAGACCTAAAGATGGTAGTGCACTCACTGGTAACTTCGAGGCTCGACTTCTGCAATGCGCTGTACATAGGGCTACCTTTGTGCCTAGTCCGGAAACTTCAATTAGTTCAAAATATGGCAGCCAGGTTGGTCACCGGTACACCTAGGGGTGACCACATAACACCAATCTTAAAATCACTCCACTGGCTGCCCATTAGTTTCCGGGCGACGTATAAAGTGTTGGTTATTACCTTTAAAGCCCTACATGGTTTGGGTCCAGGTTACCTGCGGGATCGCCTTCTCCCGTATAATCCGCCCCGCACACTCAGGTCCTCTGGGAAGAATTTACTCCAGTCAGCCAGAACTAGGCTGACGAGTGTTACCCAGAGGACCTTCTCTTCTGCCGCTCCCAGGCTGTGGAATGGCCTGCCGGAGGAGATTCGACAAATTAGCAGTCTTCTGGAATTTAAGAAAGCCGTGAAGACTGTTCTCTTCCGGCAGGCCTATCCAGTTTAATTTTAAGATGTTTTTAATAATGTATTTGTTTTTATCTGTTTTAACGGTTTATCTATTTTATTGTTTTATATTTATATTTGGTGTTGTTCCCCGCCTCGATCTAGATGGAGAGGCGGGTTAGAAATGAAATAAATAAAATAAAATAAATAAAAATAAATAAATATACAATGGCAAACTATTTGCCAAAATATAAAGTCTTGAGTAGTCTTTTAAAGCTATACAATATAGCATTCCCAATCATTCCTTCCTTTGTTTTAGCTTCTTAAGTTAATTTGTATCTTAATTTTCTCATTACAGCAGCTATATAAACTATGGCAATGGAAAGATTATATTTGTAAAGCCTTTTAGAGAGTACTGAAACAGAGTCATATTTCATTAAATGTGTTATAAGAGAATTATTATTAGAATGGTACCAGCAACTGCCCAAACTGCTTTCTCTTGAGAAAAAATCCATACTCCATAATTGGGCGGGTGACACAACAAAAGGTGCCTGGTATTCGTAAAACACAGACAGAATGGATTTTATGCAATTCATACATCCCTAGTCCTTCCTCCGAGGATATGTCCTAATGAAAGTGTTTCTTGCAGCTCTAAACAATACAGAACCAGTGCAGTGTAGTGGTGAGAGTGTTGGCCTGGGACTTTGGAAATCCAGGTTCTAGTCCCCACGCAGCCATGAAGCTCATTAGTGAGTTTGGGCCTATCATTGACTCTCAGCTTAATCTACCTCACAGGGTTGTTGTGAGGATCAAATGGAGAGGAGGAGGACCATGTAAGCTGCCTTCGGTTTCTTGCAAGAGGAAGAAAAGAGGGGTATAAACGTAATAATAATTAAATACTGTTGAATGAATGGTACATTAGGGAAGCAAGGAAGGACAGACAACAGACTAGAAGTTCTGTGACAGGGTGGAAAAGGAGCTCCCTTGCCTAGGGTACGGTATGAGGAGGAGTATCTTTGAGATCAGTGGTAGCAATCACCACCCGCTGAGGCCCTTGGGAGGACTGAGCCACAAATGGGAAACTGTAAACTAGGGACTATCAGGAAAAAGCTGGTCAGCTGGAATATGGAAACAGCAGGAGTTAGAGAGAGAGAGAGAGAGAGAGAGAGAGAGGTAGCTCCATTAGGGGTTTAAAGAGTATAGTGTTAGGCTACTATATATTCCCGAGTAAGATGAACTGTTGTGGGACTGAGACAATATATCTAAAATAAAGTGTGGGAAATGTATTTCCAGGTGAGAAGACAGAAAAAGTAGAAGGAAGGAAGGAAGGAAGGAAGGAAGGAGTGAACGGGTATTGACCATGGGTTGGATCCAGATTTGGTCATACTTAGAATAGACCCTTTGAAATCAAATGTAGGTCCCATTGGTTTTAATGGCTCTACTCTAAGTATGATTACATCTGGATCTCACCCCAAATTTATTTTAAGGACTTTGTTATATTTAACAAGCAAAGTTTTTATTTTAAATTTTGGTTTTTATCGTCACCCCCTTGAGCACCATTTCCTATGTAGAAAGGCAGTATATTAAATAAATAAATAAATAAATAAATAAATAAATAAATAAGCAAAGTGCTGGAAAACTTGCCTGTTATACTGTTCAGTAGTGATATAATCTAAAAAAAAGAGAAGTATATACACTGCCCACTGGCAACTGAGTGAGATATTTCTCATTGTGAAGAATGCTTTTGCCATTTGATTCTTTGCTCTAGCAGAATTATGGAGCTTTTCTTTGTAGCAGCAATTCAGAATATTAGGCCAAATGGGACATGATGCTAGTCATTTGGCCTTGCATGGTGGTGATGGTTGTTGTTGTTGTTTTAGCAAATACCCTGTGTATGTGTGTGTATTTGTAGATTCATCGTGACTGTAGCATGGTGGGGAGGCTTTTACCCTTTACCCCAACTGAATCACTTCCCTTGAACCTGCTATTAATAATGGGTATAAACTCCCTTTAGTGCCAATGGCAGATTTCCTCTAGTTACAAGTAACAGGCATGGGAGGTGCTAAATTGGGCTTAGATCACAGTGGGGGCAAATGATGAAAACCCCTTACCCCATGTTAGAGTCCTGATCAGGGTTCTCCCAGCCACTCATGACAGCTTAAAAAACAAACAAACATGCAAGGCCAATGCGAATAACAACATGTCTAGCTTGGCCTTTAATTGTTCTGTATTCTGGGGGGCAGGGGAAGGGAGTAGTCCCCCCCTTATTTTGGGGACAGGACAATTTTTGTCAGCAACAATATGTGAACTAAGAGCATTCACTGTGATTTGAAAACCTCCGTGAACATGATCACACAAATGTCAGCAAGAGAAATCCGGCTACATTTGAATTGAATGTACAGCAATCACATGTTGGAACATCCTGGGGAGAGAAGCTGCTTCCTTCTTCCTGTGCATAGGCCAGGCAAGTTCGGAGCTGCTCCAAACTCTGCAACCAGTGAACTACGCAGTCCCTTTTCCCAGACCAGATGGGCTGGGAGCCGCAGAGTAGGCAGAGAAAGTTTACCTCCTGCCAGCCAACACATCTCTTTCCCCTGCATGCTTCTTCCTTTCATATACCAATGGGCCATGTGGCCTCAATATCTATGTTGACTTGCATTTTCTACCAGACAAAACTGGAGGAGAGACAAAGAAATAGATTATAACTGAAACCTGGTTATTAAAAAGTACCTGGCCATGGTTATTTTTAAATCCACAGGCCCAAATGAAACAATGTATTTTCAAATGCTCTCTCCTTTCTCTACTAAGAGTGGGGTGGGGTGTTGGTTTATTTTAAACACCCAGACTAACTTGTTCTGTGGCAAAACTACAATTAGAGGGTTGCATTCAATGTTAATCTAACTTAAGTACCATTCATTTCAATCAGTCTATTCTAAGTGTGACTATCACTGAATACAACCCAGATAATTCAAGCTACATAGAAAAATACGAGAAGGGTGGGACTTGCTTTACAGAGCCTATCTACACTACTACTTTAAAACAGTTTATAACAGTTTAAAACTGGTTAATAATGGTTATTAACTGGTTTAAAACTGTTATAAACCATTTTAAAGCAATAGTGTAGATAGGCTCACAGACTGGTATTCCCATGTGTCTTCCATTAATTCTTTGACCACCCTCTGCTTTCCTGAATGTTGACAGGCTGCTTTCAAATTGAATAATTATTGTGGGGAGGGTTCCAGATGATGTCATCCTGTGTTCTCCACTGCATGTGATTCATAGACCAAAATAAATGTGCTTAGCAGCATGCATATATTTGAAAAATGCACACAAAATGATGTGTACTTTTGAGAAATGTACACAAACATGCTTTAATCAGTGGGAGAAGAATGTGTGCATTTCAAAAATGTGCACAATTGATCCCTACACTTGGAAAAAATATACATGAAAATATTGACAGATTTTGAAGTGAAAGGAAAAAAAAATAAAGTTTGCAATCTGCTATGGACACGTATTGGAATGAGCTTCAAGATGGAATTCTGTGAACTTTGGTGAACAAGAGTTTTGCTGATTCGCACATCCCTACCCATAGATATTGTGATTGATGGATAGGGCAGTTCTAGCACAAGCTTCTGGGAGAGGCAGCAGAAAAGGCAGCTTTGCAAACCCACATTATATATACCCCTATGGGCCCTGTGAGGTAGCCATTTATTGTTCCCATTTCACAGATTGTTGATCTAACAGCTCCTGACTAGTTCAAGATTTTGCAAGGAGTTCCTTACAGACAGAGCTCAGATTTGACTGTGGGACATCCACCATGCTATCAGTAACACTGGCGCACAATAGGTAGGGATACTTATTTTTTTCCACTACTGGGTTGTTAACATTTTTCAGAAGGGTAACCATGTTCATCTGTTGTAGCACAAACAATCAAGATAAGCCTTCCCTAACCTAGTACTCTCAAGATGTTTTGGACTGCAACTCCCATAATTCCCAGACAGCATGGTCAATGGCCATGCTGACTGGAGATTTTGGGAATTGCAGTCCAACACATCTGATGTGCACCAGGTTGAGGAAGGCTGTTATTGGCCCTTTCTACACCAGAGGGGTGTAGAGGGCTCAGGGTGGGGGATCCTGGAAGTAGCTACTTCCAGGATTGGCAAACAGAAGCCACAGAAGCTTCTCCCAGGCTGTCACAAGTTGTGCCTGCCATTTTTTTCATCTACGGAGAGCGCACAAGCACTCCTCCAAAAAGGTAATTTAAAAAACAAAACAAAACACCTCATGTGCTTGGGGCCCCACCCCCTCCCTGCCCTCCCAGGGGTGGCGAAACTGGTGCCATCCCCTCCCCTGCTGGGCACGGAGCTGTGCAGTGTGGCTCTGTGCCCAGGTTGCAGCCACGCTTACTCGTAAGTAAGCGTGGCTGCACCCTGGATGGGCGGGCACATCTTCCATGGTCCCGGGAACTTCTTGGGACCATGGAAGATTCGGGATTTTTCTGGTTTGGGTTTCCTCAGAAAAATCCTGTGCCCCCCCACCCCTGGGTGTCGGATGTCAGGTGCTTCATGAACAATTCACTAGGCTGGCCTGGTGAATTGTGAGTTGATAGCTTGACAGTTATCGTGAGAAAGTCTGTCTCTGTTCTGTGCTGATCTGTGGCTGCTGGCTGAGGCCTTGAGTTTCCTTGAGAACAAAGAGATGTTTTGAAAAGGTGGGGGGCTATCTTGCAAGCTGTCTCTCACATAGTGTCATCATCAAGAGGAAGTTGAACCATGCCGCCCTGTTGGCACATGAGTTTGGATTACAGGCCTGAAGCCCTGTCTGTCAAGTGGCTTAGAATAGCCAGCCTCCAGGCTATAAGAAGAACGAGAAAAAGGGGAAGCCCTTTGCTAGGAATTCATCTGTTTGCCTGTTCATCTGGTTCTACTCTTGCCAAGAAACTCGTGTTTGGGATTCTATCTGGAGATGTTGGATGCACTCTGTACATGTTCTGTTGCTATTTGGACTTGGAATTTCTAAGAACTGTGCCATGAAAAGTGCTCTGTGGCTTTTCATAGATTTAGACTTGCAGATTACTGTTCTGGATTCGTGTTCTATAGCCTGTTTTTCCCTGCATGGAGCCAAAGTACGGGCACAGGGGAACTCTGAGGCTGATTGTTGCTGTTCTGGAATTGTGTGTGTGTGTGACCTGCGAGAGAACCTTCCTCAGAGCCAAAGCTACGAGCAGGGAAGGTTTCCTAGGTCGAAGAGGTTCGTCCCCTGACATCTTGCTTACGTGATCAGCTCAGTGGCCCTGGCAGGCTGAGTTTGGTTTGGTTCAAGATGACCTTGTCTACTGTCAGACTTCATGCACTGCTGTGCTGGGGTTTCTCCTTTGAGTTTTTGCTCGTGTTCCTGATGAATCAGTGTGTGTGGCGGCTCCGGACCTCGTGGGACAGGGGCTAACTCTAAATTTCTCCCCCTGAGTGATTTGCTGTTCGCATTAAGCCATTATACTTGAAAGCTATCTGGTCCGTCTTCAGTTTCAAGCGTGTGGATGCAGAAATGAAACCGTTGTGCTTGAATTCCATGTGATTTTACGATAAAAGAAGTCTCACTGTTTCTGGAGTGTGTCAGTTTGCCTAAAGTTCATGAGCAGAAGCCTGACACTGGGACTCCCTGTGCGTCGTTTGGACTCACAGGGAGCAGTCGGGGGGGGGGGGGGGCATCCCAAGCCATAAGCCTGGGGTGGAAAGGGCCATTGACTAAACAGGTCTCATGGAATCATTCTACTTCATCAGATGCATGATGGTCTCATGCCTCAATTGGCAGGATTGTTCAAGTATTCATTATGATGATTCCTATTTATGTGCCTGGGCTAGTTACTTATTATGTTTGCTTTTCATTAAGTGACTATGCTTTTTAAAGGAAGTTGCCTGAGTCACACATACCATTAACCTATGGTTTATTCAATCCATAGTTTGTTTCTCCATGTAGGGTTTGTCTGGTAGATGATTGAATAAACCATTTTTCCTCCTTCACCTGCTCCCTCCCTGTATCCCAAATGCCTTTGTGGTGCTTTAGCACTGGCATTTAGAGCAGCCGTTTTTCATTTGTTTGTTCTATACAGCTCTTGCCTGCTACCTTACAGCATTGCAAAACCACCCATGTTCTGGATTCACAAATAATGATAATTCATGGTTAAACAGAGTTAACAACACAACAACAAAACATGGGTTCTTTTCTGGGTCATTCGTGGTTATCAAACCATGCTTTGGTAGCATGGCTGCATTTACATATCAGGCCAGTTCGAATGACACAACAGCCCATTGTACGTCGTGCCGAGTTCACACGACACAACAAGCCATGACAACCCCCAGTAAGTGCTTGCATATTCATAACGGTGAATGGCACACGCTGCTGCCCCTCATGGGTTAATTAACCCACAATGGACTGTCATGTCATTAACCCATGATGAGCTGTCATGTTGTCTGAACCAGGTCAACATGATAACCCATAATTTAACAACTCATGCAATGGGTTAGTATTATGTGCAAACCAGGTCAGTGGCAAACTGCAATACTCCAATTTCTGGGGTGTGGAATGGTATGTAGGCCTGCTGGCAGGCCTTTGTACTTGCTTTTATCAAGAAATGACAGCTAGCTAATTAAAGGTACTTTTCTCTTACTAAATTTTAGAGATGGGGAAATAACTTGATCTAGCAGATGTGTCTACTGATGGAAGAGAAGAAGATTTTTTTTTTGTTTTGGATACCCCATCAGCCCCTGTACCACTCCACGCTGTTCCACTGCCCACCAATCCTCCAGAACGGATTGGGAGCACAGGAGGTTTGGGAAAAGCTGCTTTCCCCCCACGTCCATTAGTGGGTTCTAGGAGTACTTTTTCTGTGAGCAGAACTCTACTCACATGATCTTATGCACCAACTCATTGGGAAGGATCCAACGGCGTCTCTATACTAGCACTACTGACATTGCGCTAACATGAACCAAAGCTAGTGCAATGGCAAGAGCAATTGATGTTGCACAAGTAGTGGTTTATACTAATGCAGTGTCAATAGCACTAGTGCTGTGTCTCCGTTAGATCCTTCCCAATGTTTCTAATTGTGAATACTTCTAAATGTCTATGAATGTAGAAATAGTATCTCCTTCCCAATCAGAGAGCAATAAAGCATGCAGCTTCTTTCTGTAACCTATCTATAAATCTGCTCTGTGAAAAATACAAACATCTCTGTCCATTGTGAGTGCAGTATATACTTGGGGAAAGGTTATAGCTCCTTTTTACTAAATACACAGTTGCAGAACTCAAGAGATCACTGGTTAAATATTTTCTGTACCATCCTGAGACTCGTTTAAGGGGTCTGAAAAGGAAAGAAGGAGCTGGCAACTGACCTTTTGTGTTAAGTAATCCACTGATTATGTGCAAAGGAGAAACTAGAGAGGATCTTTCTAAGAATTTAATGTAAGAATGTTTAAGCTGCTTTTGCTATTGCATTGTGGTCCATGGCCATTTCTCACTTAAGGGAAAGAGCTTCCACCAACTAGTGCTTTGGTCTCAGGCATTTTCCTTCCACGGATGTATTTAAAATAGGGGTGTATTAATGATACGATTGGAAAATATTTTAAAACCAAAATGCAGGCTTTTGTATAATTTGAGGCACATACCCTGCTGAACTTTTTTTAAAAAATAATAGTTTGCATATCTCCATCTGGCCATGCTGGTTATATGAGTAGCTCACACATAATGTTACACAAAATCCGAACTCATAGAGGATTGGCCTATATTTTGGATTTAGCCTTTTCTTTTTTCTTTTTTTCCTGAACTTAAATTGCCATATATTATCGATGTGTATTAACTACAGCCACAGGCTGGTTCAGAAGTTGCTTTATGAGACTGACTCCCTTCACTGACATCTCTACAGAATCTGTTTTGATCACATAATGCCTATACTGTGTCAGCTGCACTGGTTACCAGTGTGTTTCCAAGTGCAATTCAAAGTGCTGTTTTTGACCTTTAAAGCCCTAATGGTTTGGGACCAAGTAACTTGAAGGACTGCCTTCACCCATATCAGCCTGCCTGCACTGTAAGATCAGAAAGAGGGGCCCTTCTCATTTGTCCACTGTGAGAGCAAGTAGGTAAGTGATCACAGGTGAGAGGGCCTTCTCTGCAGTGACCCCATACCTTTGAAACAAGCTCCCATCAGAGGTCCTCCATGCTCCATCATTACAGGCTTTTAAGAAGGCATTGAAAACATATTATTTTACTGTGACTTTCTTGTGATATAAGTGCTGTTGTTGCTGCTATTATCATTGTTGTTGCGGGTTTTATTGTTGGCTTTTATTGCTTTTAATTGCCATTTTATTGTGTTTATGTTTTTATTGCTTATGTTTTATTGCTCAGTGAGGGCTTCTAGCCAGAAAGGCAGCCAAGAAATGTTTTAAATAAATGAAATAAACAAAATTGTGCAATTGATCTCTGTATGGGCATTAAAATCTACGCACAAGGAAATGATTGGTGATGTTGGGGGAATGCATGATGAGTCCTCACTGCATTAAGGGGATATCACCAGGCTCTTTGGCGTGAGGTTCTGGTTTAGTAGAAGCTACTGGGCTGGATGAATTCTGACCATAGAAAGGGTGCTCTTCCTAACAGATAGGTGCAGTGATTTTTGCTGATTCCGCTCCCATTGCCGCAAACTGCAACCCAAGCCTAATCTACATCAAGCAGGATATAGCACTATGAAAGTGGTATATAAAAAGGAGGAGCCACACTACTGCTTTGTAGCGGTATTGAAGTGCACTGACAACAGTTGGGGCCCATTGACACATACCATATACCGCTTTCATAGTGCTATATCCTGCTTGGTGTGGATTAGGCCCCAGTCTCCCAGTTGGGGAAGGGTGAAAAATTTGCTCCAATGAAGTTTTTAAACACAGATTTAGCCCATCAGCACTTCCCATATCCGAGCACAGAACTGGATGGCTCTGGGCTTGTGATATGTTCTACGAAAGAAAAGGGGGAGGGAAGCGTTTGACAATATGTTCCCACTTGAAAAAATGAGCAAAAGGCACTAGTTCTGCAATGCATACAAACCCATGCATACAAAAATGTGCATATTTGAAAAATGCACACAAAAATACATGAATTGCTGTGCAGGAAAAAGAACTTATATGGAATTGGGATGGAACCAGCTTGGTATTGGGAAACTGAGAACCTTGAAGAGTTGCAGATTGAGATTGGCATATCCCCTCATTCCTACCTGCAATCTGATCCCAACAGTTAGGGTACATCCAGAATAGCATGTTCCATGGAAGAAGGGGAAAACAGTGACAAGACTCCTGTTTTTCTCTTAGCAGGAGCCCCCATAGGACCAAAGACTCCATTATTTCCAGTACTGCAGCTGTCATGGCTTATTGGGCTGTGCAACATTTTAGAAACATAAGCACAATATACTTCCAGGGGAAAGGATAACTGCAGAATCACAGAATTGGAATGGAATTCACCCAGCACATAGTCAAACTATGGAATTCACTACCACGAGATGTAGTGATGGCCACCAACTTGGATGGCTTTAAAAGGGGTTGGATAAATTCCTGGAGAAGGCTATCAATGGCTGCTAGCCCTGATGATGACTATGGGATCATCTATACCTGCAGGCCTTTCAGGATAGTGGGGGAGGAGGATCTCAGGCTCTACAGCTTCCAGGATCATCCTCCATGGTTCACATGCCAGTGCAATGTCCCAGAAGTCAAGAGGGATGTTCCTGGCACTGCATTTTTTTTAAAGAAGGGAGAGGTTTGCATAATTGTGCAGGTGTAATCCTGTGCCAAAGGTATGTTTTTTAAACAAAAAAAACCCTTCAAATTTGGCACCTTAACATGCTGAGAGTCATCCCAGGGATGGTGAAAATGCTGCCCCCTACTCCCAATGGGCACGGAACTCCCCGCACAGCTCTGTGCCGGTTTGAAGAGCCCCACTATTCATGGGGAGGAGGGAGGACCTGGGAGCCCGTGCCACACTGCCCGCGGTCCTCAGGGTTGTCTTGGGACCACAGGAGAAATCTGGATAAGTGGAAGCAGGAAAAACCTAATGCGTCTTTGGCAGGGATGGAAGAATTTCACAAAACTAACGGGCAGCAGGTTTTGGCACATCACTAATGTAAATACAACGCAAAGAAATATCTTAAATAAAATGTGATGAAAGATAATACTGGAAGAATGGAATGAATTTCACATATTTTTCTGTTTGACCACCACCAACAATGCTGCCTTGGTTTGAGAAAAAACATTTTTGATAGATATTTGTTACTTGGATATTTCTGAATATTTTCAGCCACCTCTCTGTTTTCTTTTCTTCAGTTCCCATCATGAATATGCTTTGAATATGGTAAATTGTTACTTTTCTGGAAGATGAGATAAGCTGACCCAAGCCGGAAAGAATTAGGAAATTGTCTTGAGTTCAAGTCTAGGGCCATTTTGATACAATCTCATCATGGTGATGCTATATCCCTCTTGCAAATTTATACCTCAGAGTGCACACAATGCCATCTGTTGTGGTATTTTGGATAATATGGAATAAAAACGAAATAGCACTAGAAAAGTGGTATACAGAATGACTGAGTTTGGACAACATGGTCAATGGTGGGTTATTGTGTCATCTGTCAGGACTTTTTCACACCACAGTTGGTTATTCAGCCAAAATAACCAATGCAAATAACTAATGTGCAGAGTTGATTATTTAAACAATTGTTGGTTATCATGTTGTGTGTCGGCCACTGTTGACTATTTTATCGCACAAAGTTGGCTATTTTTAGTGATTATAGATCCCCTGGCAAGAGTGACCAAAGTAGAAGCTGCTGCTCTAGTCCAGCCATCATAACTTTCAATGTCTGATGGGATACCAGTGAGAGGACTAGAGGGGGGGGGGACGGTGGGGATATGTCAATCAAACACACCATTCACTAATATTCAACTGAACAGTAGTTTTTATCCACACCACGGTTGAGTATAATCATGACACGTGGGGAGTACCCCTCGATAATCAACCATGGAATTGACTATTAACCCACCATTGACTATTATGTTGTCTGAACACAGCCAATGTGTATGTGCTCCAACAGTTATCAGCACACTTCAATACCAATAAAAAGCATTAGTATAGATCTAGCCCAGGTCTACAACTGTGTATTTTGCTTTAATTCAATCTATCACCAAATGCACTGATGTTGATTCTGAATCTGCTTTCAGCAAACCAGTACAACATTCCTATAGTGCACAGGTTCCACCTTCAGCTCAGAATGTGAAGCTTAATGCAGGTTACAATAGGAGTCATTAGTTAGCTAGCAGAGTTTCCAGAATGTGGTTTAAGGAAATGTTATACTTAAATATGAAGACAAAGGTCACTTGCGAGAGATGCTTCAGCTTGTAATGCGTTCATCATGTTGCACACGTCTCTTAATCGCATACACTAGAAATCCACAGGGAGTTGGTAAGTATGTATCTGTGACTTATTACTCTAATACAGCACTATTATATTTTAGTTTTTAGCATTTTTAAAGAGAGGGTAATAGTTATGAGAGATGAAGAACTTGGAATTAAGTACTGTAGTTATACACAGAAGGATAATTTGGTTTTGATAAATTGCCCTGTGCATGTTAACTAATAACACCCAAAACAAATTTTTTGAAGTAGCATCTTACCAGTATAAAGAAGTAGCATCATTATTAATGTCTAAACTATAGTGTGTCTCACACAGGATTATAGTAAAGGTCAGACCATGTTTCGCTGAATTAAAAGCTATTCTGAGCTATAGCATTCCTAATCAACTCGGACCAAAAGGTGCATAGATCAGTTATAATGAGGCGGAGCGAATTTAAATAAACTACATGGTACTGTATAGTGATTTATAAATGCACTGTGGTATCCTTTTAACTCATTAGCTGTGAATGATACTACTATATGTATTCTCCCCCATTTTCTGCTGTGTAACTATTTTTAATCACAGAATTTGTTTGAGAAAGTAGCTTATGCTATTTCCTTAGACTATGTTCAGATGTAAAATATGAGCAACCCACCCCTGCAAGCCCTTTGTGCAGAAGTACTTGCATTTAATCTGATTTAGTCCTTCTGAGGTAATTTGTACTAAATGAGCTTAAATCGCTGAAAGCCTGCTTAAGTGGTTTGTCAGTTAGTTTTATTTCTACCAGTGATTGGCATTGCCTGATTAAAGAAAATGGTGTTTCTGAACACTGTAAAATATATTTCCTTTTCCCACAGAAAACTCCCAGGGATCCAAAGCAGTACACCAGGTTAGATGTTTAAATTGAACACATGTGAAAACTCCAGTTTCTCAAAGTGCCAACACAATATCCTGCTTGGTGTGGATTAGGCCTAGGACAGCCTTCTTCAACCCTGTGCCCTTCAGATGTGTCAGTCTACAAATTCCATATTCCCAGCTAGCATGGAATGTAGGCTGGAAATGATGTGTGTTGAAGTCCAATACATTTGAAAAGCACCATATTAGGGAAGGCTATTGTAGGATGTAGTGTAGGTTCCTGAGTGTGCCTCACAAACTATTTGCCTCCGCATCAGAACTTGGTTCCTCTTCCAGTGACCAAACCTTTCTTAATCTTGTTATCCTTGCCTACCTTTATTTGTGCTTCGACTTTATAGAACCTGCTTGCTGGTTTTTTACTTCATTCTGTGACCACAGAAACTCCTTGATAGCAAAGTAGTCTCAAGTATTTTCTAGACTTGACCCAGGTTCCAGATTTGAACCCATGCCGCCTCTGGCAATATGTTCCCATCACTCATTTGGAAAAGAAAGATTTATGCTAGAAATTATTGCATATGTTGGCTGTCAAACCTTCACTAATTGCGTTGACTTAAAAGTCTAGAGTTGAAGCACTCCTGAATATTTGGACAGGACATTGGAAAAAACAATTAAGTCGGTGGATTTGCTCTCAAGCAATGATGCCCCCAGAGCCTGCATAATGGCTTTTTATACTGTGCTGCTATATCACAGCTGTTGATGATGTGTGTTTGTCAACACTATAGTATGGTCTCATGTTACTGCACTGGCACAACATCCTGAGCAACTTGCCCCCCAAATCAAACTTATTTTCATAGTGGCTGTGAAGAAACAGAATTGTCTTTGGTTTTTGTGTTTCATTTGGTTTTAGGATATTATAAGATCAAACCGTGTGTGTGTGTGTATGTGTGTGTGTTTTATCAAGTTATCTTCAGCAAAAAGGTTAATAATTTAGAGGTCAAACGTTTAGTTAGAATGTAGAGGCCAGTAGATTTGATCAGGAAATTATAAAGTTCAACAGAAGGTCAGAAGAAAGAACACATTTTTGACTCAGGAAATAGAAACTTTGTAGAAATGAACATGAAATCGCCGTTGTGATTGGTTGGAATTGAGGGAGAGAGAAAAACAAATTAAGAGATAAAAGCCTAAGGCAGAGGGGCAGAAAAGCTGAGAGAAAAAGGCAAAAGGCAAAAGGGGAAGGAAGGAAGGAAGGAAGGAAGGAAGGAAGGAAAGAAAAAGAAAGAAAGAAAGAAAGAAGGTCAGAGTTTCTGGAACTCAGGGACTGTTTGAGAAAACTGGACCAGTTTATATAAGAATATGGTAGTGTAAGGCTTATTACTTGAGATCTACCAGACTGATTTTGCTCACTTTTTTAAACTGAAGCTTGAGCAGTGTAGACATGCAGAAAAACTTGAAAGTTCAAAAAAATTAAAAGCTCGAGTTTAATAACAATTAATTTCCTCCATGCCAAACAGGCAGGGCAGCCCTTTTGCCAGCAATATGATGGACAGCCCTGCTCAGCTAATCAGTGTGTTATGAAGGTGGGTCCTGGGCACAGCCGCACAGTTAGGCTATTGCTACCTGTGGAGAGGGGGAAGGGACAGAAGTGGCCAATTGGGGCATGTGAGGAATGGAATGAGATCATGCTGCATACAAATTTCAGAGGGGGATTCACTATGCATGAGCCATATCTGCATTATTCATGAACCCCTCTGTCGTGAGGGGACTGAAGGGCAAAAATGCAGGAAAGGAGCAAGACTACTAACAGCCATGACAACATGGGCTTTACTCTAGTGACAGTAAGATATGGTTTGGATAAGGGACCTGAATAAATCAAGACCCAATTCAGTTAGGTTAACTGGATGTGTTTCTCCTTGGTTGTTTTGTCACCCTATTCCTCATGTTGGTTTGTGTTGTTTGTTTTGTTGTGTGTGTGTGTGTGTGTGTGTGTACCTATTCAGATTTTCAAACTTTTCCTATTGACATTTTTCTTTGGTAAAATCTTGAACTTCGTTATTTGAAACTTTGTTGTCTCTTTTCTTTTTCATTTACCCAACATATCCAATAGCCAGCCTCCACACTACATTAAGTAGATAGCTGAGGCCCCAAAAGCTTTAAGGTTGGTTGGTGGAAGCAGCAAGAAAAAAAATATTTCCACCTGGTGGCAGCAGAAAAAGTCATAGGAAAGACAAAAAGGGGCACACTATTTTGCCTCTTTCCCCTTCCATTCACAGAACAGGGCACTGCTGATCCTTAACACTGGCTCATAGAATTGGCCTGTTAATTCTACTGGAGACTTTGCAGTTTCTTGCTACAACTTAATCGAAATGTTTCAAGTACATCCATGGTTTGAAATGTTGCCTATGGCACAAGATGATCAGCTAACATCATTGTTGTTCTATAAAAGAATGCCCATGGTAGCGGAAATTTTAAAATTACATTTTTCTTTCTTAAGTGCATAATGGTCCTCAGTGGCAAATGAATCATTTCCCATCAAACACACTCCTTCAGATATGCAGCACATTAATAAGTTGTATCAAGAGGAGATATCTTGTAGAGTGAAACCTATCTTTGCAATGTCTGGTCACCTAAATCCTCACATCTAAATTCCCAAGAATCACTGAAGAGGTGTTTCTGTTTCATTTCATTCTCCACAACAGTGAATGACAACTCCCCAAACCAAATGCACTAAATTAAAATGTCTGAAGGATATATATTCTTTCTCCAAAACAATTTTCAGTGAAGAGCAGCTTGGGAAAAAAAAGAGTTCTTTTCTTTTTTCAAGAGCAGCAAGTGAGTGGTGAAGGCTGCAATCCGAGGCATACTTACCTGAGGATAATCCCCGCTGAACACAGAGGGACTTAGTTTTGAATAAACATACATCGGATTGTACTGCACACCACTTGCTTTGCCTCCATTTCCCATTAACCCACAAAAGGTTCTCACGGACTCATATCACTATCTGTAGGCCCACCAATTTAAACAGTTTCACTGTTTGGAGTGGCATATGTATCAAGTGCTCTTTCTTATAATGGAATGAACAGTGATCTTTGTTCACATTTTATGGGTACATCTTGCATGGGAAATGCTGGGATTTCTCCTCTTAATTGAATGGTGGCTACACAGAATTTATAGACAGTAAAACATGTTTTTTAAAAAATATATATTGTTCCATTCCACATTTCAGTAGCCATGTTGTTGACTCCAGTCACCCTCGTAGAACTGTGGGTCACAGAATAAAGGAGTCTGCTGTCTTGAAAAAAAAGAGGGGATATTTAGTTTGACTGCATAGTAATAATTTCTCCTACCCTCTCTTGAAGTAAGTGATCATCCCACTAGAGATCAGTGATCTGCTTTGAAGTTCTCATCCTCAAAAGAGTCACCACATGAAGCCTATTGATACAAGCAGGTTCCCCCCAAATAGAAAAAACATCCTCTGTATTTGACTCTTAATTTCTGCAATTGATGAAATGCCTTTGAGCATCAATAGGATTTTAATATCATTTTTTTCATGAGATACACAACCAGGAGGGCAAATATAATAATAATAATAATAATAATAATAATAATATTTATTTGTAGCCCGCCTCTCCCTCCGGATCGAGGCGGGGAACAACAACAATATAAAACATAAAAATCACAACAGTTAATTTTTTTAAAAAAAAACAAGAGAAAAATACAACATTAAAAACATCTTAAAATTCATCTGGATAGGCCTGTCGGAAGAGGACAGTCTTCATGACTCTCTTAAATTCATGAAGACTGTCAATTTGTCTAACCTCCTCCGACAGACCATTCCATAGTCTGGGAGCGATGAAAAAGAAGGTCCTCTGGGTAACACCCGCCAGCCTAGTTCTGACTGGCTTGAGTAAGTTCTTCCCAGAGGACCTAAGTGTGCGGGGCAGATTGTACGGGAGAAGGCGATCCCGTAGGTACCCTGGACCCAAACCATGTAGGGCTTTAAAGGTAATAACCAACACTTTATACTTCGCCCGGAAACTGATTGGCAGCCAATGAAGCGATTTTAAAACTGGTGTAATGTGATCACCCCTAGGTGTACCGGTGACCAACCTGGCTGCCATATTTTGAACAAGTTGAAGTTTCCGGACTAGGCACAAAGGTAGCCCTATGTACAGCGCATTGCAGAAGTCGAGCCTCGAAGTTACCAGTGCGTGCACTACCGTCTTTAGGTCTTCCAACTCTAGGAAGGGGCGCAGCTGGCGTATCAGCCGAAGCTGATAGTAGGCACTCCTGGCCGTCGCATCAATCTGAGCTGTCATCTGGAGTGACGGATCCAGGAGTACCCCCAAGCTGCAAACACAGTCTTTCAGGGGGGGTGTAACCCCATCCAGAACTGGTTGACACACCTCCAGACCCAGGTTGGGGCCTTTGACAGCAAGCACCTCCGTCTTGTCTGGATTCAGCTTCAGTTTGTTTTTCCTCATCCAGCCCATTACCGCCTCCAAGCATTCATTCAGAGGAGACACACTATCCTTAGCTGACGATGTTGTCGAAGGCATAGAGAAATATATTTGGGTGTCATCAGCGTATTGATAGCACCCTGCCCCATGCCTCCGGATGATCTCTCCCAGCGGTTTCATGTAAATGTTAAACAGCATTGGGGAAAGGATGGCACCTTGTGGTACACCACATAGCAGCTCCTTTTTTGAAGAGCAGCTATCCCCAAGCATCACCATCTGGAGCCTGCCCGAGAGATAGGATCGGAACCACTGAAGCACAGTGCCCCTGATTCCCAATTCCCCCAGGCGCTCCAGAAGGATACCATGGTCGATGGTATCGAAAGCCGCTGAGAGGTCCAAGAGTACCAGCAGGGACACACTCCCCCTGTCGATACTAAGGCGTAGATCATCTACTAAGGCGACCAAAGCGGTCTCAACTCTGTATCCTGCTCTGAAGCCGGTTTGAAATGGGTCTAGAAAATCAGTGTCATCCAAGACTGCCTGGAGTTGAAAAGCAACTGCTCTCTCGATCACCTTGCCCAAAAATGGAAGATTTGATACTGGCCTGTAGTTATTAAGGTCCAGGGGATCCAGGGAGGGCTTTTTTAGAAGCGGCCTTACCACCGCCTCTTTTAAACATGATGGAAAGCTCCCCTCCCTGAGAGATGCATTAATGATATGCTGTAGATGTGATCTAACTGCATCTCCTCCCTGGACGACCAGCCAGGAAGGACAGGGATCGAGAGGGCAAGTCGTCTTCCTCACACATCCAAGTACCTTGTCCACATCCTCGGTACTCACTAACTGAAACTGATCAAGTGTAATCCTACTCGCGGAGTCACTGGACACTCCACTGTCAGCCTCTGCTATAACAATGGCATCTAAGTCGGCTCTTATCCGAGAGATTTTATCTGAGAAATGATCGTTAAAGGCATCACAGCGAACTGCCGAAGGCTCTAAAATCGGATTCAGGGGAGAAGGAGCCTGAGTTAGACCCCTCACCACCCTGAACAGTTCTGCTGGATGTGAATTCGCAGACGCAATGCGTGCAGAGAAGAAAGCTTTCTTTGCTGCACGTATTGCCACTCCATAGAAACGAAGATGTTCTCTATGTCGTGTCTTGTCGGATATAAGTCGAGTTTTCCACCATCGGCGCTCCAGTCGTCGTCCTTTCCGCTTCAACTCCCTGAGGTCTTCTGTATACCAGGGCGCCCTATTAGAAGCGGGCCGGAGAGGACGTTTGGGGGCGATCGTGTCGATAACCCTAGTTAGGTCTTGATTCCATCTACTGACCAGGTTTGGTCTTTGGAGGTTTCATCCCCTTTAAAAATAAGGATGAAAGAACTGGAGGATGGTTTGAATGATTGCCTGCTGTCAGATTATTCCCAGGATTTCCTTACTGTGGTGGCATTCCTTCTCACGGGTCATTGCAAATGGACTGGCAAAAAAAAAAAATCAGTTCATTATAGGGTAGATTGGAAACAGGTGGAGAAATGTAGTGTGAAGGTGATGCCAGTGTCTACCTGTGCACATATTCTAAAAGGCTGTATCAAAATATGTATGTCATATGGTACACAAGGTTTGACTATCTAGACATCTTACAAAAGTTGTGCCATCTCCAAAACTGCCAGCCTTTTGAGTAACTGCTGGAACGTTTAGGGTGTGGCATCTCCTCCAAATCTCTTTTTTGGGGCAATAATTATATCATGAGGTAAATGGATGAAACAAACCGCATCTGTTGGGGAGTAGTGGGCAGAATCCAATGGGGCAGTTATGCCCTCACCAATTCACTGGCGCCCCACCAATTCTGTTGCACAAGCAGCCCCCACTGCTTGTGCAACAGCATTCTAGCACTTCTGAAGCAACCTGAAATGGGTGAAAATGATCATTTCTGGAAGGAGGCAGGTTGATGTATCTTGCATAAGGGAACACTGCCAACCTGCCTCCTTCCAGAAATTGGTGGGACCCACCGCTTATGGAAAGAAATAAGTAGGGCAGAAAGGGATGAGTGAGGGCATAAGTGCCCTGTTGGATTTTGCCCACTGCATATAATTCCAAACTGTCCAATTTGATGTACTTTGTTGGGGCATATCAACTTTCCGGCCCCTCCAAAAAGGGGGGCATGCAAATGACATCACAAAGTACCTGGCTGACACTGGTAGCACTTGGTAGAGATCATTTTCTTGCATCTTAAAATACCCAGTCTGAATGAGGGACCAACTGCAAATCAGACCATTTCATATGATCCGAGTCATAACAATTTCCAACATACTAAATTGGAACTGTGCACATTTGTTCTGAAATTATGAACTATTTTAACAATAAGCTCAAAGAAAACGATTATTCTTGCTGCAAGAATACATTTGCATTTATTTATTTCAGTTATGAAAACATTGAAAACAATTAACATGCAACCCCCCAGAAAAGCCCCACATAAACTCCCTACCCACCCCCATATTCCAGCCCCAATGAAGAACAAGAGGCTTGTGTATTTTCATTTCTTTCCAGAATCTTTCCATTTCTTGAAAAAGCTGCTGTATAGTCACATTAAGTGAAACGATGAAATGCAAGTAGGGATTTGCACATTGATGATACCAATAACTCTGCTTGCTTTCTCACGCTTCTGTATCTCAAATTGTTCTTTAACTGCGGATTTACTTCCATCCAAACCTTTAATTCATCATCTGAGAGTGAAAATTTTCTCAGAAGCATGAACAAGCCATCTGTGTCATTGTGGTACATGGCAATATTACTTGGTGAGGTACATGACATTGCAAGATGGTAAATCATTTGGGAATCTGCCTCTACATGGGTACACTGATAGGAACTCTCATTACTGCAGTGCACACAATCCACAGTATCAAATAGGGGTATGTACGCCGGAAATTATCATATCGGATTGTTATCGGAAATCACTTTTAAAAAATTTCGGATCCAATTATATTGGAGGTTTATCGTATCAAATCATATCAGATATCTGATAATTATTGGATATCCGATATTTAATTCGGATCCCTATTTTGCCCTATAGAATTGATTGTTGAGACAGAAAGGCCTAAAAGTTCAGTATTTTAAAAGTTACAGACTTGAAACTTGGTCACAGTGCTTATGGGGTATGCCTAAGTATGTGTATAATCCCTCCAACCATGTATTTTTTTATGAATTTATTAAACATTGTTTAACTTCTGACAGCTCAGAATGACAGCTCGCCACGTGCATTCAGAGATCTGTCAAAAAAGGTGTACAATGTTTTAAAAATTCATATAAAATACAGAGGTGGAGGGATCGTTTTGAAATTTGGCACATATGTGTAGCAACATGTGGTAGACATATGTGCCAAATTTCAGATCAATCCCTCCAACCTTGTATTTTATATAATTTTTATAAACATTGTGCAACTTTATTGATAGCTGGTTGACCGTGCCACCATGCTGTCATCTTGTTGTCTGTTTTTTTCCCATAGGCTTGCATTGGGGGAAATGCGTGCATAACTTTTTTATTTTAAACAATAATGACATGAAACTTGGGGAGCCAGGACTAGCAAGATCCAATCTGCAATGTCCAAAAAGTTTAATTTTTTCAAATTAAAATGTTATAGGGGGTCCCCCAAAAGCCCCACCCCCCGCTGTAACTTCTTCATTTTTAAAGATAAAAACTTGAAACTTGTGAGACATTGAAGATGGGTTCTGGCTAGTCATGTGTGAAAAAAAAATCAGAGCAATTGCTCAAACCCTTGATTTTATATGAATTTTTTAAAGATCATGCTAGTTCTGACAGTTCTGCTTTCAAAGTACCATGATCTTTAAAAAAGTCTACAAAACATGTTGTCTTCATGTTTGCAATAATATCCAATCATCTTGTTTCTTTTGCTCTGTAGGGTGACTTGATCATCATCTAATTCTACACATTCTTTCTTCCAATAATGTTTCTATATTGTCAGATCCTGCCAATGCCAAGTCCATTGAAAGCTAAACCTGTCTAAATCATAGCAAGTCTGCTGTGTTGAGAAAAATCTTTATGAAAAACCATAAGGTTTCCAAGGCACGTGCATAATAGAAATTCAGCAAGCAGCACAATCAGCCTATCATGGAGGCCCCAAAATTGTCCCATAACAAGGAAGATTGCAATAGGAAGTGAACTCTATGTACAAACAGCAAATATATTAATCCAGCCTGCTGTGTGAATCCCCTTTGGAGGAAAAATGCATATGAATGAACATGTACGTTAAAGCAGATACAAACAATGATCACATTCAATGTCACCTGGAAAATGCATTCATTTTAGAATATGACAGCTGGACTCAGCTGTCTGCTGTGCAAATTCGGAATGTCTTTCTACCATAGAATTGTTAACTCTGGAGCTATGTGAAATAGCAGTACTGATTCACAGGTATCCACAGGGTGTGGTTTTCAGATACCAAGTATCTCTTTGGATTTATTAGTAAGCCTCAATGTTCCATTGAAAATACCAAGTCTTATTCTGCACTCACATACAAAAATAGGAACTAGGCATATCACATAATAGTTTATTCAACCCAATGAGTCACAGAAAGAATGGCAGACATGGAGATCTTCCGTAGTTTGAACCAGTTAAGTAAACATCCATACTTTGCACTATATATTTCAATTAGCGTTCTCGAAATCCCATTCTAAAAATATGTGATACAGTCTGCTAAAGACCTTTCCCCACCCTGCTCGCTGGGATGGGGAGAGGAGATTGCGGGCGAGGATGGGGAGAGGTGACGTGGGGGGCCACCATAGGCTGGCCCAGGGTGGTGCCACCAGAGATAGGAGGGGTCTGTGGCTATTTAAGGGGGACCAAGACCCCTCCAAATCTCCACTGTGTGCTGCGCAGCTAGCAGCAAAACAGAGCTGATCGATCACTACCAGCGAGGAAGAAGAAGGAAGACCTACCCTGAGCTCCGGCAATAGAAGCGGCTTCAGGGAGAGCAGGAAGTGGCTTGAAGAGGCTCCCCGCTGCGCTCCCGCGGCGGCGAGTCGCTCAACGGCGGCCGCTCGAAGCGGCTAGAGAGCCGGAGGTGCTGCTGCAGCGCCAGCTGCACCACAGCGGTCGTCAGAGCCCCAGAAGCGGCGAAGAGGGGAGGGCGGCTGCAAGCCGCTCGGCGGCAGCTGCTCGAGGCGGCTGGAGAGCCGGCGGGGCTGCTGCGGCGACAGCAGCACCACAGTGTTCATTGGCCCTCTGAAGAGGCGAAGAGTGGGCGGAAGAGGAAGCCCCACCGGATATCCCGCCCCCTACACATCTAGCGCGGCAGTAGCTTGAGGCAGGGAACTGCCGAAGATCAGCAGGAGGGCTGCCTTCAAAAAGAAGCTGGCTTGCAGAGGGGGACCCCGGCGGCGGCGTGATCAGCAGCAAAGCGCTTGCCCTGCTGCTGGGAGCAGCACAGGGCAGCGCAACCCGGCTGGGGCCAGGGGAAAAATCAGGCGGCAAGAAGAAAAGGAGCAACCCTATCGGAACGGAAAGAGCCTCCTTTGACAGGGCAGCGGCGACGGAAGGCGGCTTCCACTGACTCCTCCATCCCCAGGCTGTGCCTTTTTCAGGTTTTGGGTAGCCGGGGTGTGTGTGTGTGTGCATTAGGCTGTTCCTAGCCAATGTAAACGATGCTGGTGGACATCTGAACTCCAGCAGGCGCGAAAGATTCTTTGGAGCGGGGGGGGGTTTGGAGGCCGCTCCCCCCCCCCTTCGTTCTCAGTCATAATTACCTAATTTGCTAAGTTGAAATTGTAGAGGTTTTTTATTCAGTGTTGACAATACTGGGCTATTTGTCTAGCAGTTAAATACGTGTTCTTGGCTAAGTGCAAACGTACAGGGGCTGTAGCTCAAGGGTACAGCATCTGCTTGGCAAGCAGAAGGTCCCAGGCTCAATCCCTACCATCTCCTGGTAGTGCTGGGAAAGCTGCTGTCTAAACCCTGGTTTTATTCAGAATAATTGCTTCTTAGTGTGTGTTGTTAACGTCCGTATTGGTTGTCATCCTTAGTCCAAAAACCCCGCTGACAAGGCAGTTATTCTATTGCTAATTAATCTTGTGGGTATTATTACGCACTAGCAGAAAACAGGCCACCCGGTCAGTTATTTCATTATTGTTTAATAGTCTTCCGAGTTAGACAGCTGTTTACGCAGTATCATCATGCCCCCGAAGAAAGGAATTGGTGGGAGGAAAGGCAAGGGAAAGGCTCCCGCACAATCTTCACAACGCAAACGGCCCATTGAAAATTCCTCCTCCGAGGAAGAACTGGACCCACAGGTTTCCAGTCTTGTGGCCAGATTACAAGCATTAGAAAAGGAAAAGGGTGTCTCTGCTACCCCAATTCCGATCCCGCCATGCACTCAGACTGAACGTAGGCATACCCGCAAGAAAAGGCATGACAATCTATTGAACACTCTTTCAGCTCGTCTACTGGCGATGGAAAGCGCCCCAGGTGAACCTTCCACTGAAGTGCCAGTCACGGCAGTGAGTTCAGCCACAGTTCTTCCCATTTCCATCGAAGAACAGAATACGGTGGCGTCTCCAGAGCCTACTCTTCAACACACCACTCCGGTTTTGGGACCAGTGCCTACGCCTCAAGGTGAGCTGCCATCGCATTACACCACATCGGTCCCCCAAGCGTCAGGATTTATGCCAGCTCATTGGGGTTTTATGCCATGGTTCACCGGTCTGGGCTCGCAGATGGGAAACTTTGTTCACCCATCTTGGTCTCCCCAACCAATTTTGTCCCAGGTCTCTCCTTCTGCCTCCGCAATTACATCTTTACAAGCTGGGGTGGCACCGATGGGTACGGTGCAGCCCCAGCAGCCAGACGCCCAACTCAACACTATTCAACAGGGGCTACCACAACCCCAAGTTTCAGATGCCATGGCTGCTTGCACTGCGGTATGGCAGGGACCTGCTGGGGCGGCCGCGACCAGCGTTTCCCAGGACATTAGGGATCCTTACGCAGGTGCTTCACATGACTGTATTCCTACTGGAAGCACTTCCGCACCTTTAGGATATCACCTGCTCCCGGCCACCAGGGAAAAAAATATGTAGAGGAGAATACGTTGACATATTCTCCTTATTATTCCGGGAACAGGAGAGCTCAGATAAAGATAAGTGTGTTGACAAACAGGCAGAAAGGCTTAAAAGGAAGAAAGTTGCGCACACCTGGGCCAATTGGTTGCCAGGATTCCTTATATATATGGGAGTAATCTTGCAACGTTTCCCAGGAAAAGGAGTTATTCTAACAAAATACCTCGATATGATCTATCGAGCGTATTCCGAGTACGAGGGCGGGGCTTGGCTGGCTTACGACCAATCATTTCGTCGAAGGGCTGCGTTTGATCACGCCCTTCGGTGGGATGTCAAAGATCATGACCTGTGGTTACAGTTCATGACGCCAGCCTGGCCTGGATTTGGCGACAGGGCGGATAGCGGACATATCCTAGCCAAGCAACAGCCCGCGTCTACCTCCAGGGGATACGCGGGCCAGGCGGTTCAACACCGCTCGCTCTGCTGGGACTTCAATAAAGGCTGCTGCACACGCAATCCCTGTAGATTCAGACATGAATGTCAAAATTGCTCAGGGTATCACGCCGCATCAAACTGTTTTAAAAACAGGAGCGGAAAATGGCCTGGTAAGGACGCACAGGGCCCCAAACGAGCCGGGGGGCAGCCACCTCCTTCCAAAGGGACCCAGCCCAGTTAAGCTTGAGCCACTGGACAAGTTACTGGCCGCGTACCCTAGACGGCAGGAGGCTTCGTACCTTAGCTTAGGTTTTAGGGAAGGTTTTCACATCCCTTTTCAAGGAGTTAGATGTAGTTCTTTTTCTAAAAATCAGAAATCCCTTTGTATGATGGAGAACATAGCTCGGGAAAAAATTAGGAAAGAAGTCGGTACAGGCAGGGTTCTGGGGCCATTTATGACCCCCCCCATTCCACATTTGCGAGTATCACCTTTAGGGATCGTGCCAAAGAAGGCTCCAGGTGAATTCCGGTTGATACATAACCTGTCTTTTCCAAAGGGTGCTTCAGTAAATGATGCAATCCCTGAACATTTGAGCTCAGTTAGGTACGCTTCTTTCGATTCTGCTGTACGCATGGTGCGAAAAAATGGGCTAGGGGCATTGATGGGCAAATGTGATATAAAGGCTGCTTTTCGCATTATGCCCATTCACCCCGAAGTTGTTAATTTATTAGGCTTTTGCTTCCAAGGGCAATTCTATGTGGATCATGCCCTACCCATGGGATGCTCTATTTCCTGCTAGGTATATTGCGCAGTAAACTTCTGAACATTTTAGGCAATAAAAGGTGTCGTTGAGGAGATTGCAAGGAGTACTGGGTCATCTTAATTTCGCCTGCAGGGTCATCGCCCCTGGAAGGGCCTTTTTACGACACCTTTGTTGGGCTATGTCAGGCTGGCATAAGCCGCATCATTGCATTAGGGTTACACAGGCCATGCGAGCCGATATTGCTGTATGGCTAAATTTTCTGGAACATTTCAATAGGGTATCATTTTGGCGGCAAGAACTTTTGGTAAAGGCAGACGGGCAGGTACATTTTGACACATCAGGTTCATGGGGTTTTTGGGGTTATCTGGGGAAAGAGATGGTGTGCAGTACAATGGCCCGGAAAATGGCGGTCCGACAGCACATGCCGGGACCTTACATTCCTTGAATTATTCCCCATAGTTGTGGCAGCACGTGTGTGGGTGCATGATTTAGCCAAACACCACTGTATTGTTCTGGTGTGATAACCAGGCCACAGTATAGGTAATCAATCCCCTTTCCTCTCAAAAGCCCTGTGTCATGAGCTAGGTAAGAGCCTTTACTCTTCACTGTCTTAAGTTGACATTCTTTTTCGGGCAAAGCATATTCCGGGGCTGAATAACGATATAGCAGATGCTGTGTCCCGACATCAGGTGCAGAGGTTTCGGGAATTGGCTCCCGGGCCCTAACAAGGCCGGAGAACATGCAATTCACTAAGCTACATTGCTGAAGCTAAGCTGGGTTGGCCCTGGTTAGGTTTTCCTCCATCCCTGTGGCTCCTTTGAAGGAGGAGATAGAGCAGGCTATTTGGGCAGTCCTTGGCGCCTAGCACCAGGGCTGCTTATCGAAACGCAGGTATGGAATTTCAGGCATTCCGCATGGCAAATCAGCTGCAACTTCTGTGGCCCATCCCGGTGGAGCATGTGCTCCAATTCTGTGTACATGTCACACGTAAAGGTTTGTCAACACGCACCGTTTCTCTCAAGCTAGCAGCTTTAGCTTTTAGGGCTAAAGCTCGCGGCCTGGAGGATCGTACCTCCGATTTCCGGGTACGCAGGGCCCTTAGTGGCTGGGCATACGCTACACCTCGCACCCCGATGCATAGGCTTCCATTATCCCCAGATATCTTATTTGGGCTACGGGCACAGTGGCCGCTACTTTGCCACTCCCAATATGAACCAGGCTTATTCCTCGCAGCAGCATTAACAACATTTTTTGGGGCATTCAGGATATCCGAGTTTCTGGCCTCATCTAAGCTAGATACTCCCACACGGGCATTGCAATTTTCTGATTTGCTTCTTAAAGAGCGCAGAGGCCCGTTTGCTTCTTCGATACTCATACACAGATCAGACGGGTTCGGTCGTGAGATTTCATTATTCCCCTCTACCAACGAAGTCTTATGCCCTCTGCAGGCTTCAGCAGCTTTCGTAACCCTGCGTGGGAAGGATGCTGGTTTTACTGTTTTGCCATCAGGATGGCACGTCCCTCACGAAATACCAATTCTGGGCAATAGCTATGCGGGCTCTTGATAATATGGGTCTGCGCGCAGCAGTGTTTGGTATGCATTCCCTTCGCATCGGTGCAGGGTCTACAGCAGCGGCTTGAGGATTTTATCCTCAGATTCAGGCGCCAGGCAGATGGCGGTCCACAGCATTCAAAACATGTGTGAGGCATGTAAACACTTAAGCGATGCGCAGCGGATGCTAATGCTTTCGTGTTTGTTCTAGATTTGCCAGTGGCTTCTACACCCGTGCGGGTTTCCGTATGCGGCCACAGTATGGTCTTCTGGGCCAGCAAGCATGTAGCCAACTCCAGCTTTGGATCGCAGCTTGGCTTGAGTCAGCACGAAACGTGGTATGCGGTGGGATGAGCTCATCCCTACCTTGCTGCAGCGGCATTCTGCTCGGTTTCCCCCACAGGTCTTGCTTATTCATTTAGGGGGGAACGACTTGGGCTTAATGAATGGCAAGGCCCTCATTTTGCAAGCTTTGGCTGATTTTCAGCATATACGACAGCGCTGGCCCGGCATACGGATTATATAGTCATGCATCTTGCTTCGGATGAACTGGCGGGTGTCCAGTCATCCTCTTGCTATTTGCACCTTGCCTCGGATGAACTGGCGGGTGTCCAGTCATCCCCTTGCTATTTGCACCTTGCCTCGGATGAACTGGCGGGTGTCCAGTCATCCCCTTGCTATTTGCATCTTGCCTCGGATGAACTGGTGGGTGTCCAGTCATCCCCTTGCTATTGGAAAGGCAAGAAAGCAGGTTAATACTGAGAGGTTTAAGGCCCTAGCGCAGCATGGGGACTTTAGTATTCAACATCCTAACATTAGCTGTTTTCGGAGGGAGCTCTATAGGTGCGACGGGGTTCACCGGTCTCCGCCTGGTAACCAGTTATTTTTAGCAGATATTCAGGAAGGGCTACGTAATGTTCTGCTTCCGGGGGGAGGGGGGGGGAGACTGTGTAATGGTTTTGTCTCCCCCTGTGGCGGTAGGAGCGGGCATTTGATATGTTTTTAATGGTGAGCATTCACGGGCACTATTCAAGTGATTGGTAACGCCTGAGGGCCAACCACTGAGAGCCCTGCGGCATCAGTTGGGGGGATAAGGCTTACCTTTGGGGCCAACCCATCTCGTCTACTCGGAGCCCTGCGGCACGAGTGGAGACGACACCGGAAGGCCACCCCCACCTCAGATTGGGGAAGCTCGGGGGCGGCGAAAAAGCAGGCACCACTTCCCGGGCTGTGAATGTCTCGCCCGACCCCTTCAATGGCCTGGCTGGCCATGCAAAATGCCCGCTTAGGTTACCTCCCCCCTTTATGCTTGCTTTTCTTGTAAATAAATAAAGTGGCCCTTGTTTAAATCCCAACTCTGTGTCGCCTCTTCATTTCTCATCCTTCGCTCCGCAAAGACCTTTCCCCACCCTGCTCGCTGGGATGGGGAGAGGAGATTGCGGGCGAGGATGGGGAGAGGTGACGTGGGGGGCCACCATAGGCTGGCCCAGGGTGGTGCCACCAGAGATAGGAGGGGTCTGTGGCTATTTAAGGGGGACCAAGACCCCTCCAAATCTCCACTGTGTGCTGCGCAGCTCCCTCCCGCCCTCCCCTGTTGTCAGTGTGGGTTCGCCGGTCGTCTTTTTGAGGCCAAGTAGGAATTTTTTGCTCACAATCTAACTTGAGTGTGAGTTTTTTCGCCTACTTCACACTGCAAAAGCAGGATGGGTGATAACTAGGTCAATCTAGCAATTTGGTCACTTTATTGGCGGTAGGAGCGGGCATTTGATATGTTTTTAATGGTGAGCATTCACGGGCACTATTCAAGTGATTGGTAACGCCTGAGGGCCAACCACTGAGAGCCCTGCGGCATCAGTTGGGGGGATAAGGCTTACCTTTGGGGCCAACCCGTCTCGTCTACTCGGAGCCCTGCGGCACGAGTGGAGACGACACCGGAAGGCCACCCCCACCTCAGATTGGGGAAGCTCGGGGGGTGGCGAAAAAGCAGGCGCCACTTCCCGGGCTGTGAATGTCTCGCCCGACCCCTTCAATGGCCTGGCTGGCCATGCAAAATGCCCGTTTAGGTTACCTCCCCCCTTTATGCTTGCTTTTCTTGTAAATAAATAAAGTGGCCCTTGTTTAAATCCCAACTCTGTGTCACCTCTTCATTTCTCATCCTTCGCTCCGCAATCACAAAGCAAAATAAACATATTTCAGATGTAATATATTACTGTGAATGTTAGAAATTGCCAACATTGGCCCTCATTTTTTGACAATAAGGCTAATGTCAATTCACCCCGATTTCTGACCTTTGTAATAGCATATGTTTAGGATGAACTCCACCAAACTTCATAGACCCAAGTGCTTTTATGCACCCTATTTGCTTGAAGTATTTTTACCCAATTCTTCTGCCATAAATACTCCCAGAGTAGCTTTGATAAGTTCAATAAAAACAAAACAGTCCCTGCATGCAGGTTTACAATCTGAAGGACACAACACAAAAGGAAAATGGAATCAGGATGGAAGAGGAAAACAAGCAAACTCAAGCACCAGTTCTTAAAGTTACATGGAAATTCTTATAATGGCCAGCTGGAATGAAAACATGGGAGCCTGGGAGCGGAGGAGTGAAATGGAGGTGTTCTCTCAGCAGAGGTGATGGAGTGGTCCTATCTCCCAACTCTTCTTCAGTTGCAGCCTGATGGCAGGTTTTGGCAGGTGCTGATTGTAAGGGAAGCCCAAAGGTCCCACTGGCTTACTCCCCTCGTCTCCACTGCCACCACCCTCCTGAGGCTTCCTAGCACCAGAAGCCTCTGGGAGGGACAACAGAACCCTGGCACATTAGCTCTGGATCTAGCACTGAAGTAGCAAGAAGGTAGCAGCACAATCAGTTGAAGTAGACGGAGTTTATTTACATTAGGGTGACCAGATAAAATCCAGGTCAGGGCTCCTGTAACTTTAACAGTTGTAGAGAAAAGGGAATTTCAGCCAGTGTCATTTGTATGCAATTAGTTCCCGGTGAAATTCCCTCTTCATCACAACTGTTAAAGTTGCAGGAGCCCTGCCTTCTTTTGTAGCTGGTCACTCTAGTATAGTGCCTGCACCTTTAACAGTTGTGATGAAGAGGGGATTTCACCAGGAACTAATTGCATACAAATGACACTGGCTGAAATTCCCTTTTCTCTACAACTGTTAAAGTTACAGGATCCCTGACCTGGATTTTATCTGGTCAGCCTAATTTACATGTAAGGGTAGAGTGTGTGGGAAGAATAAAAAGTAAAACACACATCCAAGCATGCATAGCATAGGAAACCCAGTAACCTTAAAACAATAAAACCTAGACTATTTACTTACTCCAAAGTAGGGCCTTGCAGTCTGAGCCAGCCACGGACACCTTCCTCCATACCGTAAGGAAAGACAAGATCAAGACAGGGGGAGGACCTCCAAACTTTATACCCTCCAAGCCCAGGGTGACTAGATAAAATCCAGGTCAGGGCTCATGTAACTTTAACAGTTGTAGAGAAAAGGGAATTTCAGCCAGTGTCATTTGTATGCAATTAGTTCCTGGTGAACTTCCCTCTTCATCACAACAGTTAAAGTTGCAGGGGCCCTGCCTTCTTTTGTATATGGTCACTTTAGTATAGTGCATGCACCTTTAACTGTTGTGATGAAGAGGGAATATCACCAGGAACTAACTGCATACAAATGACACTGGCTGAAATTCCCTTTTCTCTACAACTGTTAAAGTTACATGAGCCCTGACCTGGACTTTATCTGGTCAGCCTATCCAAGCCCTCATCCCTCTCTCTGATCCTCCGTCCCTCTGGCACAGCCCCAGAGGCCTGGTTATACACCTCTCCAGCTGTGGTGCCTCCTTCCTGATACTGCTGCTAATATATAGCCTTGAGGCCTGATAAGAGAGCTCTCCTCTGACACTAAAGCCTCTCCTATCTTTCCGTTCCCATCTCCAGGTGCCCTGGCATTAAATCTTCAGGCCGGCAACCTACGTTTTAAGAGCATCATCCATTTTACAAGTGTTATGCTAAAACCACCCAAACCAATTAACCCCTTCTACATGCCTAGAATACGTGCAGTCTATCAGAGACTCAACTTCTTTACACTGATAACTTCTGGCAGGTGACAGTTGATGGCCAGAGGAGTCCAACTGAATGTCAGTGGGGTGCATTATCTGGGTAGAAACTAGGGATGAGTGAATCTGTCAGTTTCGCTTTCTCCAGCATAAACATTTTTAAACTAGGGTTGTGCATCGCTTTGGATCTGAATCCCAAATCCGAAGTGAATTGGGGTGATTTGGACCTCCCTAAAACAGATCCGAAGTGGATCAGGAGAGGTCCAAATCGACCTGAACTGAATCGGACGCCATTTTAAGTGTTTTCCCCCATAAGGTTGCAGTGGGGGAAAGAAACTTGGGCACATTGCAGATGGCCTTGAGCTACTCATGTGTGGCAAATTTCAGACACAGAGGTGCAGATGTTTTGTGGCTATGAATTTTTGAAAAATGACCATTTTCGTGTTTTTTCCCATAGGGTTGCATTGGGGGAAGCTTAGAACACACAAAAGAAAACTGTAGGGGAGTTTTGCACTTGAATGGATAGTGTGATCTTCTGAATACACACCTTCTTCTCAAATGGCTCTTGGCTTTAAGTGGTTGCTTTAACTGTTCTCTTGAAAAATCACATTTTTAAAAATTCTTTGTGAGTAAACGCCTGTACCTGTGTCTCCAAAATTTGCCACACATGAGTACCTACAGCCCATCTGTGAGGTCTCCAACTTTCATGTGTGTATCTTGAAATGAGAAGGTTATAGCACTTTGCATGGACTGGATTGCCTGGAAAATAGCAGTTTTAAAAATTTCATGTGAGTAAATTCCTGCACCTATGTTTCTGAAATTTGTCA
This sequence comes from Anniella stebbinsi, assembly GCA_029215795.1. NCBI lineage: Eukaryota > Metazoa > Chordata > Lepidosauria > Squamata > Anniellidae > Anniella > Anniella stebbinsi. Next base: position 48,434,980 of record JARDYH010000002.1, read on the forward strand.
CACATGAGTAGCTCCAGGCCATCTGCAAGGTCCCCAATTCTCATGTTTCTAGCTTTTAAAATGAAAAAAGTTATAGGTGTTTATTTCTCCCAATGCAAGTCAATGGGGAAAATGAGTCATCCAAATCTTGATTCAGAGGTCCGAATCTCGCTTCGAATTTGGATCTGAAATGAATCGGGAGGTCTGAATTGACCCAAAGCGAATTGGGCCCAATTTGGAAGTGACAAATTGGGATCCAAAGCGAATCGGGTAGTCCGTGTACAGCCCTATTTTAAACTCTCAGGTTCTTTCCTGAATATGAAGAACTTTGAACATTTGGGTAAATTCTTATTACAAATGAAGTGAAATGACATTTTTATCCATCTTCATCAGCCAATTTCAATAGGTACAGATCTTCCCAGCATGAAGGGAAAAACGTAGGCCTCATCTACACCAAGCAGGATATTTCACAATGAAAGTGGTATGAAAGTGGCATATAAAAGGCAGGAGCCACACTACTGCTTTATTGCGGTATTGAAGTGCATTGACAACTGTTGGAGCCCATTGACACATACCATATAGTGCTTTCATACCACTATATCCTGCTTGGTGTGGCTCCTGTCTTTTATATACCACTTTCATACCACTTTCATAGTGCAATATCCTGCTTGGTGTAGAGGAGGCCCTAATTTAAATGCCTGCCATATAGCTATTAAAGACAAGGAGCCTGATAGAGAAAAGTGGTGGCTGGCAACCCTAATTCAGCACTAACCAGGTTGAATACAGTTTTTAGAGCTAAGTCAGCCTTCTCCACCTGGTGCCCTCAGATTTGTTGGACTACAGCTGGGCCCAGATCTGTACCAAGCAGGATATAGCGGTATGAAAGTGGAATATAAGAGGAAGGAGCCACACTACTGCTTTATAGCAGTATTGAAGGGCACTGACGACTGTTGGGGCCTGTAGACACATACCATATACCACTATATCTTGCTTGGTGTAGCTCCTGCCTTTTATATTCCACTTTCATACCGCTGTATCCTGCTTGGTGTAGATCTGCCCTTGGTTGAATGGATAAATCTGTCAGTTTGAGTTTCTTCTGCATTTGATTGCTGTTGTGTTTTATCTTATTTTTTGTGTCCTGAATATGGAGAACTTTGTGAATGTTGATAAATTCTTATCAACACCGAAATGAAATGAGTTTCTCATGCATCCTTAATAGAAACATCAGTATCTCAGGTTTGCAGAATGGATTCTCAGATAATGCGAATGGTTGGAAAACCTTAATAATGTTTGGTCCGTGGCCCAGAACTTCACGAAACCAAGGAAAAGCAAGCATGCTTGACAAATCTGAATAAAGTACCTCAGTAGTTTTCTCCCAAACTGGAAAGAAATATATGATACATTGTTCCACAAAGTGCAAATCCCTAGCCCAATCGGGCGGGGAGGACATTTGCGGGTGGGGGTGGTGAGAGTCGAAGTGGAGGCGCGCGATTGGCGGACTCAGCCTGGTGCCACTGGGCTGGGCAGGGTCCGACTGGCTTAAATAGCCAAGTAACAGTCCCGCCTGGCATCTTTGTTCCTGCGCAGCTCGTGCAAGAAGAGGGGAGACCTTACTTGGAGAGAGCAAGGAGCGGAGGAAGCGGACGCCTTGGGGAGTTCCCACGGCGTTAGAGCTTTGTGGCATCAGCCACCACCAGCAGGATTTCTGGGCCTTTTGGCCTCAGGTTCTTGGGGAGAGACGGCTGGTCTCCCCAGGAGGTTCCGCGCCAGTGCACTTCTCGCACGGCGCTCCCTTCCCATAGCGGCCTCTTCCTTCTTGACAGGGAGGGCCGGACGGTCCTCCCAGGGAGTCAGGAGCGCTCCTTGTCGCCGGTTGTCATGGCCTCAGTGCTTGATGGGTGGGCCAGCCCTCGATTGCAGAGGCCTCTGTTTGTTTAAGTGGGAGGGGCGACGGTCTCCCCAGGTAGGGGGACACGAGCCGGCGTGCTTCGCTTGTAGCACCATTAGCACCTTTTGTTCTTAAAGCAGACTGTACGGTCCTCCCGGGGGATAGGCGCCTTGGCACTTCCCACACGGCGTTCCTCGCACATAGGGGGAGGGGCTTGTGGTAGCAGCTTGGGTGGATGACACAGCTCTTTTTTGTGCCCCTTTTGCTCTGGGTAGGCCTTTGGTGGCAAGTGTGGGAGTAACCCATTGGGCTGCAGCTTCTAGTTCCTGGTGGGCCAGTTTAAAAATGTTGCAGTTTCAATTTGGCCTTTTCTCTATTAGCTAATATAGTCCTCTTTAATTTTAGTGGTTAGAGTTTTGGACTGGGATAGGTATCCCTGTCCATTACTGACTTGATTGTTGTAATGCTACCCAAAAAGGGTTTAGGGGGTAAGAAAGGAAAAGGAAAAGCCCCTCGTCCACCGGCCAAGTGTGGCAGTGCCAGGGTGGAGTCTTCTTCAGATGAGGAGGTTAACCCTGACATCACAGTAATCCTTGCTAGATTACAAGCAATGGAGGAACAGAGAGGCTTGTCTCCAAGCATGCCTCTCTTGCCACACAGAGGGTTTCTACTGGGTCTGGGAGGTAACAGACCAGGAAACAAAAACTAGACAGTTTACTATTATCTGTTTCCACTAGGTTAGATGCTATGGAAGCTTCCTCTAGCCAGTCTGCAGAGCAGCAGAATCAACCCTCTGGTGATCTCCCGGTGGCTCATGCCCCATTGGGTCAGCAAACACGACCTTTTGTGCTTCCAACAATGTCAGTGGCGAATCTTCCAGCCCAGGGACAAGGTGAGCAGTCTGCACCCATCACACTTCCACCAGAACAGCCTATGAGTACTTTCCCGCCTTGGGGTTGGTACCCATGGCTCTCAGGCATGGCACCTTCACCATCACATATGCAGGGTCTTTGGCCGGGCACATCTCAGATGTCTACAGCATTGCCTAGCACATTGGGGATGAGTCATACACCTCAGGAAGGCACCAACATAGATACAGTCTTAGCTATGCCAGTTAATATGGGGGCTCTGACTTCTCTGAGTGGTCTTGTACTTAGTTCTGGCACTGGGGTGGTTGCAGTATCATCTGGACTTGCACTTCCCTCACAGTCCAGACCATTGTCAGTGGCGGTTGGTGCATCAGGGATTGATGCTCCAGTGGTGCAGGTTTCAGCTGCGGAGGCAGCATGTGCAGTGGTCTAGCAGGGTCCTGCTGGGTCGTCTGCACCTTCCAGCTTTATGACCAGGGACCAGCTGGCAGGGGTTGAAAGAGATGCCATTCCCACAGGGAGCACTGCTGCTCCGCTGGGCTATCATCTGCTACCTGCAACTAGGGAGAAGATACTGAAAGGCAGGTACATTGATATCTTCTCATTATTGTTCAGAGAACTGGAGAATGCTGACAAGGATAAGGCCGTAGAAAGGGAAGCAGAGAAGCTTAGGAAGAAACAGGTCGCTAGGACCTGGGCAAACTGGTTGCCAGGTTTTAAAATTTATATGGTTGTTGTCCAACAGCGCTTTCCCTCCAAAGGATGCATTTTAACTAAGTACCTCGATATGATTTATCGGGTGTACGTGGAGTACGAGGGCGGGTCCTGGCTGGCCTATGATGAGTCATTCCACAGAAGGGCAGCATTTGACCATTCTTTGCTATGAGATGCAAAAGACTACGACCTTTGGCTGCAGTTTATGACTCCAGCCAGGCCTGGTTTTGGTGATCAGGCTGACAGCGGCCACTTGTTAGAAAAGCCACTACCCACCCCCTCTTTCAGAGGGTCAGCGGGCAGGGGTTCAGCCACCCTCGCCTTGCTGGGAATATAGCACACGTGGCTTTTGTACCCGATCACCCTGCAGATATAGGCATGAGTGCCCTGTCTGCGGAGGTCATCACCCCGCATATCGGTGCGCCTCAAGAAGAGGGGGGAGAGGTAGTTTTAGAGGGGGCCCTAATTTCAGGAAACCTGGGGGGGTCAAGTGGACAACAGCCACCTCCCAAAGGGTCCCAGCCCAGTCAAAGTTGAGCCCCTTCAGCGCCTTTTGGCACGATACCCCTTTAAGGAGGATGCAGCTTATTTGGATGCTGGTTTTACTAACGGCTTTCCTATTCCTTATCAGGGTACCAGGTTTGCATCAGTTGCAAAGAATCAAAAATCCATCTCTTTGATGGAACCCATGGTGTGGGAAAAAAATGACAAGGAAGTTCGCCCCGGCAGGGTCTTAGGACCCTTTGCCAAACCCCCTATTCCTAATTTACGGGTTTCCCCTTTAGGTATTGTGCTGAAGAAATCCCCAGGAGAGTACAGGTTGATCCATAACCTGTCTTTCCCAAAGGGACCTTCAGTTAATGATTCTATTCCAGAGCACCTGTGCTCTGTAAAGTACGCTTCATTTGATTCTGCGGTAGCATTGGTAGGCAAGAATGGAGTGGGAGCCTTGATGGGAAAATGCAATATTAAATCTGCTTTTCGCATTTTGCCCATTAACCTGGCCGTCTTCGATTTGTTAGGTTTTAGTTTTCAATGGCAATTTTACATTGATAGGGCGTTACCTATGGGATGCTCTATTTCGTGCTCAATGTTTGAGAAGTTTAGTTCCTTTCTGGAATGGGCTTTACGGGACAGGACCTGAATTTTAGACACGACTCAATATTTGGATGATTTTTTACTCATTGGACCTGCGGGCTCTGATCAATGCCCCTTCTTAATGCGACAGTTTCTGGAGTTAACCAATGAGTTAGGGGTCCCGCTAGCGCATGAAAAGACAGAAGGCCCCATTACTTCCCTCAGATATCTTGGAATCGAGTTGGATTCTGTTGCGCAATGCTGTAGGTTGCCACAAGACAAGTTACAGGCACTTCTTAACAAACTTCAGTTGTTGATGCGGGCACATAAAGTCACCCTACATCAGTTACAAAAGATAGTGGGACATTTAAATTTTGCCTGTTGTGTCATTGCACCGGGTCGCGCTTTTCTCCGGCGTTTGTGCACTGCTATGCAGGGCCTTTGCCTGCCTCACCATAGAGTGCGTGTTTCAAGCCAGATGCGTCAAGATTTGAGTATTTGGGTGACTTTCTTGCTTGATTATAATGGAGTGTCTTTCTGGCGGCAAGATCTGCTACTTGAGGCAGAGTTGCAGGTCCATTCCGATGCTTCGGGCGCACTTGGTTTCGGGGTAATTTGGAGTGATCGTTGGTGTTCCAAGCGGTGGCCACCAGAGTAGCTGCATGATGGCACTTGCAGAGATTTGACATTCTTGGATTTTTTTCCAATTTTAGTAGCCACTCATATTTGGGTGGATGAAATGGAAAATTCAGTAGTCCATTTCTGGTGTGATAACCAGGCTACCATCCGGGTTATCAACACGCTGTCCTCTCGTAGCCCCAGGGTGATGGCGCTGGTTCGAGCATTTACATTACACTGCTTGACCCACAACATTTGGTTCAGGGCTCGGCATGTGCCTGGGATTAAGAACGATATTGCTGACACTTTATCACGTCATCAGGTTTGGAGGTTTTGAGTTCTGGCGCCTTGGGCTCGGCCACTGCCAGAAGTGATGCCGACTGTGCTATGAGAAATTGGAAGGCAGAAATAGATCAGGCCATATGGCAGTCGGTGGTGCCTTCCACCAGGATAGTGTATAACAAAACAGGTAGGGAATTTCGGGATTTCCGCACCACCTTTAACTTACAGGACAAGTGGCCAATTCCGGTAGAACATATTCTGCAATTCTGTGTGGTGCTGCATAAAAAAGGGTTAGCGGCATGCACAATAGGTAGTAAACTAGCCGCTTTGGCCTTTTTGGCTAAAATTCAGGGTGTTGTGGATTCTACAGCAGATGATAGGGTAAAACGCACCATCAAAGGCTGGAGTAGCATGTTTCCTAGAGCACCGGACTCTAGGACTCCTTTATCTCCCGAAATTCTGATAGGCTTGAGAATGTCCTGATCTGGTCTATGTTTTTCCCCTTATGAAGCTCATCTCTTCCACGCTGCTGCCTTGACGGCATTTTTCGGAGCTTTGAGGATCTCAGAATTACTGCCAATGTCTAAGAATGACAGGTCTGGCAGGGCCTTACAGTTCGATGATTTAAGTTTTCTAGATGTAGGGATTAATCTTAGGTTGAGGCAGTCCAAAACTGATCAAAGGGGTTGGGGGGTGGACATTCCTATTTTTCCCGCACCATTGGAGGAGCTATGCCCAGGCCATGCCTTGCAGTCATTTATCACGCTAAGGGGGAACGCAGCTGGAGTTCTATTTTGCCATTCGGATGATGCACCGTTAACCAAATATCAGTTCTGATCGGTGACCAAACGAGCTTTGGGGCTGTTAGGTGTCCCAACAGATCAGTTCGGGACGCATTCATTTTGAATTGGTGCCACATCGACGGCTGCTAGTGTTGGTTTTTCTCCCACACAGATTCAGGCAGTGGGGAGATAGCGGTCATCAGCGTATAAAACATACATTAGAAAGATGCCATCTAAGTAGTCAGTTTGTTCCTGTTCTAACATTCCCATGTTTGATTTTAGATTTCGGAAAAAGGCAGAATCCAGTGAGCGTGATCATCTGTGGACACAGTATGATCTTTTGGGCCGGCTGGCGGGCGTCTTATTCCAATTTCGGATCTCAGCTGGGGCTGAGCCACTGTGCCTCCATTCATTGGTTGGGCAGGCGCGGCATGCGATGGGAGCGCCTTGTTCCCACATTATTCCATCAGCATGCAAGTCTTTCCCCCCCTCAAATCCTGATTATTCATCTGGGGGGAAACGACTTGGGCTTGCTAAAAGGCAAGGCCCTGATTTTGCAAGCTATTGCCAATTTTGGAATCATTCGGCAGCGTTGGCCCGGCGTGCTCATTATGTGGTCCTGTTTGCTGCCCAGGCTTGCCTGGAGAGAGGGTAGCGACCCTCTTGCGTTGGAGCTCGCTCGCAGGAAAGTGAATTCGAAAATTTTCCGGGAGCTATGGAAATATGGGGATATTAGTATACAACATCCTGACATACTGCATTCTCGGAGGGAGCTGTACCGACAAGATGGTGTGCACTTGTCGGACTGCGGTAATGATTTATTTTTGTCAAATCTGCAAAAGGGTTTGCGGGAAGTGTTAGAGGCCAGATGGGGGGGGCGTGACTAATCAAGTAGCTTGTTAGTCCCCTTGGCAGTAGGTGCAGGCATCCTTAGGGGCTTTTTTCAATTGGTGAACATTCTCAGGCACCGTTGAGGTGATGGGTAATACCTGAGGCTCACATCTGGGAGTCCTGCGGCACCAGATCATTGGGATAAGGTTTATCTTTGAGGCAAACCCTACTCACTGACTCAGAGCCCTGCGGCACGGGTCTGGTGACAACGGAAGGCCTCCCTACCCCATATGGGGAAGACCATGGGGTGGTGAAGGATTGGCGCCACCACGAGGATAGAGAATGGTTCGCCCGATCCTAAGATTTGGCCTGAGGAGGCCAAGAGCAAGGATGCCCGCTTCGGTTTTCACCCTTTGCAGATCTTTAATAAAAGTGGCCCAATTTAAAACCCAATTTCAATGTCTCAACTGTTTATTTACACTCTACACTTCGCAATTGGAGTAATGGGGGGGGAGGTGTCAGCTTTCAGCACCTTTTAACAGCTGTACCTGTGGCAATTTTCACTGGTTTGGTTTGAAATTTAGGGCAATTGTAAACAATTGTCAATTGGTACTTCATGAATGCTGAGTTTCAAGTTATCAATTCAACAAGTGTTATTTTGATAAGCAATAGAATGTTGAGGCTTATAATTGCAGAATCTTGTGTGTGTGTGTGTGCCCTTTTAATATTGATTAAAAGACACAATAGCAGCAGAATTAAAAGGTGGTAGTTATATACTGCACAAAATCTAGCTAGAACAATACTAAGTAGGGTGACCATATAAAATCCAGGTCAGGGCTCTCATGTAACTTTAACAGTTGTAGAGAAAAGGGAATTTCAGCTGGTGTCATTTGTATGCAATTAGTTCCTGGTGAAATTCCCTCTTCATCACAACAGTTAAAGTTGCAGGGGCCCTGCCTTCTTTTGTATCTGGTCACTCTAGTATAGTGCCTGCAACTTTAATTGTTGTGATGAAGAGGGAATTTCACCAGAGACTAATTGCATACAAATGACACTGGCTGAAATTCCCTTTTCTCTACAACTGTTAAAGTTACATGAGCCCTGACCTGGATTTTATCTGGTCACCCTAGCATAATCAGGAGCCATCAACTCTCCTCAGAGGCTTTCTAGAATAACTGAATTCTGAAGAGCCATACTAATAAATAGAGATGAGAAAGGCTTCCTTAGGGAGAGCATTTCACAGTGTCACAACTAAGAAGGCCCTGTTCCTTGTACTCACCTGCTGTGCTTCCAGTGATGGGGGAACCCATAACAAGATGTCTGATATGTGCAGGGAAACATATACAGAAGGAGGCAATCCTTCAAATACCCAGTTTCGGATCCCCACCCAAGCCCCAAGTATTAGTTACAAGGTGTCTGATGAGGTGTGCAAAATTGATAAAGCTGTTAATGGACATCCATTTGAAATGTTTAACAAAGGATATTTGGGCAGGATCTACACTACTCTTTAAAATGGTTTATAACAGTAGTGACAACCGTTGGGGCCCAGGACACACTCCATATACAGTTTTCAAAATGTTTTCAAAGTGTCATATCCTGCTTGGTGTAGATCTGGTCTCAGAGTCTAATGTGAAGTAAGTTAATAGAATATAGTTATTTGGTTCTAGAAAGGGCCAGTCAAATCCCCAAATTGATAAACAACATTTTTTCTCTATATACAAACCTGATTGCGAGTGTAGTGTGAAATAACGAGTCGAGACAGTAAATGGGATTAAAATGGGCCACTTTTTATTAAAGATCTGCAAAAGGAAAATGAAAATCTAGGTGGGCATCTACTATTGGCCTCTACAGGCCAAATCTTGGGATCGGGTGAAACAATTCTCAGACCCTGGGGTGGCGCCCAATCCTTCGCCACCCCACGGTCTTGCCCCATTTAGGGAAGGGAGGCCTTCCGGTATCGTCCAACCCATGCTGCACGGCTCCGAGTAGGTGAGGAGGGTTGGCCTCATATGTAAACCTTATCCCAATTATCTAGTGCCGCAAGACTCCCAGATGTGGGCCTCAGGCACTACCCATCACCTCAACAGTGCCTGAGACTGATCACCATTACAAAAGCAGCTAAAGATGCCCGCACCTACTGCCAAGACTATGTGACCAATTATTGCCAATTTACCTGTTTAATACACCCCATCTGTCTTACAGAGTGAAGTAGGCAAAAAAGCTCTTAGCCAAATTAGGTTTAAGAGCAAAAAAATCCTACTTGGCCTCCTAAAGACGACCGGTGTAGCCCACACTGTCTACAGGGAGGGGAGGGAGGGAGCCGCCCAGGAGAAGGAATACCTGGCGGGTCCGTTGCTCGGCTCTTAAGCCTCCAGACCCAGCCCCGCCCAGTGGCATCATATGAGGCCGCCAATAGCGGGCCTCCACCTCACCTCGCCACACACACACACACAACTTTCCTCCCCTGCCCAATTGGGCGTGGGGATGTGCATTTTTGGATACTTTAGGGTTTGTTCGGGAATATAAGGATTTACTTAAATAAGAGCATGGTAGAACTGCAACATATGTAATAAGCAAATGTGTGTAGACTCTCTCTCTCTCTCTCTCTCACCCACCCACCCCCACCCACACGTACAGCATTAACTTAGCTGCCTCACAAGTATTACTGTATGAAGGAAATATGTTATTTATAATGCTAGAAAGTTATGCTTTTTAGTATTATTAACAGCATAGCAAGTATAAACTAAAATATACAATTAGGCCATAATTTAAGATTAGCCATTATACATGTACATGCAACCATTTCTGAATTCTAGACTGCACTTAAAAACATAACAAAATATATTGTGTCTTGCTCTTCTGTTCTGCACAGGATAGAGTGGAGAAATAATTTCACACTGCATATAATGCATTTGGTATGAAGGAAACTTGAAAATTATTTAGTTACAGATTCTCTGACCAGGCTTGCAAAATAGCATACATTATGTTAATAGGCAAGCATTTGAAAATGAACTTGAATATTAAACACAGGAAGTTTGGGCCCTAACATGACGGTAGGCATAGTTAATAGACTGTCAAGAAAATAGGTTTGCTTTAGCAGTTTTATTTCTCTTATTTAGTTACTTACTAAATTACTATCCACCTAAATGATAGCTCTGTGAAACCAGAATGCTTGGCTTTAACCCCATTTAGTAATGCAGAAGTCGATGAGATTAAATAGGCTTAGATAAATTGTAGAATTAGCTGTGTGTCTTCTGGATAACAAATGCTGAAATATTAAAATAACATTACATTAAGTAAATATTATATCATTTTGTATTGCTGGTGCTATATCGTCCTGCATCACCTTTTTGTGATTGTCTGTTTTGATGCAAAAGTTGCTTTCCCTAAGGGTCCCTGAACAAACACAATTTCCATTCTTTCATGCAGTTTTCATGGCTGTTTGCATATTATTTTCCTGCCTCTACTGCTTCAGCACCATTTTGTTTTTACTTGAAAGGGCTTCTTCAATACATGAACCCAATCAGGTCTCATATGTTGCATATGATAATTATGTGGCACCACATAGCCCAGGGGTGAGCGACATGTGCCCCTCCAATGTGTTGGCCTACAATTCCCTTGCCAGCATAGCCAATGGAGAGGGATCATGGAAGTTGTAGGCTAAAACATTTGGGAAGGCACAAGTTGTCCACACCTGGGCTATGTAGTAGGGGTGTGCACGGACCCCCCGGATCGGATCAGGACCCGGATCGGGACTTCTAATTTTGTCATAGATTGGATTGGACAAAATCAGAGGTCCCTTGGACCGGATCGAGTCCAATCCTGATCCAAAAATCGGAAATTTTTGGATCGGCCGCCATTTTTTTCCCCATAGACTTGCATTGCAATGCAAGTTTATGAGGAAAAAATGGCGGTGGGTGGGTGAGGGGGGGCCTAACTCCCTCCCCCCAGGGCCATCCGCTGTGGTTGGCCCCGGGGGGGTAAGCCCCCTCCCCCCTGCCACTGCTTACCTTACAGGGACATCTGCTCCCATCCGGCACCGGCTGCTACTGCGAGCGGGCTTCGCAGCCTGTTCCAAGGTGGCGCGCCGGGTGATAACATCACCCGGCACGCCACACTGGAGCAGGCCGTGAAGCCCGCTCGCAGTAGCAGCCGGCGCCGGACGGGAGCGGACGTTCCTGGAAGGTAAGCGCGCCATGGACAGCCCCGCTAGGGAAGGCCCCCCCCCGCTGTCCACTTCCATCGGCGGGCGCCCTCTGGCGCCTGCCAATGGAAGTGGCGGCGGGCACCAGCGGGCGCCCGCCGATCTGCCGATCCATCCGAACCAGATCGGAACCTTTTCGGATCAGTTCGGATTGGATCGGCCGATCCAGCGGTGAGATCGGAAATTGGATAACTTATCCGATTTCCCCCTGGATCAGATTCGGATCATGGATCGGATCCGATCCAATGCACATCCCTACTATGTAGTGCCACATAGTTATCATATGCACCATGAAAACCATGATTGGGTTCACCATGTGAACAACCCTGAATACCAGTACTGTGTTCGCATGATTTTCAGCTTGATTCAGTTCTACTCATCTATAGTTATCCATGACATGGAAGCAGAATGTGCATGCAATGCATATTTGAATGCTCATTGAATGCACGTTCTGTTATAAGAACTGCAGTGTGGATGGACAACATTCAGATGCAGAGGTCATTCAGCCACACTGCTATAGTTTAATAAGATGTTTATGCAGCTGCACATTCAAATGAACACCCCCTCTGTATTCTACCATGACACTGATAAACTAAATGCAACCAGTTTGGGATGAGGAAGCCTCAGCAACAGGGATAACTTCTCATCCCTCCCCCCCCCCCCGCTCAACATATGCCACCTTGCAAATAATGAAACACCCTTTTGCAAAAGGCTGCAAATTTTGCTAAGAGCACAGGGCATGAAAACTGTTTGCGAAATGCATCCTCCTTTTGGTTCAGCACAAGTGCTATGCTAAATTGTCCAGATGTTTTAATCCTTGTGTTAAAAGTATTGAAGCACTAAGAGATTGTGCACATTGAACAGATGTACCATTGAACGTTTCACCTTCTGCAACTTATACTGTTATGCATGTTCATTATATACCTAGTTGCAGTATTATTATTTCTTATTGATTTAAAATATAGACTTCCTTTCAGGGCAGAAGCCCTCCCAAGTTGATGTACAAGAATAATATGCATATAATAAAATATGTGCATATATTTTATTATGCACTGAGGGGGTGCAGAATGGAGTATTTGGCTTATCCAATTTATTTTAAAAGAATTCAGCTTCTTGAGACTTCCTGCAAAAATTACCTTCCAACATTGGCATGAAAAGAATAAAGCAATTGAAACATAGGTAAATCTCTATTGATATTGTTGAATATCTGGACTTCTTGTACATATTTTACATAACCAAAATAATTACATGTTCTTACTCTGCTTCTTCCCTCTTCTATATTTCCCTTCCCTTTCTTGATTGTACCCATTGTGTCACAGGGCTTGACTAGCCGCTGTATATACTCTGCTGTGGCTGCGAAGTGGTGTATCATTGTTTACATGATGCAGCTGCCAATTTGCATCCACATTGTACTTTTCGTCATGAAGCTGCATTTTTTTACTTTGCTCTATTGTCTCTACAATTGTTTGTGTGTGTATCAGAAGTGGCTTGAGTGTGGTTTAGGATGCCTCACCTTTGCACACCTCTGTGCATGTGTAAAGCATCACGAGAATGCAGGGTAGAGGGTGGGACCCAGATGTGTGTTTACAAATGGTCACCATGGCAACAGTATAATACAATTGTTGGACAAAAGTAAGGACAGTAAATGCAAAGACTCAATAAACTGTAGCTGTGTAGGTGCTCAGATGCAGGCTTTCAACACTACAAAGTTACACAGAGTTGAGAAAAAAAATACTTAGACAGTTCCATCATGACTTGTTCTTTGCTGTGCATTACTGACATGTAACAATGGTGCTGCAAATATTTTGGGTAAGATAGTCCATGTTCAATTATGCCATATCTCGCAGTCGATGCTGCTTTGCAGCTTTGATGCTAGGGTTTGGGGGGGAATCAGCAGTGAAAGTGGTGCCGTATAGATGGCCCCACAGTCGGAGTAGTAGTCATAGTTGTTATCACCATCTTTTTCATCATCATTTTATTCCTGTTGGAAGCTGTCATGCCTTGGAGAAATGGGATACAATTGTTTTCAATAAACACCTAATAGAAGTGTATATGTCCAGGATGAAAATGCTCTTTCAATATACACACAATTCTTAATGCAATCATGGAGCTGCATTGGTAGATGGGACAGATAGCTATTAGCTATCAGCATGGATTGGTGAGAATTTTGTTCGGCTTGTCTTTTGAGAAGAGCTCCCCCAAATTCTCAAATGTCTTCATGAACAAGATGGAAAGAACTTGAAGAACAAATTCAAATGTGGGAGAAAGTGAAACTGACAGATCTGTCCAAGCCCAGCTACAAGGCTGAGAATACATGTCCCTGTGGGAGCCGTTGATGCTTCCTGCATGCTGAATACAATCTTGAAGCTGTAGGTGTGGTACAGCATCTTCTGAGGTCTTCAGAAGAGGGATGAGTGGCTTGTGCACTGTGACAAGAAAAGGTGATTGTCTGCCTCCCTAGATATCCCAACTAGCACACACAGCACTCTGTGGTGGTGTCTATGTCTGAGTGGAGCAGGGTCAGACGCAAATGGAGTGATCCACACATGCCAATGGTCCAGAGCCGGCAGGCACAGATGCAAGAGACAGACATAGGAGACCAGGTCTATGATGGGCTGATGCTTGGGTTTTGAAGGAGTCAGACAAGAGGATGTGGCACGGTGGGGGTGAGGTGGTCAGCATCTTCTCTCACAGTTGCTCAGACTAGGGAGACATGCTTAGGAGCATTCCTACATAAGGCCAGCAGGGCCTCTATGGGCATCCCAATCCACTGGGAAGGCTGGCTACAGTTTCCCTTCTTGGCACTGTCAGGGGGGTGCTGTGGGACAGCCAATTCCTCCATCTGTAAGAATGGTATAAAAAATAAGCTTTGGGTCCTGTTGCCAGAATCCCTGTTCAAGTCTGCATGTGCCTTTCAATCTGCTGGAATGAGTTATAGTTCGAGAAAGCACTGACAGAGAGGACACAGAGAGAAAGAGGATGCAAGAGAAACCATGCATGTTAGTTGGCATCCCATAATTTTCTCCGAATTGTCAACATGGCAAATGAGCCAATGAATAAGGGATGTAGAACACCAGATGCATGGAGGATCCAGCTCTACTTGGCTGAAGTCTGAGTGGATGCTTAAGAATATCTGAACCTCCTTTGTAATGTCATGAAAGACAGTTTAGTTCATATTTGATAAATGGTCAGTGGGGGAAGAGACAATATGACCAGTATTGCTGTGTATTGATTGTGATGTTATTTCAATGGAGTGTAGCTGCTCAGCTTCCTTGCAATCCTACAAATGGAGAACTTTCCAACAGCTCCCAGGCCCTACTCCCATTGTGTTAGAGATTTTGTATTCCAAAAGCTATCAGAATGTTTATTTTAAAAGAATCTTTCCTCAAGGTGGCATATTGGGGGATGGGGGGGTTAGATCTAAGTAGGGATGTGTGAATCAGCAAAACTTGACCTCGTTGCGATTCTCTGAATTCTACCTCTGAGTGTGAGTTTCATTTTTTTCTTTTCACATACAAATACGTGCATATTTTCATGTGCATAATATATGCAGAAATGGTCCACATTTCTGAAATGTACACATTTTCTCCTACTGATTAAAGTATGTTTGTACACATTTTCCAAAAGTACACATATTTGCATCTGCTTTTTTTTCAAATGTATGCTTCTTTAGAACACTTTGTTTTTCTCGACGAATCACATCACATGCTTGGAAATATATGGACTTTGATCACAGATTGTATTCTGGTCCATGTTTGGTTCTGGGATGCATGAACCGGGTGTAAATATTGGTCAAAACTGAAATGTTTTTTGTTAAATTATATTGTTTTATTGTAAATTTTCAACGATACAAAACTAAACTAAACTAAAAAAGAGAAAAAGAAAAATATGCAGCCATATACATTTAAATATGTCAATTTCAATATGTGCATATGAAATTAGTGTGTGTGTGTGTGTGTGTCTCCATATATGAGGAAATACAGCTTTCTAAGAATTATATATAACATAAAAACAGACCAAATATCCAAATAAGTATCCATTCACAGGTGGCGTCACTACACCACCTATTCAAATGTTGAAAGAGTTATATAGCATTCATAGAATCATAGAATAGTAGAATTGGAAGAGGCCTATAAGGCCACTAAGTCCAACCCCCTGCTCAATGCAGGAATCCACCTTAAAGCATGCCTGACAGATGGCTGTCCAGCTGCCTCTTGAATGCCTCTAGGTAATTGGTCCCACTGTCATACTGCTCTAACAGTCCATTGCATAAAAGGAGGTGAATGTTTATCCTTTCAATGTTGTAATAATAGTCTTTTAGCTGTCAAAAGGGCACAGATAATTAATTTGCACTGACCTTGCATTCACTTCCAGGAAGCAGGTAGGTAATTTCAAAGGATGTGTACATCAGTAAATATTAAACAGTGTTCCAATATGAAGTTTATCCATATAATAACCTCCTCCCCAAAAGAGGCAACTATTGGGCACTGCCAAAACATATGGTTAAAAGAAGCATTAGCTGTATTACACCTCCAGCAATTAGCCAACTTAGAGAAATTCTTATTAAAGAACATTGTGGCATCCTATAAATATAGAACATGAGCTTTGGCTGAATAAGGCATAACTTGAGATTCATGGATGCTTCAGATACGGGTGCTAAAGCAATGGTCTTTTGGTTACTCAATATACAACAATCCAGTTCTCTATTCCATTCCTGCTTAAGACCTTGTATATCATTTTTATTTACAAATAATCAGTAAGGCTGTGCATGGACTCCCCCCCCCCAATGTATTTGGAGGACAAAATGTATTTGGAATGCAAAGCCAAGAATGGGGAAACCCACCCACCCCATCATCAGCACCAACCAGTTGATCTAAGTATTTTCCATCAGTTCTTCCATCCGGGTTTGTGACAAAAACATTTTCACACCAATTTTTAAGTCTGGATTCCCCCATAAAATCAATTGAGTATGTGAAAATCTATAAAAATGTAATTAGCATGACATTATATGCCACATGTGACAGCCATAACTGTGAGAGGAACCCTGTCCGTTTTAATGTGACAGGAACCTAATGCCAGCCATTTAGAAAGAGGATTCAGACAAGAAGATTCTAACACTGGCCAAGGTGGAAGATCTGAACTGAAATGAATTCCCCATATTTCCCTAGAGCTAAGTGGCAAAAATCGTTCTCAACACCTTGAGAAAGGGCGGCGGTGATCCAAATGGCTGCTGGATGGCTGCAGTCGTTCAAACACAGCTGCCTTGACTGACATTCTGAGAACGGAAGTCCACCTGCAAATTGTCAACACTGCTACTGCATTTCCCCATTAAATTGCTGTACCGGCATGTAAATACTTCAGAATCAACTAGGTTAGGAATACATTATGCTGAGCCTTGCTTCCATTCATTTCTCTCACAGTCAGAAATGACCTCGTGCTTGGAATGCTTTGTTTCTTGGCTGCCTGGAAAATGTGACAGTATTCATTTGCTTACAGGCACAAAAATGACTGATTGTTTCCTTGCCGTCAATGTAAAAACCAATGGGAAATCTCAACCGAGGTAATAAGTACCTTAGTATTGTACTGTTTTTGTTTTAAGTGAGGGGAGGTTAATGACAAAAGCTAGAGAACCCAGTGAGGCACACACATGTGTTCACTCGCACACACACATACCGTACATGCTTACACATACAGTTTTGATCGGCCTGTTAGGAAGTCATCAATTTATACTTAAACGAAATGTCATGTTTTCCCACTCATGAAACCTGAGCTATTTTATGGAATTGTCTCTGCAAATTTAATGCGCAGGAGGCTAATAGTTAACAATAAACATTTTTGGTCCCCCCCCCTTTTTTTCTTTTTCTTTCCCAGAGCATATTTCTGTTGAAAGAGCAAAGCATTACAGTAGACCGGATGTTTTAGGTCATTTGTTTTGTTTTTGCTCTGGGTCATTTTACAAAAGCACGTCTGCTCTTTAGCGTTAAAATGAGAACCATTCTTACTCCCCAGATATTACCCAGAAGCACTTGGAGGCTCTTAATGATTAATACCATCACAGTCCAGCCACAAACCTTTCTGGCGCAGATAATGCCAGGCAGCAAGCACGCTTGACACTTTTAATGTATAATTAAGTAGAAAAAGTCAGCACTCAGTATGCAAATTTTTCAAAATGATAAATGATGCCATCCAGCAGTAGGGATTGATTTGGTGTAAATGAAACTAATTAAGGAAATGTCAAACATAATTAATAAAACAGGTTTAAGCTGCAAAACATTGTCAATTGAATGAATGAGGAGGCATTGGCTCCCATTGTTTCTGCTTTATTTAGGGCTTGTGTTTAGCTTGTACTCTGTTCCTAAATGCACTCTCTCTACCTCACACCCTCCACTACCAATTCCCAGAGAGGGGGAAAATAAATTTGCTTGTCTCTCCACTGACTGCAGAAATTAATTGTAGAAATCTTGTCCCATCCAAGTGTTACATTCACTCACAGGACATTAACATAACTAATTTGAAAGAACCCAAATGACTGCATAATAGAGCACTGTCACTATGCCTGACAGTCTCTGGTCATACCAAATTAGCTTGGTTTTCTAATTGAAATCCCCCCCCCCCCACTAACACACACATGTCCACACACACATACACTTTCTCATCCCCCCCTTCCCACCACTATTCATTTTTGATAAGAACAAAGGTTTTGTAATTTACAAAAGAGTGCTTGACCTATAATTACTAGGAGGAAATTAGGGGAGGTAGAAAAGTCAGATTTAGTCCTGGTAATGATGCTAGAGACCTTGCCCCCTCTAGGGAGCCTGAAGAATAATGGAATCTTCTATTTTTACGGGCGACCTGTGCACTGGCGCTGACTCTCACTGTGAATCCACTTTACCTTTTAGATCACTTGCTTAACACTAAAAGTGCCAGCAGAATCGCAGGCCATTATTCCAAATGTCATTCTGTGCCAAAGCCATTTCCAAATGCCCTTCCCTCCAAATGAATGAATCAAAGAACATCTGCCAGTTCGGTTATCTCGTCCTTGTAAATCTTCTGTAGGAAGAGTTTAACATAACTTCATTTGTGCTCAGTTTGAGGAAAAGAGGTCACTGCAAAGTCTTTAGAAAATACAGTGCTAGGATCTTAACTCTAAAAGAAAGGAGTTTATGCCTTAATGCTGTTTAATATGGGAAGTAGTATTAGAATGAAATGTCTTCCCCTCCCTTTCCTGGTAACAAAGACTTTTCCTGTACTAATTCATCCAGCTGCATAAAAAGGTGCCCTTTTCTTCTAGCAGGGAATCTCTGCTTCCAGCAGAGCTTTTAAAGTCATGTACTACAGGCACTGGGTGGAATTTTTGTTTAAAGCTTTCTTACAATTGGAACAGTCACATTGCAAGGAATATTTTTGACTGAACAGTTCCATCTGCTTTTGGATGTCTTGCATCCATGATCTATCTGACCAATGGAATTAATCGTCTAAAAACAAACAAACAACCCCTTTAACCTTCCACCCCCAAACTCTGACAATTAGTTAAGAGTTCAGATAGCTATACAAATTCATAATCAAAGTCCAAGCTTACAGAAAATGGAAAGAAAAAGGATATGCACGTGAAGCCATCAAATATTAATTATTTGAAATAATAGTACTTTACAGGCTTCACTGAGGTTTTTGCATGGTGTTGCTACAGCACAACTGTAAATTTATCTGGTATGCCCTTGGTAGCTTACCCAGTATGCTTCATACCTTTGGGGTGGGCAGGGGTGCACACCAGTCAGGTCTGAATATAAACTCTAGTGCTGAATTGCTTGTTGATAGAACAAATGTTTTTTAAAAAATCAATAGAGTCTGTGAGATGCTAGGATTGTATATGTGTCATGTTCATAGTAGACTCAGCTGATTTTTGGGTTTTGAATATTTGCAACAGAGGCATTTGGAAAATTATCTATTGGCACAGTAGAATCAGTAGAGTTGGAAGGGGCCTATAAGGCCATTGAGTCCAACTCCCTGCTGAATGCAGGAGTCCACCTTAAAGTATACCTGACAGATGGCTGTCCAGCTGCATCTTGAAGGCCTCTAGTGTGGGAGAGTACCATGTTAATATGCAATTGACATTGTTTCAACAATTGAGATGGTATTAAAACAATTCCAAATGATTACAGTGTGTTTAATAAGACAGGAAAGAAAAGGGAAAGTAAAAAGTCAAGGTTTAAAGTGGGATCGGCAACTTCTGGCCCTCCAGATGTTTTGGCCTATGGCTCCCATAAGCCCTACCAGGATAGGCAATGGTGAGGGTTTATGGGAGTTGTAGGCCAACATATCTGAAGGGCCACAAGATGCTCACCCCTGGTTTAAAGCTTAGATGGGATCATTATTGGGGTGAAGTTATTGCTGATGGTAAATAGGAAGCTATTTTTGTAAATGATTGACAGTGCAATCCTATACATATCTGCTCAGAAGTAAATCCTTACTGAACCTTGCTCTCAGGTAAGTGGGAATAGGATTGAAGCCTTAAACTATAAATCTCTATGGCTTTAAGAGAAAATCCCTTTAAAGTGCTGTATAACTGCCATTTATTTTCCCTAAAGTAAAATAAATCTGAGAATAAACAATTTATGTTTCAGATATGTTCTTCTGTTGCAGAACATCCTCATATGTGGTGGGAATGCTCCAAAATCCACTCTTATTTTTATTAGTAGCACATCACAGAGATTATTAGAAAATTACTCCATATATCACCAAACTGGTGCCCATCAAATATGTTGTATACAATATACCCAGCCAGTATGACCATTTATATATGTTGAGAAATTTATTAAGAGAAATCCAGAGGAATGGAGTAGAAATAGATTCTTGAGAAAATCCAGGGAGAAATCCTGCCAGAAGCAATATGATAAAAGTGTAGTGTCTTGTTTTCATGTTGATTCTGTTTAGCAGTAGCATGTCTTCCTATATCATGCCTCAGGGACTGTGCATTTGTTTACCCTGTGTTTGCTGAATAGTTAAGGTGGTGGGAGTAATGTGGGGTTAAATATCCCCCATAAAAGTGGGGAGCATCTTAGAAGGAGCTGTTGAAAAACTACTTTTTTGGTCAGGGAGTTTACCATTATTTGAAATGAGACACTTGGACAGTGACGGCAGCCATCTCTCTCTCTAACTCAAGAATCCCTCTGGGAATAACATTATATTATGACATAGGGCTTATCTTCACCTACCGGATTTCCGGGAGGCAGGGAGGAGGATTCAGGGCTTTCCCGCTTCCGGGATCATCTTCCAGCATGCATATGCCTGCGTGTCATCCCGGAAGTGAGGAGGGACATTCCGGCACAGCAGGGTTTTTTTTTTTGGGGGGGGGGGGAAGGTTGAAGCAGGATCCGGCTGTGCAATTGCTTGCATGGCCCCGATCCTGAAAAAAATGTGAATAAAAAAAAGAAAAGAAAAACTCAGCACTGAAAAGCACTGGCAGCCAGCCCAGGGATGGCAAAATTGCTGCCCCCTTATGGGTAAAGAGCCCCCCTACAGCTCCATGCCCTTTTGCTGAGGCCCTCTACTCACATAGAAAAGGGAAACCCAGGAGCCCATGCCACATTGCCCACAGTCCTTGGGGTTGTCTCGGGACCATGGGAAAAACTGGAAAACCACGGTTACAGTTATCCCGGGGAAAGTCTCTGGTTATCCCTGCTTGACCCCGGGATCCCCTGTGCATAATTTGGATGCACAGGGATGACCTATATGCATGATGTAGACATTGCCATAGTGTCAGTTCCATAGGGTTATTTTATGGCAAATGCTAATAGCACTGAGTTGCTCTGATTGCAGCTCCAACGCCATTTGAAATGCTGGAAAAGCATTTCTTCCTGTTAAAAACTGAAAAAAGAAGAAAACTCCCTCCGAACTCATTTTCTATTGGAAATAAAGAACCTCAGGCCCAGGATTGGCTCTCCTGGAGTCCCAGTTTGACCCTCTAGGGTTCCCCAAATGGGCATTCCTTTCCTTGGCCACTGATTCCCCAAACCACCAGTCGTTTAGAGGTTTCCGGGGTTTTGTGCAGTTTGTTTTCCCCACTGGGCAAATTGAAATGCCTCTCCAAAGACTTAGTTACTGGCAGTAAGAGCTTTAAACTTAGGGTGACCAGATAAAATCCAAGTCAGGGCTCATGTAACTTTAACAGTTGTAGAGAAAAGGGAATTTCAGCCAGTGTCATTTGTATGCAATTAGTTCCTGGTGATATTCCCTCTTCATCACAACAGTTAAAGTTGCAGGAGCCCTGTTTCTTTTGTATATGGTCACTCTAGTATAGTGCATGCACCTTTAACTGTTGTGATGAAAGGGAATATCACCAGGAACTAATTGCATACAAATGACACTGGCTGAAATTCTCTTTTCTATGTAACTGTTAAAATTACATGAGCCCTGACCTGGATTTTATCTGGTCAGACTATTTAAACTAGAATATGTTGGACTGTAAAAAGAATTTGCCCTGACAAATTTTGCTTTTGACCCTGCACTGTTTGCCTTTGACCCCAACCCCCATTTTATGTAATGATAAGCCCACCCTGACTGAAAATTAACAGATTTTGGACAACCTCTGAAGATTACTACAATCTTCAGGGTCTATTTTCACACACACACACACACACACCACTATCCCCCCTAAAACCAATGAAATTGTCTGGATGGAATACTTCAAGCCGGTACTAGATGGGAATCTTTAGAACAGCTAGCCAGAGGGTTACAGGATGAGGATTTGAGGATACATTACACTGGGTAAAGAAGGTACTGAGTATGTGAGGAATTAGAAAGACATTCAGCTTTTCTAGATGAGGCTTTTACTGTGTGATTGCCATTCCTCACTTATGGTAGTTCATGGGTGCTTTAGACATTGTTGTCATCCTCCAGGGCCTCTCCTGTGCTTTCCAAACGTTTTTGTGGTGGTTTTTTTGATTAGGGAAAGTCCAGCATTTTTGGGAATGGTGGAACAAAATGCTAGTGTAGTTGTGCAATGCTGCTACACCACAGCATCACCTAGAGGTTATGTAGCGGAACATACAGAAAGGCAAAGAACAACCCCCAATCCCCCCAAAAAAGATGTGTAGAAGATCCAATCTTAATCCCACAAAGAATCTGGAAGGAGAAGCCATAGTAAAGTAGCAGGTTAAAAGCCTCATCTAGAAAAGCTAGGGTGACCAGATAAAATCCAGGTCAGGGCTCATGTAACTTTAGCAGTTGTAGAGAAAAGGGAATTTCAGCCAGTGTCATTTGTATGCAATTAGTTCCTGATGAAATTCCTTCTTCATCACAACAGTTAAAGTTGCAGGCACTATACTAGAGTGACCATATAAAAAAGAAGGCAGGCCCCCTGCAACTTTAACTGTTATGATGAAGAGGGAATTTCACCAGGAACGAATTGCATACAAATGACACTGGCTGAAATTCCCTTTTCTCTACAACTGTTAAAGTTACATGAGCCCTGACCTGGATTTTATCTGGTCACCATAAGAAAAGCCCACTATTTTAGCCAATGGAAGGTTCCCTTATGCAGCAAATAGCAGATCTGAGGAGGTGGGTCATTTGCATTGGAACAGCAGTGGGAGAAGAAAGAGT
Source organism: Anniella stebbinsi (assembly GCA_029215795.1). NCBI lineage: Eukaryota > Metazoa > Chordata > Lepidosauria > Squamata > Anniellidae > Anniella > Anniella stebbinsi. Next base: position 48,457,825 of record JARDYH010000002.1, read on the forward strand.
TAACCAGCTTCCCATACGTTGTGTTCCCAATGAAAGTCACCCCCCCACCCTTCCCAGAGCAGCTATTTATAGATGTAAAAAGGGAGTTTAACATCACATCTAGTTTGGCCTTTAGTCATCCATTATTACATTTTCTTTTCTGCATTTGTTTTTAGACTAGCATGCTTCTTTACAGTATAACTTCTTTTGTGGCCAAAAAGCAAGGAGAATTCACTGGGTCACATGAAGTATAAACTGACTGAACTAACAATAATGCAGCAGTGGAGCCTCAAAATTTCACAGGCATGGCTTGCAAATGTGAGGCAATAAGACAGAATTTGGGGGAATTGTATATATAGTCATTTCGCAAAATGCAAACAACCTTTAGGTCCTCTTGGAATGAATTAATATCTGTGTAGAAATAAAACCTATACATACAAATAGTAGAATTCTTTTGTTAGTCTATCTTGTTAGCAGATATGATAAACCAGCTATGATAAAGCTTTATCATAAAGCCATGATAAAGCTATGTCATGCTTTATCATATCTGTTAACTCTCAATGAGCCAAGTAGATTGTTTGTTCACCTTGAACGTGAGGTTTCTGAACTTGAATATTTCAAAATCTTTTTTATTTGTACAAACTGGTAAGGGGCTTATCTGACACTTTGGGTATTGCAGACATTAAAAAACAAAATTTAAACAATGGCTTGAATCAATCAAAACAGAAACCCTTGATGCCACTCCATGTATTAGTATCCCAGTTTCATGTGAATTAGATTCAGCATACTTTCTATGGAATTCTGTGGAATCATAGTGGTTGCTGTAACACTTGTATAGAAAGTGCATCATGACAGTTGTTGACTTTATGCAATGTAGGTGTCAAGGTAGACTGGGGCGTGGGGATTAGAAAGAGGTGGGGAGACTAAGACTTGCTAAAGGCAGGTGCAGACAAAAAAAAAACGAAAGATCAAACTTGGACTTTATAGTTTACTTTATAGAATAAGAACCATGGCAAAATATGGATTAATGCTCTTATGCTTCACCTTTCAAGACAACAAAAGAGGGTCCCATAAAAGCAGGATTTGCAACTGCTAGCCATAAGTGGAAAGGGCGGTCATTCAATTTCCAATTTTCACTACAGTGGTAAAGAAAAACCTATTGCCTGACTTCACCCATGAAAGACTAGCAAACTATTGCTCCCAGGATCCACAGTCAGATAGACTTGTAGTATTGTGGTGGTGTACTTAGTAAGGAAGGAGTGGAATCATGGCACAGTTTAACATCTCAGGAGCTTTTCCCACCCAAATGGCTGATCTACACTTGGAGACACTTTACTTGGGCAATGGAATGATGCAGTCAAGCAAATTTGGGGAAATACTTGTATGATCTGGGCTGTGAGAGCATGAAGACTATAAATAGATGAGCTTTCTCCCCAACCTGGTGCCTTCCAAATATGTTGGACTACAACTTCCATCATTCCCATTCAGATTTGTAGCCCAACACATCAGGAGACAACTGGGTTGAGGAAGGCTGAAATAGACTATAGCCTTTACCAAGAGAAAGTTAATCATATTTTAATATCATTTAATTGATGGATTATGCAAATTATGAAGACTAACTAAAATTTCACTGATTTCAATGAGACGAACCACAATCGTATACATGTTTACTTAGCTGTAAATTCCATTATGTTCAGATTGGGGTTACTCCCAGGTAAATGTTATTAACTTGCTTTGGATTGGGACCTATGTGTAGTAAACATGGAAAGGGCTAGTAAATATTTTAAAACAGAGATGCCACATGGCGTTTCTTACAAGACAACAAGATTAGCAGGCAGCAAAGTGGGATCTAGCATTATTTCTGGATGCCAGGTTGTATTTATCTGATTTTGTGGTACAACATTTATGCGAAAATGTTATGGTTGAAAGTGTTACATTTATTCCTCTTATAACTTGGGATCCCAGGGTATCAGCTGCCATTATCATTTGGCAAATGTCCAGCATGGAAAGTGAAAGGAATGAATTAATTGATCAAGACAGGCATAACATCAAGGAGGAATGGCCTATCAATTACTGTTTATGATAATACTATATTTGCCTATTTACCTAGGTAGCCAGGGACTTATCTCAACAGAGTTGACAGCAAGCACTTGTGCGTGCCTCAGATTTCAATAACTGAAGTTCATCCAATAATACCTGACCCACCGAATGCACACTGGAGATGTCCACAGCCGGTACAGTCCCAACAGTAGCATCCAGTTCACACTGGATGTGAGCAATTTCATCCTTGAAATTCTTAGTAAACAAAACAGACTGTGCCGCCAAGGGTTCCTTACCATCCTCCACTGAACCAAATTGGAGTTTGCCCCAAGCTACGTGGACACGTTTTGCTGGATAGGACTGTGAGGATGTATTTGAGGTGGAGATGTTTCTCCACTATCATCACAAAGGCAGAGTAAGCTCAATAATAAGCTCTTACTTATCCATTTTGGTCAGTTTGTAATCCTCAACTCCATAGAAATCCAAGGAGCTGAATGGACTTTGACTAGTGAGGAAAGTCACTTTGCGGTGATCATGTCAACAGTCCAAGTTCACTGCATATTCCACAGAGTGACGAGGGTATCAACAGGAGCACCATCCATGCCAGCCAGGAACTTCCTGAGGCCTCCAAAGAATCCTTTGGATACCATTAGCCTCTGGGACAGACCACTGTAATAGGTTCCCTTCAGCGGAATAAAAAAACAAAAAAGTCAAGAGTATGACCTGCTATATGTGGTGCATAAATGATATGTACTGTCTACTCTGACTGTTAGTGGTTTTCCAAGGTTTCAGGAAGGGTCTTTTTCTAGCCATGCTAACATATTCTTTTACTGTGGGGCACCTGTGTTCATATGTATACAGAGAGTATACGATCTATCATTGAGCTATGGCCCTTCACCTGAAGCAGAGGCACTTCTAGGGCTGTCTGATGTGGGGGAGTCCAGCTCCTTTCCTCTCCCAGGTCTATTTAGACCATTGATGCCTGCAATTTTACATAAATCACACTATTTACAGCCGCCACTTGTGCAAAATGGCAGCTTGCGGAACGGCGGGATGCTACAAGATTTTGTTGGTTACCCACGAACTGTTCCGCTGGGGGGCTGCATGCCCACCAGGGTTGGGCAAGTGGCAAGGGTCTGGTGAGCAGCACAGGAGGCAGGTGTGAGGGAGTTCTCCCATCCTTATAACCAAGGGACTCCCTTGCTAACACAAACAAGGGAATCCCATCCCTTAACTCTAACCTCTGATGAAAGTTTGGAGAAAAGCAGAGATTCCCTTAGATGCCCTGGAGTGGGGAGGAGATTGCAGTGGACCAAAAAAGTTGTGCACCCCTGCCCTAAAAATATAGGTCTCAGATGGCCAGCATAACAGGTGGATTTGAAACCCCTGCCTCATTAGCACAAATGGAAAGAGACCACCATGATTACGGCTAGATCTGCACTACTGCTTGATGGCATTATTGAAGTGCACTGATAACTGATGGGGCACAATCCACATTCCATATATTGCTTTCATAATATTATATCCTACGTTTTATTCCACATTTGTAACAATTTGACACGAGTTGTAGATCTGGCCTTATCACTCTGTTACACCTGCGAGCATAAGACGGGGGGTGGGGGTGGAGGTCCTCTCACCCATATTACCCAGAATAGCAAAGCAAAACCAAACAAACAAACCTGCTCCCTGAAGTGCAAGTAATTTGATCACTCTTTTTTCCCCCTGCTTCTCATAAGGTGTGAAGTAGTCATGAAATTATACTATGCAAACAGTCAAGAACTACTTTTGTTTCCAAAGTTCAGGAAAGGTCCAGCATGTTTAACAGCCTATTGTTATTTCAATTAAATCCCACTAAATATCCATGGAGGCCCACATCCTGACCTTTATGTATTGTATAGTAGTACTTGGCTGTTGCAGAGATAAAATTACTTCTGTAGGGAAAACATAATTAGGAAGTCATACTGTATTGGGGATTTCAGCTGTGTTTTTAACACATTTTCAGTATAATCAGAGCTGCAATGAATTTGTTTGAATTTTACATTTCACATCTACATTGATTAAAAGAAATAAATTTCCCTTTACCTCAAGCAGCATTCATGTGTCATGAGAGCAAGCATCAATCCTGTCTGGAAATGGTTTTTCTATAAGCATTGCAAAAATGCACCACACATTCTCTTTTATGCTAGGATCCAGTTTAATGAAACAAATCCTTTCCCCTTACACGGCTAATGTTTTTATTCCAAGATCATCATGGGAATACAACCATACATAAGTATTCTTGGCAATATTGCTTCATTTATTGTTTCTGTAACCACTTCTGATAAGAGATCCAAAGGCAAAGGTAGTCAAAACAGGAAACACAATAGGAAAGTTTATGGCGTATAAAATTAATTCTTCAAAAGAATTTTGGTTTAAAATGCCAAGGGTGAGAAGTCAACTATATACTGCACATATTACTATTTATTACCATGCATTTGGCTGCAATTCATCTCTTTTGACATGCTGGATAAATCGTGTTTCATGTTTTATAAAATACAAGAATGGTTAGTTTTTGAACAGCCTACTTAGCAAACTTGCTTAGATACCACCTGCATGCTTAGCTACTTTGTGCTTCTGTAAGACTGGTAGCTTCATGTCATTCTTTTGAAGATGTATCAGGGAAGAAAAGGCAGTTGTCCAAAAAAAATACCCAATAGGTTGATGGTACATCTATTTCTTAGAGCATGAACTTATGACGAAATACAAATGACCAAATGTTAGTGTCACATTTGAACAAATTTACTTGATAAAAGCTTCATCCTCCCCCCCACATCCCATTTCACTTTAATATGTCCAGCGTTTCTCAGATGTGTGTGGCTTTATTGTGAATATATTTTTTTAATTTTTTGAAAGCTCATTATTTTACAGTGAGGTTACTGAACCTAGACCATAGGGTTCAGCTTATCCAGCATAACATTAATCAAAATATACATGGCAAATAGGATTCAAAACAGTGCCAAAGAGGCATCTGCTTTTAGCAAAGAACAAAAATTCATTTAGCTCTTTTATTAAAAGGTATTATGGGCAATTTATTTTTAAACCATTGCTCTAACACCATTAACTAGCATATAATTTAATGTACTCCCAAGCAACTTGACTTTTACGTTTTCTTCAAAACATTAATTTGCTTCTGCAAATTGATGTAAAAGATGCCTTTGACCCCCAGGAAAGATTCAAACCATTAACAATAAATTAAATTATCGTTCAGAAGTATATTGCCATTATGCGTTTTTGTTTTGTTTTTGTTTCAGCTATAGCATGTTGTTTCTGGTGTCTCTAGTGACATAATATTGCCAAGTGGAAAAAGAAAACTTTTTCCCCTAGTTTAGTTTCTGCTGTAACAAGGTCAAGTCTAAATGATGTATTTGGGGTAACTGGCAAATAGTACCACTGACTAAGGCGGCAACTCACAAAACACATCCTCCAAAATTCAAAGGGATTACTCCTGTGTTGTTGCATTTAATTATTATTAGTTATTTCTATAGCATTGTAAAGTGTGTCCAGTAGTTTATAATCATTATGCTATTCATTTTCATAACAATAATTTATGAACCCCATTTTAGAGATGTGTAATGAAAGCAACTCAACATTCCTGGCTGAACAGGGATTTGACACCAGGCTCATTAATACCTACTGGATCACCCTGGCGCTTTTACTAAAATCTATAAAGGACATTGAAAAATTAAATTAATCAATTCTGGTTTCTTTGGTTATGCAGTATGGTCAACTTTCCCTAGCTTTCTTTGCCAAATTCCGTGAAAAGTTCAGACTTTGAGGGTTAGATCCAACATAAGCCTCCTGTGGGCAGAGGGGGTCCTTCCATCCATGGGAGGTTTCTGATGCAGTGTAGGAATCCCTCTTGCAAAAAAAAAAAAAATGGGGGGGAAGTAATCTTCATTTATTTCCCCTCCCTCTACAATCCTATGTGCTCCCCCAATATGGATTAGGGGACCCTCTGGAACAGTTGGAGAAGTGGCATTGGGGGTTGCAAATGGAATGGGGAATCGGTGGAGATCGCCTCCCCACTTCAACTGGAGGGCACAGTCTGACCAGAACTCCACTCTATTAGTTCTGCTAGCAGAATAGAAGTAGGATCTAACGCAATGTACTCTTCTTGTTTTCCACCTGGGTGATGGAGCCTGTATAATACTCCCTAATAATACAAGGGTATGTCAAGTTGTCTGTCATCTTTGTGTTGGAATTGGCCACCAGTTTTTCTCTCATCCAGGCCTGTGACACAAAGGACCAATTCACATGACATGCTAGGCTCACCGTGGGTTATTTAACCCTCGAGCTGCAGCATGTGCCGGACACCATTTTGAATATGCAACCCCCAGTAGTGTTGTGGCATGTGGTATGTACCCATCATGTTGTGGCATGTTGTATAAACAACTCTCACATAACTCCACAAGAAATTGAGGCCCTAGAGTGGTTTGGCACCAGAAGTTGGAGGCACAGCCACCATTCAGCGGTGAAGCGTGTGTGTCAAGAACTGCAATAACCAGGATACTCAGGACTCCTCTTGTGAGGGACCTCCACAGACAGAAGACTATTTCCAGAAGCCTCTGATGTGCCTTAGCTGGGTGGGGCTCTGGAAGCTCCAGCTTATAACCTTTTAGTTGGGACTTACTAGCTGCTGGAACAACATTCTTATTTCATTTCAGCTTTCAGTAGGGATGTGCACGGACCCCCTGGATCGGATCGGGACCCGGTTCGGACCTCCACTTTTGTCCCGGATCAGATCGGAACAAAATCAGAGGTCTCCTGGATCAGATCAGACCCGATCCCGAACCAATTTTCGGATCGGCTGCCATTTTTCCCTATAGATTTGCATTGGGGGAAAGAAAGCTTTCCCCCAATGCAAGTCTATGGGGAAAAATGGCTGCGGGGGTGAGTGGGGGCCTAACTCCCCCCTCCCTGTCCCTCCCCCCCATGCTTCTTACCTTCCGGGGCTGTCCGTTGTCGTCCGCTGGTGGGCGCCAGCGGACAGCAGTGGACAGCCCTGGCAGGTAAGCCCCCTCCTCCCTTTCACACTCCTTAATTGCTTGGGTCGTCCGCTGCCATCCGCTGGCGCCCGTGGACGCCAGTGGACGACAGCAGACGGCCGCTGGCAGGTAGGTGGGGTCCCCCTCCCTCCTCCCCTCATGCTTCTCCTTACCTGCCGGGGCGTCCGCTAGCTTCACCTGCTCGAAACTACTGAGAACTAGTCTTCACGGCCTAGTTCTCAGTAGATTCGAGCAGGTGAAGGCAGCGGATGCCCGGCAGGTAAGTGGGGCCCCCTCCCTCCCCCCTCCTCCCCCCTTGCGCTCCTTACTTGCCGGGGCCATCCGCTGCCGTCCGCTGGCGCCCACTGGTGCCCGCGGATGGCAGTGGACGGCCCCGGCAGGTAAACTCCCTCCTCCCCCTCGTGCTCCTTACTTGCTGGGGCCGTCCGCTGCAGATGGCCCTGGCTGTCGGATGTAATAATAATAATAATTATTATTATTATTATTATTTATAACCCGCCTCTCCCTTTGGATTGAGGCGGGGAACACAATGTAAAATACAAAAATCACAAACAGTTAAAAAAATTTTTTTTTAAAAAAACAAGAGAAAATGCATCATTAAAACATCTTAAAATTCATCTGGATAAACCTGCCGGAAGAGAGCAGTCTTCATGACTCTCTTAAATTCATGAAGACTGCTAATTTGTCTAATCTCCTCCGGCAGACCATTCCATAGTCTGGGAGCGATGGAAGAGAAGGTCCTCTGGGTAACACTCGCCAGCCTAGTTCTGGCTGGCTTGAGTAAGTTCTTCTCAGAGGACCTAAGTGTGTGGGGCAGATTGTATGGGAGAAGGTGATCCCGCAGGTAGCCTGGGCCCAAACCATGTAGGGCTTTAAAGGTAACAACCAACACTTTATACTTCGCCCGGAAACTGACTGGCAGCCAATGAAGTGATTTTAAAACTGGTGTAATGTGGTCACCCCTAGGTGTACCGGTGACCAACCTGGCTGCCATATTTTGAACAAGTTGAAGTTTCCGGACTAGGCACAAAAGTAGCCCTATGTACAGCGCATTGCAGAAGTCAAGCCTTGAGGTTACCAGCGCATGCACTACCGTCTTTAGGTCTTCCAACTCTAGGAAGGGGCACAGCTGGCGTATCAGCCGAAGCTGATAGTAGGCACTCCTGGCCGTCGCATCAATCTGAGCTGTCATCTGGAGCGACGGATCCAGGAGTACCCCCAAGTTGCAAACACAGTCTTTCGGGGGGGGGGTAACCCCATCCAGAACTGGTTGACACACTTCCAAACCCAGGTTGGGGCCTTTGACAGCGAGCACGTCTGTCTTGTCTGGATTCAGCTTCAGTTTGTTTTTCCTCATCCAGCCCATTACCGCCTCCAAGCATTCATTCAGAGGAGACACACTATCCTTAGCTGACGATGTTGTCGAAGGCATAGAGAAATATATTTGGGTGTCATCAGCGTATTGATAGCACCCCACCCCATGCCTCCGGATGATCTCTCCCAGCGGTTTCATGTAAATGTTAAACAGCATTGGGGAAAGGATGGCACCTTGTGGTACACCACATAGCAACTCCTTTTTTGAAGAGCACCTATCCCCAAGCATCACCATCTGGAACCTGCCCGAAAGATAGGATCGGAACCACTGAAGCACAGTGCCCCCAATTCCCAATTCCCCCAGGCACTCCAGAAGGATACCATGGTCGATGGTATCGAAAGCCGCTGAGAAGTCCAGGAGTACCAGCAGGGACACACTCCCCCTGTCAATACTAAGGCGTAGATCATCCACTAAGCCAACCAAAGCAGTCTCAACTCCGTATCCTGCCCTGAAGCCAGTTTGAAATGGGTCTAGAAAATCAGTGTCATCCAAGACTGCCTGGAGTTGAAAGGCAACCGCTCTCTCGATCACCTTGCCCAAAAATGGAAGATTTGATACTGGATCCATCAGCCTTCGAGGGTGGACCATCTTAATAGGTTCGCCACCCCTGCAGGGGCAGGTGGTAGCCGTGATACTAACCCTGACCAGAAAATGGTCTGTCCATGACAATTCAGAGGTATTCAATACCTCCGCCCACAGATCCGTCTGTTCGGAACTGAAAACAGCATCGAGGGTGTGACCTGCTGAATGTGTGGGTCCAGAGACCAATTGAGATAGGCCCATGTTTGTCATGGATTCCATGAACTCCCGAGCTCCACCTGACAAACCGGCCTTGAATGGGATGTTGAAATCGCCCAGGACCAAAAGCCTGGGCGAATCCAACACCAGCTCCGAGACCAGTTCCATGAGCTTGGCCAGGGAGTCTGATAGGCAGCAGGGTGGCCGGTACACTAACAGAATCCTTAGTCTATCCCTGGCCTTCAGACTCAGGTACACACACTCGATGTGATTCAATTCCCGTATAGGATGTCTGGTCAGGTTAAGATTGTTTTTGTAGACCACAGCTACTCCGCCCCCCCGCTACTCCACCCTCCCCGCCCACTTTCCCTCACCTGCTCACTAACACAGTCCCCAGTTGGGAGACCCTGAGCCCATGTTGAGCCACTGTCATCTCCCAGCCAGGTCTCTGTGAAGCAAGCCAGGTAGGCCTGCTCTTCTTTGAGGAGGTCATAGATTATGTTTGTTTTGTTTTTAACCAACCTGGCATTGCATAGGAGCAAGGAAAGGTTCTGTGCGTGGCCTGGATCATTCCCCAAGATCCCAGGGGTAGCAGGGCGACCAGAAGGCAAGATGGGTGTTAAATATCCATCTCTCCTTCCCCTGTAATGGCATTTCACCCTGTTATCGCCATATCTCCCTCTGCCCCACACAACAGATATTGGTGCTCCCAGACACATTTCAGTCGCCTTAAATTGTCCCGTTGTCTCTCCCCCATGCGAGAGAGAGAGAAAGAGAGGGGGTGGGGGAAGTGCAATGGTAACTGCTGCACTGTCTGTTTGTTTCTCCCCCACTCATGCCGTCAGTTCTTCAGCTATGGCTGCCTCCGGTTGTCCTGTCCTGTCTTGTCCCATCCCGTCGTCTCTCTCTCGCTTCAAAAACAATTCACTAGGCTGGCCTAGTGAATTGTGAGCTGAAGGCTTGACAATTGTTATGAGAAAAGTCTGTCTCTGTTTTGCCCTTATCTGCAGTTGCTAGCCGAGGCTTTGAAGGTTCCTGGGAACAGAGGTTCATTTAGAAAAGGTTGGGGGTATCTTGCAAGATGTCTCCCACATAGTGTCATCAAGAGGAGGTTGAACTGTGCCGCCCTGTTGGCATATGAGTTTGGATTACAGGCCTCAAGCGCTGTCTGTCAAAGTAGCTTAGAATTAGCCAGCCTCCATCCTATATAGCTATGTGCAAAGAGAAAGTTCTTTGCTAGAAATTATCTGTTCGCTGTATGCTGTATGCTGTTTGGTGTTTGGTGTTTGCTGTTTGCTATTTGCCTGTCATCTGTGCTACGCTTGCCAAGAAGCTCGTGTTTGGAATTCTATCAGGTTTGGAGATGTTGGATGCACTCTGTACATGTTCTGTTGCTATTTGGACTTGGAATTTCTAAGAACTGTGCCATGAAAAGTGCTCTGTGGCTTTTCATAGATTTGGACTTGCAGATTACTGTTCTGGATTCGTGTTCTATAGCCTGTTTTTCTCTGCATGGAGCCAAAGTACGGGCACAGAGAAACTCAGAGGCTGATTGTTGCTGTTCTGGAATTGTGTGTTTGTGTGACCTGCGAGAGAACCTTCCTCAGAGCCAAAGCTACGAGAATGGGAAGGCTTCCTAGGTCGAAGAGGTTCGTCCCCTGACATCTTGTTTACGTGATCAGCTCAGTGTTCCCTGACAGGCTGAGTTTGGTTTGATTCAACATGATCTTGTCTACTGTCAGGAGGTTTTCTCCATTGAGTCTCCCTATGTTCCTGATGAGTCAGTGTGTGTGGCCACTCCTGACCTCAAGGGACTGGGGCTAACTCTAAATGTCTCCCCCTGAGTGAGTTGCTGTTCGTATTAAGCTGTTGTACCTGAAAACTATCTGGTCCGTCATCAGCTTCAAGTGTGTGTATGCAGAAATGAAACCATTACGCCTTGAATTCCATGTGGTTTACAATAAAAGAAATCTCACAGTTGTTGGAGTGTGTCAGTTTGCCTAAAGTTCGTGAGCAGAAGCCTGGGGTGAGCTTGCAGTCATGACACCAGCAGGTAAGCCCCCTCCCCGCATTTGTGCCCCTTACCTGCCAGGGCAGGTGAGGAGCGCAAGTGGGGGGAGGGGGTCCAATCCTCCAATCCAACATGATCCAGATCGGGTCCTTTTTGGATCAGATTGTATTGGATCAGCCGATCCCGGTGCTGGGGATCGGTTCGGATAATTTAATCTGATTTCCCCCGGATCGGGTCCAGATAGTGGAGCAGACCTGATCCGTTGCACATCCCTAGCTTTCAGTATGTTGAAGCCTTGCTTCCTTAAACTTCTGATTTCTTGGACTGATCTCTTATGCTGCTTGCTCCTGGCAAGACTCTGCTTTTGGACTGCCTTTTTACTGCACTGGCAGTACTGTGCTCTTGACCTTTGCCTGCCTACTGATTTCTTCTGCTTTGACCTGCCCTTTTGTTGGACTGATAAAATGGTGCTGTGACCTTTTGCCTGCCTGCTGACTTTGCTGAATGGATTTGCCCTATAGTTGGACCGAGGGCTGAGCCTGACTCAGCCATAGCAGGACACTCATCTGGAAGATGCTAACTAATTTGATAAAGGGCTGCATGGATATATTTGATTTGCTCTTATTTCAGAAGATTTAACAAGTACGAAGCCTTTTGCAAGCCCATTCCTGCCCCAGAACACCGTGAGTGCCACCATATCCTGTGTACCCTACAGTGGATAAAGAACAAAATAACTCTTGTTGAAATGTGCTCAGCCAGCCAGCAAAGTAATTAATAAGGCTTTCAACTGATTAATTTAGCCTGATTAATTATCTTTTTGATTATTTGATTAACCAATGGGGATGAACTTCACAGTATCACAATAAATGTGTCATCTTGATATTTAATGTAGAGAGGCATTGTTGACTAAATAAAGGACTCATAATTAATATATGGAAAAAAAATCTTGAATGTATTGCCTGAATCATGAAATGTACCCTTTGTTAGGGATGCTTGAGGAATGTGATATTTCAAACTCATATCCAAAATTATTTGATCTGCACCTTTCAGACTAATGAATGGTCCTATTCAGAAGACACCTTAAATCACAGCTTTAACCATGGTTAATAAGGAAACAAGTCTTATTCATTATGGTTAAATATGTAGTTTAAGGTGTCTTCTGAATGGGGCCACAGGAGTGAAACTTAGTTATCCAGCATATTTTGCACTTCTCTGAATGTTGCAGAGAAATTTTGTGAAGTGTAAATGTATCCAAATGCACATTTAAACGCGTGTTCTGAGGGAAAATACACCGTTGAACCAAAAGAGGAGAAAAAAGCAGTAGCTCTTCTACTGTGCTACTTCCATGACCTGTTCAATAAACTACCTGCTGAACTTTGTTTCTAAGTATCTGGTGCCTGGGTTCCTTGTTTCCTCCTCCCTCCCACCCCCATTTCCTCTTATGTCATGTCTTTGAGATTGTAATGCTTGCAGGCAGGGACTATCTTATTCCTGGATTTTGCAAACTACTCTGAGAGCCTTTTTTCTGCTGAAGAGTGAGGTCAAAATGCTTTTATTCATCATCATAATGACACAATACAAATAAAACATTATTTAGAGATGCATTTGAATGTTGAGAGAATTAAAAACAAACATCATGTGTAGGCTTTCCTGGGCTGGGAAGCTCTGTGCACAGCGACGCCATGGCAGCTGAGGCACTGGGTGATGCAGTTACGAAGTTACAGAGATGAGTACTTTTCATGGTTTGAAGGGCTTTGGAGTTTTTAATATTTGCATCCATGACTGTGTGTAGCAGTGTTAAGGGGTGGGGGCGGAGAATGGAAGCTCCCTACAAAAGCTGGATCAAAACATCCAACCCTGTGCACAAGTCATGGTGAGGACCACTACATGTGTTGTAATCTGCGGGACACATGTTTAGAGAGGGGTAGGTGTATGTACTTATATGTAGCTGAGCTACATCGATCCATACTGTGATAACCTCTCTGCTGGATTATTGCAATGCATTAAATGTGGGGCTGCCTTTGAAAATGTTCCAGAAACTTCAGCTGGTCCAAAACTGGGCAGCAAGAGTGTTAATGGGGACTGGGTAATGGGTCCACATTATGCCAGTACTTTTCCAGCTTCACTAGAAGTGCTGGTATTAATATTCAAAGCCCTTAATGGCTTGGGGTCAGGTTATCTGAAGGACAGCCTCCTCCCATATGTATCTGCCCATATCCTAAGATCATCTTCAGGGGTCCTTCTTTGTGAGCTCCACCCAAGGAAGTGAGGTGGGGGCTACCAGGAGGAGGGTCTTCTCTGCTGTGGCACCCCAGCTGTGGAATGAACTCCCTAGAGAAGTTCACCTGGTACCTACATTGTACTCCTTCTGGTGCCAGGTGAAGACCTTTGTATTTTCCCAGTATTTTAACATTTTACCATCATAGTCTTTTAGTTCTGCTGTTTTAAATCTGTATTTTTAAATCTCTGCATTGCTGCTCAGTTTTATTCTGGTTGTACTTTTACACTGTGATTTTAAGCTCCCATATTTTATATTTTACGTTGTACCTTATGGTTTTAACTTTTGTGATCTGCCCAGAGAGGTTCAGCTATTGGGTGGTATAAAAGTGAAATTCTGTGCAAACATGGTAATATGCTCCTTGAAGTTCCTTCAGCGAACTTGCATAAGAGTTTATTGTATGAATAAACACATTTTCCCCCACACACAATGCAGTTCATGTGTTTGCTCTCCTTAAATGCTTACTCTGGACATCTGATGATGTTACACACAGAGTTCTCAACCCCAACACATATATGTTCTCTCTCTCTCTCTCTCTCTCTCTCTCTCTCACACACACACACACACACACACAGAAAGCAAGCAAGCACGCCTGCCAGCCAGCCTGAAATATCTGACTTTAAAAGATACACTTTAACATTTACATTAAAACCACTATGATCATATAATGAAATCATTCTATAAAACCATTCTAAAAATAACTATATAGTAAAAACCACTCAGACGCTCCTTCTGAGATACTAGAACCACAATCAGACAGAGTAATTGTTTCATTAAAAAAATCTGCTGAAACAATAAAGTATATTTGACGTATCAAGGTGGAGCAGTCTTCTCTGAGGAAAGAGTTCCAAAATTGGCACAGAAGGCCTTGCTTGGAGCCCTCATAAACATAGGTTCGCAGCTGGAGGAAGACTGAACAAAGCCTCATGAAGTCATTTTGGTCCTGCATGACATGAGGATGCATATATAAGAAAGGTCACCATGAAAAACAGAATATTACCTTGCGGTATTGTTTCCTCATAAAAAATGGTCATATAAACTCAACTAGGGATGTCGTTAGCACCAACTGAGTCTGGGAGTCCAACGGACTCCCTCGCGTTTGTCCCTCTTTGACCCAGTCGGACACCCATGGCGCAAGCGTGGAGCCATGCTCGAGTGCTCGCAAGGCCCCTGCGAGTGCTCAGCAACCATCCACCCCCACTTCTCAAATTGTGCACTTCCCACTGCTGCATCAGTGGGGCCTTTACGGCCACCATTAATGCAGTGGGGGGAAGTTTGCAATTTCCAGAGCTTCCATTGTGTGTTCAGTGAAGGCTCCGGGAGTTGTGTACTTCCCCCGCTTCTTTAATGGTGGCTGTAAAGGCTCCATTGACAAAGCGGGGGGAAGTGTGCAATTCTTGCAGTGGGGACAGATGGCTGCTGATTGTTCATAAGGCCAAGCTGAGTCTCAGAATAAACTTGTGTGGCCCAATGAGCAAGGGGAGAGGATGGGGAGAACATCCAATGGAGCAGATGCAGGTGAGTTTATCCACCCCTATTGATAGCAACTAATAGGGCTGTGCACTCTGCTCTGAAAATCCGAGGCTTCGACAGAGCTTCAGCGAAGTTTTGAGTTTTTGTTGCGGAGAGGGGATGGTTTAAAAACCATTGAATACCTGTGGAGTGGAGAGGAGATCCATCAGACCTTTCATCCATTTTCGGATAACCGCTCCATTGTAATCTATGGAAATTAACAAAAATCCTTTCATCTCCGTCATTTTTAAAGTTAAAGAGATGAAACTTGGTACCATGATAGCACTTAGGTAGGGCTTTAACCATGTCCTCTTGGTGCCTAGTTGTCAAGTTTATATGCTTTGAAAACAATTATAAAAAATAAAGGTATTTAAGTTTATGTTTGTTCTTGTGTGACCTCTCATTGTTGTTTGTAATATGCTGCCGGCTGGCTGGCTGGCTTTTTTATTTTAAAATTGCATTTTTAAAAAAAACTTGTTGTGTATGAAACTGCCCAAGGTGCTAGACCTGAGTTTGAATTTTAAGAAATTCCTAAAAATCAAGGCATGAACAGATCTGCTTCCAACTTGGCATGGCTAAATCCCTACTTAAAATTTATCATGGTGCCAAGTTTCATCTCGTTATCTTTAAAAATGATAGAAATGTAAGCATTTTTGTTCCAACTTTAAAAATTCCTAAAAATCAAGGGACAAACAGACCTGTTTCAAACTTGGCATGACTGAAGCCCTACATAAGATCTGCCATGGTGCCAAATTTCATCTATTTATATTTTAAAATTACAGCGATGTAAGCATATTTGTTAATTCCCATTAACTATAATGGAGCGATTATCCAAAAATGGAGCAGAGCTTTGACGGGTAATCTGAGGAAGTGGAGCAGCAGAGCCACTCTGAAAATTGGAGCTCTATTTTGCATGTTGAAGCAGAGCAGAGCCTCTCTGCACAGCCCTTGTAACGAATGTGAGTGCTATTGGCCTGTTGGCTTTAATAAATGTTAGATTAGGCAAAGGATGCAGAACCCATGGGTCAAATCAATCCCTCCGGGGTTTCCCAGATTGCTGTACTCTCTTCTCCTGGCTATGCTCCTTTCTTCTGACCACCAATCAATTGGTGGCTTCCTGGTTTTTGTGCAATTTTTTCTCTATTCTAAAAGGTTCAAGTGCCTCTCTTAGCCGCAATATGCTAGTATTTTGTCTCCACTCACTGCTGGAATGTGACTCCTGAGATCTTCTCCAAAACTGAATTTGACTCTTCGGCTGAAAGAAGTTCAACAACACTGGATAGGCCATTAGATGGACAGCATGGATTCAATGAGGACTTATTCTTTACATTAGGGCTGGAGAATGTATGGCCCGCTAGATGTTGCTGGACTGCAACTCCCATCAGCGCTAGCCAAGCCAGCATAGCCAATAGTGAGGGGTGATATATTTGACTCTTTAGTTAACTAGTTTGGCAGTCCCCTATTTGTTTTCCTTAAATATAGAATAAATAAACTGCAGGTGAAAATCAGTGGATTTCTTACCAAAAGGACAACGAAGGCAAGTTCGTCACCCTCATTGTTTTAGTTGCAGCACTGCTTCTAAAAATCCAAGCCACTCTATTTGTTTTTATTTCTTCTCTTAGAAATGCTGCATTTGGAAACAAATGCAGATAAAAAAGTGGGCAAAATATAAAAAAAAACCAGAAAGGGCTGGCTGCTCAAAGAGATATTTTTTTTGTCTGTAAGTATATACATTGGTGTGGTAGCATTCCATGAATGGTTTTACTATATTCCTTACCATGAAGTATCACTGAGTCCTACTTTCTATGAGCAGGTCCATGTGGTAAGTGATTCATGGGAGCGGCTCTTACAGGATTAGTATTTATTTATTTATTATTTTACTCCATTTATATACAGCCCCATAGCCGAAGCTCTCTGGGCGGTTTACAAAAATAAAAAACACTGAACATTAAAAACACCGATGTACAAAATTTAAAACCATTAAGCATAAAAACAAGTTACAATTACAATATCCTTTAAAAACAACAATTCTGGGTCAAAGCACAACAACAACACAAAACCCTCATCATATGCTCTTAAATGCCTGGGAGAAGAGGAAAGTCTTGACCTGGCGCCAAAAAGATAACAATGATTTGGAATGATTTTAACCATGCTAGCACAAACTTTTTTCCTCAGGGGTTTCCCACATTGCATGGTGAGCTGTTTGCATGAAGTTTCGCCACAAAAGTCCTATTTAGCCATTTTGCCTCATGCGATTATACTTTTGTCTATGGCTAGAGTTCAATGAGTTTTCCTAGGTTTGGCCCCTCAGCTTTTGTTTCTATTCCTGCTGTGACGTCTGAGTAGATCTGGAGTGATTCGGGTCAGTACGCAAATTTTCTGGGAATTTTCCACGTTTGGGGGGAAAAGTTCTCAATTTGCACAAATGTCTGAGAAATTTGTCCAATTTACAACCAAATTCACTTAATGTGGACAAAGTTGGCTGTAATCTGTGCAAATTTGATGTAATTTGCACCAGTTGCTCAGAAATTTGCACACATTCCAGAACTTTCCCTGAAACTCCCCCCCCCCCCAAGTTCCCAGAGGTCAAGGAACAGCCTGTAGCTTGTCCCGCAGATGGAAAATGAGTTGTACAAATCATGGAATTCTGTCAAGACAAAAAACAAAACAAAATAGATTTCCCAGGGATGGACATCCATAGTTGTGTCCTGGTTGCTCAGTCATTCCATTGAAGGTAGAAATGCTCAGCGCCTGCCTGCATTGGCCTGCTGCATTAATGGTGGCTGACATTAAAACAGCAGAGGGAAATGTGCACTTTCCGGATCCTCTGGAAAGTGCACGTTTTCCCCGGCCACGCTAATGGTGGCAGTCATTATCATGGTAGGGGGAAAGGGCGCGATCCCAGAAGTCAAGGCAGAACCATGCCCAAGCGCTTGTGGGGTTTTGCGAGCTCTCAGGGGTGGGTCTGCCCTCGCTCTGGGCGTGTCCAGTTGGGTCCATGACGGCTGGATGCAGGATGGTCCACTGCCCTCATGGACCCAATCAGATGCTTGCGACATCCCTAGCTTCAACCAGGAGAAATTCTGATGATTTGCGAACTGAAATAAAATTCTCATTCACTCCAAGACAGGATAAGCCTTACCTGCTGTTATATTTTCCATTCAAATTTACTTTTGTTGGAACAGTTTGTTCTATGCATGTACAGGAAGTAGCAGTTTTAGTTTGACTTTAGTTTTAGGTTTGTTTGTTTTTTATTAGGGTAATTATTTTCAACAGCTTAGCTGTATCTTTCTATGGTTCTCCATTGGCATAACTACTACATGACTCTTCACAAGGTGACTCTCTGATGCTTTCTCCTCTCTATGCAATGGCTGCTAACTCTGCACTGGTTCCCATTCAAGAGAAAAACAAGGTGGGCAGGCAGCATGTGGACATAGTGCAGAGGGACTCCAGCCAGCATGTTAGAGAACTGCCAAGCCATGTCCTCATTTGAAAAGTATTGATGGGCAGCCGTGCCTACCTGGTGGAGGACTGGTGAAACTTACATTCTAGCAGCTGGAAGAATAGGAAAGAAAGTGGTTTAAAAACAAAGAAAAACCATTTCTTGCAGAAGGCAGCATCTCTTCTGTTCAGGCTAGGCTTGGAGTTTACAGGAGACGTGGACTTCAGCAGTGGCACCTACTGGCAGGGCAGCAGAAAGGCAGGTGAGGCAATTTTCTGGTAAGGTCAGGCCAAGACAGGGTCTGGCTTAGACAAGGCAGAAACAGTCAGGACCTTGGACAGAGCACTGTGAGAAAGCCAGACTGTTCTCATCTCACCTATGGAAGTCCATCTGAAGGCTGGTCAAGCTGGTCTTGGTTTTGTTCCCACCACTTTGGAGGAGCTGTCTGTGCCCTTAAAGAGCCACTGCCTTGTTCAGTAGCCTTTGGCTCCTATGGGTGGGGTAGAGGGCTGAGGGCTGCCCTGAATGTGATTCTTCTGAATCCAGAAAGTATAGTAAAGCAATGCTGTCTGGAGAAGGAAATGCCACTTTTTGGAGGGTGTCTTCCCTCCATCTGTGTCTTCCTCTGTGATTGAGTGCAAAACTGGGCTGGGGAAATGACAGCATCTTCTAGAAGTCATAATGGCCAGAAAGATAGTGTCAGTAGTATGAGTTCACAATAGCCAGCCTTTCTTCTTCAAGCAGGTTTCAGCGAGGTGGGTGGGAGGAGATTGCTCAGACTCTTAATGAAGCAGCAGGGGTGTGTGGACACAATCTCTCTCTCTCTCTCTGACAGAACCAGGAGCATGTGGGCATAGTCCCTCTCCCATGGAGGTGGGTAGCAGCAGTGTGTGGGCACAGGGGCCACCAGAGTCCTTCTAACTAAACTGGCCAGAGCATGTGGGCAGAGAGAAGGAGCAGGCAAGGTAAGTTTGCAGGTAGGCAACCCAACTTTTACAAGGCTTTTACTTACAGGGAGTATTATGGAGTTGGACATAGGAATACTGGCAGCACTCCAGATATTATAGGGCAGGGGTACTTAACTTGTAGCCCTGGAGTATGTGGACCTGAAATATTCCTTATGTGCCCCTCAAAGTTGAACCTATTTTGGAAGTATGTTTCATCACCTTGGATAGCTCCTTAGAGTTTGTGCTGGTTCTGACTGAAACCTAGAATGGATTCATAGCCCCACCGAAATTGGAGCCACCAGCCTCCACTGGACTTATCTTCTTGGTAGCAGTGGACGTATTTTCCTATTGCTCAGTCACTAGAACCACTCACTGCACATTCAGGCCTTCTCTCCATCCCTCTCTCTCATGCGCAGGCACACACAAGACACATGTACACACATGCACAACGCACACTTGAAAGGATGCTACAAATACAAATAGACAAAAATACCAAAGCACGCATCCATTTTTAACATACAGTCTGGCAACCACCTCTAAGCATTTTAAACACAAACATCAGGACACTCCCGACAGCTTGTTCACATACAGTGATTGCTTCAGGATACCAGAAGTTTCAGGTTTCTGCAGTTCACTGTTCCGTGGAATCCTATTTGCAGAATATATGTGATTGTGGGAATTTCTACTTTGTTTCACATGACATTAATCTTCACTATCATCAGATGGAATGTGATATTTGAATGCTTTAGCCTTCTGGCTCTGTTGCATAAGTGGACTTGGTATTTGGCCCTTAGGCAATGCTTGATTGGCACAACCATCAGCCCGGGCGTCGGCTGTCCAGATTTCACCTCTGTGAATGTGTCAATTTCATAACAGTACAGACAGACAATGAAGTAAAGGTCCCTCTACAAGGGCAAAAAGGAAATTTACTATGAATGGAAATGGGCTACTAATCCTTTGTTCACCCTCATAAAACTCCAGCAGTACAGCAAGGAAGAGAAATGAGAGAAACATTGGGAAGGTCAGCAGCAGAATATTATATAAATAAGTCTGAGGATATAGAATGGTGAATGAATGTATCTAGGAATGTAAAAATGGATAACTTTTGACATGGCTGTCTTTCTGCAAATAAAGAATTCATAGTCTTAATGTGACCAATGAGAGCCTTTTACCTCGTAAAGACCAACAGATAGAAATGTAATAGCATAGGCATAGAACAACTTTCAATATACAATGAAACATATTTGCAAAACATCATGTTGGTATCATGTATTTATCGGCTTGCATGTCACAAAGCTCCTGCCCTTGGAACCAACTCAGCCATTTCCTCCCAGGCACCCATCATGTCACATGGCATCCCAGCACCATAGTTCTTGGTACCTTTATTATTATTTCTGCAGGTAGAGAAATTATTAAATGGGAGTGCATCATTTAGATGTGTATGTACGGAACGGGAGAACATAAGAAGAGCCATGCTGGACCAGACCAAGGGTCCATCTAGTCCAGCACTCTATTCACACAGTGGCCAACCAGCTGTTGACCTAGGACCTACAAGCAGGACACAGGTGCAACAGCACCCTCTCGCCCATGTTCCCCAGCAACTGGTGTATATATACTTAATGCCTCTGATACTGGAGGTAGCACCTAGCCATCAGGACTAGTAGCCATTGATAGCCTTCTCCTCCATAAATACATTTCTAACAGTGTAATCCTCTACATATCTACTCAGAAGTAAGTCCCCTTATGTCCAATAGGAATTAGTCCCAGGTAAGTGAGTATGAGGATTGCAACCCAACATAACGATCCTCTCATTACTGGCTGTGAGATCATAGGAAGCTGCCTTATACTGAGTCAGAGCAGTGGTCCACCTAGCCCAGTATTGCTGGCACTGGCTGGTAGCAGCTATCCAGGGTTTTTGTCATACAGGAGTTTTTCCAGCCAGGGATTGAACCTGGGCCTTTCTGCATGCAAAGCGTGTGATCTTCTACTGAGATCCAAATCTAGCAGTGCATAGAAGCAGTGTGGAAGGAAGAGGTGGTTGTTTCTTTACTAACTCATTTTTGTTTTACTTATTTTCTCTGATTGTTTTCAATGGGAGGGATTTAAACTACATCAGTTACTGGGCTGGTGTTGAGCTGGTGCTGGTTTGGGACCATGCCTGGGGTTTTGGAGGGCAGATCCACTTCCTCTCCTCCCTCCACCCCCTGACACATCTTCAGAATGCTTGCTTGCATCTCTCCTTGTTCAAAGTAGGTATTCCAGTGCAAGAGTGCATGAGTGCATGAGAAACCTATGGGGGAAAAAGGGATGGTAAATTGGCAACCCTAATTCAGCACTGATGTGATTGAATATACTGGGATTCAAACACAAAAGTTTTAAGAGCTAAGCATTCAAAGCCCTGGGCCTGGATGGATGAATTGGTCAGTTTCTCCCACATGCATTAAAAAAACCCCTCAAGGTTTCTTCCATCCCCAATATGAAGACATTTATGTGGTGTAGTGGTTAGTTTTGGGCTGGGACTCGGGAGATCTGGGCCAGTCACTGGCTGTCAGCCTAATCAACCTCACAGAGTTCTTGTGAGGATACAAATGGAGGGGAGAAGGACCATGTAAGCAGCCTCGGGTTCCTTGGAGGAAAAGACAGGATATAACTGTAACAAATGAATAAAATAAATAAACGATATATAATTCTGCAAATTTTTGCAAATTCTTTTCCAGAATGAACTAAAACAACAATTTCACCCATTCCTACTAAGAATGAAAGAAGCATAGATGTTGGCTAATTTAATGCAGGCATTCTCCACTTAATACAAGCATTCCTTTACACTATATTTTCATTATTTGGATTTACATCTCAGTTATAAATCAAACAGCATTCCTAGAATATTACCTCCAAACCCCAATTTAATCTTGGAAAAGATTGTGTTAAAACACATCGGGTTGGATCCTGACTAAGACCAGATCTACACCAAGCAGGATATAACACTTTATAAGCAGTTTGAAAATGGCCTATGGAATGGGTCAAGGGCCCCAACAGTTGTCAATAACGTTACAAACTGTTATAAAGCAGTAGTGTAGATCCTTCCTGAATTAGTAGGTCCCACTGAAATCCATGGGAGAAATTAATGTCCAGAGTTTTAATTTTTGTAAACCGCCCAGAGAGCTTCGGCTATGGGGCGGTATATAAATGTAAATAATAATAATAATAATAATAATAATAATAAATCATGATTGAACTTAAGGCCCATTGATTTCAATGGAAATTAAGTTCAACACTTAATTGGAATCCAGTGCATTGTCCTAAATATGTGAAAAATAACAGCGTGAAAACAGCATATAAGAAACAGCCACTGCAGATTAAAGCCTAAAGACAGTTTATTTGAATAATCTGAAATCATCTCAAACACAATATGTTTCAATGCAAGTAGCTCACAAATTTAGTTGTTGGCTGTTTGTGGCATAGCATAGATAATGTATTAAATCAAGTTCTAGTCCATCTAGAGGTGTTAAGTCTGGGCTGAACCACTTCAGAGTATGTAAGATTGGATGCTCCTCTGCCCCCCCCCCCCAAAAGTGCCCTTTTGTAGCATGTCAGCACTAGTGTTATTGCGGTTTCATATTTCGTGGTTTGGAAATAGGAATCTTGGGCATTTAAAAGGTTGGATGCAATGTCGTTGCCTTGCCAGTAGAACAGATACCACACACCCTCCAAATCTATTCTGGAGGGTTAGGGAGCAGATTTGGGGGTTTTCAGGTGGCTGAAGAGGGAAGGAGAGGATGGGGCAGTCCCGTTCTGCTAGCAGTGTATGTTTTCCTCCAATATGAGGTGAGCATGATACCTCTAAGAACTCTTCAGAGGCTTGGATGTTTTACTGACATCCTGCCAGTTTCCTTCTGGGAGTACTCTAGGAATGAGATTTCTATGGTAGGAACCATAGAGCCTATTCCTAGAGCATTTTTTTCCTTTTGAAGGGATGGGCAATTGGGTTGGGAATGGCTGAGGATGGGGCTTTAGATGCTGTGACATGGAACAGATGCTGTTACTGAGAGACCAAGATCTGTTGTTGCTGGGGTGAGTATGTGTGGTCTGTGTGTGTGTGTGTGTGTGTGTGTGAGAGAGAGAGAGAGAGAGAGAGAGAGAGAGAGAGGTGGTGTGTTAGCAAACTGTGCACATGCATGTGCACATGTGTGTCCCCCATCACCCTAGCAGACACCTAAGGAAGCCCTCAGATTGTTCTGCCCTGATATAAACCCAATTTCCCCAGTATCGTGGGAGGAAGAGTTTGGTTCCTTGAGTCCAGTTGCAAGCCAAGCCAGGATCAGAGAGTGGGGTGAGTTCAAGATATCATTAGATGTCAGGGAGAAGGGCTCTTACACAACCTTCTCCTTGACATGCAAGTTTTCTTTGTCGATGGATTTATTACTGTTTTGTGTGTGTGTGTGTGTGTGGAGGCTCAGGCCATATCCACACCAGCCATATGATACACAGGGGCTCTCGGGGGCAAACAGGGATGGGCAGAGACTTTCCCCGGGATAACCGAGACCGATTTTTTCCCACAGTCTCAGGAAAATCCCAAGCTCCATGGGGGTGTGGGTGCCCATCCCAGCTTCTTCATGCCTCCTCGCAAGTAAACATGGCTTTCAAAATGGTCATGGAGCTGTTTGGGGGGTTTGGTGTCCTTTGGGGGTGGGGGGCAACAATTTCATCATCCCTGGGATGGGAGGGTTGGGCATGGAGTTTGGTGGGTTTTTTTTACTGACTTTTTTGCCGGATTGGGGCCGTGTGACTGGTTCCTCATCTAAAAAAAAAAAAATGGCACCCGCAATGTCCCTCTTCCCTTCCAAGACGTTGCACAGGCGTATAGAAGCTGGGGGAGGATTGCGGAAGCAGGTAAGTCTGTGATCCTCCCCCTTACACCCACTAGGCCCTCAGGTGTAGAAAGGGCCTCAGTCTTCAATATGGGACCCTACTCAGTGTGCCACATCACCGAGAACTAGGCCGAAGTGGTGATGCAAGATGAGGAGCGAAACTTAAACCGAAGGCAGCAAGACAGAGGTTTCAGATATGCATTGAGACAATGTCTCTCCAGAGTAATTCTACAGAGCATGTATGTCAAAAATATCTTCACATGCAAGATCCAGGCTGCTAAATAAATTAGCAATTTATTCTCCTTCCTCCATTTGGCTTCTGCTGCATTGCCATTGGTTTTGCTCTTTGACTTCGCCCCTTATCTTTCCTCCTTTGTGGCACTTCTCAACACAGGGCTAATTTAGAGGAAATACAAGATAATTGACAATTTGGACACCCTGAGGAATGAGATAATGGCCTTGGCCTTCATGGGAGGTTTGAGTGGATATAGGCTGCAAGTGCATAATGATACGAGACGCTGCTGCTGTATCTATTTCTTCCAGTCTTGTGCTCTTTTTGTTTTACAGATGGAGCTTTAACTTTCAGAACACCGACGACTCTGTTAATAATAGGGAAACTCTGTTGTATAGTCAGGAGTTTAATTGATTCATCATCTGCCCTCTTTATATCTGAACTTGTTGTGTTAGTAGAAGTACAGAGAAAGCTCAATGTTTCCTGCAAGAGTACCTTTTACCGCTCTTTGAAAGTGAAAGAGAGAGAGGGTCCCATTAGTGGATTCATCTATTGTATAAAGATGTCTGTTAGGATTACATCTTTGCAATGCTAGTAGCAAGCATTTTGTTCCTCATGAAAATGGAATGGTGAGCACAGTTTTAGTACTTGCATAATGTGTGATGGTGAAAGGCAGCTGCATGCAACCATGCACAATGCACTCATATCCCAAGGGAGTAACTGGGGATACTCATTCCCATGTACGCACCAAGGGCTGCATGCAGCAATGCTCACTTACCCCAAGACAATGATAAGGGAAATCTGCATTCCTGTCTGCATTGCAATGCAGATGAAACTGTATGCATCAATACATATGATATGATCAAATAGATACTGTGCAGAATATTTTGTGATACTGGATATGCATTGCAATGTATGGATGTGTTTACTTCCATGTTTATATCCTGCACTTTTAGTCCACAGGGTTCCCCAAGGCCAGAACTACACCAAGCAGGATATAACACTTTGAAAATGGCTTGAAAATGGAATACTCTAATCAATAATGCATATACTAGAGGAAAGTGTACACAAAATGCATATATTAATGAAAACAAAGTTCAAAATGCATTATGCTAGGAAAATTGTTTGCCAAAATGTGTATATCATGCAAAGTGGCATACAAAAATGCATGTATCTGGAAAAATGCATAAAAATGTGTATGAATTTCTAAACTTTAAACTGAATTTAAGATTGGGAAAAATTTTTGAACTGAAATTCACACATGTTACTCATGTTTTGAAGCTATTTGAGAGGAATTTCCCAGCTCCTTACCAAAACTTTTGGAGAAATGTTAGATCAAATCTCAAAATGTTACTAAAATGGTTAAACAGTTGGCATCAATCATCTTGGCTGCCACTCATTGGCTCAGTTCGGACGACATATTAAGCAACGGAGGGGTAAATAATGTACTGACCATGCGTTAGGCAGGAGGAGCTCCACAGATGACATGCTGCAGCCAGCACTGCTCGGAACCAGCAAACGCCCTGGCTGCTAGGAACTTGCGGCGGCCATTTTGGTTGCAGCCTCTCCTCCGTGTGTCCCCCAGCCATATCCCAGCATGCACTGTGAGTTCTGCTGGCTGCATAGAGCGGACGGGTTTTTTTGGCTGCTCTAGGCAGCAGAACTCTATTCCGAAACGGAATAGTCCACGGAGAGAGGAGGGGCAGAATTCGGACGACACTTTAAACAACGGGGCTTCGGGCTAAACAACATGCAAGCCCGTTGTTTCACTCCATTGTTTAAAGTGCCTGATTAACGTACTGTCAGTTGTGTGTGCGTTGTGTATTGCCCTCCAGACGACACAATAAGCAACACAACTGACGATTGTTCCACCCCGTTGCCTAATGTGTCGTCCGAACTGAGCCATTGTGTTAGAATCAAAGCTAAAGTGCATCATTTAGATACAGACAGATTTTGATTCAGCAAGTCTAAAAACATTTTTTTAAACACACGCTCAAGCAAATTCCCCTCAAATAGCCTCCAAACCTTCAAAATCTCCCTGACTTTGAGAGCATTAAATCCCATTGCATTTAGTGGTACTTACTTCCAAGGACATATATATATAGGATCAAAGTGTAAATTTATTTAGGCAGATTAGTCAACAGTTTACATGCAGGCTTAGTGTGTGTGGATCTGTTTTTAAGACATTTAAATCAAAGTATATCAACAATACAAGCCAGGTAAGGCAGAAAATAAAAAGAAGCGGGAGGAGGTATGTTAGTGAGTTGCCCGCCTTTGGTTAAACAATCATTTCATTTAGGTTAACTTCTAGGACTAGCCCACTGTTTTGTGATTGTTTTTCCTCCTGAGTCTATAACTGCTCTGAAACACCAGAACTTCCTGAACTCCCTTATCCCCATGAAATCAGGACCTCTCAGTTCCCCCACCCCACATTTTGTGAACCCTTCTCCTGAGATCCTGGTTGGGTATCCATTCTTGCAGCCATAGCCCTCTGAACCCCTCCTGTGTTCAAACAGATCATAATAGAAGGACCATTAAATGGCAATTTGTTACATTTTCTCAATAAAACACCATTTTCTGGAACAGCTATGATCTTATCCCATTAGTTCCCTCAGTACCTTATTTGGGCATTCCTCTACTTTGACTAAGGGCAGATCTACACCAAGCAGGATATAGTGATATGAAAGCAGTATATAAAAAGCAGGAGACACACTACTGCTTTATAGCAGTATTGAAGTGCAGTGACAACTGTTGGGGCCCATTGACACATACCATATACCACTATATACTGCTTGGTGTAGATCTGGCATAAATGAATCAGGCCGAATCAGGCTTGGCTCCCTTGTGGTTTGGTTAGAGTGTTAGTTGTTGAGTCAGTTCTGTGGAATAGACAGCAACCTGTGTTCTGGCAGATTTGAGCTAGAGTCAAAACGGGAAACATTTGCCCTAGGATATTTGAGTAAATTCCCTCAAAGTCATTTGCGTTCTGGAAGGGTTTATTCCAGAAAACCGTGCTCCCTTGGCATCAGGATTACCCAATGCCACCCCAAGGGAGGGGAAATGAGAGGTTTCCAAGAGACTTGGTGCCAACCCAGTGCAATGAAGTCACCCCCCCCCCCCCCGTTAGTAGACATGTTTAGAAACACATGTCCCAAGCAAGCATGATAAGACAGGGAAACAGTTAAGCGCCCTCTTTTCATGCTGATTCTCCCCTGCAAATGCTCTCAACCCCAATATTGATGTTACAAGAAAAATAATATGTAAGGTATGTCCCTGGGAAGTAAATTGTTAATTTCTTATCTGTGTATTATTTCAAAGTATGATGGGAGATAGCAGGACAAGATGGGGAAGGAGAGATATAGGAAACACCACAGCTGTAAAACCAGTTTAATTGATGGTGGATATTTGGAATAGGTTCAAATTACGATTGGGTATTTTTAGATCTCAGGCTGCCCATGTGTATCTTCAGTGATATTTGAATGGATGCCAATAAAATAGTGATATTGTTGCTCTTTAGGTTACATTCGTAAGATATGTCTGGCAGAGTAGACAATGATATATTGTTAGATCATCTGGAATCAAGGGCTGGGATTTTTTTTAGGACAGCATCAAATTGGTTAAAAATGTAATTATCTTTGTCAGCAGACCCTCATGCTATATTGGGTATGCAGCTTATCAGGAAACATTACTATAAAATATGTTTTCCCTCAGGGATCTATTCCTACACTTTTATTTGTGTATATATACACTTTTCTTGGCAGCATTATTAATAGATCTGGGCTTTATTACCATGTCACTGCTAATAATCCTCAGACTCACTAACTGGTTTTTATAGATCCAAACAAAAAAGTATCTCACTTGACCTTGCATTATTAAAACTAAGTCGGATGGCAGCTAATTTTTAGATGAACATTGGGAAGACTGATCTAGTTCATCTGTGTGTAAAATTCCTACTTGATAGGAAATCTCCTTTTACTGATCTTCTAATGGACAATGGGTTCAATCTTTTTTCCCCTGTGAGGGTATAAATATCATTCTGATACGAAGGAAAAAGAAGTTCTTGATAACTAAGAAACTGGATTAATAACAGAATTATTTTCCAAGGAAATCTCTTCTGGTGGTGGGAAATCTCTGCAATTCATCTGTCGTGATGTGTTCATATAAACATGGCCACCACATGATGAAATCAAGATGCATCCACTGGGTTGCATCCAGATTAAATATGTGCAGTTGGGCTGGAGGAAGCAGACCTCCTATTGCAGCTCTTCTGAGCCCCTGAAAATGCTACACAGAGACTGGGTGTACACAACACAACAACCCATAGTCAAGGTTAAGTATGGGTTGAGTGTGAGTTGTCATTGAACCGTGGGTTGTTGATGAACTATGGGCTGTTGTGTTGTGTGAATCCAGCTATGCTAACAAACTGCTTTTTTGTTAACTACAAACAACCCATGAAGAGAATCCATCATTTGTTGTGGAGTTGTGAATGTAGGTATTTTAGTGGTGTGGTAAAACGCCTGTTCCACATGGTGCACTATGATGGCACTTTTCACATAGAGTGCTGAAAAGTGACTTCCACATGGTAGGATACTATTAAACCAGCTCTAACAGATGACAAAAGGGAACTATAAAGTAGGTGAATTATACTATCATTAGAGCACACTATATTGTTGCTTTATTTGTTGATTTTGACATGACTGCATTTTTAAAAAAACAAAACAAAAACAAAGCCAATAAAAAGAATGCCCTGAGATTTCACAGACTAGTTATGCTAACTTGCCATTTTTAAACAATTTCTTTGAAATGTAAAATGCATATGGTGAACTGAAGTTTCATCACATGACCATACACACACACACATACATACATACGCACACGCACACACACACACACACACACAGAGCAAGCAAACAGACAAATAAGCAATGTGGTGACATATTTTTAGAATAAAACGTAAGGGTGCAATCCCATGCATGTTAGAAAAAATGCCTACAAATCCAAGGCTGGCTGGGGATTGCTGGATGTTGTAGTATTTTTTTCCTATCTAAACATGCATAAGATTGTGTCCTAGGCCTATGAATCTTCCCCCTACTGATGGTGGGTGTCTAGCACTGCAATCCTATGCAGGTCTTCTTGAAAGTAAGCCATACTGAGTTCAGTGAGGCTTTCTCCCAGGTGCATTGGAATGAGTTGCAATATCTTTCATAGTCTTTTTTTAATTAATTGGATGCAGTGTCAGTTTTCAGCCTCAAAATATGAGATTACACAATGGAACAAGGGAGCGATCCAATCCTGAAATCTATACCCAGTATTTCAAATATTATGCAATATATGTGTTTGTCAAATTGCTGTGTTGTCAGCCAGAAACCTTATTATACACGGTTCTTTTATCATCTCAAAGTATTACATGGTTTTTGATTGACAAGAAATGTTATTTTAAATGGATCTGATGTGTCATTAGTGTATAACAAGGGTTTTGACTGACATCTTTACAAAAGAATGTTACTACAATCACATACAGTAGGAGCATGTATAATAATACTTACTATTCTTAACTGCCCAAAGAATCAATGCCTTTCCGAAAAGAAAAATAGGAAAGAAAAAAAAAACCCTTCTTGTTCAGATTGCTCAGGTGTAGTTACAGCAGAATTGTTGTTTGGTGACTGCATGGATTATAACAGTATTCAGCAGAGCTGTAATTTGTGGTCTAGTTATCTCACTTGCAGTTGGCAGGGTTTTAATATCCACTTAAAAGGGTATTTCGCTGTCTGCACATCTCTGGTTTATTTTATATGTAGTGCAAAATATCAGAATGTTCTCTTTAATAACTTGAAATTTTAATAAGGACCTAAGGAACAGTTGAAATGTGAGTGAACTTATATTTAAATGAGGGCTTTGAGAGCTTGGAGAGACTAACTTGGTGAACTCTAATTAAATCCCACAAGGCCACCAGGTCTGCCTCCTTTGCTCTTGATAGTAAAAGTAAGGTCTTCAAAAAGAGTCCCCTGGCAGTATACAAGTGGGAAGGGGAAAGAAAAAACCAAACCTGTTCAACCCTTCGCTATAGCATTTTATAAAGCAAGAATTCCAGAAGGAGTACCATAGGGAGGAACAATAGCTAGAGCATGGAAAAGGAAACTAGCATGCTGAGAAATATGCACTGGGTATTAGAAGGCAAAGCTTTTTCAAGCGCCTTGCTCCCCAGCCGCCAGTGTAGACTGGTGACTCTGAGTTCAGTGGGGCTGTGAATCCATTCTGGGTTTCAGTCAGAACCAGTCAGAACTCTAAAGGAGCTATTTGAGGTGCTGAACCAATTTGGACTGGGTGGGTTTCTGCACCTTGGATAGCTCATTTTAGAGTTCTGGATGGCTCTGACTGAAACCCAGGATGGATTCACAGCCCTGCTGAAATTAGGGCCACCAGACTCCTCTGTCCCACCCTGAAATAAAGCATTCTGCACTCGATGCCCTTCATTGTGTGCCCATTGCCCCTTCCTACTCCAGTAGCGTATCAGCTTGCCAAGTGGAAGTAGTGCTGGGAAATGCAATTTCTCAAGGAATACTGACTTCTGCATTGGTCCTTGGGAAAATTACATTTCCCAGGTGCTAGAGCAAAGACCTTTCAGTGCTGGAGCCAAGAGCACCCAGGTGAGGAGATGGGAATCAGGGTAGGGGGAGGCTTTGAGGCTCACAGCAAGGGATAGGGATCAAGGGGTTGGGGAAATTAGCTTTATTTACCCCGGCACCATCCAAGTTGAGCCAGGGAGCTTGCCAACAGTGTCAGCTCCTGGTTTTTGAGGACCCTTGGGCAAGGCACCCTCAAGGGCCCCCTCCCTTCGTGACTCTACCTTCTCACTAATATTGTCACCATCACCATTGCTCCTCTTCCTCTTTCTTATTATTGCTTTCACTTGCTTGCTAGATAGACATAGAATCTGCGAGGAATTAGGCAGTTGTATCGATTGCTCCTCCTATTCACCACCACTGTTGCCTGGACCAGAGCAAGAGGCGTTTGAATGAGCAGGTTGCAATGATGAAGAGGAGCAGGCCCAGGGTACTCTCATCAGTGGAGCCTTGTTAGTGTGCGGACCCCTCATAGCTGCCAATAATTAGGAGTCACTAGACTATTGATCCTTATACGTATCTCATTACTGGTGTCTGGCCCCTGGCTGCTGGACTTCACAGAGGCTCCATAATGTTCTCCTCTGTGATCTCCTGGGGGGGTCTGGGTTCAAGTCCTGCCTGCCTGATGTTTGCTTAGTGGGCATGCCAAAGGTATGTTTGCTCTAAATGCCACATTTTCTTCTCGTAGAACTTGAAGACCCAGCTGCTGTTTCCCTTGCCAATGCTCTATCTTGTGATCTATTTGTCATAGGCATGCTTTCAGGAACGATGCAGTCATAGCTCCTATTGTTGCCTGTCCAGTGTCCCCCTTCCTCCTTTGCCAAAGTTCCTTCTCCTCAAAGGGGACTGTTCTTCTAACAGGATGTAAAGCCTTCTCCTGGGGTTTCTCCATATATATATATTTCTCTTAATTGAGCTGTTTTGCTGGACTGTCTCTCCTTCCTCCCCTGTGTGTCCACTTGTCAAGAAGGTTATTGTTTGCAGGCTGTGCATGTTTATTAGAGCTGTGTGCAAATGGCTTCTTGAAATTCCCCACTGTATTGGTGGGCAGAGACACTGAGAGAACAATTTCACCAAATTCCTCTAGGAGGAGGAGAATTCTCTAACAGTTTCTCACAGGTAGGCCTCACCATTGGCAGAGGTTGTAGCACAGCTTCTTTCTTACTTTTCCCCTGAAGGGTTTTTGTTTTTTGAGCTTGCACTGGAAGTGGCAACAGCAGCAGCTGTGTTGGCAGCTTGGCCTCCATTTTGGCTCCTCGGCAATGCAGGTGGAAGTAGTTTTTACTTTACAAAGTAAAATCCATCAGATACTCCTTGCTGTACTTTTTACCATTTGAGTTAGATGTGTCAAGCAGAGGCTGCTGGATCTAAATCTGAAAACCTACAGATAGCAAAGGAGGCTTGTTCAACTGCACATCTTGGTTTACTACCGGCAGCATTCACCAACATACCAACTACTTTGCCTTTATATATTTCCAGATATAGGATAACATTTACACTGGCTAGACTACATATCTTACCATCAACAATGATGGAAGGCCATTTTGGGGGGTCTTCGTAGACATCTGAGATTTTTCCCCTTGTGAAAGTGGCTAAGTTGAACAGTACCCCATGTTTTACTACACTGTGAATTGTAGAGAGACCTTAGAGCCCATTTTATTTCCCTAATGCTTTTACCCTATTTGGGAAATACTGATAAGTTTTACATTTCTATTCTCCTGGCAGATGTTAAACCTTAAACCTTGGATCACACTGGGTATAGCCAAATGTCTAGCTGTGGCTATTAAAACTAGACTGCAGCTGCTAAAGCAGAGACATGTTTATTTACAATATTTATGTAACTCCAAAAGTTTTTGGAGTGGTGAACAACAGATAGGATAAAATAATAAAAACACCACACTAAATAAAAAAAATAAAATAAACACATGGTTTTTTAAAAAATACAATTTTTAAGATGAAACACTGTCCTGGTAAAACCGTGGCCAATCACTCAAGGACAGCTTCCTGAAACAACATTTTCAAGAGGTGCAGGGAAGCAACACAACGTTAGCACCTGCCCAGAGTTCAATGATTTTTGTGTACATTTTTGTGTGCATTTTCCCAATGTACACATTTTGTATGTATGTACCCAATGACTAAAACATGTTTCTGTGCAGTTTTCAAATGTATGCATTTTCTGAGCATATTTTTCAAATGTATGCATGTTTTTGAACACTTTTTGATTGTTTTGAAAAATGCATTACAAAGTTCCAGGAGGTGCAAATTGGGTAGTCTCACATAAGAATGCAAACCTAATGAATGTCTCAGCCCGATCTTGATGGAAATATACTAAAGAGAGAAAGAATTTGAACACCCACCTGAAAGGATCCTTGAAGTGACAGGGCTTCTGCTGGCACACCATGGTTTTTCACACTTTGGTAGGTGCTGAGGTATCTCTGGCTAGATCTACACCAAGCAGGATATCACACATTGAAAACGGTTTGGAAACTGTATATGGAGTGTGTCCTGGGCCCCAACAGTTGTCACTGCTGTTATAAACCATTTTAAAGCAGTAGTGTGGATTCTGTTCTTGAGTGTAGTGGTTTGTGTCTTCTTTGTGCGATGTGGTAAGATGATACCAAGAAAGCAATACTCTCTTACTATATATGAATTGCTCCCTTCCAAAACAGCTGATGTGACAGCATTGATGTGTAATGCTGTGTGGTATGTTTCAGTGGGTGTTACTTCTATGCTTTGCTGCTTGAGTGCATATGACCTAGATGATACCATGCCAACATTATGCCAACTTTAGTGGCTGATGGTGTAGTAGTATAACCATTGGAGCATTCTGTTAGAAGTCCTTAACAAAAGAATCAGGGCACTACAACGATTGCTAAAACATTCAGAAGAGCTTGCCATGTTGGAATCATTCTCAGGATTTGGGGATCATCCTCACAATTTGGATATTGTTGGTACACTATGAATGTATGCGTAAATCTTCAATATTCAGAGTACTTTATATGTGCTGTTATATCTGTGAGTGTGAATGGGACTTATCATTTTGTTTGCAATTAGAACCTGTCATTCTTATTCCAAGCTACTGCTTAAGGTGAAGCCTTCATTTCTCAGAGCTTGTTCCCTGTCAGTTTCACAGCTTTTGACTCAAATAGGTGATAAAATAATGGACTGAACATGTGCCACTTTTAATCTTTCACTGTTTAAAACTCTGTGACAATAACATCCCCCCTTCAAATACAGCATATGCTTGGGAAGACCTGACATTTTCTTTTAAAATTCCTACATCTCATCTATTGGGGAACTTTGCCACTGCTACAAGTGAACATTTCTTTTTATATTAAATATTTTAATAATTTCCTTTATATAGTACAGATTGACATTTGCGCCTCCTCAGCCTCACATGCTCCGATAAAACAACCCCTTAATGATAAAGTTAGTGTTTAATGGCATTAATCTAGGGTGACCAGATAAAATCCAGGTCAGGGCTTATGTAACTTTAACAGTTGTAGAGAAAAGGGAATTTCAGCCAGTGTCATTTGTATGCAATTAGTTCCTGGTGAAATTCCCTCTTCATCACAACAGTTAAAGTTGCAGGCACTATACTAGAGTGACCATATACAAAAGAAGGCTCTCTCTCTCTCTCTCTCTCTCTGGAAATAGATGGATTGGAAATCAATCCACAAAATGATTAACTTAAATACAAAAACAAATCATTGCCATGTTTTATTGCAAGAGTTTTGGTTCCAGCCAAAGCATTTCAGCAAGGTGAGAGATAAAGGTCATCTGAGGACAGAATACAGATGGTACATCTTACTTCTGAATGAACAGTATTCACTTTATGTTGTATCCCCTACAGTACTTGATCACAGATTGGCCTTGGGGAACACCACAGCAGGGTTCACTTATCATGGATTATAGCACTGGGGGACAGGTGATTTAACTCTATCTTTTGGATTGACTGTAGAGCCTGGGGAGAATTGCCTTACTTGATCCGACCAAAGACCATCTATTCAAGGTGTCTGCCTTGAACAGTGGTTAGTCAGATCCCTCTAGGAACTCACAAGCACATTAGGATATTGCTAGTTACCCCTAGTTGTTTGTTCTGAGACTCAGTAGTATACTGCTTCTGAATATGGGGCTTCCATTTAGCTATAACAACTTGCATTGCATTATTTTCATTGGGAGACATGATTGGATGCACATGTGAATGCACATCTGTATTCACTGTTCTGTCACGAACAATCACTTGTAATGATGTGTGAACAGAGATGCAATCAGGGCGAAAGCCCTGCTTTGCAGCACTGGGTGGCAATGGAACTGCCAGCACAGTGTGGCAAGACAGGCAGCAAATAGCCACATTGCTTTGGCAATATAATGTATTCCATTTTCTCCGTCATCCAGACTGAGGGCAGTGAGAGGGCTGTGTTTGCCCTCAGTGATATCATAAGGTAGGCAGATCAAATTGGCTACTTGGTGCCATGATTGTCATTACATTCGCTATGTGTTCCCTGATGGTCTCGGATCAGACAGTGAAGAATAAGCAAGCCCTAAAAATGGTATGAAAGCAACAACATATTGGGGCTGCAAAAAGCCACAAAAAACTGTGGAAGACCATTCAGTTATGGCAGGTTTGATGTTGACAGGCTTTTCACATCATTTGAAAGCCCACATTTTGCTTTGACAATGTTTGAAGTGGAAAAATTTGGCATAGCAGGGAGTATAGCCTGAAGCAATAGATAGATGTATCCATTGTGGCAATATTGTTTATGCAAAGGTTTTGGAAAATACTAAGATAATGATAACTGTGCTTTAGTTATGTCCCACTCTGGATCTATCATTTTGGTCTCGTCCACCACCTGGGCTGTATCACTGGAGCATATCATTGGGCCAGCAGAGCTGCTGGCAAAGAAAAGCTCATTGAACTTGGGCTCAGATACAAGATGCAGGGGCTTGTAAACCTCACCCCAAAGAAGAGGGGAACTTTACAAACCCACAGATCTTTCTGCAGCTTAGATTAAGATCTGAGTCAGAGACCAGTTCCTGGCTTGCCCGTCAACTCACTCTCACTCTCACTCTCACTCTCACTCCCACCCCAATCCTTTTAAATACACAGCCTGGGCAGTGGTGCTGCAGTGGTGTGGAGAGAGAAGGAGAGTGATGGATCCTCCCTTCCCTCTCCATCACACTGCTATCACAGCAGATGTGGTACCCCTTAGGAGCTGTAATTCCCCCTCTACCGGCCAATTCTTTAGCCCTTGTTAAAACTATGACTCCCAAGGGCCATGGGGGCCTCTTGTCTTTGCATGCCAGCAATGCACCAGAACCAGACATGAAGGAGAAATCCAATCTCCCTCTTCTCCTTGTCTCTTCTTTTAGCCTTAGTGTTGCCACTGCTGCTTCCACCATGCTGCCTATTAAGTGTACTTTAAAGGGAAGAGTGTGCTTTTGGGGGGGGGGAGATCAGGGGTTAATTGGGTGTGCATTTGGGGGATCTGGGTGGCTGAGTGAGATGGATGTGGTGGGTGATTTTCAACACTGAATTAGTTTGGATTGGAATATAAACCAAGACCTTTTCTGACTTTTGGGGAAACAGGTTGGCTCAGAAATAAGCTAATCTATTTCTGACCATGGGGCATTTACCCATGACTCTGAATCAGCAGGATAGGACCGTGATGGTTCTAAACTCAATGGAAATTTATTTTGCTGGTGAATGCCTATCATAGCCATCTATCCAGAGATCATACAGACTGAAATCTAATGATATCCTGCTAGCAGTGTTTTGACAGCTTGTTGGCTTATTGCATTTGCAAGAATATTAGAGCTAACTTTTAATCCTTGTTTTTCAATGGTCAAAAACTCTGTCAGCTGTCCAAACAGATATGATAGAAAAGTGGATAGAGGAAAAGTAAAGTGCAGTGTAGTCCCATTGAAATGAAAATAAACCAATGTGTTCATGGAGCAAAGTATCTCCAAACATCTCATTCACTTACAGATGCTGCATTTATATATTTATCCAAAACATATTCTTAACTGTTGTCACTGTAAATCTAGAGATGTTTAATTGAAGCCAGTGTAATTATTATAGCCAGATAAAATGAGATTAGTAAACCTATAGACAAGTCAAACCTCTTGATCCTGGGAGTCATAATTTGATTTTATTATTTGAGCTTGTGTTTAATAATCTCCGGTTCATAAAGGTCTTCTCTAATGAAGAAATGTTCATTCATTCTGCCAGTAAAGGTCACCTGTACTTTTTATTAAGCATGGGTTTAGATATTATTACCAAATTCAGGATTCTTGTTTTCACAACTGTATATAAACTGTATATGGACAGTCAACATTGGAAACCATTATCTAGTATTTTTATAGCTCCAGCATCTGTGAATTATTGAGAAGAAGATTAAAGTTCAGCACATGCCATTTAGATCACTTGTGAATCCAGATAGACTCTTCCTTGATGTTCTGTTCAATAGGGCTTTGACCTGAAAGAGGC
Organism: Anniella stebbinsi; assembly: GCA_029215795.1. Taxonomy (NCBI): domain Eukaryota; kingdom Metazoa; phylum Chordata; class Lepidosauria; order Squamata; family Anniellidae; genus Anniella; species Anniella stebbinsi. The sequence goes on from JARDYH010000002.1 coordinate 48,495,405, forward strand.
ATTGAGCTATTATCTGTCACCTTTGTTCTTGTGTGCCCAAGATGCCAAAAGCATTGGGGCTTTTCCCCTTTTGAAGTCTCTTTAAGAATGAGTTACCAAAGCTTTCATAGCCTGATCTTGGAGTGGCTGCATCAATTCTGAGAAAATAACAGTAACAGTTGTGCTATATGAGATATACCTGTGTTGTTCACTGATTAAAGCTCCTCTTATTGATCTGGCACATTAGTTCAGAATGAACTGGATAGCGTGGAGTAGAGATCTTAATGCAAGCCTTTGTTGTCCAGGTTCACTTGTATGAAATATAAATAACTTGGAGGAGAGGGATAACATTTTTCATCCCATCATCATCATTTCACATTGGAAGTGCTGCTGCATAATATTCCTACTTTTGGCAATGAATTTTCAGAATGCTTGATCTATAAAATAGCATTTTTTTTAAAGTACTATTCCTTAGTAAGCGTGTTTAGGATAATCTGTGATTGTTTTCTTCTTCAAATTTTGCAGTTGCCCCTTTTGCTTGACTTGACGGCTGGAAGAAGGCCATAAAGAGGGGGCACCCTTTCAGGTTTTTGTGGAGCAAGCCCAACTTCAACACAAAAAATCCTTGGGCAGGTGCTGGTGTTAGAACTACCCCAGCAGGACCTCACTCTTTGTGCCTGCCCTCTGATGGCCCCCTCCTACGCCAGCAGGATCCCCTTAACAGGTAGTCCCCTCTGTGAGTCAGAGAGCTGGGGTTGGGAGAGCGACCAACTTATTTGCCTATAATGCTTCAGAATTGTGCTATATCAGGGCACTGTGGGATATTTAAGTTGCTGTTCTGTTGGAACACTGCTTGCAATGCAAAGGGTGTCTGCTGACATTGGAGCGGACCCAACATAGTGTCCTGTCAAGCCTGGAGCCAGTTCTGGAGGCAAACATTTCAGTACTGAGGGAAAGAATCACAGTAAGTTCCAAAGGCACATCAATTAATATAGTCAAGATTAAATTGCAAAAAGAAGAAGTGTGTTTTAAGAGTATTTGTTGTGGTTGCTTTTTATACCTCATATTAATCAGAGAAATCGCAGCTCATCCTAAATAGTACACCTGGTAGACTTCAGGAGCCAGGACTTATTCTTAGCACTTGTCATGCCAAAGAAGAAATAATAACCGCACTTTTCTACTCCTTTTATAATAACCTCTCACATGTTAAATTTCGTGAAAGCTGAAAATATATGTTGATATCTCTGAGGGACTTTCAAGTAACTCTTCAATAAATTTACTCACGCTTAAATGTAAATGCAGTACATCTACCTGCCCTGCACAAACCCTAGTAGAATTCATCACAGTCAGGTTTACAGACTATTTCTTATCTGTTCGGTGATTAGCCATTGTTACTTCCTACAAACCAGGCAAATATGCTAATTTGACTGCCTCTAAATGAACAGAGCATAAGAACCTGTCACTCAAAACTGTCTGTCTATAGAGAATTGTACCTTGAGAGAGCTTCAGTTACAAGGAAAAATTCCCTTTGTGACTGATAATAGTAATTCTCTCTAGTAATAATGGGGTGGGGTGGGACGAGGGAAAAATGGGCGATGTTCAGAATATCCCAGAACACTGCAGTATAAATTAAAAGTATCAAAAATATAGGGGATCAGGCAGTATTTAAATCGAGAGCAAAAACACAGCTCTAGTAGAGAGCAAAAATAAGAATGGTGGGATTCTAAGTATATAGATTTCATACAGAACTACCACTCCAGCAGTACCCATCAGCCCCACTCTAATTTTCTAAGGAAATTCATCAACTTTTCCACACATTTAAATAACTAAAAATATACTCTGAATATTTGGTAGCTATATTTCTCTTTCTCTCTCTCTCTCTCTCTCTCTCTCTCTCTCTGTTTTTTTAAATCGCCAGACACCCACCATCTGCTGTTGTAAACCAACCAGTCTATGATTGTAATGTCTGAGTTCTCCTCTTTTCTATCATCTTATATAATTAAAGATTTCAGCTCTCAGTGATGCCTAATTTCCCCCTTAAAGAAAAAAAGAAGAAAACCAAGTGTAAGTTTACCCAAAGTGTATTAATCATTTCCCTGCTGCTCACTGATAAGAGTACTGCTCTGTACAGTTGAAAGCTATTAAACTTGTCTATTCAGAGGATGTTAAAAATCCTCAACTGAGCATTTGGCTAAACTCCAAAATTATTACCATAATACTTTCTGAAATGAGACAGAAAACATAACGTATTACAATTGATAATTGCATCGTTTGTACTGTAGATTTAGTTTATATTGGTAATATTAAATATTTTAATTGTCTTGGCCACATTATAGAGCACTGGTTACTTGAATTATTTAGCTCATTGACAGCATTATGGCTACAGAAGGAAAGAACTCAAAATCATAAATATTTTACATTTGAGTTTACAGAGCAATTTCAAGGCTTTAAAGGAGACTTGCGGGTTGTTGTGAGGTTGTGTTTGTTCTTAAATCCATTTTAATCACAGCAGTTAATGAAGTCTCTTCTTACTGATCACTCACTGGATACCTTTCCCATTTTCACAAGTGACCATTGCTTTAGGAGGTCTTGGGTGGGGAGGAAGGGGAGTAATTTGTGATTTTTTTAAAAAAAAAAGTTTTACTGAACAGAATGAACTGTAGTTGAAGCTATTGGTAGGGGCCATCTACATCAGCTATTTATTTCTGAATAATATTGCGGTTGTCCCTACCGGGCCACATGATGTTCACCTACTCCCGCGGTGTTCTCAGGTTGATTACTCAGTTATTCAGGAATATCGCTGACTGGATTTGTCATGGCTTTTCTGGCTGTCTCACTACAATCCCAACATCAGTGGCTGGTGTGCCCCCCTTCCTGAAGCATTTGTTGTTAGGCATGAGCTCCTGGTTATTGGGATGTTTTGGCACTAACCGTGTGTATTTTTAAAAAATACAAACATATTGATGTGCAGGAGCGCTTCTTCGATACAGTGCCTACCCCCCCCCCCCCCGCGTTGCTGTGTGTCTGCACTGGTGCGGATCTCAGAGGAGATATTAAAAAAAATTCCATGCCCCATACCCATCTGTCCAGTTCTGCCCACTTCTGCCGATGCACATTCGGAACTGCTATCATGGGGCACATGTCCTCCTGCAATGGCTCTCCTTTGCTTGCGGGAAACTTCCCTCACGTGTGCCCCGTGAGTGATGATCGCAGAAGCGGGAAATGTTGTGATCAACCCTCCTCCCTTTTGAAAGGGCTGTAGGTGTAGATGAGCCCATAGTTGAGATCACTCCACTTGCATTAAAATGAAGTCTACAATGGAAAACAAAGCAACTCAAATTTTCATATGAGTACAAATTACTTGAATGATTTTCTTGTTACCCACTATGGTGGCCAGTTCTGTATTGCCCCAAAAGAGGGAAGGCATTTCCAAAAAAACAGAGAATAATTTGCAGAACACTTTCATAGGCTAATTAATATGTATAGATGGAAATATACATGTCACCATAGTGGGGAAGATTGACTAGATAAGTTGTGTGCCTGCTCAGTCTGCTGTACCTTGGCCACTTCAAGGCCTTCAATCTCCCTTCTTGTGGCTCTTTAAACCTGACTTAGACTGCACAGCTTTCAATTAGATGTAGGGATGTTGCAAGCAACTGGTTGGGTCCACGAGGGCAGCGGACACCCTGCATCTGGCCCACATGGACCCAACTGGATGAGCCTGGAGTGAGGGTGAATCTGTGCCCAATCACTCCTGAGCTCCTGCAAGCGCTCTGGCATGGGTCCGCCCTGGCTTATGGGATCACACCCTTTGCTGTATTAATGGCGGCTGCTTTTAACACAGCAGGGGAATTGTGCACTTTGCAGAGGCTCATTAAGGCCCCAATTGGAGCAGTGAAGGGCAGAAAAGCACACTTTCCGGAGGCTCTGAAAAGCGTGCATTTCCCCCAGCCACACTTATGACAGCTGCCATGAATGTGGCCAGGGGAATTGTGCACTTTCCGGAGCCTCCGGAAAGTGTGTACAGGGTGGGTACTGAGTGTGGGGGCTTGCTAGGCTCAGTTTGTGGCCAACAGCAGTGGGGCAAGCACTTGCCGGGTGAGCACTCCCTGGGTTCGCTCACCCCTTCCCCTGACAGCTTTTCAAATAGAGGACTGTCCTTTGTAAAGTAGGATATCTTAAAAATCCACAGTCAGATCCATTTGCTCTGAGTTCATTTCAGGTGAGGTGAAGAAGGCAACTAGGGTCCGGTTAGCCATATGTAACATGCTTCTCGGATGCTTCCCAAGCTACAGAGGTATGATTTACAGACTGTCTACACACAAGGCAAGTATACGTTCAGAGGAAACATACCCTCTACAGCAATGGTGTTCGCTTCACCTAGCGAATCAGAACTCTTGACTGGAGAGAGCATGATTTACATTCTGGGAGATCAAAACTACTTGAAAGCCAGCTGCTCAAGCAGCTCCCAGGATGTACATGGATGGATGAGGAATTGCAGGTCCTCAAAGAGTAGCCCTAAAGACAAAATAAGACATACCCAATCTCAAACCATATCGTCTCTTATTGACACCAAATCAGAAACAGAAAATGAGTTGAGGATGGTTGGCCCATAGATCATAATATCTTGAGCAACCAGAAATGGCCTGCTATGATTGCACTCATCTCACCAGGGCCTCCAAAGATTTAAGGCACGTGCTTGATCAGTAATGTATTGGACAAAACTGAGTATTCGGATTATGTCATGAGTCAGTGGTAAAGGCTGAACTCTCACAGTGAGTCATGTACTGGCAACCTTTGGCTCCACATCCCCTAATTAAGTTGTTATTAATTGAAGGGGAGGGAAGTGTTCACAATAAACAAGAGGGATAAGATATATGTAATTTTAAGCAGCTTACGGACATTCCTTCCTGAACTCTTTGGCTGTGACTCTTTCTTTGTTTGACTCTCTCAGCCATGTTCTAGGCTGTGTTTTAGTTGGAATTAAGGTTGCTGTTCTCTAAAGACTTTGATGCCTCATCCAGACTCTGAGGATAGACTTTCTGTGAATATATATGCCCACAACAATATTATACCAATCTGTGTGTGTTCACTGTAATACCTGAAAATATACTTTTGTGTACAACTGTATGTGCAGAGGACTGTTCTTCATGTGTTCAGGAACCCTGTGCTTCCAAGGTTCCCAGACATGTGAAGGGACCCTTTCCTGTGTGCAGTTGTACATACAGACGTATTTTCAGATATTATAAGGACGTAAGAAGAGCCATGTTAGATCGGGGTTCATCTATTCCAGCACTCTGTTCACACAGTGGCCAACCAGCTGTTGACCAGGAAACCAAAAGCAGGAAACGGGTGCAACAGAACCCTCCCACCCATGTTCCCCAGCAACTGGTGTATATAGGCTCACTGCCTCTGATACTAGAGGTAGCATCTACCCATTGGGACTAGTAGCCATTGATAGCCTTCTCCTCCAGGAATTTATCTAACCCCCTTTAAAAACCATCCAAATTTGTGGCCATCACTACATCCTGTGGAACTAATTCCATAGTTTAACTATGTACTGTGTGAAGAGATACTTCCTCTTATCTGTCCTGAATCTCCTGCCAATCAACTTCAGGGGATGACCCCAGGTTCTAACATTATGAGAGAAGGGGAAAAATGTCTCCCTCTATACATTCTCCACACCAAGCATAATTTTGTACACCTCTATCATGTCCTCCCTTACCCTCCTTTTATCCAAACTAAACAATCCCAGCTGTTGTAACCTTCCCTCATGACAAGCTATGGCTTGACACTGGAGTGTGCTGCTATAATAACGCATCCCTCACATTATTCTAATATCTGTAAGGGGTGGTAGATTGTATCCCTAACTTCCATTTCTTTCAATTGGTCTGTATAGGGAAAGTAATTGAAGGAGTGACCTTTTTAAAAGACATTATACATTTAAGGTGGGGGATTGTGTCAAGAAAACAGAATATTGGAGTGGGTGGGTCAAGCACATCACCATGTTCCCTAACCCTGCCTACTGAGGCAAACTCATGCTACCACTACCTATTCATCTTATAGCAATAGGAGAGTAATGGTAAAAGAAGGCCAGCATAAGTGTGAAATTATGTTCAGAGTTCATTTGGAAAAGCAGTTTAGCCCATGCAAAGGAAAGCTAATAAATATTTTATATACGAGCTACAGTTAACATTATCAAGTGCCCGTTAGCCATATAAACATATCTGTTAAAACAGAAGAGCATTGAAGTGTTGTTGGTTTGTTCTAATGGAGAGATTATCAACATTTTATCTTGATGTAGATTCTTTAATTAAATGTTGGCAATAGTACAGAAGAATAGTGAATGGACAATAATACAATCAGTATGGCAAACAAAGTTAATGCAACATTAACTCCACGATTTAAAGGCTCTTGTGATGACCTTTGGTTTTGCAATTTGTGTATGCATTATTGATTTAAGCTGCAGTCCTGTACTCGTTTATGCATACTTAATTTCCATTTATTTTAATGGGATTTATGCAGTGCTTGGTGCAGGGTTGCAGCCCTAGCTTATGATTTTTGGATTACATAATATGAGGAAATATAAATTAGCCATTTGCATGGGCATGGTGCATTCTTCCTTAACCAAATTAAGGTGACCATATGAAAAAGAGGGCAGGGCTCCTGCAGCTTTAACTGTTATGATAAAGAGGGAATTTCACCAGGTGCTGCATGCATACCAATGACACCTGCTGAAATTCCCTTTTCTATGCACCTGTTACAGATACAGGAGCCCATGTCCTCCTTTTCATATGGTCACCCTAAACCAAATAAAATCTGGATTAAGGATACCTAAATCTGGTGCTTATATTTATTTGGAATCTGTAAATTGTACTAAGTATGCACATTTTCATGAGGTGGTTAACTTACCGCAGTCTAGTTCCAATATTTTGGCCTAAATTCAAAACAGAATTAGGCATGATAAAATCCATTGATTTCAAAGGTCTTGAGTATGCCCAATACTATGCTGGATTTAGGCCTTAGTTTTTGAAGAAGGGAATATTCCAGGTGGGTTATTTTTTCTGTATTAAGTGATTAAAGAATATTATGTAAGTGCTCATAATTTATTCAGTTGTGCAAATATACATATTGACATAAAAAAATGACAATACTTAGCTATATTTAGATCACCACCAGTATTTGCCTCTTGGAGATCATCCTAGAAACGTGCCTTTCTGTTTAGTGGCAGCACAGCATTTTCCATGCATGTTCTATACTTTGGCAGTCTACTTAGTAGGGGTTCGCATGGATTGGGCCAATTCTAACTATGGGCCTTTCTACACCTACAGCTCTTTCGTAATGGAGGGGCATGATTGTGAGTTTTCCTGCTTCCGCGATTGGCACTGATGGGGCACACACGAGCGAAGTTTCCCGCAATGACAAGAGTCCCATTGCAGAAGGACATGTGCCCCCGTGACAGTGCTTCCGCATGTGAATTGGCAGAAGTGGGCGGGGCTATGCAGATGACGTGGCTACGGGGCTGTTTCTTATGACTCGTGAGGGATGCACACGAATACAAAATCACAGCTACACATGGGACAGATAGGAAGTCCACTGAATATGTGATGCTGCACATAGATATGTTTGTGTTAAAAAAATACACACTCCCAGCGCCTAAACACGCCGATACACATCAAAAACATGTGGTGAAAATGGCAGCCAGATCTACTCCCACACACCTCTGAAACTGCTGGACACACCCCTGGCAGCTGGTTGGGTGTTTGCTGAGTCAGGAACAGCAACAGCTTCATGAAGGGGGGGGGGGCACACTAGTCACGGATTTCAGGATTGTAGTTCAAGAGCCAAAAAAAAAAGACAAAAGCAGTCAGTGATATTCTAGAATAACTGAGAGGTGGATCCAAGATCACAGTGGGAGCGAGTGAATGTCATGTGGCCTATTAGCGATGACTGAGATTCAGTCCTGCAATAAACGGCTGGTGTAGACACCCCCTATGTCAGGGCTTTTGTTGTTTAGGTAGTGTTTCATACAAGTGGGAAATTATCCATGCAGTTTAGGTTCTTAGTATAAAGTAAGCCTTTACTAATAGATTAGTAACATCTAAAGGTGAGACTGTTCAAAGGTGAGGCTATTCACCAGTCCAAACTAAGGCAGGATCTACACTAATGCTTTATAACAATTTATAACAATATTGACAACTGTTGGGGCCCATGAGACAGTCTATATACCATTTTCAAACTGCTTTCAAAATATTATATCCTGCTTGGCATAGATCTGGCCTAACTCACTTTCTGCTTGTGATGGAAGGAGGACAGGGAGATTGCGAGTGATTTGATTCTTGTGGATCCCTCAGTGGCATTCAATACAATTAGACTTGATATCCTTCTGGTTGGGATGGGATCGGTAGGCAGTATGTTACAGTGTGACCACCTCCTATGTAGTCTACCTAATTCCTCAAAATGCATAGCTTTCGCAAATATGGGAGTAATTTGTACAACTCTGGACATTTGCACAAATTTGAGAATTATTTGCATAAGTTCCACATTTGACAGCTGTTCACTTTGTGCACTTTTCTCATTCGCACAACATGAACTGTGATCACAAATGTGAGTTGCAAATTGAGGAGACACAAGCAGTAAGTGTATGTTTAGAGAACTGTGTCAATTTCAAAGTTCACTTTTTCTCCCAAAGGGTGGAACCTCTCAAGGCTGGCTACGAATTTTTTAGATTAAAAGTTAGAAAAGTTTTTCCACAGAGGCTTGAGCTGTCAATTGCACCCCCTCCCCTGACTCCCCCTCCCTCTTTTATCTGTCAAAACTCCATGTTGTTATAACTTTTAATCCAAAAATTTCATAGCCACCAAATACCTGATCCTTTCCTTATGGTTTCAAAAATACCTTGCCACTACATGCCTGGACCTATCTTTCTGAAATTTCACACTCAGATCAACCAAAGTGTTACCAACCAAAGTGTTACCTGTAATGTGCCCAAGTTTCCTGTTTGTATCTTTAAAAATAATAAAAAAAAAATGAAGGCATAACTGTATTTACCCTACTGCTACCCATTTTTCTAAAATTAATTGCCACACAAGGCAAGCACCTATGGCTCTGAAATTTCACACACATGGGTCCCAACATACCACCTACAATGTGGCAAAGTTTCATGTGTGGAACTTTAAAAATGAAAAAGTTATAGGCATTCCTGGTTCATTATTTTTAAAATTAATTGCCACAAATTGCCTACACCACACTTTCTGATTTTTTTCACAGATAACTACCCCTAACCCATCTACAAAGTGCCCAAGTTTCATCCTTCTATCTTTAAAAATGAAAAAGTTATAGGCATTTTTGTAACACAGTACTAGGCTATGGGGAAAAGCATTCAAAATGGCGTCCGGTTTTCTGATTTTTTTTTCAGATCCAGATTGGGTCCCTTTGGATCAGATTGGATAGGATCGGATGGCGGATCGGATTTATCATTTTTATCCAATTTTTGGGCAGATCGGATCCGGATCGTGGATTGGATCCGATCTGCTGCACATCCCTAATAAAAACATAAAGATATGTTTTAATAAAATCCATAAAACAAAGATTGCCAATTAAAATAAATTAAAACCAATGGCCCCAACTTAAGGGAAGGCTAGCAAAACCAGGTGGGTCTCCAGAAGTTCCCTGAAGACCTGCAAAGAAGACCTGACAAATCTTTAATGTGAAGTTCAACTTTCAGTAGGGTTTCAAGACCTCCCGTTTTGTTTTTGTTTGTTTCTTTTCACAACATTAGGCTGCTTTACTGTAATGTTAACTTGTCAAGTTTGGTTTATTGGATTTTTCATATATACTTGTTTTCCACTTTTGTATAGAAACATATTAAATGTTGTGACTCAGCTCAACTCTAAGCTTCTGCTCACAAACTTGGCAAACTGACAACACTCTCTAAAACAGTGAGACCTCTTTTATTTGTGAAATCACATGAAAATCAAGCATAACAGTTTCATTTTTGCACACATACACTTAAAGCTGATGATGGCCAGATAGCTTCAGGTACAACAGCTTGATGCGAACAGCAATCACTCGGGGAGAGACGTGTAGGGTTGCTCTTGTCCTATTTGAGTAATTAACAGCGGTGCCACACCCGCTGATTCATCAAGAACAAGACCAGAGCCCAGGAAGAAGCTCCAGCACAGGGATGCATGAAGCCCAACAAAAAACAGATCTATCTTGCACAAACTAGACTCAGCCTGCCGGAAAACACTGAGCTGATCACGTAAGCAAGATGTCAGAGCACGAACCTCTTCAACCTAGGAAACCCCTCTGCCTGTAACAAAAGCTCTGAGAAGAAGCTCTCTCGCAAGTGACACACACACACAATTCCAGAACAGCAACAGTCAGCTTAAGAAACTTCCTTTGTGCCTGTACTTTGGCTCTATACAAAGAAAACTCTCTCTCAAGTTATAAAACATGATCTAGAACAGTAATCCGCAAGTCCAAGTCTATGAAAAGCCTCAGAGCACTTTCTATAGCACAGTCCTTAAAAATTTTAAGTCCAAATAACAACAAAACATATACAGAGTGCATCCAACATCTCCAAAACAGATAGAATTCCAAACACGAAGAGTTTCATGGCAAGCGTAAAACAGATGATTCCTAGCAAAGGGCCTCCCCTTTGCACATTCCTCTTATAAGCTAGAGGCTGGCTATTCCAAGCCACTTGACTGACAGGCCTGTAACCCAAACTCATGTGCAGTGTAACTTAACTAAGGCTGCAATCCTATACCCACTTACCTGGAGAAAGCCATATTGATTGTAATGGGACTTAGTTCTGAGTAGACATGTATAGGATCGCACTGTGAATCCCCTTCAAAGTCTCGTAAAAATAGCAAACCATACAAATTCATTGTGTTTGAGAAGTCAGTGGTGACCATATACAGTGATGGCCACACCATTCCGTTTTGATTCATGGGGTGCAGAAACTAGTGTGCTGAATCACGCAGATTAAAGATTAGAAAATCTGCGGAATTTGCCTTGATTTGGAATCCTATTTCTTTCTGGTGTCATATATGAAAAATAAACAAGGGCACCACTGTTTCTCTAGCATTACATTATAAGATATTACATTATATTATGTTATAAGAAGAAGTAGACGATATTACATTATAAGAAGTAGAATGACCAAAGATGTCAAAGAACGTTGAAAGTTGTATAGAGGTTTATTTAAAATTACAATGTATATAAAATAATCAGTAAGCAAATCAGTTTTAAACATCCACATACTCACAATGGTAAATGGAAGTGGGGTGTGTTTTTTAATAGGAAAAACTTAAATTGCTTTGCTATGCTATTGTACAATGAAGTATATAATTTGTGTCCTATTTTGTTTTTTACTGAATGGTTAATTTCTGTTGTAGAATGTATTGAGCTTAAGATCTCATTTAGCTAGAATGTAAAATCTAATATTTTGTGGAGCAAGTTAATTAAACAGAGAGCAATTCTGCAATTCGCTTGCAAAACATTTTCTGCCATTTCATCATGGCCACATTTTTACTGCTTTCTTGCTTAGTGAGTGAGTGGCTTCTTAAAAGTTCATTTTGGGGTGAATCATTTAGAAATCATGTGGCTAAAGAGATGTTTTAGCTTTGTATAAGGTAAATACTGATTTAATGAATGTAATAAATCAGTTTGTTGGAAGATTGGAGAATAAAAACAGAGTTTCGCCTTAATTCCTGTTCATTGAAGAGCTGAACTACTTCACACAGTGAGACTAGTGGTATTCATATGTATGATGTTAATAGTGGCATTTATATTTATGACCATCTTTTCAAATACCCTAGTTAAAGTCAATTGGTAATAAACCATCAATTAGTGTCAATTTATTCAACCACTGCGCACACGTGGCAGCCACCTGAAGAACCTGCAGTTAGATCATGTGCATTCTGGAAAAATAATATACCATTGCTAATGTGCCTGTTGAGGGAAACTTTTCGAAAGTGCCCATGCTCCATAATTGTGAACCTCCAAAGTGGTAGCACCAACTTTATTTTAGGGCCTGACCATCTGTGAGGGGGATTGGCTTATGTGGTGAAATTTGGATTGTGAGTGTATGTGTACAGATCCCATACCACTGTGCAGAAATAGAGAGGCCCTAAAATGCAAACAAGATGTCCATCTGTAGTTTGTATTGCCTGGTCACAACTCCGAGATTTGCTATACTCCATTAAAATTACTAGATATTTCTGCCCACTTTCCCACTGCATCTTTTGTCTACCTCATTTCTGTGGCACATCTCATGTTCTGCATACTACAGCCAGTGGCAGATGGAGATGGATGAAAGGACTGGAGAAGAAGCATTGAGGGGAAACCAAGGCTGCTGAGACTTGCACTTAATTGACAGCTTTAGAACAGCCTTCCACAACCTGATGCCCTCTAGATAAAGTTGTACTCGAACGCCTAAGATTCATGATCATTGGCTATGCTGGCTAGGGCTGATTAGAGTTGAAGTCCAAAACATCTGGAGGGTACCAGTTTGGGGAAGGCTGTTTTAAAGAAACAGAGCAAGTTTCTGGATTTTGACCAGAGCAACCTTACTCCCATTCTAGATGCCATGTAGTGACATCATGAAGTTTGGGTTATTGCAGGATACACATGATATGGCTTCCATGAAAACAGGGCTTTACCCAGTCAAGAATAATGGGGCACGAGGATGATCAGGGGTCTGGAAACAAAGCCCTATGAGGAGAGGCTGAAAGAACTGGGCATATTTAGCCTGGAGAAGAGAAGACTGAGGGGGGACATGATAGCATTCTTCAAATACTTGAAAGGTTGTCACCCATAGGAGGGCCAGGATCTATTATTATTATTATTATTATTATTATTATTATTATTATTATTCTCTTTCTTTTCTTTTTATAATTTTATAATTTTTATTTTTCAATATATAATACAACATAAACATAAAATAATATACTAACATAACCTTAACAACCCCCTAGTGCTCCCCTAACCCATTGAGACCTTCTTTTATTCTTTTATATTATACATTCTTCCAAAATTGTAAAGAATCTTTTAAAGGTGTACAACCTTTCCCCTTTATTAATACAAAATCCAAAGATGCCCCCATATATTTTCAAAATCATTCTTCTTAGATAATCCCCTCTTTACTTTTATATTACATGTTAATTTATCATTAATCGCAATATCCCATATTTCTTTATACCATTCATCTATTCTATAATTTCCTTGTATTTTCCAATTCTTAGCTATCATTAATCTAGCGGGTGTCAGGAGGTTGTTAATCAAATCCCTCATATTTTGATTCCCAATTTCTTTATCCCAAATTTTTGTTTAGAATGTTACCAATTAAAATAACGGAAGTAGAAATAAAGAGTTGGCAAAATATGATAAATAATTATTGTAATGGAGATAAAAAAGCAAGGATTAATAAAGGGAAATGGTATAAGATACAAAAAAAAGGAGGGTTGGGACTTCCAAATATAAAGATGTATTATATAGCTAATCAATTAAGACATGTTATAATAGTATAGTAGGAAAAGACGATTTAGAATGGTTAGAGACGCAGACAGGAGAAATAGAGTTAAAATTACAAAATATCTTCTTTAGCAAAATACAAAAGAAACAATTGAAGGAAATGGAAAATCCACTTTTTTAAAAAAATAATCTCTTTCTTGCTCATGGCGGTTTTTCTAGACGGACATGACGGGCTTTGCCAAGTCATGCTGTCTTTTCTTGATTCAAGCATTTCCTGACAATTGAGCATGTTTTAATTATGACTGCTCTCTGGATGTTGGTGTGGATGTATTCTGGTAGGCCCAGTTTCTGTAAGTTTTCTATATATTATTTTGATGTGATGCCGGTGACTGATGTGACTAATGGAATAATTGTGACCTTTTCCTGTTGCCATAGTTCTTTGACCTCCATGGCCAGTGGTGTATATTTGTCTCTCTTTTCTTCTTCCTTTTCAACAACATTTTTGTCATTTGGTATTGCTATGTTAATGAGGTATGTCTGTTATTCTTTTTTGTCTATGAACATTATGTCTGGTCAGTTGCAAGGTATTGTCTTCTTCATATCAACTGTTCTGTCCCAGTATATTTTATGATCTGCATTTTCCAAGATTGTTTTGGGTGAATATGTATAGTATGGTGTAGATTGTTTGATAAGATTGAATTTGATGGCCAGTTGGTGGTGAATTATTTTTGCAGCTGCATTGTGTCTCTCCGTATAGTCCATTCCTGCCAGAATTATGCATCCTCCTGTTATATGGTCTATTGTTTCTTGGAATTGATGGCATTTCCTGCATAGGTCTGTTGTTACACTGTTATGTTTTATGATGTATTTTTGGTAGTTCTTGGTTGCTTTAACTTGATCCTGTATAGCTATTAGGAATCCTTCTGTTTCTGAAAATAGCTCACCCTTCCTGAGCCATTCGTACGATTGTTCTTTGTTTATTTGTGGGTTCTGTATTATGTTGTTGTGGTTCCCATGTAGTGCTTTTTGTGCCTATTTTTCTTTTTTCTCTGTGAGCATAAGTGGTTATGTTTGATCTTCATTTTGTAGTGCTAGATTGAGTGGGGTGTAGTTTTTATCTGCTTTTACTATGGCTTTATGAATGGGAGTGTTTTTGGTGTGGAAGAATTCTCTGAGTGATTTTATCTGTATTATTATTATTATTATTATTATTATTATTATTATTATTATGACTGTTAGAGCAGCATGACATTGGAACTAATGACCTAGGGAGGTAGTGGGCTTTCCCACACTGGAGTAGGCTGACCATATGAAAAGGAGGACAGGGCTCATGTAACTTTAACAGTTGTAGAGAAAAGGCAATTTCAGCCAGTGTCATTTGTATGCAATTAGTATCTGGTGAAATTCCCTCTTCATTACAACAGTTAAAGTTGCAGGGGTCCTGCCCTCTTTTGTATCTGGTCACTCTAGTATAGTGCCTGCAACTTTAATTGTTGTAATGAAGAGGAGATTTCACCAGGTACTAATTGCATACAAATGACGCCGGCTGAAATTCCCTGTTCTCTGTAACTGTTAAAGTTACATGAGCCCTGTCCTCCTTTTCATATGGTCAGCCTACACTAGAGGCATTCAAGAGACAGCTGGACAGCCATTTGTCAGGTATTCTTTAATGTGGATTCCTGGCACTGAGCAGGTGGTTGGACGCGATGGCCTTATAGGCCCCTTCCAACTCTACTATTCTATGATTCTATGATAAAGCCAAAGGCATGCCCAAATGGGCCCCCACTTAAACTAGGCTGACCAGATAAAATCCAGGTCAGGGCTCATGTAACTTTAACAGTTGTAGAGAAAAGGGAATTTCAGCCAGTGTCATTTGTATGCAATTAGTTCCTAGTGATATTCCCTCTTCATCACAACAGTTAAAGGTGCATGCACTATACTAGAGTGACCATATTCAAAAGAAGGCAGGGCCCCTGCAACTTTAACTGGTGTGATGAAGAGGAAAATATCACCAGGAACTAATTACATACAAATGACACTGGTTGAAATTTCTCTACAACTGTTAAAGTTATATGAGCCCTGACCTGGATTTTATCTGGTCACCCTAACTCAAACCCTCAATCCATCCCATAAGGAAAATTATACCAGATCAAAAGCAATGAACTGAAAAGAGTAAACAGTCATATCTGTACATGTAGTGGCTTGGTGAGATTTTAAGAGACTTGATCTATATGGGTCATGGTTACAGCTCTGCAGGCATAACTTAGCTGCAATTTACATACACACGCACACGATGGGGGGAAAAGATTTGTTGTTGCTTTGGAAGTGCTGCAAAGTTTTTGGCTTCCTCTTTGTAAACTATGTGGCAAATAATAAACAGTCATCAAAAGCAATGGCACAACATTGTCTGCATTTTCTACGCATTTGGCAGAGATTTCTCATTTTGTACTTTATTGGCTCTGCTGTGTTATAGCACAACAGAGCCTCCGTTGTGCTCTCAACAGAGCTGTTTACACATTCTGGAGGTACTAAATACTTTCCCCCCCTCTGCTGGTGTTCTTCCACAGAGTTCCACACAGTCAAATATATAAGGTAAGTATTGATGATATTCAGTAATGAGCGTGTTACAGCTGAAAAATTCAACAGGAGGCTTCAGATCTCATATTAAACTTTGTGCAATTCTGGTAAACTCTTCTTTGTTGCAAGAAAGGGAAGCTTTTACAGGGAGGATTCTTGCTACATTAGGCTCTGAACAAAAGTCAAAAGGGAAGAATTACTATCTAATTTTGGAGACCTGTGTGCAAAGTAGGAAGATGTTCCCTTATTGCACTCTTCAAGAGAATGTTGAGATACATGTAATATACATGTGGAGCATGAAGAGGAGTCTTCCTGTTAATTTGCCATCTAGCCTAGGCTGACCATATGAAAAGGAGGACAGGGCTCATGTACCTTTAACAGTTGCAGAGAAAAGGGAATTTCAGTCAGCGTCATTTGTATGCAATTAGTTCCTGGTGAAATTCCCTCTTCATCACAGCTGTTAAAGTTGCAGGCACTATACTAGAGTGACCAGTATTTTCACTCACAGCATGGACTGAAATATCTGGAGTCTAGTGTGCAGGCCTGTGTACAGTCCATTTCTCCTGTACATCTTCTCTCCAGAAGACCAGAGTTGCATTGAGTCACTTCGCATGATCATTTCAGCCTGGGTTGTTCCATTGTTATGTGAGGATTGTTTAACCCTCTCATAACCCATTCTGCCCGGCTTTGCATGACATGATAAGCCATGCTGTGCACCTGTCACAGCTTGCATATTCAAAATGGTGGCCAGCACATACTGCAATGCACCATGGCTGAAATAAACTTCAGTAATTTTGTCTTGGTTTTTGGCAACAAGGGGATTTTGTTTCGTAGCCAACAATCTCAAATGCCATAAAACCCTTTCAGTTGAAAACCAGAGAGCACAGGTATGTTTTTAAGCTCTTTTAAACAACAGTCACAGTTGTAACTGTCTGTATATGTCTTGGGAGGAAATTCCATAGGGTAGGGGCCACCACTGAGAAGGTTCCATGCTCCCTAGAAAACTCAACATGTTCTGGATGACATTTCGTCTGTGATCATCACCCATACTAAGCCCGGTAAACAATCTGCCATTAAGAGAAGCTGAAGGAATTCTTTCTACTAATGCATTCACACCCTCTGTTACTAATATTCCTAAGGTAGAAAATAAACACATATTACAATGTGCTCCATGCATAATTCATGCTAATAGATATCCCTATCCCCTGTATAGCCCAAGGACAAAAACTTTCTCTATATCTTTTTGCCTTCTGTGTCTGTCTGTTACTCTTAAATTTCCCCAGGCCATAGGATGCTGCTCTTGGCTATCAGTGCACAACCAAAAAATAATTTGAGATTTAGATAAAGTAATCACTAAAAATTAATGACCACAGCTCTGGCAAAATGAACTAATCCCACAGGCCGTACAAGTTCGGTGAAAGTATACAACGCCCAATTAATAGACAAGCTGATTGTTATGCTCTATACTAGTTTTGCTCTACACAAATACTGAAGTGCTTCTTTAAAAATAGCACATCTCCAGCAACATTCATTACCCCATGCGTTAGACAGCTGATCAACTAATCCTGTGTGATTGTGCTGTCTTGCAATGGTTAGATGCTTAGGGCTGAACCATAGCTCCATAAAGTTCACATTGTATAGCCCCCTTGGACTGTACCTCTTTAAAATGAAGTTGTATGATCTCATGTTTGAATACTCCCTTATAAAGCCTCTCCACATGTATAAAACAACTATTCTAGGAGGGCTGTATTAAACCCTTCCCATACTAGGTTTCCACTGGCACCGCGTTTTAGATGCAGAGAAACAGTCCTGCAATTTCCCCCCAACATCAGCCTGAAGTGGTACAGCCCAAGGAGCCTCTGCTATATCTTTCTTTGGAATGTGTAGATTGGGCTTTAGAAAATTATCAGGTGCAATGGAGAGAGTATTGAGTTTAGAACTGGAAATTGGGAAATTTAGATTCAAATTTCTGTTGAGTCTTCTTAATGTAATTTGAATTTAGATGAATATCCCATGTGTATCCATGTTGATTCCCGGCTGTGTAGGAGGGGTGGGTGCAGCTAGGGATGTGTGAACCAGCAAAATCTGAGCTCGCCAAAGTTCCCCAAACTCCATCTTGAAGTTCATTCTGACTCAAGTTCGTAGGCATTTTTCCAAATGTACACATCAATTGTGTGCATCTTTGAAATGCACACATTTTTCTCTCCCCGATTAAAGTGAATTTGTGTACATTTCTCAAAAGTACACATTTTTCATGCATATTTTTCAGATGCATGCATGCTGTAATGCACATTTCTTCCTGGTTCCGCAAATGGCATTGTGAGCTCAGAAATGTGCAGACTTCAACCACAGATTGCGTCGGAGTCCATGTTCAATCCAGAAGGTGTGAGCTGGATAATCCTCATCAAAAATGAAACAAAATGGATTTCTCATACATCCCCAGTCACTGTAGTGCTTTCCACACCACAGACAATGAGCACCTGAAGACTTCTGTACTGAGCTTCAAGAGCAAGATCATTTCTTTGGGCTACGATTGTTCACAGCTGGTGTTGAGATACTTAGCGGAGGGCAAGTTGGCCAGTTTTTTCCTTATGCATTACTTCCACCCTCCAAACACTTTCTCTCTTCCTCAGTTAGCTTCAATGAACGTGAATATACACATTGCATTCAAGCTGAAGAAGTGAGGGGAAGTACATTCTGGCCTGTCACCAGCTAGAGGAACAGGGGTTGCTGGGTCAGGTACAACACCTTTATCCAAGCAAGATCACCAGTTAGGGAGTGATCAGCTTGCTCCCAGTTGACCAGTTGCAATGGTCATGCATGCACTAGTAAGTAACCTTACGACTAGACTACTATAATGTGCTCTATGTGGGGCTACCCATGTGTGTGGTTTGGAAGCTGCAGCTAGTGCAGAACTCAGCTCTGCTCATTTTAAACCTGTATTAAAAGAACCGCACTGACTGCCTGTTAGCTACCAAGCCACATTATGCTGTTATCCTACAAAGCCCTAAACAACTTGGGACCAGCATACAATCCTCAGAGGAGGCCCTACTGGCCATTCTAAGATGAATGGAATGCCACCATGAAGAACCTCTGTGGCAGGCCTTCTCTGTAGTGGCACACTACCCACCCAGAAAACCCTCCCTCATGCGGTTCGGGAGGCAGAAAACGTAACATCTTTTTAACACCTCCTGAAGACATACCTTTTTACACAGGCTTTCCCTGGTTTTTAATGTAGCTGGTTTTATATTGCCTTTTTAACATGAAAGTGTACATTGTTTGTGCACAGTTCTTCAAATATGCATGTTATTTTTACACAATTTTGACTCATTTTTTTAAAATGAGTATGCATTCCCCTTCCGGGCTAAAGCAATTTTGTGTACACGTTCCCCTAATATGTGCATTTGGTGTGCATGTTCTCTTCATATTTTCGTGCATGTTTTTAAATTGCCAAACTTGAGTTTATTGTTGGGGAAAGTGCAGATTTTAAAGCACAACTGAACACCAGTTTGTGCTTTGGTTCAGTGCAAATTAGGTATGTTCACATCAAAACGTGAACGAAATTATATTCTTGCTCATTCCTAGTCTCAGCTTTTCAGTTTGCAAACTAAAGGCAGGGTCTGACTCATTGTTTCATTGATGTGAGCCACTTTAGGAGACAATATTTGTGAAAAAGCAGGATAAAAATGCAGGATTGAATCCCAAATCCTACTGCCAGTGGAAGAATACTGCTTATGGAATGGGATTCTGTGTCTTCCACTCCCTCTGCACTTTCCTCCATTGGAGGGTTTGGAGGGCCTGCAGGGGCTTGCAGTGGGGAGGAAAGGATACAGAGGTCCCATTTTCAAATAGTATTCTTCTGCTGGTGGAAGAATGATTAGAATTGTATCATTTCCTCTACACCGTTGGCAACTGCTCAGCTGTTTTGTTCTCTGTGTTTGTCTTTATTGTTTGTTCTGGGGACCATCTTCATTGTTTGTATTTTATTTAGTGTCTATGACTAGGCACTTCACAACTGAAGAGAAAAATAAAAGGAAAAAAAGGCCCAGCTTTCAGGATTATAGTCAAAAAGGCAAGATCTGTGTAAAGAAGCTCAGAGTCACATAAGCTCAGTGTTGTTAACAAAAGCCCAACTAGTATTCCAATAAATACATGATCCTGTATTTTTGGTCACTATCCAGTCGGTTGGCCACATTAAAATGTTTAACAGTGTTTAACATCTGGTTATGGAGGATAAAATAATCGATAACACTAGAACCCCTAGCTGGGGTACAAGTGAATTCTCCACACTGGTCCCTATCAAATCGGCCATTCAAAATACTTAGGTTATTTCTGATGGTCATCTGTAACAAGCAGTGGCCGGCAAAATTAATGTGCCGATCTTTAGACTGGCGAGCAAAATTTATCAGGGTTATTTTAGATGCATCATGTCCCACTGAGCCCTTTGGTGGAGGAACTAAATAATTACTAGTTCTTGCGTTAAAATCGCCCACTAGTATTGGAAGAGCTGTTGGGAATTTAGCAAACAACTCTGTTAAAAAACTTTCAGCCTTCAGCCAAACCTCACGAATACCTTCTTTACCAGATAATGAGGCAAGGTAAAAATTACAGAGCAACAGTTCAGACCTTAAGGTACCCAGATGTATATGCAGTGCCTGCATATCGTTTATCGTATCATCATTTCGGACCAAAAAAATTATCGTCTTCATTCATATCGTAGGTGAACCGTATTGTCTTCACGATAATTATTGTGAAAAAATTTTTTTTGCAGACCTATTTTTAAAGGAAAAAATGCCTATAACTTCTGTATTTTAAAAGTTAGAGGCTTGAAACTTGGTCACAGTACTTATGGGGTATGCCTAAGTATGTGTATGAAATTTGAGATCGATCCCTCCCACCTTCGATTTTATATGAATTTTTTAAAGATCATTTCCGTCAGGTCTGAATGAACGCACGTGGCGAGCTGTCATTCTGATCTGTCAGAACTGAAACGATCTTTAATAAATTCATATAAAATCGAGGGTTGGAGGGATCGATCTCAAATTTGGCACATATGTGTAGCACAAGCAAGGCTAACAGTCACTACTAGTCCTGATGGCTATATACTGCCTCCAGGATGAGTCGTATGCCTCTGTATACCAATCTCTGGGTACCAAGAGTAGGAGAGGCCCATTGCATTCATGTTCTGCTTATGGAATTTCCATTGGGACCTCTGGTTGGCCACTGTGGAAACAGGATGCTGGGCTACCCAGGCCTCTGGTGTGGTTGAGCAGGTTCATCTTGCATCAGTATTTCTGATTCAGCAAGGATGCTCAGAGCTGGCTCTGTGGGCAATGCTCTCTTCCACTCCCATCCTTCTCCAAATCCATGACCTCATCATCACCTGGAGATGGGGAATCAGACTCTGGGATTATGAAATCATGGAAGTGATGCCTAGAGGGGATTGCTTCTTTGTGTTCCTGTCTTATGCTAATTCGGTGTACAAAGTGCTATTGCAGCTCTCCAAATCACGTCCCCATTCCAAACCCATTCTGTGCTGTAGTTACATGTTATTTATGTGCTTCATCCCCATGTCCTTACTTTTTCATAAGTGCTGTTTTGTTTTTATTGCTATTTTTGGTTTTGGTTTTCATTTTTTCTCCGCCCTCTTTACCTGTGTGTCTTCCTCTATTCCTGCTTCTTCTTACTCCTTTCCCTTCCATAATGGCCAGTGTTCCTGAAGTTTGTGCTCATTGCTGGATGTCCCTGGGCTGCCCAGTGACTCAGGCTGAGTGGCACAATGCCAAGTCCAGGGTGAGCATCACTACTCCTGCCCAGATCTCTTTGAGGCTCGACTTCTGCAATGCGCTGTACATAGGGCTACCTCTGTGCCTAGTCTGGAAACTTCAACTAATCAAAATATGGCAGCCAGGTTGGTCACCGGTATACCTAGGGGTGACCATATTACACCAGTTTTAAAATCACTCCACTGGCTGCCAATTACTTTCCGGGCAAAGTACAAAATGTTGGTCATTACCTCTAAAGCCCTACATGGTTTGGGTCCAGGTTAGCTGTGGGATCACCTTCTCCCATACAATCCACCCCACACACTCAGGTTCTCTAGGAAGAATTTACTACAGTCAGCCAAAACTAGGCTGACAACTGTTACCCAGAGGACCTTCTCTTCTGCTACTCCCAGATTGTGGAATGGCCTGCTGGGAGAGATTCGCCAACTTAACAGTCTTCCAGATTTTAAGAAAGTTATAAAGACAGATCTCTTCCGGCAGGCCTACTAATAATGTATTAGTTTTTATATGTTTTTAATCAGTTTTATGTATTTTATATAATTTGCTTTTAATGTTGTTCTGAGCCTCAATCCAGAGGGAGAGGCAGGTAAGAAATAAAGAAATAAATATTATTATTATTCTCCCAGCTCCTCTTGCCTGAGTCCTGGCTGCCCCTTGGCAATCTCCCTTTTTTATTTATTCTCCTCCCATATTTTATTGTTCCTGTGCCCACCAGCCACCACCTGATCACCCCAGGGCATATGCTGCAAAGATCCTGCTGGATGTTGGGTGCCAGAGAATACCTGCTTCTGCTACTCCACTCGCTATAAGTTGCCATTTGATCTCTGTCCCCTAAGCTGCCCCCTGTTGGGTAGATGCTGAACATTGAAGGCCCGCTGCAACTGGGGTTTCATGTTGTTGCCTCCTGTTCTTCTGCCTACCTGCAGGCTACCAGTTTGTCCCTTAAACTATGCCTACCTCGAACAGACCCCTTGAAGTTCTTGCTCTGTTCTGCCTGGGGTGCTGCCAGTGCTAAGCTCCGCACCACAATCTCTGCCTCTTGTGGGTGCAGATCATGTGGGAACACTCACTGTAAGTAGGAGCCCTGTAACTTGCTTTGCCTGCTGCTTCTCTTTCAGATGCTACTATCTCTTTCACTCAGAAGGATGACTGAGGCCACTGTGCCCACATCCCGCTGCAGCTGCCCACCCACCTCGATAAAAGGCAGACTGTGTCTATGCACTAATGCTTCAATCTGCTTCTGTGAAGGAGAAACATTATGTCCACACATGCTGCTGCCTCCCCTCCAATAAGAGGATTGTGACCTCATTGTGGCCATTGTGACCTCATCATGTTGATGTTGCCTGGTTGGCTGAAGGAGAGAGTGCCTTTGCATCCTAGGCCAGAGAAGGATTATTCTGGGAATGAGAGAGAGAGAGAGAGAGATTGTAAAACTGGACAATTTTTTTAAAATAGCAAATATAAGTGCTCACCCACAAAATATGTTGGATATTTCTTCTCACCCCTATGTCCATACTCAGCAGGACCCACAACCTGAAATGATACATATACCGACCCAGACCATTTTATTTATGTTTATTTATAGCAGTTTTTACTCCACTCTTCAAGAGGAAAGGTGTCCAAAAGAATTTACTGATCAATAGCAAACAAGAGTGCCTTTACCTATGTTGATCAGTATTGTCTATACTAATTGGCAGCAGCTTTGTGGGATTTCTGATGTTCTTTTCCAGCCCTATCTGGAGTTGCCTGGAATTGAGCCTGGGACCTTCTGCATGTGAAGCACATGAAATCTGTTCTTCTCTTTCTTCCCTTTCCCTTTCTTTTGCATGTCCAGTATGCAGTGTTTGCTGCAATTGGGACCCCAAAGAAAAACCAGTTTGTCTGCTCTGAGTATCCTCTCTGCATAAAATGATTTTTCAGGTTAAATCAGTGGTCATCCAAATGAATAAAAAAACATGGTTTGGGTTTGTGAAGTTTTGATGATTGGTGAAATGAAAGAAAATTCTCATGCATCCCTATTCATTTCCAGTTTTGCTACAATATCATTCTCAGTGGTAAGAAAAGCAAGTTCACCTGGTCAGGTCATTTGTAGATAGGCAATAGGTATAGTTTCTGGTATGTCTAGTTGCACTACTACTGCACATGTTCAAATACCCAGAGATTTTTCACAGCCACTCATTTAGATATAGTAGTCTAAGACAGGAGCTACACTACTGTAGTGACAACTGTTTGGTAGGGGTGTGCACTCCACACCAAAAATCTGGGGGTCCAACGGACCTCCGACGGATCTCCGAAATCACAGTGTGGTTAGGAGGCAGTTTCAAAACTGTTGGAAACCCACAGTGCAGTTAGGAGAGCGTTTGGAGACCTGAAGGAATCTATAGGGATCCAAAGGTTTTTTTTGGCGATGTGAGGGTTTCATGTTGATGGATGTCTAGCGGAACACCTCCATATTAGGAAGATGCTGCGGGGTGAGGATGGAGTAGTTTTGAGATTGACATCTGTGGCTAACCAATAGCCACAGTCTCCTCCCTGTCCCCCCCCCCCTCCAATCACATTGCTTAGGGGGAGGAATTGCAAATTATATAACCCATGTCCTGGAACTCATTCCTCATGGAGTGTTTGAAAGAAAGGAGAGAGAAAGTGAGGGAGCTGTGTTTATTTAGTTCAAATTAGCTATGATTTCTCTGTGATTTCTAGCTGCTGTTGAGTCAGCGAGAGATATCGCCTGTTTTCTTTTTCTTTTTTGCTGGCTGGATGGGTTTGCTTCTCTCTGTGTCTGTCTGCTTTTATTTGCTTCTTGTAGTACTCGCTCGTTATTGTGTGTGTGTGTTCTTGTTCTACCCTGTTACCCCCACTGAGAATTTTAATAAGAAAATTAAGAAAAAAAATCTTTTATCTTTCCAAGCCTTTATTTTACAGTGCCTGCTGTTATTGTATGTGTGTGTGTGTGTGTGTGTACTCTACCCCACATACATACATACACCCAAAATAATAATAAACCTTTGTGAGTTCTGTGTTGTGTTTTCTACAGTACGTCTAGTTTGTGTGTGTGTTGCAGCACACATTTTTTAAAAAACTTATGCACAAGCACCCATTTTTCTTAATTAATAAAGGTTTATTATTTCATCATGAGGTGTGCAATGGCTGCTGATGTTGGCTCTAGCCATGTTGGAAGGGGGAGAGGTGTTTCTTCTAGTCCCTCCCCTGTCCAATTTAGATGCACCCTTTTCTCTGCTGCTTATTCTGGCACTGCTGCTGTTGCTGCTGGTGGTCATTCTGAGGTGCAGGAGAAAAAGAAAGTGGAGGTGGAGGTTCCTGGCACCTCCAAACTGCTCCTTAGCATGTCTATAGTGCCAACACTGCCCATTTTGGAGGAGGAGGGTCTGGATCTGGGGCTGGAGGAAATTGTGGAGATTGAGAAGGAAATGATGAAGGAGGTTGAGGGAGAGTTTGAGATTTCATCATCTCCAAGCTCCCATGGAGGAAGGAGTGCTTCCTCGCTGGAGATAGGGGACTTTTTTTGTAGGAGGTTTCTAGTTTCTGAAACTTCTGCAAGCTCTCTTCAGAGAAGATGAGGTGCATCTGAAGTGTGTGTGTGTGTATGTATGGGGGGGAATGGTTTGACAGGGATTTTTTAAAATAAATTTCTAAAAATCAAGGGATAAAGGGATCTACTTTAAACTTGGAAAGGATAAAGTCCTACTTAAGAGCTACCAGAGTGCCACGTTTAATCTCTATTTTTAAAAATGACAGAGTTGTATGCACTTTTGTTAATCCCCATTGACGATAATAGTGTGGTTCTCCAAAAATGGAGTGGTTTTCATATGAGTAATCCGGCGGTGTGGAGAGATGGACCCCCTCTGCAAATTGGAGCAGAAAACTTGCTCAATGGAGCTCTGCCCCAAATTTCAGGGAGGAGCAGATCCGCTCTGCTTGCCCCTACTGTTCGGACCAAGGACACATTCCATATACCATTTTCAAAGTATTATATCCTGCTTGGTGTAGATCTGGCCTAAGAAAGCCAAGCAAGCCTAGATAGGTTCATTTTGCTTCATCTACCTATTCTACCAGGTGTTTGAGGGTATTTTGGATCTAAAGCTGCATCCTATATGCACTTACATGGAAGTAAGCCTCATTGAACTCAGTGGGACTTACAACTGAGCACACATTTAGAGGATCACATAGTTAGTGCATCACTGTTGCTGATTTTAAGTGAGTTTTATGATTTATTTTTAAGATCATAGTTGGGTAAACTGGAGCATATTGGGGTTTGTTTTTATTCCTATGTACATAGCCCTAAGTATTGAGATATGTGGAAGAATAATTTATACATTTGAAAGATGAAATAAATATTACTTTTGAGTAATCTGACTGGAGACTGGATGGGAATAAACCTCAATAAACCTGAAGTTGGTCACCATTTGCTGACTGTTAAATCTAAGTAGAGAGCAAGTTAGAACTAATCTAACATGATGCTTGCCCAGTCTCAATATATACCTGAATCCAGCAAATGGTATCAGCATTAGAAGCTTTCAATGCACATTGCCAGTACTAATGTTGAATGTGCATCCCCATCTGTACGATTAATTCACACATTCCATGAATTCCTAATAGTTCAATGTGGTTTAACATGAATTTCCAAGCAGTAAATTATCTGTCTGTGTTACCTATTCAAGAGAAACAGTAGTCTTCATTAAATATCCTCAAAATAACATCTGTATGAGATGCTGCAGTATTTCTTTCTGTTGGTTACATAAGTGATTAATTAATTAATATACAATTAAACATACAAAATAGCTGATTAGACTGATAGGGCCTTGACCAGTATTTTAAGTAATGGGACGTCAATTTCTATTTGGGTTAGGTCAAAGTAGCTGCAAGAAGCTAAAAAAGAGAAGGTGCTGTATCTTTATTTCGGATACTTTATGTGTAATGCAACAAGTGAACAATTCCATTCATCAAAAGTTTACTGTAAGCATGGTTAGCCAGGAGAACACAAGACCGTAAGGAGCGGACAAAGATTAATTATACCTGTGCTCATACAGCAATGTTTGTGTTCAAAACAAATTATATTTGCTTGTGCTTAAACGATGCATAAATCCGATCCGTGCAGATGAACGTGTGTTCAGGATGAGTGAGCACACTTGTTTGAATGTCATATTTATCCCTGTATTTTGTCAGAAAATTAACTTCTTTGGAGTTTGCGCTTGAGCTGAGCATATGGTTGTTGATCTCTGGAGATGACAGTCTATCTGAGCAATAGCTCCTTATGGTTCCAGCTCTCCTCTGCTGGCAGATGCTTTGGGCTTTTCTACAATTAAGTGGAGATCATCACTGTTTTCTTTGAGCACTGCTGTGCCTTGTACTCTGAAGTGTTTTGTTAATCACTGTCTGCCTTCGACAGAAGCTGCCAAAGCTCTCATTAAGTTTGAATTTTGAGATGTCATGCTCGAATGATGGAATTTCATCCCTTTTCTGCATGAATGGAATTGGCTGTGGAGAGGTGCCAGGAAAACAACAACAATCACGATTCTAAAGTACATTTGTTTTACATTTTGATCTGGAACAAAAAGAAAGACAGAAAGAAGGAAAGAAAGAAAGAAAAAGAAAGAAAGAACTTTGCCTTCAACTTTGTCTTAAAGCCAGGAGAAGACCTTGCTCCTGCACTTTCCTAAATTTAATAATTACAGGGCGTTCACCTTGTCATCTGCAGGGCATACTCTGTTGCCTTCAATTAATAATCCATCACTGCCTTGTTCACAGTGTGAACTTTAAACCTTCTTTCCTATCCAAAATGTTGTGCTCATTATTGTGTGAGAGTCGTTGCAAATGACATGACAGATGCTCAGCATCCGTTAAAGGATGACGTAGAAATGTATGCAGTGACGGGCTTTTGATAAATTCTTATTGGATCCAAAATTAATGTTATTTTTGCCCTTCAAGAAAAATTGCCTGCACGTGTGTGCAAGTGGAAAACAAAAATGCATCTGTTTGACGGTTTAATGATTTGCAGCAGGAAACTAAGTGTTTGGGGAAATACGGTCTGAGAAGACATTGCCCATTTCTCCTGGTGAATCTATTTGTTTCAGCTGGATCCATAGAAGTATGCCTTGAAGAAAAAGTTAGACTAATTAACTGCAGCGCCTAATCATTTTCAGTCATAAACTGCTTAAGAATTGATTGAGGCAAAATGCAGAGGCAAGGATCTCAGGAAAATAATATTCTCTTGATGCACTGAACAGTTTACAGTACTCTTAACAATTCAAGCTAAAAGTGTGTCATTGAATATAAGTGCTGGATTTGATTTGCATGCCTATTTGGGGT
Organism: Anniella stebbinsi; assembly: GCA_029215795.1. Classification (NCBI taxonomy): domain Eukaryota; kingdom Metazoa; phylum Chordata; class Lepidosauria; order Squamata; family Anniellidae; genus Anniella; species Anniella stebbinsi. The sequence continues at coordinate 48,523,556 of JARDYH010000002.1, forward strand.
TTTGCCTCTTAATTTGTATGAACAATACAAGTATACAAATGTTGAGATAGAGGCATTTCCAGACAGTACATGTTATCCTCAAAACCAGAATCTGAAACACTGGCCTCATCTACACCAAGCAGAATATTGCACTATGAAAGTGGCATATAAAAGGCAGAAGCCACACCAAGCAGGATATAGTGGTATGAAAGTGGTATATGGTATGTGTCAATGGGCCCCAACAATTGTCAGTGCACTTCAATACCACTATAAAGGCTCCTGCCTTTTATGTACCACTTTCATAGTGCAATATCCTGCTTGGTGTAGATTAGGCCACTAGTGTTTCAAATTTTGGTTTTGAGGATAACATGTACTGTCTGGAAATTCCTCTATCCCAACGTCGGTATACATGTATTGTGGAGAAGGAGGATGAGAACAGTTACCATTTTTGAGTGTTCCAGGTTTCAGTATTGCAAAACCACATCTCTGGATATGACTCATACAAAAACATGAAAGGTGTTGTCATTGGGAGGATGACTGTTGTCTAAAAGAGATCACTTCTGTCACATCACATTAGCATATTTATGGATGGAGGCAGTGAATCTGAGGGGTTGGACATGCTAGGCTTCTCTGCTCACTTCGTGGCTTTTACATCTGTTGCCCTTTTCATGGTGTCTTCTTCCAGTCTTGTAGGCTGAATGCATGGAAAGAAAGTGAGATCCCACTGTTTCTCCTCTCCAAGTCCCTTTGTGTTCATCAGTCTGTATCCACAGATAGAGATGGGTGAGGATTTCCTTTGGTTCACATGTGTGTGTGTTTTATACAAACTTATCAACATTCATACATTTCTTCATAAATGGCATGGAAAGGACCTGAGGTTTAAAAATTCACATGTGAGAGAAACCGAAACTGACAGATTCATCTATCTAAGCCCAGAGCTTTGAATGCTTAGCTCTTACAGATAGGGTTGTCATGAGTACCCAAATGGGTCTGGAGCCCCACCCTCATGTCCACCCGCCCTGGACCCAGTCAGGAGCTCCTGATGCAAGCAAGAATGCCCTTGGCAGCTGTTTGCCTGCACCTCAAAATTGTGCACTTTCCCCTTCCTGCATCAATGCTGGCCGCCATTGGCACAGGAAGGAGGAAGTGAATGATTCTGGCGCATGGGTGGGCAGCTGCTGAGCGCTCACCAGGCCAATCTGGGGCTCAGAAAAGGCTCACATGGCCTGGTGAGCAGGGGTGGATGACAGCAGTGACAGGGCGAACACCCCCTGAGCCTGGCATGGATGTGTTCACCCACCCCTACTTAAAAGCCTGGAATCGAATCTTTGTTTTTTCAGTCACATTTGGGGTGCTCAATTAGGGTTGCCACCTCTTTTTCTGACACATTTCTAATCTTTTATTGGATATATGGCAGCAGGCAGATACAACATGGGTGTCTCCATGCTGAGAATAGTTATTTATTTATTTAAAATATTCTTATCCTGCTCCTCCACCAAAAAAGTTCTTGGAGCAGCTTACATGTAATTGGTAAAACAAGGTTTATAATCTAAAAAGACATGACACCGAAGGAAAAGGATGGGAAGGAAAGAGGGAAATATGTTTAAAAAGCAATTTTAGTTATATGTTGTCTCTGTGTGTGCTATTTATTTCTATGTTTTTACATAAATGGTTTTTCTACTTTATATGATGTATTTTAATTGTATTTTATTTTTATTTTTGTGAACCACCCAGAGCACTTCAGCTATGGGACAGTACAATAATATGAATTAATTAATTAATTAATTAAGCCTTTCATCAGGGCTAAAATGGCACTACTTCTCCCCTCATCTTCCTTTGTTACAACCTGCCGGCATGGCTACTGGCAATGACATTTGAGGGAGGAGGAGCTTTCAGGAGGAGGGGGTCTTCAACAGGCCTGGTGGAGTGAACCTCCTTCCCTTCATCTCCCATATCCAGCCTCAATAGTACAGCTTTCATAGCCATACTTACTGAGTGTGGCTGGTGCAGATGGGTGAGAAATTTGTTTCAGTTTGTTTTTGATAACAATTTACCCAAATTCAAAGATTTCTTCATATATGGGATGGAAAGAAAGAGATTTTGAAAGAATCGAATGTGGGAGAAAGTGAATCGGATAGATTCACCCATCCTTGGCTCGAGTCCTAAGTCTAGCAATTTAGCTCTGCAGGATTATGATCCTAAAGGTACAAAAAGTGCCTTAAATCCTTCTTGTTGGTCCTCAGAGAAATCCTGCAGAAAATGGAGACTAAGAGATATTGACTTACTCAGGGCCACCAAGAGAACTCATGGATGAAGAGGAATTTGAGACCACATCATCCTAACTAGTTCCAACCATCTGACATCTTATATTGCCAATGTTTTAGTTGATATGTAATACCATATTCCTTATCTCCCCCCCACAAACACACACATTTTGAAATATGAAGCCCTGTGTGAGAAAACAAGGCTCCATCTGCCTACAGAGAGCTCCACTGATGTACTCAGTACATTGATTTATTTAGGTTCACGATTGGCTCCAGGCAACCAAAGACCACCTTTGCACCTATCTGAGGCTTGTGGCAACTGTCACCTGGACAGGAAGTGAGCTTCTTAAAACACTTGCTGGCTCCTATACTTTACCACAAAGGTTGCATGCCTGGTTGGCCCATTCACAAGAGCTACATAACACTCTCATCCCTTCTAAAACTGTTTGTCATAGAGTCACATAAAAAAAAGAGGAATGCCATCAATATGGGTCTCAGATTTGGGGGGGAAAAAGAACTAAAACATCATCAAATTCAACTCACTGTGCAACCGCATTGGGATTCCCATCAGCCTCTGAATTTGGAGGCTGATGGGAATCCTAGGCAGAGCAGGAGGAGCAGTGGAAGCAATCTTTGCCTCCATGCACCCTGTGCTCTGCATTTTTGCTAGATGGATGATTTTGCCCATCTAGCTGGGGCTCTGCAGAGCAGGATTGAAGGAAGCTTGAGCAGCTGGAGGATTCTTTGTAAGCCACCCACTCCAGTCTCCAAACCTCCTTGCCCACAGAACTGATTGCTAGCTCATTGAGGGGTGTGACTATAAAGGGGAGCGGGAGGGACCAGAGAGCTCCAATTCCCAGCTCCAAAGTCATAGAACTATCTGTGACCTCAGTGCTTGGAATCCAAAATATCCTATTCCTCCCCCCCCCCCCCAATGTTGCCTAGGGTCCATAGGAGTGATCTCCCCATGCATAAATATTATCTATCAGATTTGCATCCCACCTTTACTCCAGGGAACTTAAGATAGTGACTGAGCCTAGGTCATCTGTTGACAGGCTTGTTCAGAGATATGAATCTGAGGCTACCGAATAACTCTATCCATTGAGACACACTGTTATACTCCTCTCTCTCTCTCTCTCTCTCTCTCTCTCTCTCTCCTTCTCTCTCTCTCTGTGTGTGTGTGTGTGTAGACAGATAAAGAGAGAAATAATATTAGACAGACACATTATATATAACATTTCACACACACATTTTACAATAGACAGTCTTAAGAGCCAATGCAATTATCATCACCTTCGAAAGGTAAGTTGTTTTGGTGGCTGAGTGGAATTGAAATCACTTTTAGCATTTTATGAACTCCCTGTATGAGAAGGAGGAAAACTCCTAAATCTGAATTTCTGATCCAGAATGTTCCAGCATATATATATATATATATATATATAGACACACACATACATATCTCCAGGTGACATACATGTCTTTGAAGTGAAAGGCAGGTGTGTCATGAGCCTGCTTTGAACAGTGAGATATTTCAAGCTAGCACTGACGTGGCACAGCTTGGTGGCCTCCTGCCGCTGAACTGCAGGCAGGTGATAATGTATTTTTTCCTTCATAGATGTGTGCCACAAAATACTACAATCCCTCTTGTTGCTTTATGCTTCATTTTTGGAAGATAATGTCTAGCTGACAAAGGCGTGAGGGGGGGATTTTGATGTGCAGGGCAGGCAGAATGGTTGTAGCATGAAATATAGCCAGTTTGTGATAGCTGATGTTGTCACAAGATGTTGTCCATGATCACAGAACAATCTTTCATGCTATCGGTTTGGGTTGCTTGTCTCCTAGCTGAAATACGAATTTTGCCTACTGCAGCGGGCCATATGACATCCATCATCATGTTTACCGTCCAAAGAAATCACCCTAAATGGCATTCAAATATCAGATGAAAAAAAGATTTGGGGTAAACAGTGATTAAGAACCAGTTTGTAATGAACATACTTTAACAAAGAAGAATTAATTTTATTTTTAAGTATAGGTAAAGGTCGCTTTGTGTTTACCATGGTAAAAAGAATTCAGATTCTGGACTCAGAACTAATTATTTAAGTGTGGAGACAGAATCAGACTTGTTGTGAAGAATGTATTGTGTTTGCAACATTCAGAAATTCTAGGATGGGCTGCAATGGTAGAAAGTAAAGGATTGGGATGTGCAAATCAGCAAAATTCAAGCTCACCAAAGTTCTCTCAATTCCATCTAAAAGCTCATTCTGACTTGGGTCCATATCAGATTGCGAGCTTTGTTTTTTTCCTTTTTGCATCAATATCCATGCATATTTTTATGTGTATTTTTCCAAATGCACACATCCATTGCATGCATCTTTTAAATGTACATCTTCTTCTCCTATTGATGAAAGCTTATTATTTGTGTGCATTTTTCAAAAGTATGCATTTTTTGTGCACATTTTTCAAGTGCATGCATGCCGTTGGACACATTTTTGGGGTCCTCGAGTCACATTGCAAGCTCTATGTTCAATCTGGAAGGTGCAAAATGGATGAATCCTGATCAAACAAGTGAACTAATTTCTCAGACATCCCTAGATTGGGGAGGAACAGTGCAGGTTGTTGTGCTTCCCCCCTTAGTGAGGAAGAAGGAAGGAGGAAGGAGAGGTGTTGCTTAAGACCTAAAAGCCATGTGGTTTCTGAGTTTTTGACAGGCAACTTCAAACACATGACTTTTAAACTCCTCTTTGTTATCCTGAGGTCTTGAAACATAATAAAATCAAAGCGGAGAGTCTCATCAGACCAAGTAAATATTATAGGGAATGTGTGGCTCCACAATCCTGCATCATCCCCATGCACTCCCTGGTAATGCATGGTAGTACTTCACAGTACAAGAAATACATTAAGAGATGTCATCACATTTGGCATTTCCTGGCCTCCACTCCATCTGATCAGTGACTTCTTGCAGGGGCGAGGGGAATGCTAAATTTGATAACATGCAGTTCTTGTACTTCACATTACTAGGGAGATATGTGGAGGAAGATATGAGTTAGCAGACCCTTATAATAACTAGTTAGGAGTCAAAATCTTTGGTTAAGTTGCCAGGAAGGCCCACTATTGGTTGTAGAATGCCTTTCACTCTTATTTCGGCTTGGTCATCCAATAGGATCTAGCCACACTCAAATTTCTCTGATCACAGCTCACCTATACACAAAGAGTCTTTGAAGGTGAGCTCAATTGATGGAGCAGGGTCATATGATAGTAGCCAAGATATTTAGTGATTGTACTAGGGCTAGGGAACATGGGTGGGAAACATGGGTGGGAGGATGCTGTTGCACTCATGTCCTGCTTGTGGGTTTCACATGGACAGCTGGTTGGCCACTGTGTCAACAGAATGCTGGATGAGATGGACCCTTGGTCTGATCCAACATGGCTCCTCTTATGTTCTTATATTTTTACTTTCTATTGCACATCTAAATTACTGACTGGTCATAGCTGCCACCTTTCCAATTATTCATGTTTAGCTGATATGCTTTTGAAAGTAGTAAAATATGCACATTGATGAGCCTTTGAAAGCTTCTCCATATTCAAATACTTCATAAGAACGAGGGCAAAGAGGCTCACTTACCTTAGCATTTATTTTGGATAACTGATAGGCAATGATTGGATGGATTCCTGCATAGCTCTATGTCTTGGTGGGTTTCATTGATTTCAGTAGTAGTAAAACATAAGAAGGGCCATGATGGATCAGACCAAGGGACCATTAGTCCAGCATACTGTTCACACAGTGGCGAAACAGCTGCCCATGGGAAACCCACAAGAAGGACATGAGTGCAACAACACCCTCTCTCCAATGTTCCCCAATGACTGGTGTACACAGGCATACTGCCTCTGATACTGGAGATAGCATCTAGATAGCATCTAGTCATCAGGACTAGTCACCATCGCTAACCTTCTCCAGGAATTTATCTAATCCCCTTTTAAAGTCTTCCAAATTGGTAGTCATCGCTACATCTTGTGGTAGCGAATTCCATATTAACTATGTGTTGTGTGAAGAAGTACTTTCTTTTCTCTGTCCTGAATCTTCCACCAATCAGCTTCAAAGGATGACCCTGTGTCCTAGTATTTTGAAAGAGAGAGAGAGAGATGCCTCCCTCTCCACATTCTCCACACCATGCATAATTTTGTGCACCTCTATCATGTCCCCCCTTAGCCTCCTTTTTTCCAAGCTAAACAATCCCAGCTGTTGTAACCTGTTGCTCATAAGGGAGATGATCCAACTCCTAAAATCTACACTGAACAAGCTATAAATAGGAGTCCACAGTGTTTGGCTGGCTGTGCAGGCCAAACCAATAAGAGTAGTTTCGAGTGCCACATCAAAAGATCAGTGTGTTTGTTTGTGTGTGTGTGTGTGTGTGTGTGTGTTTGTGTGTGACTACTCACCAGAGGATGGCACCACACTTGCCATTGTGAGTGTGGCAAGCTTATTTGTGAAAGCCTGATGAAACTATCTTTATGGAAGACGTAACAGGTTCTCATGTGAAGCATCTACCAAGTTTTAATCCTCCTGCTCCCACTGCTTTGGAACTTGATTTCAAACTTTTTCAAGTAGACTACTTAATTGTTAGAGCAACTGGACAGCAGTTTCTAAGAAAGGAAATCTGCTGGATTCTCTATCAGTGGAACAGGAGCAACAGCTGTCCCATTCATCTATTGCTACATTGACAGCAAGCCTCTAAGCTCTGACCCAAAGAGGCCAGAAGGCAATTCTCTCAAAGGCTCCTAATAATAGTTCCAGCAAGAAGCACAACTTTCCCCCCTGTGTACACTTTGAAAAGTTGCCATTAAAAGTACTAGCTCCATGTACAACAAGCAACAATATTGTCTAGAAATTGGCTTTTGCTATAGTTAAAATTATGCTCTGGTTTCTCTTCAGATCATATACATCGTAAAATTTTACAAGAGTGCTGGTTTCAAAAATATAAACAATGTTACAAAAATGGATTTTTTAAAGAGAGAGACTGGAATTTATTGGGTCTTGTATGGCATTTCTACACAATGGATTTATAGTGCAATTCAATCCATGTCTATTCAGAAGGAAGTCCGATTGTTTTCAATGGAGCTTACTTCCAGATAAGTGTGTATGTGATTGCAGCTTTGGACTGATTTAATAACATCATTGCCTTTCCCTCAGAATCCTGGTGGTTGTCATTCTGGGAAGCTACAATCTCGAACAGAAAATCCTCAGCACTTTACTAAACTGCAGTTCCCACGATTTTGTGGAAAGCCATGGCAGTTGTAGTTTAATGTATGTTAGTAGTGTAGGTCTGCCTATAGAAACCTTTTATTTCTCACCATTTCCAGATGATTCTGAAACACATGGAACAAGAAAGGGTTCAGCCAGATGGTAGCTTCCCACAATCTACTCCTGGCCTCTATTTATTTTATATATTTATTTTTAAGAACTTATATCCCACTTTTTTAAAGAAAGAATCTCTCTCTCTCTCTCTCTCTCTCTCTCTCTCTCTCTCTCTCTCCCCCCCCACCCCCGTGAATACATACATACATAAAAACCAAATCCATAAAATGCATTAAACAACCATAACCCCCCCCCCCCCCAACTTGGATCCAAAATTAATTATACTTGCAGTTAGACCCTTGGAAATCAATGGGAGTCATCGCTAACTGAGATCCCATTGATTTCAATTGAGCTGCTGTAAGTGATTCATTCTGGATCCAACCCCACATCTTGTACTAACTTTATACTAGTCCCTGTCAATGAAAAAAAATGAACAGGAAAGGTATGAATTATTATTTTTTAAAGTGTGAGTATGTTCTCAGTTGCTTGAAAATGCTTTAATAAGCCCAATGCATTTGGAAAGATTTCCTTCCTTAGGGGCCAGTGATCTTTCTCCACATGTCTTTGAAAAGTCACTAGACCTCAGAAAGGATATTGTCAATGTAGAACCGGAAAAGGTACAGAAAAGGTACAACCAAAATGATCAAGGGTGTGGGGAGAAGCTTCCATAAGACAAAAGATTACAATGTTCCAGGCTTTTTAGCATAGAACAAAGCTGAATATGTGGAGACATAATAGTAGTGTATGAAATTATGTATGGTGTGGAAGGGCTAAGTAGTAAAGCAGAAGCTTTTCTCACTCTGGCATGATTCCAGAAACTGAGGCCATCCAATGAAGTTCTTCACACATGGGAATGCTATGGAATTCACTACCACAAGATGTAATTTTGTTCTGAAGAAGAAGAACTTTATTTACAGTGAAACAGACCAGCAAAGTAATACACTATATGCAACACATACTAAATTATTTACATCAGGACATTAAAATTAGGGCTCTGCTTTGGATCGCAGAGGATAGGAATTTCGCAACTTGTACTGTAATACACTTATCTACCCCCTTCAAAAGCAACTCGACTAATGACTCCCTGGAATGTCCCACCTGATGCCGTATGAGAGGATACAGCAGGGCAATCCTAGCATTTTGATAAAAGCAGCAGTCAAACAACACATGTTCTAAGGACTCTACCTCAGAGTTGTTGCATGGGCAAAGCCTGCTCTCAACAGGGATTTTATTGTATCTTCCTTCCAACAACTTAGAAGGAAGGACATTAAAACAGGCCAAAGAGAAAGCTCGTCTATATTGGGATATCGAGCAACTCTAAATAGGCCATTTTCCCACTAGGCATGGCGTCTGAAAGACCCAAAGAAAGAGGACAGCAGGAGCCCAAGGCACTCGCACGTAGATTTTGTATCTCCATGTCCAATAGTCTTTGCCTGATTGTCTGTTTAGCATTGCCTGGATCCAAAGTTAGTAGGTGGGGAAGTGACAAGCCCAGAGATTAAAGTTTCCACATCATGGCCCTACTCCAGGTAGATTGGAAATGGTCCAACAGAACCTGGGCTGATAGAGATTCAGACGATTGTGCCTGGAGATGACGGAGCCAAAATGTTAGCGTGTGTGTCCATGCTATACAGCTCATAAGCTTAAACCAGCCTCCAGATTAATGGCGGCTCCTGACACCCATCTTGGGACTCCAAAGATTGATCTCAGGAATTTTGTTTGGATGGTTTCTAATATGCCCTTTGACAGAGGAAACCAGATAGGGGCTCCGAACAGAGACTGGGCCACCATTTTTGCTTTAAATACTCGAATGGCCGCTGGTATAAATTTGCCCCCCCTTTGCAAAAAAGAATCTTAACAGCGCCCCTGCCATTTGCTCTGCTCTTAACTTTACATATTTAATCTGTTTGGACCAGTTGAGATTTTCCTGGAACCAAACTCCCAGATATTTATACGCATCCACTTGGCCAATTTTATTACCCCTTGCAGACCACATGTATCTCTTTCTTTTTTAGCGAAGACTAGAACTTTGGATTTCTGATAATTAATCAATAGGTTATTTTGATCGCAATAGTCCTTGGATCCATTTAGAAGCCTCCTAAGTCCAAGGCGGGTCTGTGATAACAGCACTGCATCGTCAGCATACAATAAAATGCACACTTTAGATGTTCCTAGTTTGGGAGAGTGGGATTGGATTGATTCCAACCAGTATGGAAGGTCAGCCAGGAATAGATTGAATAGAATGGGAGCAAGCACACAACCCTGCCTGACCCCGCTGTTTGCAGCAAATTCGTTCGTAAAGTGCCCCTGATTACTGCATCGGACCTGAGCATTGGTGTTAGAATACAGCATTTGAATCAAAAATAGCAACCTTTGCTCTATACCAAGTTGTATCAGCTTTTCCCAGAGATGGGAGCGATCAATGGAGTCAAATGCTGACTTAAGGTCCATGAATGGTGCAAACAGCTTACCACCCCTTGGAGTTGTGTATTTAAGGGCCAGATGAGACAGCACAAAACAGTGATCATTTGTGGAGCAGCCAGGTCTAAACCCAATCTGTTCCTTGCCTAAAACATTGCTGTTATGGGCCCAATCTGTAAGTTTGACATTCAAATAACTTGCGTAGACCTTCCCTATGATAGAAAGTAGGCTAATAGGCCTATAATTAAATGGATCACTTTTTGGACCCTTTTTATACAGCGGAATTACAAACACCCTTCTCCAAACTTGCGGGATTAAGCCTGACTTGTTTATATTGGTAAATAAGGTTGCCAATAGGGATCCCCACCATTTGACATTACATTTTAACATTTCCAAGGGGATTCCATCGGGACCAGGGGCCTTTCCTACTTTCAGCTGGGCTAACAACTCTTCTATACTCCCAGATTCTACATCGGGCCAATGCGACATATTTGGGGGTGGTACCGGGGACGGGGCTAACAAATGATCCCCATTGAATAACTTACGGAAATGCTCTTCCCATCTGTCTGCAGAGATATGGCATTCCAAATCTCCATTACCTTTTCTGTTTGTGCCACTATCCGCCAGAAGGTACTGCTGTTTTTTAGTTGTGAGGCCCCTATTAGCCATTGCCACTCAGCTTTATCTGCCTGATATTTTTTCAATCTCACAAGTTTTTTGTAACTTTTTTTTTATATAGTATGAGCTTGGGAGTTGCCTTTCATTATTCTGCCTGTATTCTCGATAGATTGAACACAGCCCCTCCCTCACATCGGCACACTCCTTATCAAACCATTTGCTGGACCAGGTATCAGATGGAGCCATTAGCTTACGTCTGCTCTCCAGAGCGGCAGATAGAACCTTCATGAGATTTTCAAAAGCCGAAATACACAGCTTGGTAGACGTTGCCGAAAGCAGCTGTTCAGTCAGTGACGTGCATTCAGTAGAGCATATCAACTGATTAAGCTGCAGAGTGGAGTTACTAGACCAGATAATTTTCCTTTGACCCATTCTGCAGTACTGCCCGGACATTGATGGGACAGTTACTTCTGCATGAAGCACACCAGGGAGGGAAAGCATGAGTTCCAGGGGAAGGTGATCGCTCTCCAGGTTTTCCGCAATTTTAAAATTTCTGCATAAACGTAGTAGTGACTTGTGTACTAACATATAATCAATAACACTGGCCCCTCTGGATGAAACAAAGGTAAACTCTCCCCATCTATCCTCATGAGAGTTACCATTCATTATGACCACATCATTCCTAAACACAAATTGAAGCAGACATTTGCCGGGAAAATTGGTGGAGAGATCTTTAGAGTGTCTAATTCTGGCTCTAGGTTGTATCCCGCCAGTTATTGGGTCAACTCCACTAACTTCAGGGTCCACCAACTGGGATCCCGTTCTTGCATTGAAGTCCCCCATTAAAAGAGGATGAGCGGATGGATATTTTGCCCTTAGCTCCAAGAAGAAACCCTCAAATTTATACCACTGTATGGAAATGGTCTCCCTACAGGACATGGGTGTCATATAAACATTTAGCAAGAGGAAAGTTACATTAGCTGCCCTAAGTTCCAGAATCAAAGCTTGAGCTGTATGTTCCAAATTCCTCTGGTCAATCACTTTTGCCTTAAGCGAAGCTGCAATCAGACAACAAAGCCCCTTAGAGTCTCTCCCCTTGCCTCGTCCATGCACTGCTGGCATGGAGTAGGAGGTGTAACCATTGACTGATATATCATCCCTGCACCAAGTTTCCTGCATGCATATTATATCAAACATAGTAAAATATTTGATTATAGATCAAACCCTACATTTTGACCCCCAACCCGCAGCATTCCAAGACACAAGCCTTAGCATGGAGAGGATTGCCCCTTCCTTATGTCAATCTGCTTCTGATATTATATCCAGCTGGCCGTTCGTATTGTCCATATCCATTTCTCTGAGAAGAGGAGGGGTGGATTGCTCCCTTGTCCTTTTTCTTTGGCTTGATGGAGTTTATTGTCACCTCTTTGTTGGATTCTTTTGAAGTCTTGATAGAATTTATATATATCGGAGGCTCCTCTGCTAGTACTTGTATGCTCTGTGGCCTGTGAGCAGCAGGGATAGCTTCTTTACTGTTATTGCCAATCTCTATTCTTGGGTTTAGGACGATACCTCCTAACCTCGGGATCAGTTCCTTTGATGTCCACGAGAGTTCACTTTTGATTTCTCCTGTCTGTTGTTTTACACTGTCCTGTACGAATTCGACAAGATGTAATGATTGCTACCAACTTTAACAAGGGGATTAATGGAGGATAAGACTATCAGTGACTGCTTGTTTTGATAGCTATATATTACCTCCAACATCACAGGCAGTATGCCTTTCAATCCAAGTTGCTGGGGAACATGAGCTTGAAGGTGCTATTACATTCATGTCCTGTTTGTGGACTTCCCATAGGGAGCTTGTTGGCCAACTAGGTGGACCCTTGGTCTGATCCAGCAGGGGTCTTCTCATATTCTTATGACATAGCCAGTGGGTTATCTGGTGTTGTAGGGTGTGGCCAGCATGCATGATCCTGCTGAATGTATGAGGGTGTTGAGGTGATTGGTCCATTTACACCAGTAATGTTGCACAAATGGCCCCTTTACAGATGCCATTTATGCAACATTACTTCTAAGGAAAAACCTGAATCATCATATTTTCACAAAATGGCAGCTGGGAATGGGAGGCTGCTGGGCACTTACAGACAGTGCTGCCTTGGCGAACAGGCTCAGTAAGGATGTGGTCGCTCTGTGAACAGGGTCTGGGATGCCAAGCATGAGGAAAGAGTCCACCAGACAATGACCCCCTCTCTGATTCCTGTGATATCCCTAGTCAAGCAAGCGAGTGGCAGCAATGATGAGAAAGAGGATGAAGAGCAATGTAGCAACTGGTGACAATGGCAGTGAAAAGGTGAACTCATTTGAGGGAGGGGAGGCATTGTGCCTTGCCCAAGTGACCTCAAAAGCCTGGAGCCAGCACTGCCTCGTATCTAGAATCAACTTATTCCTCCCAGTTCTAGGAAACGTCTGTATTCCACTCTGGATAAGAAACCAGTCCCAAGGCCAAATAGCAACATATATGTGACTGAGGGATGGCCAAGGTTTCTTTCTCTCTGTCAAGAAACCGGTGGGGAAAATCCCTGCTAATTTTTGCTTTGGTGGTCTCAGTCTTCATGTGTCCAATCAAAGGCTACAGAGTTTACCTCTTTATTTTCATGAGTGGGCATCACAATGGAGAGAGATATTTCCCTGGAACAATATCAGCAATACGACGGACTCTTCGTCGAGTTGCTTTGGCACCTGCTTGATTTAATTTGTCTACCAACTGCCAACGCAGCCTCCCTTTCTCCCAAATACTTGATGTTAAATTTGGTATGCACAGTTGTGTTTAGGGGGGTTATTACAGTGGATAATTATAACTGTGCATCTGCAATGACTGTTTGCTTAACATGTTGTACATTTGTTAGTTTGTATATTTAATTATCCTAACTCACCTGGAGCTACAATAGGTGCTGAATAAATTTAAATAAATAGATGATATGACACTAGTTTTTATTTAAATATTAGGTTGTGATAAAGAAAGCATGATTAAGAGCAGCAGCCTAATGTGTGCCCCTCTCCCTTCTCGGGAGCAGATTTATTACTTTCCATCTTTCGGTTGATAGATCCTAATTCTAATTTTCTTACACTGGAGCATGCATTTAATAGAATTGTTGATTTACACAATAGTGTTATAGCTATCCTATGACAGAAACTGCCTGAGATGTCTCATAAATGCTTTTGCTTTCTATGTCTTTAGCCTGGATGCCATACGTGGTATCGGCATCAGAGTCTATGCTGTGCCTGGAAAACAGATGTATTACCAAATAGTAATCATAGAACAGCGGTGAGGAATATATTTTTGCTTAAGGGCTGAATTCCATTTTGGTGGCGCTCTTGGGGACTGCCTTCTAGTCATGGGTGGGGCCAAAGGCAAAGGGGTGGGGCCCAAACCACACACACACACACACACACACACACAATAAGAGCATAAACTTGGTGCTAATGTCATCATCTTTTCAGCACCAGGTTAAGACTGTTCTCTACTCCCAGGCATTGAATGTCATATGATGGGGGCATTTATGCCAGCTATATAAATAAGTCTAGTATTCAACTGAAATTGTTTTTAGCTGTTCAAATTGGTTTTCAATTTTGTATATTTAAATTTTGATGCCGTATTTTTATCTTGACAATTGTTGTGAACTGCTCAGAGAGCTTTAGCTATTGGGTAGTGTAGAAATGATATGATGATGATTGATGATGATTATGTTCTTGCTGCCAGTACCTAAGCCTTAGCCATTTCAACCTTTTGTGGGGGGAGGGGATGTGGAAAAGTTGGGAAACCAGCAATCCATTGGCACCTGTGGCCCCTTTCAAAGTATTTTTGTTGGCTTTGAAAGGGGGTGGGGCCAGGGTAAGAGGGCGTGGCCATCTGGAATGTCTCAGTGGGCCAGATTGAGATGCTACAAGGACCAGATTTGGCCTGTGGATCCAAGGTTCCCCACCCCTGTCATAGGCCTGCACTAGTGTCTGCCTTTCCAATGTTGCTCAGCTCTTGTACACTAGAGGCAAAACCATCTCAAAGCATAGGGAGCTGCATATATACCAGAATGGTATTATTATTGTCCTTCACACAGGACTTGTACTGCCCTTTCTGTTGGCTACCACAGGTCTATGCCATCGCTCCTAACCTCTGACTTACAGAAATGTGTTTACTGAAGAACCTACTACAACGGGAGGTATGTGCTGCTATGGCAGAGGTGCAGAACCTCAGGTGTGAAATAAATAAAAATTAAAAATAGACAAAGTGAAGCATCCGTCTAAACATATCATTAAATTAAACATGTCTAGTAGTTCTATGACTCTGCAGGACTGAACAGTGGCACTGATTTGGTTCATAGGGTAGAATCTAGCATGACCCCTACCACCAGAAGAAATGATGTAGCACTTCTGGGGCAAGCCCCCAAATGACCAGAAATACAAGTTTCTGGAAGACGTGACTGGTAATCCGGGCCCTGCACCCACTGCTATTTAAAAAACAAAAGCTCTCCAAAGTTTGCCCAATGAGTGAACAGGAGCAGCGAACAATCTTTCTTATTGCTACTCGGGTGACTTCATTAACCATGTTCTTTCAAGGCAGTGTCTGGCTCAGCTCACTGCTTCTCAAAACAAACAAACAAACAAAGCCACACATGTTCATGGTGCAGTGCATGGGCTGAAGCCTTGAACAGCCAGCTGCTGTGGCACTTCCTTTTAGTAGGGGACCGGCAAGAGGAGGGGGAGGAGCTGCTGCTTTTTGAGGTCATTTCAGAGTCATCCCAGACTGGAGGACCCTGGACCTGTGCCCTGGACCTGGAGAGGTTAATAATAATAATAATAATAATAACAATTTATTTCTTACCTGCCTCTCCGTCTGGATGTTAACACAACATCTCATATGTAATGTTAGATCAATCTTTATTTTAAGGATCATTGAATGTCTTCACATGGGGGAAAATTGTGTTTGCTTACCATCGCTTCTCCGCCCGTGCGTTTGTCCCTCATTACTTCTTCTTTTGAAAGAGGAAGCAAACAATCTGCATGTGGCCCATTCAGTAGTCCATTTTTATTGTGCTGCTTCTCCTGCACACAGCAGAAGATAGGCTAAACTTCCATCTTTAAAAAATAAGTTAGACTTACTGGGGTATTTTTTTTGTGGTGCGAAGAAGGCTAGAAGGGGCAGGAGGTGTGCAGGAGGCAGTTGACATTGTGAGAGGGACCTGCGAAAATCCATAAGTAATGAACCCAGTAATGAACACACAAAACACTTGTCTGATGGAGCTATCTGTTACTGTGTGATACGATAAGTGAAACACATGGAAAAGCTGTTCATTTCATATAAAACCTAAAAGCGGAGTTCATCCATACCAAATTCACACTCTGTAGAGAGATTCAAATATGTATACAAGAATTTGCACACACATGGACTGCCATGTTCTTCATTTCAAGGAATGTTCCAGTGCATAAGATATTCTATGTGGGGAAAATTCCCTGGCACTACATACAAAAAGGGGGCAGCTCTAGCTCTCTCGGAGCCCCACATCCACATCTGCATCTTATTACAATTTTCTTCCCTTTCAGTTTACAGATTCAGTAACCCATAGGCCAGGCATTCAATAGCAGATGAATCTACAGTGAAGTGTTTTCAGCTTTAATGACGGTGACAAAAAAAAATATGGTAGAACTTTCAGTGTCTAACAGAAGATACAGTCTCTATGAAGTTTTACGCACACATTATTAGTAACATTGCAGAAAGAACTGAAGAAGAAAAGGAATGAGCTCAGCATAATGAATCTGTCTGCCAACCATTTTTATAATGATTACCTGGAATGTTTATTGCGTGTCAGAGTGTATGCTGTACTCTGCTGTTACCTTTCTTGTTTGGCACAATAAAAAAAATACTGATGTAATGAAGTCTGACTGGATCAAAGAAAAAAGAGAAAATAATTTCTTCTGCTGGTGGTAGCCTTGCATATTTTGATGAAATTATTGTGCAGGTGTGTTAGTGAAGGCTTAGAGAACACCAGTCAGGCTGGTAGCCATGTTCATTATTGTCTTTCTGTACAATGATAGAGCAAGGCTGTTTCTATACCAGACATTTCGCCTGGGATGGCCCCCGGCTGGTCCCTTTGAATCCAAATGACACATAGGGACTCCCAGGGGTGGGAGGCAGCCACGGGATTTTTCAGGGATAAAGGAACCCTGGAAAATCCTGAATCTTCCGCAGTCCTGGGAAGTTCCTGGGACCATGGGAGATGTGGTGCCCATCCCAGGTGCTGCCGCACTTAATCATGAGTAAGTGTGGCAGCCCAAATGGGGATGGAGCCACACAGTGTGGCTCCGTGCCCATCAGGGAAGGGAGGACCAAATCCACCATCCCCAGGATAGCTGGGTGAGGCCGCCCGATTTCACCTGTGTTATTTTGTCATTTATGTTATCATTGGGGTGCTAGAGCGCTTTTCTCCACTCCGCCCGAACCACAAATTGGTGAACGTGATGGCACGATGTCCTGGGAGCAGTCCAGGTCATCATACTTCTGATGAGAATTGAGAGAGCCGATCCCAGCAGCAGCTACCTCCGGGATTGCCCGTCCTCTGCCCTCTACATCCCTATGGTGTAGAAAGTAGGGCTGTGAACAGACCCCCCGATCCGATCTGGATCCCGATCTGTCAGATATGGATCGGGCCCGATCAGTTCCGACTCAGATCCAGATTTGATCCGGGTCCGGCCACAGCACTCCCTCCCTCTCTCTCCTCTCTCTCTCTCTCTCTCTCTCCCTTCCCCCACTCTCCCTGCTTACCTGCTGCCTCCTCCGCCATTGTCCTGCCATCATCTTCCATCCTTGCTGTGGGCCGCCACATTTCCTGGTCGTGGCAGGTGATGACATCACCTGCCACGACTGGCAAATGAGGCACTCACACTGCATTTGCCTGTCGTGGTAGGTGACGTCATCACCTGCTGCGACCAGGAAATGTGGCGGCCCACAGTGAGGACGGAAGATGACAGTAGGATGATACGGAGGAGGCAGCAGGTAAGCAGGGAGAGTACATTTAAGAGAATTAAAGATCTTTCCAATACAAAGTTTATTCATCTGATGACTTCCTTCAAAAAGAAGACAACTATTGGGCATTTCCAAAACATATGAGTAAAAGAAGACTTCACTGTATGACACCTTCAACAACTAGCCAACAGACAACCCTTTATTAAAGAGATGTTGTGGCATCCAATAGACATATCAGGTACTGGCATCAAAATACCAGTTCATTGATTAGACAAAACAGGCCATCCAATTCCCTGTTCCATTCCTGCTAAGTCCCCATATATCATATTAATTCACTGATAATAAGTATTTATAAACATAAGTAGTGGGTCAGTATACCTGGTCAGCTTCAATAAGTATTTCCAATAGGACGGAGACTCCGAGGCAGTAAAAGCTGTGGGGCTGAATCTAGATTCTAACAAATGTTGCAATTGCAAATACTGCCATTCAGCTGTAGCAGGCAGCTCAAACTGATCTCACAAAGCTGAAAAGATAATAAATTCATAATCAACACCCAATAATTGATCCAGGTAAAAATCATTCTATCTGCCCAGGTTCACCACAAAAACATTTTCTTTCCAATTTTTAAAACTGGATTTCCCCATATAGTCAATTTGGCATGGAAAGTGGATCAAACTGTAATTGGCGTGGCATTATACGCCACACATATTTGATTGCCAAGATTGTGGGAGGAGTTCTATCCATCTTAATATGCCACGAAACTAATGCCATCCATTTGGAGTGAGGCTCCAGACAGGAAGTTTCCATTTTGTTGCCTTAGAAGGACCAGCAAATGCCTTGCATTTCTCACTGGGCCAATCACTAGCTCTCAACCCAACTGACTTCACAGGATTATTGTGAGGGTGAAAACGGGGATCCTTTAGTTTCTGCAGCCAGTGTAGTGATTAGAGCATTGTACTAGTACTGGGGAGACATGGGTTCTAGTCTCCACCTAGCAATGAAACTCACTGGGTGACTTTAGGCCAGTCACTGATTCTCAGCCTCACCTACCTCACAGGGTTGTTGTGAAGATAAAATTGGGAGGAGGAGGACCATGTAAACTGCATTGGGCTCATTGCAAGAGGGAAAAAGGCAGAGTATAAATGTAATAATAAAAAATAAAGTCAATAATTTTATAGCAACTGTTTTTGGGTCTTACATTATGTTCATAATAAGCCCCCTAGCATGTAGAATGGCCATCTGTGCATTGCATTAGTGTGTGTACTCATTTACATCCATGTGCAGCAGAGACAAGATGCATCAAGTGGACACTTGTCTGATAGAGACTCTTGAAAGGGAACCTGAAGACTGATACCAACTCTTATAACTGATATTAAACATTAAAATATATTTAAAAAATTTTCTTGCATCTCATATAGTCCAACAATGCACCTCCATCTTCGGTGAATATCAACTCAAAGAAACTTTATTAACAGCAAAAACAACAAAGTGTTTTGTGGCACCTTCAAGACTAAACATGTATACTTGCATAAGCTTTCGTAGACTATAGACCACTTCATCAGATACATGGAGTATTATGGTGTTTTTTTCCCAGCATTTTACACAGTATAGTACCTATGGCGCTGAGAAATGCAGGAAAGAATTTAATGAAGGAAAATACTCTTTGTTATAATTAAATACTTCAACACCCCCCCCCCCAATAATACCAATAGGAATAGTAATCCACACAAAAGCACTATTTTGGGATGACTTTTTGTTCTGGCAACAGCTCACATTGCAAAGAAGGAAACTGAATCTTTGATTGCCACTGCCACTATGGTTGTGCTAACTATTGACTAATCCATATAATAGTATTTCCCACACAAGATGGCATCAAGAGATACTGCCAAAGTTTGCCAGGCTCATGTCTGGAAACCATCTTTGTGGGCCTGGTAGTATTCACCTCAAATGAGAGACTAGCAGTGTAAGCCTGCGATTTCTTCTCTGGCTCAGATTAGAATCTGATCTGGAGAAGGCTTTACAGATTTACCCATGCATTCAAGAGCTACACCTGGAATAACTGCTGCTGGAAGGCACCCTCACCCCTTGAAGGAGACCCTCTTGCCCTGCAAGGCATAGGCTTTACCTCTCCAGCACCTGAGTTATGGCCTCAGAAAGCAGCCCCTGTGTAAATCAGTGGAGAAATGGATGGAGACCATTGTCTCCTTCCATTTGCACAGCAGCTGCTTTCCAAGGCCAAGCCCACATAACTACTAATGGGGGTCAAAATCCCATCCCCACAGCAGGCACTACCCCCAGTCATGTCCTCTTTGTTTAACCTGGACTCTACATCCTTCTTTCAACATGATTTGGAGCCAACTGGGACTTCCACACATGAATCTGTCACCATCTCATCTAGTTTGGCCCTCAGAGAGTTAGGATTGTCTGTGGGTCCCCGATGAGTGTTCCCTCATTTGTACCTCAAATTTGTTGCTGTGTCTCATGTGAAGTGGCTTTTAGAGATCAGCTAACAGGTTGGTTTACATAACGTGCATACATTACCTTCAGTTAAAATCAGTTCCTAGTGTCACATTCAATACAGTGCAGTTACATATATACAAATGATCCAGACAGCACCCACCAGTCACAAATAATCAGCAGTACAGATGAACAGGATTGCTATTCACAGCAAGGTTAAACTGATAGGGTGTTGCATTGTGTTCACTTGGTGACTTTGGATGCATGTTCAGATACTGAGAATCCATGGTGTGTAACGCTTTCTTTTGTTACATCCTTTCAATTGCCTATACAATGCAAGCTTCTTATTTGAAGCGTATGCTGATTATTTACATAAGATCTGTTACACATACTGCAGTGTGGAAGCACAATAGCCCTGCCTGTACAGTGCCTGCATTAACTTTGGTGATAAATGCCTAGTTCTTCCTTTAGAGGATTATTAAAAGAGTTCTCTGGAGGACTAAAATGGTGGAAGCCACACATTTAATAGCTCAGGTACAAAGAGTCAGATTGTGCCAGTTGGCAAAAGTTAGCAGGAAGCTGTCACAATAAATGGCAGCAGCTGCTCATAGTTCTAAAGAGTATGTCCCAGTCAGAACTGAAAACTGATGGCATCTACATTAATACTACCTTAATAGTCCATCTGCTACTCCATAGGGTCCCTAGCTGCTGTATGGAGTCATAGGCATTTGACAGGCAGTCTCTGTATGCCAGACGTGCGTTGTGCCAAATGTTTTAGGCTGCCTGGTATCGTTCTGATCTGTCAAACTTTCCCTACTCATATATCAGGCAAGGAGTTATGAGGTTTTGTTTTGTTTTTTTAAAAGAATCAACACATCATTGGCTTTAAGCATCAGGGAAGCCAGGAGTTTGGAAAGGAAACTGGTTTTGCTACCCCCAATTCTTTTTTAATGACAAGACTCAGTGAACAGCATTGGCTTCCTGATAGACTATAGTGGCTAAGTTCACAAAGGAAAGTGAAAAGCCCCATGGGGTAAACAATCACCATTTCGCCTTTGCATTGTATGAATTACTTTTATATTGTTTCAGGTAGCAATGAAAACAGAGCTAACAATCAGGGGACGAACAGTAGTCGACAGGAACAGGATTGCAGCAGTAAACTTTACAATTCTCCATTACACAAACATGTGTCAACCATTTGCGGGAATTGGAGGGTGGAAATAATGAGATGACACAAGAAAGTGGGTTTAAAATTGGGCCACTTTTTATTAAGATCTGCAAAGGGGGTAATGTCCTATCCTGGCATCCAGTCAGGCCGATTACAGGGCGTAGTCCACAATGGGCGAGCATTCATAGCCTGTGCAGTGGCACTTGTATTCGGCACCTCACAGGCTCCCCCTTTTGGGTAGGGAGGCCTTCCGTGTTGGCTCCCCCCAGGCTGCACGGCTCCGAGTAGTCGAGGAAGGTTGGCCCCAAAGGTAACCTTTATCTCACAGCTAGGCTGCAAGGCTCAAAGCTGGAAGCCTCGGGTGTTACCAATCACCGCAACAGTGTCTGTGAATGCTCACCAACCCAAAACCCGACACCGGATGCCCCAATTCTCTGCCATAGGGTGCAACAAGCCACTCGCTTAGTCGCTCCCCCCATCTAGAGAATATTACTTTCCTTAACCCCCCCCCCCACAGATCCACTAGAAATATATCATTACCAAGGTCCAACAAATGAACCCCATCCTTCCTATATAGCTCCCTCCGCGCCCAAACTATATCTGGATGTAAAATACTAAAGTCCCCGTGTTTCACCAGATCCCTGAAGATTGCAATATTCACTTTCTTTCGTGCCTTTTCCAATGCATGATGATCCATGCCCACTCGCCAATCAAGCCTTGGGATCATACAAGACCATATGATCACCACGCTGGGCCACTGCTGCCGTATGATCTGAAAATCGGCAATCGCCTGCAGGATGAGCACCTTTCCTTTCAGCAGCCCCAAATCATTTCCTCCTAGATGTAGCAGGAGAACCTCAGGGGGTACATCGCTTGTACACCGCTGGAACAGCATGGGGAGTAACCGCTCGCATCGCAGGCCACACCTGCCTAACCACTGAATGTTCGCATATCGGCTCATCCCAAGCTGGGTTCCAAAGCTGGAATTGGAAGTCCTCCGTCCAGCCCAATAGATCATACTATGTCCACATATGATCACACGTTCTGGGGCATGGCCTCTCCAGTGATCTACAACAAACACAGAGGCGTTCGGGTGATTCATTCATAATGACTTATTTTGGTAACTGTCTTACATAAGCCCGGAATGCATTGAACCTCCAGAGTCCAACTGCCTGAATTTGTGAGGGGGAGAAACCTAAAGATGCAGCAGTGGAAGGCGCCCCAATTCGAAAGGAGTGAGTGCCCAAACTAACATTGCCCAGCCCCAAGGATTGAAGAGCCCGGTTAGTGATGGTCCAAAATTGGTATTTTGTTAAGGGAGTATGATCTTGATGACAAAATAACAAGCCCGATTCCGTCCCACGTAAAGCCATGTACTCTTTAAGTGCCTTAACAGGTCATAAATCCTGTATAGGGGCTGGATAAAGGGGAACATCTATGCCTCTGCCTAGTTGATCCGTTTTAGATTGCCGTAGACGTATACTCACTCCCTGAATCGTAAATTGAACATCACCACACTGGAGAGCTCTTCTGGACACGTCACTTTTTGACAGTGCCACCAACTCAGACACCCTGAATGTCCCAAAAAAGACAATCAGGGCGGCAGCATGAAATAACCTCTCCTCATATTACGAGAGGCATAAAGTTGGCCATTGCGCTTTCAACCCTGACAAAATGTCAGGGGAAAGCTGATGTCTGCCATCCCGTACTTGTGGGGCTGCCCTAGTCCAACCTTTAAGGGTACTTCTTATCCTAAAATCTCCAGAGTAATTAGGAACACCATACATCTTTGCTATAAATGCAAGACCAGCTAACTTACCCGCAATGGTGCACACTGCCAGGCCCTTTGTTCTTAAAGTAACACAAAATTGCAGTAAGTGCTCAACCAGTATGGGCCATAGTTGTTGCAACCCTAGGTTAGTTCTGGAGGCCAGGAATTCCCTACCTGTTTTGGCATATGTGGCCCTTGTACTAGGGGCCACCGATTGCCACATAGCATGCTCTATTTCACCTCGCCAATCTCCCACAGGATTGCTGGCATGAAATCTAGCCGTTGTCTCGCCCCGGGCGCCAGCTCGTGAAATCTCTGGACCTGATGACGCGATAGAGCGTCGGCAATAGAATTATTCAAGCCAGGGATATGGCGAGCGCGAAATAAAATATTGTGGCACAGGCACTGCAAGGTAAATGTGCGCACCAAAGCCATAACCTGTGGATCGTGAGACGACAGGGTATTGATGACCTGGACTGTGGCTTGATTATCGCACCAGAAATGGACTACCGTATCTGCCATGTCTGCAGTCCAGATGTGTATCGCTACATAAATTGGAAAAAAAATCCAAGAATGTCAAGTCCTTACAAATCCCCATCGTCTGCCAATCCACCGGCCATCGTTCAGCACACCAACAATCGCCCCAAATTATTCCAAAACCCACAGCGCCAGATGCATCGGAGTGTATTTGCATCTCGGCCTCCAATAGAAGGTCCCGTCTCCAAAAGGAGACGCCGTTATAATCCTTTAGAAATCTTAGCCATGTGTTAATGTCCTCTTTCATAGCCTTCGTTACTCAAACCCTATGATAAGGCCAGGTGAGTCCCTTCATAGCGTTGCAAAATCAACGCATAAAGGCACGTCCTGGGGCTATGACCCGACAGGCGAAATTGAGGTAGCCAACTAATTCTTGTAATTGCTGCAAAATCACTTTATTGGCCCTAAAGACAGTCCTTAACCTATCCTGAAGAGCTACTAACTTGTCCTTGGGTAGCATACTACGTTGCCTTTCTGAATCAAGAACGATTTCTAAGAACGTGAGATTGCTACTTGGACCGTCTGTCTTCTCATGTGCCAGCGGGACGCCCAGCTCCTCCATTAGGACTTGGAATTTTTGCATCAGGTGCAAACATTGACCATTTGATGCTCCCCCAATAAACAAAACATAATCCAAATAATGAACGCAGGCCTTTAAACCCATCCTTTCTTGTAAAGCCCATTCCAAGAAGGAACTGAACTTCTCGAACATGGCGCATGAGATAGAACAACCCATGGGAAGGGCTCTGTCCACATAGAACTGGTCTTTAAAACAAAAGCCAAGCAAATTAAAGTCCACTGGGTTAATGGGCAGGATGCGGAAAGCCGACTTGATGTTGCACTTTCCCATAACGGCCCCTTGGCCACAGCTGCGAACCATGTTCACAGCTGCGTCGAATGATGTGTAACGCATGGAGCTTAGGTGTTCAGGAATGTAATCATTCACTGAACCCCCATGGGGGAATGACAGGTTATGAATCAACCTGTAATCCCCCGGGGCTTTCTTGGGCACTATTCCTAAAGGGAAAATCCGCAGATTTTCTAAAGGGGGGTCTTTGAACGGGCCCAAAACCCTACAGGCTGCAACTTCCTTATTAATTTTCTCCATCACTAACCCTTCCCGTAAATGTACAGAACTTTGATTTTTTGAAAAGGAAGCTTGTCTAGGGCCTTGGTGTGGGATCCTAAATCCCTCTATGAAACCTGTTTCCAAATAGTGTGCTTCCTGACATTTTGAATACAAAACCAGGAGCTTCCTCAATGGTCCTACCTTAACTGGGCTGGGGCCCTTTGGGAGGAGGTTGTTGCTGCTGTCCCCGTGGCCTTTTCCCTCCTGAACCATCTCTATATGGCCCTCTGCCACTCCTAGCCTGAGGGCAATTGGCTGCCATGTGTTGGCCGCTACAAATGGAGCAATCATGTCTGTACCTATACTGCATCTGGGAGCATGTTCCTCATGAACTGTATTCTCAGCAGGGCGAGCAGAATTGAACCCCTCGCCCCGCTCTCCCTCTAAATGAGGTGGCGGGCTGTGTCTTGGCCAAAATATGGCCACTGTCAGATCTTTCACCAAAGTCTGGTCTGGCTGGCATCATAAATTGCAGCCGTAAATCATTATCCTTTGAATCCTATTGCAAAGAATGATCAAAAGCCGCCTTACGATGAAACGATTCATCGTAAGCCAACCAGGCTCCTCCCTTATATTCTGAATATGCCCTATATATCATGTCCAGATACTTTGTTAAGATATAACCTCTCCCTGGGAAACGCTGTTGGATTACGCCCATGTAAATCAAAACCCCCGGAAGCCAGTTTACCCAAGGTCTTGCAACTCTTTTCCTCCTAAGCCTCTCTGCCTCTTTTTCCCCTGCTCTGTCTTTCTCACTGCTTTCCAGTTCCCTAAATAGCAGCGAGAATATATCAATATACTCTCCCTTCAAAATCTTCTCTCTGGTAGCTGGCAATAAGTGATAATGCAAGGGGGAAGACGTGCTCCCTCTTGGAATGGCCTGTCTATCAGCACCTGCATACAGGTCCTTAATCACTGTGCTAGAATCAATTTTCTCCAAATCTGAGCCCAGGAAGGGCCCTGCCACACAGCAGCACAGGCTGCACCGGCAGGAGACTGCAAGTGCCCCGTCTTCTCTTGTGTTGCCTGCGTGTGTGCAGTTGCTGCCACACTAGCTATTACTGTATCAGCACTGACTTCAATTGTCGAAGGTGCCGGAGTCTCTGCCCTGCCCTTGCTGTTGTTGTTTGAATCACTGTTGAGGTTGCTTCATTTGGTGATTGCAGAGTACTGGGCTGTGGCACCACAATGGGTGGAGAACCAGCACCAGCCAATGGCAATGCACCTGAAAACCATGGGTACCATCCTCAAGGAGGAAAATTACCCTTAGGCTGAGCAACAATTGCATTAGACCCACTCTCATTATGTGTCCCTCGAGACGTACCTTGGCTGGTGATGGATCGGTGCTATGGAAGTGGCCTGTGCCATGTCCTGAGCTGCAGATTCCAAAATGAGGCTTGAAACACTCTGCCCCCACCCTGGTGCAGCCCGCTGATCCTGTTCTTGTCTGGACGAACCTTCAATGGCATCAAGCCTGGCTGAAACAGATTGTAGCAATTTATCCTGTGTCTGTAGTCTCATTCGCCCCCTCCTCCCCGAGGTCTTGGCCTGAATTGCTACAGGTACTTCCGGAGGGATACCTTTTTCCTGTTCAATAGCTTGTAGCCTTTCTACCAAAGCTGCCAATTGAGGATCTATGTCCTCCTCTGATGATGAATAATTTCTAAGCCTTGGTTGTTTACTAGGGCGAGGTGCCTTGCCCTTGCCCTTTTGTCCACCCACACCCTTTTTTGGTGGCATTTTCTATAATGGTAGAAAGAAGGTCTGGGATTCAAATTCCAGTCCAACACACTAACCACTAGGGAAAACCCAAGGTGCACAACTGCGTACTGCTTATCCCCTAAACCGTAAATTAAAACTGTAAACCACAAAAGCACTACCTAAATCAATGTATAACTTGTAAGTGTATCTGTCTAATCGTTCACCTCAGAGATATACACCCAAGTCACTAAGAGGCCTGAAAATCAAATCCTTCCTTTATGCCCTCAATGAACACAGCGGCATCCACACACCCCAAGACAAAGAGGATTATAAGAAGCAAGTCCACTGCAGCCCAGGCAATCAGCCCAGGCAATCAGCCCAGCTGGTTGGGCTCCAAAAATCGGGTGCGCCCACCCACAGACGAGGCCCGAACAAGGCTGCCGCCCCACCCACTACTCGCAGGCAAGCACGCCGTGCAGCTAGAGCTGTGTGTCTGTGCCGGGCACCTCCGTGCTCCGGCTTAAAAACCCCAACGAGGCAGCCGCCTCCCTTGCAGCACACAGAATAGCAGCTCTTCAGAGCTGAGCAGTGTGCCAGCTGGCAGCGCAAGCCCGGCTAGAGACCTGAACAAGGCCGCCACCCCACCCGCTACTCGCGGGGAGGCGCGCTGTGCCGCTGGAGCTGTGTGTCAGTGCCGGGCACCTCCGTGCTCCAGCCTCGCACCCACAATGAGGCAGCCGCCCCTCAGCTACACCAAGAACAACAGCCCCACAGGGCTGAGCAGCGCGCAAGCCAGCAGCACAAGCCCAGCTAGAGGCCCCACGAGGCAGCCGCCTCGAGTGCACCCGCGCTCCCTGTGGCCCGGCCGCGCACCGTCCGACCGAGGCACCCAAGTGCCCGAAGAAAGAAACTGGGTGGGAACGGCAAGATCCTGCCCGTTGCGGGAGGTACCAGTAGGTCCTCCCTTCCAAACCTGGGGCCGAACGGCCCAAACAGACGTCCTCCTTCCAGGGAAGTCGGTCATTTCTCACTCGTCTCTGGCTCTGGTAGGTACTCCAATGCTGCCACGTGCTTCACTGAGCTCCGACTCCAGTCAGACTCAGCCAGCAGCCATGCAAGCCAAAGAGAAGGTGGGAGGGTTGCGCCCCTGTTATATAGGGGCCAGTCCCTTCTCTGCCCCGTGGCGCCACCCTGGGGAACAGCCAATGGCGAGTCCCCACGTCTCCCTTTCCACCCCCACCAGCAACAACCTCCCCAACGCCCAAGCAAGCTGGGCGTGGGTGTTGAGGCATTTGATGTAACAAACCACAACAGCATGTGAAATTGGTGTACATGTTCTCAGGAATTATCAGAGCAATACTGGAATGAGCTTTATCACATTCTTGAAAGCAGCAGAAATATGGTACTTGGAAAAGTCTAGTGCACTAATGACTCAAAGGACACAGAAATACCAGTCCATGAATACTGAAGCTTGGGCTTTATAAGTCTCCTTGTGATAATTTATAATTTCTCATGGTACACAATGGGCCTCTTCAGATGACACGCTAGGCCTCTAAACCTTTCGCAGCAAATGGTTAGTGAGTATGTTTAAACCGTAGTTATGTAGCCACTATGGTTAGGAATGGTTCGCACAACATGCTGAGTCATACTTCACACAGCATGCTATGCCATAATGTTTAGCTCAAAATGCTCAACCACCATGGCTTAGGGCGTCGTCTGAACTGGGTCAATGAGTAGGTTGTGTTGTGGGTCCCCATTCTCATTAGAGTAATAAAATATGCTCTTACTTTATATATATAAAAATGAATCTATTGTATAAAAAAAAATCTAAAATGGCACCATCAAAATCTGTAATCAAACAAAATTATTGGAAGTCAATTAGATACAAGCCATCAATTTAGTTGGTCTGGAAGCAGCTTGGAGTGATAGAGTGTCTACACTGGTCTTGGTACAAGGTTAGGAGTTTCGCTGCCTGCTGTAGGAGTCTGTTTGCTTCCACTAAGTTGTGCTTCTGTATTTGCAAAGAAAACAGAAATGATAAAAGCTAAACTTGACTACATTGCCCCCATACATCTCACCACTGTGGTAAAGTGTTTAACAGTGTGGTTAAAATGAGGCTTATTCCCAAGTACATGTTTTATTGATTAAATGTTTACTGCACTCAAATCAGTGTGTAAGCAGCACCATTGGGCTAAGTAAATGCTTGGTCCCAATTTATTTATTTACATTCCCTTTCTAGTTTAATACATTCATCATTTTGCTTCCTTTACCCTACTTAGCTCAATGTCCATGTATTTAGGGCACTGCTCAGTCATTCCTGTTCCCCTCTAGTGTTATTCACTTTTACAAAAAAGAGGAAAATGTCATTATGGGGGAAAGTGTGGATCATCACAAAGACACTTTCATCATTCTAAGTTGCTTATGCTTGGCTCTTATCATTGCTTGGCCCTTTCATTCTAGTGGAGAAAACAGATCCACATGTGCACATGTACAAATTCAGACTTGCTCCATTGAAATGGATGGCAAAGCCACAGAACTTAGTAGCCTTCATGTGCGCTGGAGGAGCACAGGTCAGGTTTTTTTTTTATTTTTTAAGCTATGGTGAGGCACAGAAACTTGCCAAATTATTATATCCAAAGAAAAATCTTATTTCAAAAATGCCTTTTTCTCTTTTCACACAATTTGAGCTAGATTGGATAGGACTGGTCGGCAAGAATCTACAGTTTCAAAATGCTAAATGTTGTTAGCTGTATTGGCTGGGGCCTCCGTTACTGTTGAGATAAGAGTGTGCTGTGATAGTAGCTGTTAGAAGCAAACCCCTCTCTAAAATGGGTTGGCAACATGCCGCCCATGGGCCTCACGCAGTCCCTTAGCCTTCTTAGCCCCCCCTCCACTGCCTCTACTACCACTGCACCCCTGAATTTGCTGCTGAAATCTAGGGGTGTGGTAGCGGCAGTGGCAAAAAGAACAATCTCTTTCCATATACAGATGCCCAGACCCTAAGATCATCTTCAGTGGTTCTTCTCCTGGAGACCCCTCCAATGGAAGTAAGGTGGGTGGCTACTAAGAAGAAGGCATTTTCTGCTATGGCAGCCCAACTGTGGAATGCACTTCCCAGGGAGGCTCACCTGGCTGGCACCTATGTTGTGCCTTTTACAGTGCATGTTTAAATTTATTTTCCCAGGCGTTGGTTATTTTCCCAGGGATTTTAGTTTTCCTATTTATATTTTAAATCTGGTACTGTATTTAGATCTTTGCACTGCTGCTAGCTTCTATTTGGTTATTACATTGATTCATTGGGTATTTTTTTATATACTGTAGTTCTAAACTTTGCAATTTGTATATTGTATTTCATCACCTTGCATTTTATGGTTTTAACTGTTGTGAACTGCTCAGAGAGCTATTGGTGGTATAGAAATTAATTAATTAAATAAACTATTATTTTCTTGTAAAATAAAATCGCCCCCATTCCCCCTCTGAAACTGCCAATACTGTCAACATTCAGCATCCGAAGGCCACTTTAAAAGGCCTTTAAAAGGAGGCTATTTTTCCCCACTTCTGCCACCATGTCACCAAATCTCAGCATTGTGGGGACCACAGGGAAGCCCCTGAGGTGACCTGGTGGCAATGCTGCCCTCCATCCCCTAGAAGATAGCCACTCCTGTTCTAAAAGAAAAAAAATGACTTGCAACTGTTGATTTTCTAAACAAATTGAAATAGGGAAGATGTATCAATTTTGCCTAAAGTAAAATTAGAGACAAATTCAGTGTTCCTCCACTGTTGAACCATCTCAGGAATTTCAAGGAATTTCAATTCCTTGAATGTGGTTTGATAAGACTCATGAAATTTGTATGGACAGTTTTGCTACACTCCTTGATTGCCATTGGATTTAACCTAAAATGAAACCCTGAATGAATTTTGAACTTCTTCCGGAGAAACTTCTGGGGAATTTCAAACGAAGGGAAAGTGCTTTGATAAGCCTAGTGAAATTTCTCATGGGAATTTCCACATAACTCTAGGTCAGAAGATGAAGAAACAACAGGTACGTTTCCATATTCACTTATGAAAAATAAGTGCTGGGATTCACAAAAGTACCTGAACCAATGGATCAGAGATGCATTGTTATTTTGTTATAACTAAGTTGTATAAGTATAATACTACTTCTTGTCACAGATAATTAAAATGTAGTTGATTTATAAGTTTGTAGCTGTGTTCAGACAACATAATAGTCAACAGTGGGGTAATAATCAACTCAACTGTTGTTTATCTAGGGGGTACACCCCACAGAGCATGATAATAATCAACTATGGTGTGGATTAGGATCAGTGTTGAGTTGACTGTTAGTCCACACTGAATTGACTCACTCATCCCCTGCCCTCTCTCCCCCATCAGTCATCCCACTATCCCATCAGCCATTGCTGCCAAAAATCTATCCTGCCTGGACTAGTGTGGCAGCCACCGCTTTGACCACTCTTGCCTTGCAACTCTGTGGCTGACAAAATAGCCAAAGGTGGCTGAGCAAATAACTAATGGTGCCCTCCACACAACACGATGACCAATGGTGATTCAAAAAGCCAACTCGGCACAGCGATGGTTATTGCTTCCTAGATTCCATGCTGTATCTTCTGTCTGGAGGACAAGAACAGACTTTGGATTTCTGCATCAATTATTACCTCTTACTATGGATTTCTGCTGCTTCATAAAATACAAACCACTAGCCTATTTTATCAGCTAGGCAAATATTAGAAGTTAGGACAAACAACTTTCTCGCTTATTTCCTTGACAGCACTTCTATATTTTTTGTGTTTGTTAAGAAATATAAGTTTTGGTTAATTAAACTGCTGTGTTCTGATTTGGGTAGATCTTAGATAACCATATCTCATTCCACGTTAACACCTTGGACCATTCAGTCAAGTTACTCAGAAGGTGTGCTTAACCCTCTAGGAAGGTGGACAGATATTGAATGGAAAAGTTATATTTTATTCTTGTGCTTAGGACTCCCTTTCCCACACATCCAAAAATACAAAAGAGTCTGACTGCTCTTTGACTCAGTAGGTGGGGATTTTTTGAATATTTTAGGATAGACAAACATCTAGTTTGGTTGTAGTGATCTCACTGGGGGTAGGGTAAGGAGAACTGTAAACATTCTTCAATGGACTCCAGGGCTGTCACACTTCTGTGGGGTGTAAAGAGCCATCAAGATCCCACCCTGCTGTCATAAATATGTTGTACATCACCCATATGGTCACTTATACAAAATCCTATGTCTGCTCCTTCTTGCACAAATATGGTACCTGCTTGAGTAAAATTCCTTTCAAGATAGTCTGGATGTTGAATATTTAACCTTTAATGACTACATCCACTTCTCAAATTCATTCTTGATCAGTTAAAATCACCACAAGGGACTCTGACATTTTTGTTTTTGTTTCATGTATTGAAGGTTTTTTTTTTTTCAATTGCACATCTTCTTTGTACTATCAGGTTGTACCAAGTAATAAGGAAATTGGTTTTCAATGGTTTTCCAAAATGTTATAAATATTTTATCACATGGGGACACATTCAGAAGAAAACTTCACTGTACTATATGAAAATTGGGGGGGAAAGCAACCCCGTAATGGCATTACTATATATAAAAATGAACAAGTCAACGTGTTTTTATGAATACATTGTAAACTGTGCATTTATATGTGCTTTCTAGTTAACCTTTTCTTCTTACAGTCTACTTCATTAATCCATGTTTCTCAGAAGATGTCAAAGTGGAGCATTTTGCTTTCTGGAACTTTATATTCTAACTCTGTGCTCACATTGAAGTGGCTGGATGTGCAAGATGCAAATGTTAAACTCCTGACGAATCTAAAATTAACACGAGCCACTACTGTCTTTGACTGACACCTTTTGGATCCTTTCAAGCTTCTGCAAACTACTGTGTGTAGGCACTTCCAAAGAAATTGTCACTCATTTTAGCCACTCAATCAACATTTGTCACATTCTTGCATACTTTCATGAAAAACCCAACCTGGCACACCAGATGTGGCAAATTTATGGAAATGTAATGTTTTCATACTGAAATGCCTGACGCAACAGAAGAGGGCAGTGCATAATAAGCTTGGCTTGGAGCATGATGTTTCAGGCTGTAATGAAACCTCTTTCTCTTTGAAACAGTCAGCCACAATAACTTCAGCCTTACTGTTCATCTTCTGGGGCTTGGTAAATAACTAGTCAACATAAAAGCATTGCAGTTCATATCCTCTTTGTGGAAACTACAGCCAGATCTACACCAAACAGGATATAGCACTATGAAAGCAGTATATAAAAGGCAGGACTCACACCGAGCAGGATATAGCACTATCAAAGTGGTGTATGGTACATGACTGTGGGCCCCAACAGTTGTCAGTGCAGTTCAATACCGCTATAAAGCAGTAGTGTGGCTCCTGCCTCTTATATACTGTTTTCATACCGCTTTCATGGTACTATATCCTGATTGGTATAGATTGAGCCTATGACTCTGTACAACAGATAATGTATGGATCGATATATGCAGCAACATTTAGGACATGCATTGTGTAGACTCTCAATTAACAATCTTAATTATCAAAAATCACTTTAGCTTCTTTGTGTAACCCTATGGTAATGTAATCCTATAAAAAAGACATTCCACTTACCTGAACGTTTGTTTATCTGAGCACTTTGGCTGCCCCAAAAAACCTTCAGATAAATGAGAATCTAACATGGTATGTGCATTTCTTATTAGGACACTCATTTTCAAACTTTACTGCTAGGTTAAGGTGTCACTAAAAATAGAAAGACATGGTCTATTTCAAGGAGCATGTATTTTACCTTAGTGCTACATGTTTCTTGTTTTGTATAGCAGTATGTAGGCTTCCTGAAAGCTTTGCAAATGGTTATAAGTATTCCAGGAGGCTGTTTCTTCTGTCAATATCACCTGTCAAGAAGGAGACCTTTCTGGAAACTTCATGAGATGGTAGACATCAAGATTGGTCTTAATAATGACCTCTTTGTTTATTAGAGATAAATTTAAGATGCGAGCAGTTCTAGCTTAGGTGGCTTTTCTTTTCCTCAGCCTGTGCTTGAAGTGGTTTTTTTTTTTTAAAATAATTACTGATTTACTTCCTTAAAAGAAAAGCTTAATTAGTAATTCTAGTTTTTTAACTGAATGAGTAGTTGAAGAGTCAGGAACAAGAGACCCTTAGATAGAAAAAGATCCTTAAATTGATCTAGTCAGGGTACCTTGCCCTGGCAAACAGGATAGCCTCACCTTCTCTCTCTCTCTCTGGTTCCACAGGTCATCCTAAGAAAAGGCACATTGCTCTCAATTTCCTTGGAGAGACTAGCATCACTTTGATTAATAGAAGACTTTCGAGGTAATTAAAGTGTTACTATAACCCTGCCCCTCAGTCTGAGGGCTTGGATTAATTGCCTTCTACTGGTCTCTAATTAAATAAAACAGATGGAAGGTGGAAGATGGTTACCTGCTGTTGGAGATGCAGAAAAGGAGGCAGGATCGACCTTCTGTCCACTGAGGGGATCTGGGAAAAGAATGGTGGACAGCATCCAGGAAAGAATAGCAACAAAAAAGACACATATATAGGGAGACAATATGACTTTGTTGTGGGTTAATCCTAGCCTCCTTGGCACCATCAAGTTTTTGGCATTTCATTTTCTATTCAGGCCCAAAGTTGATACAGACAACGTAAACTTTGAGATTTAAATTTTCAAGCTTTTGGATGTTATTTTTCCAGGTGTTTTCCATCCATTATTACTATCTTTATGTCATGAAAGGGAGGTTTTACATGTCTTTTTAAAAAAAAATAAAGTGAAAGCCTTTGAAATGTGGTCAAGCATCTGTTTCCAACAACTTATCTGTACTTAGCATGAAAAAATGGCTGTAAACATTTACCTCCCATAAGTGCTTTTTTGTAATTACTTTTTAGACCTTGACAAAAAATATTACTATAAAAATAGGCTATGGAAAAGGCGCATTGATTACAAATGACAACATAGGAAAAATGAGTGGAGTAATTCATTTTACAGATAATTGTGTGGCAATTTAGTTCAACAAACAGTTTCTTTGCTCTAAAATAGCTGCATAATTTCTCAGATTTAGTAATTTATGACTTTGTATTGATAACAATCAACATTTTCAATACAAACACTTCTGCATTCTTTTCCTATTGTAGAAAACAGACATTGCATTTTTTTCCTCAATAATAGCTGCTTTTGTGTGTTACAAGGAGGGGGGCAGGAATTGAAAACCATTTTCATCACAGAATATCACACGAAGTAAATGCACTTCTTTTAGCATTTGAAGGAAACATTAATTTTTTCTAAGGAAATCAAGCTGTATAATTGATTTTAATTCATATTTTATTTTCCTAATAATGACAGATCAGCATGCTTTAGGACTTAATTTTCCATTTCAGACTGAATGGTTAAAGCTGCTAGGGCCTAAAAAAGGGATAAATTGAATGATTTATACAATCATTCATTTCGAGCAGGGAAAATAAATGCACTTGCTCACATTACCATGTTTCCTTCTTCTACTAGAGTTTCACTTTAAAGAAAATATTCCTTCCAAACATTTAAGACATGGTAACTTTAAAATGAATGTCCTGTAAACAGTTTTGTTGAGGAAATAATTTGAAATTCATATACATATAATAAACAGAGGGCACTTTCTTTCATTTTATACAGAAAATTAGCTGTTATTTGTATAAATATATGTGTATATATTATGTTTTACTTAACATAAAATAATAAAACAGTAGTCCCTCCAGAGGGCAGTGTTCAGTTATGTGAGAGACTGTCTGCTCATCTAGACCACCAAGAACTATAATTTCTTCCTTATTGTACTATTCCTGGTAGCATATGCTGACATATAAATTAGTACCCTTTTCCAGGGTTTTTACAACTGTGATTAGTGGAGCGGGGAAGTTTACCACGCTTTCCCCAAACACATCCCCTAAGAACTCCAGAATTCATTATATATGGCTTCGTTCGGTTTTATATTAACACTGGTTTCACCATTTTCTCATGCTAATTGCTAGATGCTGGAGATGCTGGTGCTTATGGGTAACTGTATAGACATCTGAAAGGATTCTTTGTTTTCAAATTATATTGTAGTCATGTCAATATATAGTGTAGTGACGGAGAGCATGGACAATGAGGATATCCCTTGTTCAAATCTCCTCTTAGGTAGGAACAAGCCCAGCATCAACAGGCAGCATTCTAGGACAGTTGCCAGGGGTCTGTCTTTGCAGAGCTAGTGTGGCCATGTGTCCTCTTTACAGAGGGCTGTCCTCTATTTTGGAGGCATCGTCAATTTCAGGTGTCCCCAATGTGGTGCCTGCAGGCCCCATAACACTCATAGGGGCCTCCAAAAATGCCTACAAAACTCTCCCCTCCCCATCCCTTCAAAAAAACATAGTAAAGTAAAACTTTGGAAAATGTTAAGACCGTCTCCTTTCTCTCCCTTTCTAGCCTCTAGCTTTGCAATTTCTCCCCCCTCCACACCTCTTTAGTTCACTTTTGACTATCCAGGCTACCACTGCAGCCATTATGTGACTAGCCATATGCACCATGGGAGCCATTTTGTGGTGGCACCCACTGCACTTTCTCAAATTCCTAAATATGCTCATGGGTCTAAAAAGGTTGGGGCCCTTGGACTATTTGAAGGACTGTCTGATCCAAATCCAGTATAAAGACAAAGCCATCAAAAAGAAGAGCTGGGCCTTGAAGTTGACTAGCAACAGCAGACAGAGCAAGGCACAAAGTCACCTGGTCATAGTCTTCCACCTATGGTGTAATTATTTCCAAATTTGCATCTATACATACAAATAGCATATGGAAATTTTATGCAAATTGTGTCCTTTTAAAATCTTTTTTGGTGATGCATGCTTTTTTCATTGACAATTCACAAGTGGCCACCCGACTGCTCACACGGCTGCCCCTGGTCACCTTTTCTGATGTTCCCCTAATGAGCACCAGGTGGCTGCCATTGTAATTGTCCAGCAATGCATTGCAGAAATGCTACACACTGCAGGGCATTGTGGGCTATTATGATGGCAGCCACCTGGTGAGGGTGAGAAGGAAAGGGGCAGCCTGCTGACACGGGCTCACAGGAAGTTCCATACTGTGGCTCCCTCAAACATGGATCTGGCCTTGTTCAGAACCACACTGCAAGCTGGCCCTTACAAATTGATAACAGATGACAAAGAAAAGGCTGAGGTGCTCAATTTCTACTTTGGCTCAGTCTTCTCCCAAAAGTGAGTCTATGACCCCCATGGAAAAAGTGAAGTACAAGCTGAAGGGGCAGGATTGCAGTTTCAGATTGATAAACAAATGGTCAAGGAACACCTAATTTCTTTGAATGAGTTCAAATCTCCAGGGCCCGACGAACTGCATCCTAGAGTAATAAAGGAGCTGGCAGAAGAACTCTCAGAACCACTGTCTATTATCTTTGCGAAATCATAGAAGACGGGTGAAGTGCTAGATGACTGGAAGAGGGCTAATGTTGTCCCTATCTTCAAAAAAGGGCAAAAGGAGAAACCTGGGAACTACAGACCAGTCAGTCTGACATCCATCCCTGGGGAAATTTTGGAGCAGATTATAAAGAAGTCAATCTGTAAGCACCTTGAAAACAACACTGTGATTACTGGAAGCCAGCATGGATTTGTCAAGAACAAATCCTGTCAGACTAATGTGATCTCATTTTTTGATCGGGTAACCTCCCTGGTGGACTGTGGGAATGCTGTGGATATAGTATATATTGACTTCAGCAAAGCTTTTGGCAAAGTGCCCCATGACATTCTGATTAACAAACTAGTGAAAAGTGGGCTAGATGGAACAACTATTAGGTGGATCCACAGTTGGCTACAGAATTGGACTCAAAGAGTGCTTATCAATGGTACCTTCTCACACTGGGGGAGGTAATGAGTGGGGTACTGCAGGGCTAAGTCCTGGTCCCAGTGCTCATCAACATTTTTATTAATTATTTGGATGAGGAGGTTCAGGGAATGCTCATCAAATTTGCAGACAACACAAAATTGGGTGGTATCGCTAATACCCTGGAAGACAGAAACAAACTCCAAAGTGATCTTGATAGACTGGAGCGCTGGGCTGAAAACAACAGAATGAAATTTAATATGGAAATATGCCAAGTTCTACACAGAGGAAAAAGAAGCAAAATGCACAGTTACAAGTTGGAGGATAGTTGGCTCAACAATACTACAAGGATCTTGGAATTGTTGTAGATCATGAGCTGAATATGAGCCAACAGTGTGATGTGG
This sequence comes from Anniella stebbinsi, assembly GCA_029215795.1. Classification (NCBI taxonomy): domain Eukaryota; kingdom Metazoa; phylum Chordata; class Lepidosauria; order Squamata; family Anniellidae; genus Anniella; species Anniella stebbinsi. The sequence continues at coordinate 48,561,278 of JARDYH010000002.1, forward strand.
CTGCAAAAAAAGCAAATGCTATTTTGGGATGCATTAATAAAAGTATAGCTTCCAAATCGCACAAGGTACTGGTTCCCCTCTTTTCGGCACTGGTTAGGCCTCATCTTGAGTATTGTGTCCAGTTCTGGGCACCACACTTCAAGGATGCAGACAAGCTGGAGCGTGTTCAGAGGAGAGCAGCGAGGATGATCAGGGGTCTGGAAACAAAGCCCTATGAGACTGAAAGAACTGGGCATGTTTAGCCTGGAGAAGAGAAAACTGAGGGGAGACATGATAGCACTCTTCAAATACTTGAAGGATCTCTTCTTGATCAACCCAGAATGCAGGACGCAGAATAATGGGCTCAAGTTACAGGAAGCCAGGTTCTGGCTGGACATCAGGAAAAACTTCCTGACTATTAGAGCAATACGACAATGGTCCCCTATCTGCAATATCTACTTTACAGGAATGTTTGTCATATTTTATCAATGCTGAAAGCTTCTTCTCTATTTTGCATTCCAGATAATGAATTATGAAGCTGTGTTCAAGAAGTGAAATGATCATCCTTAAGGAGGATGGAAGAAAGGTGCTATCTATGTCTTTAGGCAGTGAATCTCTAAGATTGCCAGCTTTCCCCCAGTTCTGTTACCTAAGATCCATTTAACTTGGAATGTAAAGGGTTGAAGTTGAGATTTTCTGTATGCAATGCATGTTTCCACCATTGACTTTCAGGCTGTTCCGCAAGGCCACATGCTGGTAACGGAAGTTGTTAATGCTATGCTATGAAGAAAGAAGGTGCCAAGCTGCTTTATTCAAGTATAGTGGGAGGGAGGTGGGAGGACCGCAGACTTACCTGCTTACACGATCCTCCCCCAGCATCTATACGGCTGTGCAACGTCCAGGAAGGGAAGAGGGATGTTGCGGGCACCATTTTTATTTTATGAAGAGGAGCTCGGTTGCGCGGCCCCGATCCACCAAAAAAGAGAAGTAACTCCCCATCAAACTCCGCACCCAACCCCCCCACCATCCCAGGGATGGCAAAATTGCTTTCCCCACCCCCATGGGCACAGAGCCACTCCGTGCCCATTTGAGGACCCAGGAGCCTGCGCCACACCTGCTGCGTTCCTCAGAGTTATCCCAGGACTGCGGAAAAACTGGGACATCCCCAGTTTCAGTTATCCCGGGGAAAGTCTCTGGTCATCCCCAGTTGACCCCGGGATCTCCTGTGCATCATTTGGATTCACAGGGATGGCCTAGAGCCAACCTTGGGATAACTGCATGGTGTAGACATGACCCAGGTCCTGTTCATGGGCAATTGAGGCTTAATGCCTACTCCTTCCTATGTCAAGTATCCATTGCTGCATATATGGAGACCCATGGTGATGGCCATCACTGAAAACTTGGATTGTACTGATTGTTTGCCTGTGTGTGATCGTTGACATCAGCACAGAATATTTGTGGATCTGGGTGGCTTCTAACCCTGTGGGTGCTTGAGAAAGTCAGTATTTGTGGATTCCTATACAAAATGTCCTAATCTGCACATTTTCTCCTAATATGTCAAACATAACTTTTCTCAATATTGGAACATAATCCTGGGCAGTTTAAATGTATCAAATTATAGGTTTGATTCCATATTTTGAGAGAAAACACATATTTAAAGACTGAGAGAAAACATACATTTAGGTCTGTATTTTGAGATAGAATATGCATTTAAATACACATTTGGGCTTACTCCCAGGTAAATTTGCATAATGCTATGTTGCTGTTAGCATCTAAAACAATAATCATGAAAATTTCACACCTACAACTTCTTTAAAGCACAACACTCCGATATCATTTTCTGGCTATCAAAAGCCTATCTGAAGATTAAATCTTACATTTCTTAGAAGTCTATAACTTGAGCTAAGATATACTGGAAGTGAATTCCATAACTGGGGAGCTAACAGAGAGCATAGAATAAACCAGCTGCTGCTGCAAAGTAATGAACCAATGATATATACTCTATATGGGCAGAAATTCCTTGTTCGTGTGTTCATTAAGTCCTAGAAACTGTAGTACTGCTGACAATCAGATGTATAAGTGCTGCACCTTAGTCTTATCAAAATTAATTATTGTGTTCATAGTTTTAGATTTAAAGATAATCAATAACATCCTTTAAATACCCAATTCTTCAACGAAATCATTAAGGCTCAATTTACACCAAGCCGGATGTAGCATTATGAAAGTGGCATGAAAGTGGTATATTAAAGGCAGGAGTCACACTACTGCTTTATAGCGCAATTGAAGTGCACTGACAACTGTTGGGGCCCATTGACACATGTCACATTCCACTATATCCTGCTTGGTGTGGCTCCTGCCTTTTATATACTGCCGTCATACTGCTTTCATAGTGCTATATCCTGTTTGGTGTAAATCTGGCCTAATAAAATTCAAATATCATAAATAAATCCATGCACTATATATTTTCTTATTGTGCAACTTAGTACCTTCACTGGTTATGTAATCTAAATTCAAATAATATGCAATTAATACAATCCCAGTGTCTTCTTTATATATGCATGCACACATAAAGAATTCCTTTGGAGTGCAGTTAATGAACTTTTAAAGCTAAGCTTTCTGTCACTAGATGAGGTTATTCAGCTAAAATTCTGCATCTTTAAAAAAATTATTCATCTGTCCTGGATTTTATCTGGTCAGCCTACACATGGCTAAAGCAAAGAAGAAAAACCATTTAATCAATGCTTGCTGTTGATATAGCTAAAATATAATTTAAATTAGGGGTGTGCACGGACCCCCCGGATCGGATCGGGACCCGGATCGGGACCTCCAATTTTGTCCCGGACCGGTTCGGACAAAATCGGAGGCCCCCCGGACCGGATCGAGTCCGATCCCGATCCAAAAATCGGAAATTTTTGGATCGGCCGCCATTTTTTTCCCCATAGACTTGCATTGCAATGCAAGTCTATGAGGAAAAAATGGCGGCGGGTGGGTAAGGGGGGGCCTAACTCCCTCCCCCCCCCGGGGCCGTCCGCTGTGGACGGCCCCGGCAGGTAAACCCCCTCCCCCGCGCTCCCTACCCCCCCTGGGGCCGCCTGCTTCCATCCGCTGGCGCCCGCGGGCGCCAGCGGATAGAAGCGGACGGCTCCGGGGGGGGGTAAGCCCCCTTCCCCGCCACTTACCTTCTCGGCACGTCCGGCGCCGGCGGCTACTACCAGCGGGCTCCGCGGCCTACTCTCGAGTAGCGCGCCGGGTGATGACATCACCCGGCGCGCCACCCTGGAGCAGGCCGCGGAGCCTGCTGGTAGTAGTAGGCGCCGGCGCCGGACGGGAGCCGCCGGGCCGGGCAGGTAAGGGCCCCCCTCCCCCCTCCCCCCTCCGCGCGCCCCCTCCTCCCCCCTCCCCCCTCCGCGCGCCCCCTCCTCCCCTCCACGCACCCCCTCCTTACCTTTCCGGCCCGGCGGCTCCCGTCCGGCGCCGGCGCCTACTACTTCCAGCAGGCTCCGCGGCCTGCTCTAGAGTAGTGCGCCGGGTGATGACATCACCCGGCGCGCCATCCTAGAGCAGGCCGCGGAGCCTGCTGGGAATAGTAGGCGCCGGCGCCGGACGGGAGCCGCCGGGCCGGAAAGGTAAGGGCCCCCCTCCCCCCTCCGCGCGCCCCCTCCTCCCCTCCACGCACCCCCTCCTTACCTTTCCGGCCCGGCGGCTCCCGTCCGGCGCCGGCGCCTACTACTTCCAGCAGGCTCCGCGGCCTGCTCTAGAGTAGCGCGCCGGGTGATGACATCACCCGGCGCGCCATCCTAGAGCAGGCCGCGGAGCCTGCTGGGAATAGTAGGCGCCGGCGCCGGACGGGAGCCGCCGGGCCGGAAAGGTAAGGGCCCCCCTCCCCCCTCCGCGCGCCCCCTCCTCCCCTCCACGCACCCCCTCCTTACCTTTCCGGCCCGGCGGCTCCCGTCCGGCGCCGGCGCCTACTACTACCAGCAGGCTCCGCGGCCTGCTCTAGAGTAGCGCGCCGGGTGATGACATCACCCGGCGCGCCACCCTAGAGCAGGCCGCGGAGCCTGCTGGGAATAGTAGGCGCCGGCGCCGGACGGGAGCTGCCGGGCCGGAAAGGTAAGGGCCCCCCTCCCCCCTCCGCGCGCCCCCTCCTCCCCTCCACGCACCCCCTCCTTACCTTCCCGGCCCGGTGGCTCCCGTCCGGCGCCGGCGCCTACTACTACCAGCAGGCTCCGCGGCCTGCTCTAGAGTAGCGCGCCGGGTGATGACATCACCCGGCGCGCCACCCTAGAGCAGGCCGCGGAGCCTGCTAGTAGTAGTAGGCGCCGGCGCCGGACGGGAGCCACCGGGCCGAGAAGGTAAGTGCCCCCCTCCTCCCCCCCCCCGCTGTCCACTTTCATCGGCGGGCGCCCGCTGGCGCCCGCCAATGGAAGCGGCGGTGGGCGCCAGTGGGCGCCCGCCGATCCGCCGATCCGCCGAACCGGTTCGGAGCTTTTTCGGACCGGTTCGGATTGGATCGGCCGATCCAGCTGCGGGATCGGAAATCGGATAATTTATCCGATTTCCCACTGGACCGGACTCGGATCGTGGATCGGGTCCGATCCAGTGCACATCCCTAATTTAAATATACAAAGAAATCATTGTAACCTTTACAGCCTTCCATGAAAGTTTCCATTTTCATATTGCCTCTTGGTGGCCTACGGTAGAGTGAAAGTCAATCTGATAATCAATATTATGGTTGTAGAAGGATTATTACCGCATGTCTTCCTATAAATGACAAACCTTTCCACCTTATGGCTTCATCCTGAGCCAGTCACTGTTAAGATTATTTGAAATTCCATTTAGAATGACATATGTGGAGTGTGTGTGTGTGTATATATATATATATATATATATAATATATATATGCTTTTTCGGCACAAACTGTGAAATCAATATGCCCTCCTAAATGCTGGAGGGACATCATTGTAAACAAGTTATTTATGTGCTAAAGTCATTTACACCTGATATTGAAGATAGATTGTGACATTATTAATTTAACTGGCAGTGGGTATAGCAAGATAACTGCCATGCAAGCCAACAGTCCGCCATCTGTAAAGTTCTTCTGCATATTTTGTGGCGCTAGCTCTATGGTATTTTGACAGCACCAAATCACTTTTAATCTGTCAATTTTGAAGGTTGTCTTCTGAAAGTTCAAGTGAAGGAGAATTTCTGATTGACTCATGTTAACTGCTAGATTATTTCACTGGGTCACACTTGCAAAATGTTCCATTCTTGGGGAGGGAAAAAAACAGGACTTGGGTTGTTTAACATGATGATTGCAAGATGCTGCTAAAATAGAAATATATTGTGGCACAGTGAAAACTAGGCTCCTAATAGACTGTGTGACAGCAGTGTTTTGCAATAAAAGCAAAGATGTTTTCCTCTGCAATAACTTCTCATACACATAAAATGTGTAAAAACACACACACCAAAACTGCTGACTCTTTTGCTTTTGTGTGTGTGCGTGTGTATGGATTGCTTAGTTATGAAACTTTATGGTGAGTAGAAATGTTTGAAAAAAACAGCCACAGTTCTTTCAACATACAAACCTCCAATACTGATCATCAAGGGAGAGAGAAAAGGGAATCTTTAAAAAGTCTCTTGCCTTAAAAGGATGCGCATACATAGGGCAGTATCCAAGACTGCCTGCATCCTAGCAGGACCCACATTAGTACAATGGGAAACTGGTGGACCTTGCAGTAATTGGAAACAAGCAAAATGCTCATTTTCAAAATCAGAGGGGTCAGCAGAGCTTCCAGAAGGACGTTCTGCTGACTTGCCCCAATCTGGAAATGTGTGTTTCTGCTTGTTTCAGGAATTACTATGGAGAGCGCTAGTTCCTGTTGCATAAGTGGTGGGTCTTGTGAGCTCAATGAAACCAGTGGGAGTGCAGCAGCAATATTTGATACTGCTCAATCTCCTCTATGGTAAGAATTAGAAATTCCTTTCAAAGTGGATACTGCTTAAAAGCTGTGTTTTCATGAGAGGCTCTGCCATGATGGCATTCAGATGTTATTTTTGCAAGCATCAACTAGCACTATGTATAATGCATATTGTTCTGGAAGGCTGCACAGAACATCTAGGACCAAAAGGATCCTGATGGTAAGGTGCAAGTTACTAACACCTGATGTATTTAAAGTTCATTACCTGTGAATTAATAGGAGTGCTTTCTACAAGTATGTGAAGTGTGGGAACTCCAGTGATATGCAGATTCCTTCTTAACAGTCAAGACATTCCTCTAGTCAGGCAACCTATTAGGTAACATAATATAAAGCCTGGTGGGATATATCTTCCTAGCCTGAAACACCCTCAGCTCCAGATAAAGTACCACCAGGTTAGCCCTCGTGTTTTCTTTCATTCTAGGTATCACCACCACAGAAGCATTACTTTGTAAGGCTTACTCAGCCATCCCAGGCGTTCTTCACACCAGAAGACAAGCTACAGAATCTTTTCTTTAATACCATCCAAAGTGTTTTCTGGATGTTCTTTGTAGAACTTTATAACTATCCTTGAGTCCAAAACCTCTTTAAGAAGTTGATTGCAGGATCCCCAGACACTCTGCTAGGTTGACCTGTGATTCTGCTGTGATTCACCTGGCACACTGTCCATCCCTTATGAACCATTCATAACACTGTCCCTCTCTCTGGGGCAAAACCCACATTTTCTTCACAAGAGTGTTAATGTTTTGCTTGCACTACTTTGCTGCCTTGTCCTAGGTAGAACTTCCCTCCCTATGAAGCACCTAATGCTTCATTTCAGCAAGCCAAGGTTCCACATTCCTGCTTAGGCTTAAGCATTGTTGATATACTTGACCAAATTTTGCTGCCATATCCAACACAGCATATGATTCTACTGCATGCACCATGCTTTTGTCCAAGATCCTTATATTTTTGTGTCCATTGAGTACACAAGTACAGATGCAGGTACAGATGCATGTGAAGGTTTTTGTGAAGACCTTGCTTTCTATGCTCAGTTTTGGAAATGTGAGATGCAGGTTTCCAGGGTGCCTGCTAATTGTGACTGCTGACATGAAAGCTCTTTTCCTACCTCCAGATGTGATTTGAGAGGCCTAATGTTGCTTACTTAGTGGTCAGAGAAAAGATGCTTTGTGCACATATCCATCCTTTTGATCATTGTTTCACATAAGCTTGATCACAGGTGTTATGTCTAGAGAGGTGAGATTTGTATATTGTAAGGACCCTGATGGTGGGGCACCGTGAATTTCTGTGTATTCTTCACACAGCACCTTGTTGACTCCTCCCCTCATGGCATTATTTTACTGTCAAAGAATTGAAAACCAACCCAGCTTCTCTCTGCATAGCCTCACTCTAGGATCTGTTCCATAGACATGCTAGATTACCACACAATGTTGGGAATTGCTTTGTGTTTAGGGATGTTGGAAGAATCCATCTGGAGGGTGGAGTTCGCTGGGCTTTCAGCAGATCCTGGATTTTGGCTCCCTTACCTGCGCTCTGGCCCGGCTCAATCTTCACCAAGTCAGGCCAGCTTGCAGATTTTCTTATGTTTTTTCTCCCCAGCAATACTAAGTTACACAAATTGTGGGTGCAATTTGTGTAATTTGCACAAATACCAGTTGTAATTTGTGTGACTTGTGCAAATCCGGCCATAATTTGCACAAATTGTGGTTGGAATTTCTGCAAATTGTGCCTACAATTTGTGAAATTTTCTATTGACAGAAAAGAAACCCTGCAAAAAGTTCCCAGATTTTGGAAAACTCTGTGGCTCAGCACATGAATGTAGGCTGAGCTGGGTGGGCAGCAGGAATCTATCTGGCCCCAAAAGGGCTGGATTTCTAAAGGATAGACATGCTACTTGTGTTATGTAGTAGTGAAAGGCCTATAAATGTCCCAGATGGAAAGAGAGGCTGGGCTGAAAGGATGGCTCCAGTCCTCTGCCTCAAACCATTTGTAGCAACTCTCCTTGCACTTGTGCTGCATGGTATACAATCAAATATATTTACTTGTTGTTTGCAAAAGTACTTTCAATGAGTCTGTGCATGTTAATGTTTTGGTTTTAAAACTGAATATACATTGAGGGAGGTGACTGGCGTAGATATTTATGGCAAACATTTGACTGAGATCCTGATTTGGCTTTAAGTCAATGAAAGCTTTCCAAATTAAATCTGGTCTAATTCCTCCAATGCCAATGTAGCCCTGCTATGCCACTTTTCTGAGGGAAGGCCAGAAGCCAGAAACTTTGCTTTGGGGATAAAATATCATAAAAGTCCCAGAAAGAGAGTTGTTGGATCTACCTTGTAAAAATGTTATAGATCAGGGGTCCCCAAATATTATAGGCCTGTGGGAAATCTGAAATGTTGAGAAAGTGTCATGGACACCATCACAAAATGGCTAGCGTAGAGTACAGCAACAAAAACATTTGCTTCACAGAAAGATAAAGTGCTGAGGTTACAAAACTCTCATCTCACACAGGCAGTACACACACACAACTTCCCCATAACCTTCCGCAAACACAAATGCAAAACAAACATCCTAGAAAAAATACCCTAGAAATACCCCACCATATAAAAAATATAGCCCTGCCTCTCCACATACAAGAAGACCACCAAAAGAAATGAACAAAAAAGCGCGCGTGCACACACATACACACACACACACACAGGCAAAACAACAACATACCATCCATACCAAAAAACAACAACAACACCTTAGCTTGCTCTCCTCAATCCCCCATCTCACTCCCCCCTCAGCCTCAAAGTTTACCATCCAGCTGTAGACTCCCTTTTTCTCCTTCCACCATCTGTGTTTTTAACGGCAGTTTTAGCAAGCTACTGGGCTCACTAGAAAATGAAGTGTTGGTCTTCTCTCCAGCTGCCCCCTGCACTTCCTTTCTTAAGAATGCCTCTGGCCCCATATGGGGTCCAGAGGCATTATGGGAAGAGGAAAGGAAAAGTGTGAAGTGGCTAAAAGCCAGTGCTTTACTTTCCAGTCCACCTGCTCAAGGTAATATATACATTGAGAAGTGAAGATGACATGTGTGGGGTGTGTGTCTCTGTGGGTGTTATGGCAGCCACAGCACTGCATTGGAGAACCCAGTTCTAGGAGAACCCATAGTTTAAAATACTAAAAAAAACACTCCATCATGTGGGAAGAGGAAAAAAAACATACATAGAGCAATTGTCTTGTGTGGAATTTTTGTATTATCTCTCTCAGAAATGGATATATAGATGCCACCTACCTTTCTCATGAATTTTTTTGTACAGATTAAGATGTTGCCATTTGATAATCTATATGGCAATATCCATGTACATGGCATTTTACAGACACAGAATAATGTAAGCAAAAGAAGTAATCTCCACAGTCTGGGAAATTTACAGTTTAAATTTGGACGGTAGAGAAGACAAGAAGGCAGGGAAGATAGACATGAGATAATGGGATGAATATAAAATAGTAAAGTAATACTTTTATCCAGGGAGGGTGGTCATTATAGAGAAGGTGTGCTGGGCCGTTGGCTGGGGCTGAGCCTGAAGAGTGTTTGTTTGTCTGCCCCACCCATCTCCACAGGTATTTAAGCTTTCATGCTGCTGGAGGCACAAAGCCATTGGAGAGAAGCTCCCACCTTGGATGAAGAGCACAACAGAGGAAAACCACCTCTACCCTGCCCTTCCAGCTGACCACAGTGTGTAGGGAAGCGGCAATATGTGTTGTGCAGGGCAAAGGGAGATATGGTGTTGGCAGGGTGAAGTGCCATTACAGGGGAAGGAGAGATAGATATATAACACCTATCTTACCTTCCGGTCGCTCTGCCAACCTGGGGAACTTGGAGAATGAACCAGGCCAACCACAGAACCTCTCCTTGCTCCTGTGTAATGCCAGGTCAGTTAAAAATAAAACTAATATCATCTATGACCTTCTTTCAGATGAGGAGGCTGACCTGGCATGCTTTACAGAGACCTGGCTGGGAGATGACAGTGGCCCGACATAGGTGCCGGCCCTCCCAGCTGGGTACAGTGTTAGTGAGCAGACAAGGAAAAGTGGGCGGGTGGGTGGGTGGAGTAGCTGTGGTCTACAAAAACAATCTTAACCTCACCAGACTTCCTGTTCATGAATTGAATCACATCGAGTGTGTGTACCTGAGTCTGAAGACCAGGGATAGACTAGGGATTTACTTAGAGTACTGGCCACCCAGCTGCCTATCAGATGCCCTGGCTGAGCTCACGGAACTGGTCTCAGAGCTGGTGTTGGAGTTGCCCAGGCTTTTGGTTCTGGGCGATTTCAACATCCCATTCGAGGCTGGTTTGTCAGGTGCAGCTCGGGAGTTCATGGCATCCATGTCAACCATGGGCCTATCCCAATTGGTCTCTGGACTGTCACATTCAGCAGGTCACACGCTCGATGCTGTTTTCAGTTCTGAACAGACGGATCTGTGGGCGGAGGTAATAAATACCTCTGCGTTGTCATGGATGGACCATTTTCTGGTCAGGGCTAGTATCACGGCTACCACCCGCCCCTGCAGGGGTGACGGACCTATAAAGATGGTTCACCCTCAAAAGCTGATGGATCCTCTTGGATTCCGGAAAGCCTTGGAGGATTCTATGGCTGGTATCATCAATGATCCTGTTGAAGTCCTGGTTAACAGATGGAATCAAGACCTAACTAGGGCTATCGATACGATCACCCCCAAACATCCTCTCCGACATGCTTCTAAGCGGGCACCCTGGTATACAGAAGCTCTCAGGGAGTTGAAGCAGAAATGATGATGACTGGAGCGCCGATGGCAGAAAACTCGACCTATATCTGACAAGACACAATATAGAGAACATCTTCATTCCTATGGTGTGGCAATACGTGCAGTGAAGAAAGCTTTCTTCTCTGCACGCATTGTGTTTGCGAATTCACAGCCAGCAGAACTGTTCAGGGTGGTGAGGGGTTTAATGCAGACACCTTCCCCCCTGAACCCAACTTTAGAGCCTAGGGTAGTTTGCTCTGATGCCTTTAATGATCATTTCACAGATAAAATCTCTCAGATAAGAGCTGACTTAGACACACTCATTATAGCAGAAGCTGACAATGGAGTGTCCAGCGATTCCGCGAGTAGGATTACACTGGATCAGTTTCAGTTGGTGAGTACCGAGGACGTGGACAAGCTGCTTGGACGAGAGAGGAGGATGACTTGCCCTCTCGATTCCTGTCCTTCTTGGCTGGTTGTCCAGGGAGGAGATGCAGTTAGATCACAATTACAATATATTATTAATGCATCTCTCAGGGAGGGGAGTTTTCCATCATGTTTAAAAGAAGCAGTGGTATGGCCGTTTCTAAAATAGCCCTCTGTGGAGCCCCTGGACCTTAATAACTACAGACCGGTATCAAATCTTCCATTTTTGGGCAAGGTGATCGAGAGGGCAGTTGCCTTCCAACTCCAAGCAGTTTTGGATGACACCGATTTTTCTAGACTCATTTCAAACTGGCTTCAGAGCGGGATATGGACTTGAGACTGCTATGGTCACCTTAGCAGATTATCTATGCCTGAGTACTGACAGAGGGAGTGTGTCCCTACTTCTGGACCTCTCAGTGGCTTTCAATACCATCAACTATGGTATCATTCTGGAATGCCTGAGGGGATTGGGAATCAGGGGCAGTGTGCTTCAATGGTTCCGGTCCTACCTCTTGGACAGGTTTCTGATGGTGATGCTTGGGGATAGCTGCTCCGCAAAGAAGGAACTGCTGTGAGGCGTACCACAAGGTGCCATCCTTTCCCCAATGCTGTTTAACATTTATATGAAAATGCTGGGAGAGATCATCCAGAGGCATGGGGCAGGGTGCTATCAGTATGCTGATGACACCCAAATATATTTCTTTATGCCTTCAATAGTGTCAACTAAGGATAGCGTGTCTCCTCTGAATGAATGCTTGGAGGCAATAATGGGCTGGATTAGGAAAAACAAACTGAAGCTGAATCCAGACAAAACGGAGGTGCTTGCTGTCAAAGGCCACAACCTGGGTTTGGAGGTGTGTCAACCAGTTCTGGATGGGGTTACACTAGGGTGACCAGATAAAATCCAGGTCAGGGCTCCTGTAACTTTAACAGTTGTAGAAAAAAGGAAATTTCAGCCAGTGTCATTTGTATGCAATTAGTTCCTGGTGAAATTCCCTCTTCATCACACCAGTTAAAGTTGCAGGGGCCCTGCCTTCTTTTGTATATGGTCACTCTAGTATAGTGCCTGCAACTTTAACTGTTGTGATGAAGAGAGAATTTCACCAGGAACTAATTGCATACAAATGACACTGGTTGAAATTCCCTTTTCTCTACAACTGTTAAAGTTACAGGAGCCCTGACCTGGATTTTATCTGGTCACCCTAGGTTACACTCCCCCTGAAAGACTGTGTTCGCAGCTTAGGGGTGCTCCTGGATCCGTCGCTCCAAATGACAGCCCAGATACATGCGACAGCCAGGAGTGCTTACTATCAGTGGGGGGAGGGAGGGGGAGGGCCACCATTTTAGGTGTTTTCCCCATAGACTTGCATTGGAGGAAAGCTTTCTTTCCCCCAATGCAAACTTATGGGGAAAACACCTAAAAAGGCAGTCCAATATTGAAATCGGAACTTCCGATTTTGTATCGTTATCAGATCCGATCCGATAAGACAGACATCCGATTTTAATGATACGATACTTTACAAAATCTGAAGTTCCCATTCTGATTCGATTTTTGGGGTCCATGCGCATCCTTACTTAACAGTCTTTTAGAATTTAAGAAAGCTATAAAGACTAATCCCTTCCAGCAGGCATATCCAGTGGAATTTTAGAATGTTTTTAGGATGTTTTATGCTATTTTAATAATGTGTACCATGTTTTTAATAAGTTTTATGTATTTTATCATATTTTATAATTAATGTTGTTCCCTGCCTCGATCCAAATGGAGAGGCAGGTAAGAAATAAATTTATTATTATTATTATTATTATTATTATTATATCACAAAAATGGAGCAAGCTCTCATCTTGAATATTTGTTCACATCTTTGTGACCGTAGTTGGTCCAAATGAAGTATTTATTTACTTTTACTTTTGGATTTCCCTCTTAATGGACCAACAGAGCTACTTGCAATTTGGGGCATAAATATAAATAAATGCTGGTATACAAATCAAAGCTTCATTTCAGTTGGCAATGAGGGTGAAGGGGGATCCTTTCCTGTCTTCTACAAATAATGCAGGGTGCATCCTCATATCCTGTAGGCAAAGTAAAAAACAACAACTTTGATTCCAACTCCTAATTTATTTCTTCTGTCCTGCTGCTTGCCAGCTGCAAACTTTGCTCTACCCTCAAGGAAACATCTCCTGCCTGAACTAATGTCAGTGTATCTCTTTGGATTAATTGGCAAATAAATGGTGCAGTCACTGGGTGGTTTTCCCAGGAGATACCTCTTCAAATCAGCAATTTTTGAAAGCTCCTCCTCCTCCTCCTTCTATGTGTGTAAGAAACTATACACTCTTTAACTCTTTTTTTGTGTGTGTGTGGGGGGGGATGTTGGCTGGGTGGAATGAATCATATAGCAATCTAGAGGTCACATTTTTATATCTCCTTTGCAGAACCACATTACTTCAGGTATATATTTAATAAATGAAAAATTGATTAAAAATAAGTGAGACCTGCAACAAAATGCTGCAGCATAAATTGTACCTGTTCAGGGTTCTGGTTAGCTAACTATGGTCCCCTCCACAAGGATTCGCTTTTGCGCCCGGTTAGTCGATTATGCGCACTATCACTGAAGCGCCTTTACGCCTAATACCTCTGCATGAGAGGCGGCGACAAAAGGTGCTTCCCTCCCCTTCCCTCCCCGCCGCTCCCCAGCTGGCTGGCTGGTAGGCTGTGGGCAGCAGGTGAGCGCTCCTTCTCCTCCTCGCTTCCTTTACCCCCTCTTCTTCCTCCTCCTCCTCCCGCCGGGCCCCCCGCCGCGGGTGCCGAGCAGGAGACGCCCCTCTTGCGGGGAAGGAGTCGCAGGCGGGCGGGCAGGCGCGGCTGCTTCGTCTCTGGGTGCCCGCCCGCCCGCCTGCGACTCCTTCCCCGCAAGCTCCTTTTGACAGCCTGATCCCCTCAGCAGGAGCCGGAGGACAGTGGAGAGAGAGGGGTGCGTGAGAGCTACTGGACGCTGCCAGGCACCTTTGGCTGCCTTGGAAATGTGGCTGCTTTCGTGACTGGAGGGAAACTGGCTGGCGACTGGGGGCTCAGGCGGTGGAGGAGGAGATGCAAACGGCAATACCACTTGAGAGGGGATGGGAAGCTGCTGCCGCCGCCGCTGCTCCTCGCGGGCTCGAGCTGCCGAACTGTCCCTTCCGCTCGCCGGAGCAGCAGCCCCCTCCTCATGCTGCTCCGGTGAGCGGAAGGGACAGTTCGGCAGCTCGAGCCCGCCACGACTCGTGAGGAGCGGCGGCGGTGGCAGCAGCTTCCCATCAAAATGCGCTTTAATGGACGGAGCAAAAAAACCTCGCTATTTAACGCGCATTCAATAATGCGCACAATCGGGGAGATAACGCGCCTCTACGCCCCATTTGCGCTCTGCTGGTGTAGAGGTACATTTTTTAATGAGACTTCAAAGAGCATTAAACCTCTCTTGTAGAGGCACCCTATGCTCTCCATTTTCCCCTTACCCTTATTTCACTTTCAACAGCAAGTCTGTATTCTGTGCCTACAGAATATGTTCAGTCCTCCAAAGGCTGTTTGAAGCCCCCATCCCCACCCCATCACTTAGGAGGTGTTTTTTTAAAAAACAACAACAACAACACTAAAGTTTTCTTGTACTTCTGCAAACCATGGAGTTATCAGAAGCCTGTTGATACTTTCTTCTTCTCTGAATGGTGGGTGCCATTTTGGTTACCTAAGAATTGTCACTCAGAGAATTGAGTTTGTGATATATATATATATATATATATTCATAAAAGTCTTCATTATTTTTTTAAAAGATGTACATAGATAATCACATGATTATTCTGAGGTACTTTATGCCATTTTTTGAATGAGGTCTTTAAATATGTTTAAAATAGTGTTTAATATTTTCTAATTAAGTAACTAGTTCATCACTTTAATGTAAATCAATGAAAATTAATTTAATGGGACACAATCCACTGGGAAGTTCTCCTGTTTAAGTCCCATTGATGTGAAATTATGCATGGTTTGCAGAAAGTGGACAAGGACACATTTTTATACCTCTCTCATACTACCAGAACCCAGGCTCATCCCATGAAGCAGATTGAGGAGAGCTTCAGGATCAATAAAAGGAAGGACGTCTTCAAACAGAGCATAGTTAAACTATGGAATTCACTTCCACAAGATGCAATGATGACCAACACTTTGGATGGCTTTAAAAGGGGATAGGACAAATTCCTGGAGGAGGCTATCAATGGCTACTAGTCCTGATGGGAAGATGCTACCTCCAGTATCAGAGGCAGTATTTATTTATTTTATTTATTTATTACATTTGTATACCGCCCCATAGCCGAAGCTCTCTGGGCGGTTTACATAGGATTAAAAACAATTAAAAACAATATACAAAAATTAAAACAGCAAAAACATACAACATACACACAATCTGTACATTTAAAAACCATTTCAACACTTCAAAAAACTACAAAAACAAAACAAACCCAGGCTCCTCAGATATTGCCAAATGCCTGAGAGAAGAGGAAAGTCTTGACCTGGCGCCGAAAAGATAACAATGTTGGCGCCAGGCGGGCCTCGTCGGGGAGATCGTTCCACAATTGGGGAGCCACCACAGAGAAGGCAGGGAAACATGGGCAGGAGGGTGTTGCACTCATGTCCTGTTTGTGGGTTTCCCATGGGCAGCTGGTTAACCACTGTATGAACAGAATGCTGGACTAGATGGACCATTGGTCTGGTCCAGCATGGCTGTTTTTATGTTCTTATGAGCTGTGGAACATAGGAATATAGGAAACTGCCTTACACTGTTTGAATGTTGGTCCATCTAGCCCAGCATTGTCTACTCTATACTTACCTGCAGCATCTTTCCAGGGTTTCAGGTAAGAGATTTCCCCAGCCCTTTCTGGAGATGCCAGATACTGAATTGGGAACTCCTGCATATAAAAAAAATGTGTTCAATCTCTGAGCTACAGCCCTTTCCCTCAAAAGGAGAGGATCTGAAAGCTTCTATTTCATCCCTCCTAGCCAGTGTGGGCCTTGAAGCCATATCACTGGCATTATTAGCACCATACTCTGACTAGCTGATCTAGACAGCTGACAGAAAATGAAATGTGCAGGAACATGGCACTCAGGTCATGGGACAAAATCCACTTGCTTACCACAGGACAATTATCCTAGTGGATTATGTGCATGGGTTGTAAAATCTGTAGAACTATGATGTCGTATGCCAAGTAGGGGTCGACCCCTGGGCCAAATTTGGCAACCTAAAAAGTGTTGACTACTTTTTCCATCTTTCAACTAGAAGCAGACGAGTGTGTATGCTGATAATTGTGCATGAAGCAATGGAACTTGAGGTACACAATTTAGGGGACAATAGGGTAGCATCCATACCAGCTCCTGGGGCTGGACTACAACATTTTGCTTACAGAGACAGACAAGATGGCGCCCCAATCCCATTCCATGTAGAGAAGCTGGCTGGAGTATCAGTTGACTCTTGTTTCAATACTGGCAATGGAATAGTGTCCTCCACCATACCTGAGGCAGCAGGCTATTTCAGGAGCCCCAGGATTGTTTGGATGGCATATACAGTTCTGTCTGCCCTCAGAGGAGAAGCTGGGGAGCACAGGAGGAACAGTTGGGAGGCTGCCCCTGCTGCCCCTGTCATCTGCTTCTTGGATCAATTGCCCCATTCTGTCTAATGGTAGGGCCAGCCCCACCACCTTTCTTTCTCAAAGTGGCCTATTGACAAACCTGGTTGCTGATCAGAACTGTATAGATTTGCTACACCCTTGCACTTTCACAATATCCACTACAACTCTGCTGTGTTTATTGTGTATATATGGATGAGGATTGTGCTGTATGCCCTTTCTTTTCTAATGCTATAGATTTTAATTGGCCCATGCTTAACTGGCCCATTTGCAATCTGCCATTTCTTTAATGTACTAGTTTTATTTGGATATCCAGCTGTTAAAGGATTTTTTTTTGCTACTTTAATGTTGCCAAATGACAAGAAGTAGGCATTCAAAATAAAACATGTGCATTGGTTAAAATGTGCTACTTATATAGATGAGGAACATCTTTAATAAGCTCAAGCACTCCTGCTGAGTTCCAACCATTGGAACATGACTATGCTAGGCCAAATTTCATCTTCCATTACTTTTCAATTAAATATCTATTATGTAATTACATAGTATGGAATGATCTGTTGAAATGGTGGATCTGATTTTTTTGCAAGAATTCTGAAATGTGTTGTGATTTTAGAACTTAAGTTGTTATTGATGTTGTGTTGATCTATCCTTTAGCAGTGACACTATGTATTTCTTAAAATACAATCCTGATGGTGCAAGCCAAACTCCTGTCCTTACATGGTGCTTTGAGAATCTGGGAGGATGCTGTTGTGCCCATGTCCTGCTTGTGGGTTCCTGGTTGACAGCTGGTTATCCAGTGTGTGAACAGAGTGATGGACTAAATGAACCCTTGGTCTGCTCCAGCATGGCTCTTCTTATGTTCTTATGATGCTGTGGGCCCAATAGTTTAGAATCAGAATATGATTAGGAAGTGGACCAGGATGCTTTAGAACCCAGTTCAATCATGAAAAGCCCAGGACTTGAGAGCTTAGTTTCTTATCTGATGGCAAGCCACAGGGGTATGGTTTGGCCTGCTCTGGATGAGGAATGTCAAAATGGTGGAAGCATAATTTTGCCTGGTTTCACCGAAGGGAGTAGACCAAGAGAGCGAAACACTCCTGACTAGCTCCAAGTTTCAACCTGGAACAGCATGTCTACAGGTAAGATAGCCTGTCTGTGGGAATTAAGCAGGCAGAGGGAGAGTTCACTGAAGAAGGAGGGGTTTAAAATCTTTTTATTGGGAATGGATACATCTATGGAAAGCAGAACCTTATTTTATGTACTGCTGGCTTACAGTACGCTGACCACATGAAAAGGAGGGCTCATGTAACTTTAACAGTTGTAGAGAAAAGAGAATTTCAGCCAGTGTCATTTGTATTCAATTAGTCCATGGTGAAATTCCCTCTTCATCACAACAGTTAAAGTTGCAGACACTATACTAGAGTGACCATATACAAAAGAAGGCAGGGCCCCTGCAACTTTAACTGTTGTGATGAAGAGGGAATTTCACCAGGAATTAATTGCATACAAATGACGCTGGCTGAAATTCCCTTTTCTCTACAACTGTTAAAGTTACATGAGCCCCATCCTCCTTTTCATATGGTAAGCCTATCTTACAGGCTAGACTCCCCTGTATTTAAGTTGGGAGAGAAGCTGCAGCGCATTTGCATCTTACCTGCCCCTTCTGCCTGGATTTTCCGTTGACTCAGCTGCATTTTCTCACCTGAACTCTCCAACAAATCTGGACCCTTATCTGTTTAAACCTTGTAGCATTGAGCATTTGCTTGGAATTATCCTGAATCCTGGACTTAATCTGCCTGGGAGTATGGATCATAGAGGATCTCCATGTTGACCTCTCTACTGCTATCTCCAGTCTGGTTGTTTTAATTGCCCAAGATATTGACCTGACTGGACATACCATGAATTATGAACTTGAAACTCTTCTCTGCCCAGGAACTGTTGGTAATGCCATCTTGAAAGCCTGTAATGCCACCCCCCCCAGCTGGACTTATCATGACCCTTGGTTTTTGGTCTGGAGATTCTGACACAGAATCTATTTTTGGACTGTTCCCTGCCTGTGTGTGTAAATTCTAGTTTTATAACTTGCTTCTGGACCATATCTTGAATTGCCTGGAATGTTTTCTTGCCTGAATTTATCATCTCCCTTGACCTTGCCTTTTATTTTGAACTGTATATATCCCAATTTAGGAAACTATTGTTGGATTAATGTCTGACATGGTTTAGTTATAGCCTTGAACTGTTTCTTGTACCAAGCAATGTGCCTATAACTTCTGCTTTACCTAGATGATATGCAAGAAGTGTTAACAGCTAAGCTTGTGCTATGAGATTTGTTACAATAAAAAGCCTCACTTATTTTGGTGTTATTCTGTGCCAGAGTGTGTGCCAGATAGACAAGCCATGACACTCACTTCCAGCCTCCTGGTTTCTCACGTGATTGGACTTGAGACCAAACAGCTTCCATCAATCACCTCTATGACAATGGGTAAAGCTTTAGGCTTGGTTGGAATGTCATGTTTAGTTGCAAAAGTGTCATCAATGAAATTACTAGATTTCACTGAGCCTAACATGGCAGTGGCTTCCAGGATCTGACTACCAGGCAGGCTCTGAACCACAGGTAGGGTCAGATGAATGCCACTTTCTGAATCCCTGGAAACATGTCCATGAGAGTGGGCCTTCATGTAGCAGGGGCAATAGAGTTTAACATCGTACTGATGTGAGGGTTTCTACATGGGCAAACACTGGCAAAATGCCCATCCCCACCATAGTACAGGCAGAGGCCCAGCTGATACTTTTCTATAGGGAGCATTCTGTAATGCCTCCCTTTGAATCCATGACCAGGTCAGGGGCTTGTGCTGGAACCTGAAGATGGTTCTATGAGCAAAATCAAGGCATCCTTCCATCTGGAGGCACGTACTGGAAGGGTCCTTGGACAGCTCATCCAGGATCTCCTACTTTAGGTCTTCCAAGAACTGGTTGACAAGGGAAGCTTCATTCCAGTCTTGTGCCCACAAGGCTTGTGCACAGGTGAAAAGATCTGGTATATTCCAGGAAAGAGACGGAGCCTTGTTTCAAGCATCAGATGTGGAAATTAGCAGTTTCCACCTTCAGTGGGTCATCAAAGGCTTCCTTCACCTCAAATATGAATTCTGCATAGCTGTTCATGAGGGTTATAGCCTGTAACATATATGGCACAACCTGTCTAGGGGCATTCTCTCTCAGCAGACTGATTAGAAAGCATGTCTTCATGCGATCATTGGGGAAGTTCTTAGGTCAGAGTTCCATATAAAATTGACATTGTGTTAGTAAGCTAGGAAATAGGGCTTGGTCTCCTGAAAATGTATCTACAACACTTGCTGGACACTTCCCCTTAAAGGCACAAGGGCTGCTGTAAGAGTGAAAACTTCCCTTGGAGGAGCTGGCGAATCACCATTTTCAATGGCCACATAGCCGATCGAGTTGACACAGCATTCATCCTGTGTCAGTTATCCTGTTCTGGACTGAGCAGAAGCCCTGGGGCTCAGTACAAGGCAGCAAAGCAACGAGGCAGGCTGGAAGTTGCGGCATTCAGGAGAGCTCTTAGTAAGCAACTCGTTCCAACAAGGTCTGAGACCAAACTGAAGCCTTTTATGTTGCAGTCCCAGATTCTACCCTTTCCTACAAAATTGAAGACTTAGAGAGACAGGCCTCTGGCCTGTAGCCTAGCTCTCCTCCTTCTCTCCATGTGCTCATGCCTGGTGCACTCCCAACATTGGCACACTAGTTCCATAGAATGTGGGGCTCTTGTAGAAGGGAGTGCTGATTTGGTGTTGGAGCTAGGCTCAAGGGCCTCAGGCTCAGGGTCTCTGGTTGCTTGGGCTTAGGGGTCTCTAGCAGCTTGGGTTCAGAGGTTCTCAGCACTGGAGTTTCCTCTGTTGGCACCACTAATGGACTCCTCTGTCATAACAGGAGGTTCCCCACATGATGTGTGGCCCTAGATTTGGGCAAAAACAGATGAAAAGTGAAACAGCTCTACAGGAAAAACAACTGATATCACAAATCAACCAACAAGTCAGTTTCATGTTTTGTCTCTCAGTCCAGTGCATTTAAGGGAACTTTGGACAGTACTGAATTGGACATGAGCAATTATACTGTGCTAACACAAGGGACTTCTTAGCACAACAACAACAGTGTTAGCATGTCAGGATTCCCCAGAAAACCCATCACACCAGCTAATGCTATTGTCATTGCTCTAGAGGTCCCTTATGCTAATCCAGCATAATTTCCATTAGTATTAGTGTCTAGTTGGGTACTTCCCTTTTTATTTCGGAATGGACTTAATTGCCAAAATAAACTAGCAATCATGTTGGTTGTAAGAATGGCTTAAGACCATGGGATACATTTTTCAATGGAAGTCTCAGCCATTGGGATACATTTTTAATGGAAGTCTCATACTGTCATTATGAGTAGTCAACTCCATGAAGATTGGTCTCTTGAAAGACTTGTCAATTGCCAGCAGGGAGCAGCAACTTATGTTCAGAACTCAGGGAAGTTTTGGGAAGTACTGCAACCTCCAAATTTAACTAAAGATTATAATTTTATGGAAGTATTTCCTGTTTATAGATCCTTTTGAACAAGATTCAGCAACAGGTAGTCTAACTTGTGTATTCTTGACCAGGAAATCAAATTAATTCAGTTTTCATTAGTTTTACTGTTCTGTCAGTGGTATTGACATGCATGCAATGCTTCTACTTTTACAGACGGTGTTTTTAGTAGAGTCCTCTGAGATATGCTATACAAAAAGAGTAAGTTAATGGTAATGAAATACAATGTTTAAATGATTTTCAGGCCAATAAAGTTTAAACAGAAAAGCAATGTCAAAGCATTAGTATTGGCATTTTACGTTACATGTAATTAATCTTTAAGCAGATGCTGGATTTACGTTTCTGTCATTGTGCATTTCATGCTCTAAGCCTGCTGGAAAATGTACAAAGTTGAAGTCACTAAAAGTTAATTATCCATATTGTCTGTCGATATAAGATTGGAGATCTTTAATAATTTCCTGAGAATCTTAACTTCTTTCCAAACTGACAGTTGTCTCTTAGTCACAAAATGTGTGATTGCAGGCAAGATCAGTATTTCTTATGCTCAAGTTCTTCAGCTCCCATCTGCCCCAGCCAGCATACCAATGGTCAGAAATGTTGAGAATTGTTGTCCAAAAAATCTGGAGGACACCAGGTTGGGGAAGGCTGATATAGAACATATTGGATCTCCCAGAAGCACCTTGATAAGTTATTTATTTTGATACCACCTAAAATACATTACTAGAAGATACAATTAATCTGTATGCCAGTACAAACTAAGGGAGCAATTCTATTCTCTCTGGAAGGCTAGTTGAGGAACCATTGGATGTGATGGACCTCCCTCTCTGCCAGCACAGAGGAGGTCTATCTACAGAGAAGAAGGACCATCCATGGATGTCCTCCCTAAGAGAATGTTGGAAATTTCTGTTGCCATGGCTAATCTGTTGGCAGTGCTCTGTTAGCAGTAGGGCCAAAAATGCAGTGGTTCAGAAACATTTTGGGATCAGCTGAGAATCCACAAGGTTTCTCCATCATCTACCCAAATGGAGTGAGAACCTACACCTGCTTGAAAAATGGTATAGTAAATTCTAGGGATGTGCACTGGATCGGACCCGATCCACGATCCGAGTCCGGTCCAGTGGGAAATCGGATAAATTATCCGATTTCCGATCCCGCAGCTGGATCGGCCGATCCAATCCGAACCGGTCCGAAAAAGCTCCGAACCGGTTCGGCGGATCGGCGGATCGGCGGGCGCCCACTGGCGCCCACCGCCGCTTCCATTGGCGGGCGCCAGCGGGCGCCCGCCGATGAAAGTGGACAGCGGGGGGGGGGGAGGAGGGGGGCACTTACCTTCTCGGCCCGGTGGCTCCCGTCCGGCGCCGGCGCCTACTACTACTAGCAGGCTCCGCGGCCTGCTCTAGGGTGGCGCGCCGGGTGATGTCATCACCCGGCGTGCTACTCTAGAGCAGGCCGCGGAGCCTGCTGGTAGTAGTAGGCGCCGGCGCCGGACGGGAGCCACCGGGCCGGGAAGGTAAGGAGGGGGTGCGTGGAGGGGAGGAGGGGGCGCGCGGAGGGGGGAGGGGGGCCCTTACCTTTCCGGCCCGGCGGCTCCCGTCCGGCGCCGGCGCCTACTATTCCCAGCAGGCTCCGCGGCCTGCTCTAGGATGCCACATTGCAAGATTATAGGACTGAAGTTGGGAATCAAGAAGGATTTGGCTAAATCCATTCAAACTGTGTTTCCCGGATTGTCATGTAGCTTTCATTCCATTGTCTGCTTACTGATGGAGTCAGATTTTCTTTTAGCATTGTACGAGAATTTCATCCTGTTTGCAAATGTACACTTGCGCTAATATGCATTAATGTAAGGATGTACCTGCGCAAATCTTCCCCTTCCCCCAAAGTGAAAAACCTATCCACAAGTCCACACAACTTGGGAAAACCAATCCGTTATGATTCATAGAAATGCAAACTCATTCGAATCTGTTGCAGATTTCTCCCACATCCCTAGAATCAAGTAACTGCACAATCTATTCGAGAAGCACTACAACGTGCTCTAATATCAGCCATATTAAAAAAGACTTAATCATTCATGTGCCTACATGCTTTATTTGACATGTACAAGAATGGTTTCTTGTCCCCCTACAGGTGTTAATTAATGTAGCAATGCTAGGATGATTACATTATCACCTATTAGTGTTGTTATCAATGGTCACTTCATCTTAAGCATCACATAGAATTGCCAAAGCTTGTACTTCTTCCATTTCTTTCCTGGCCATTTTATTTCACTGTTCATCATTCCATCCCCCCATCCCACTTTGTACCACTACCTACACATATCTGCTAACTTCATGATTCTGATGAAGTGGACTTTAGTCGAAGAAAGTGTATGCCACAATAAATATCATCATTGTTAAGGTGCCACACTTTGGCATTATTATTATTTTTGGTCATATTTCTTGCTCGAAAGCATGCTTTTTGTCTAAGATTTGTGGAATATTGTTCTTTGAATGTATTGGTTCCTTCCTACGAGCTCAAATGTAAGATTTTAATGTAAGCTGAAAGCTCTTTTTCTTGTGGATGACAATAAACCGGGATGTAACCTTGTGCCAGAAACATGGGGAAATGGGGCACTGATTTCCTTCACAGTGTTAGCAGAGCTTTTTAAAGAATCAGAATGTGGGTTTTGTGTTCTCATTACTTGCATTTGTAATCCTTTTCCTTTGAGTTATCCTCCACTGTACTTCAGCCCACATCTGTGTATGTTTGCCATTCTCTTAGTCTGCATATTTACTTATATGAATACTTTTCACTTCCTCATGATCTACTTAATCCTTCTCTTACTGCCTTTTGGTAGTTGCTCCTATGCTGGACACATTTACAGACATGATCTGCACGGGACCTGGGAAACACAATGTATGAATGCCCCAGTCCTCTGTCACCAAGGCAGGGGTTCTGGTGCAAACACAGAGCTTCATATGAGAGAGTGTGTCAGGGAAAGCCATGTACACAGTGAGGATGAATGCAGAGCATTCTACTTAAGTAAAAATGGCCACCCTTCTTCCATAGTTCCATGCATGGTATTATGAACAATTTAAAGGATCTTGAAGCCTTGACATAATATTTTGTATCCAGCAGATGATTTTTTTAGCCCAGGGCTGCAATCCTATACACACTTCTCTGGGAGTAAGTTCCATCGAACTGAATGAAACTTAAATAGTGATGCATAGTATTATGCTGTAAATTCTGTAAGGGTGTGTACATTAACCCATTGCCTTCCTGATGTTTTGGACTAGAATTCCCATAATTCTTGACCACTAGCTATGCTGGCTGGGACTTATGAAAGTAGTAGTCCAAAACATCTGAAAGGAAACAGGTTGCCCATGGTTGGTGTATGTGGTATTTTAAGTGACTGTCTTTCTTACCTGCCTCTCCTTTTGGATCCAGGCGGGGAACAATATTAATACAATAACAATATAGATCAAATACATAACTTAATTAAAAGAACACATTTTAAAATTATTGGTTTAAAGTTCATCTGGGTAGGCCTGCCAGAAGAGACTAGTTTTTTTGGCTGCCTTAAACTCAGAGAGAGTGTTAAATTGACAAATCTCCTCCGGGAGGCAATTGAATGGTTGACCAAATATTTTCATGAGCTATATATTCACAAATGGATGCAAAACACTGCATCAGAAATAGTCTCATAGTCCTTCAATTCTGAAGCAGCTGACATGAGAGTCCAAGTATAGGTATCATTGGCTGCTCATAGATGCACCTCTGAAAAGTAGAAGGAATCCATGATTTGCTAAGTCCTCTTCTCTTTAGTAATAAGCAATCAAAAGTTGTTTTATGATTTTACTGTAAACTTCTTATCAGCTCTTAACAGGAAAATCTCTTTTTTTGCATGGAATTGCAGGGCAACACATGCATATACTAACAAGATCAAAAACATTGCAGGCTACTGTGTACTGGTAATTAACTTATTCCTACAAAAAAACTGGGAGAATTAGAAAGTGTAGATTCCCCTAATGAACATTAGTAGCATTTTGTTTTATATAAAACTATGTACTTGTTACCAAACTTTTCATTTTTAATTATCTGTACTAGGAATATGCATTATCATTTCAGTAAATGAAATCCAGAGAGAGAGTGTACATTTATTAATTTGTATGTTCAAATTTGTGGCCTATTAAAAAGATGAAATCCTTTCACATAATTATCTACATGAAAAGGGGGTGGGTATAAGTGGAAAATAAATAGCAAAGGATATTTTTCTTTCTAATGTAAACATCTGGCAGTAATCCTTGCTTACACAATTAATGGGCATTTAATTGGCAATGATCAGTTTATTGCTGCAATACGAAGTGAATGTTTCCCCAGGAACAAACAGCTGTTGCAAGAATTTCACAGTGATTTAGCAAACACCAGGTGATAGCTGTATCTAGAATGAAGTGTTCTGTCTCTGAGCAAATACAGTAGCAGCACATCAGAAAGGGGGTGGAAGGATGTATAAAAATAGCACTGCTAGATGTAGTTGATTTTTTTCACAAGCACCAATATTTTGTATTTAAATAATTAAGATTTGATTCAACTAATCTGAGTCAGGCGCGCCTGTTGGTATATTCTTTATATACTTTATGTTTCTGTTTAATTCAGCATGAATTTTGAGTACACAGCTAATTAAGGGAAAGAGCCTGTGGGAGCAACATTTTAAAATACACATAAATCACCTCTTCCATTTTTCTTTCTTTCTTTTTTGGTGTGGTTGAAGTCCCAAATCTGTAGAGGCTTAAGAACATGTGATATTACAGTCATCTGTGGCCTCTCTGGCTATAACTCTTATTCCTTAGTTCATACTAGGTACGAGATTCTTAGGGACACATTACTAAGTCACAAGGGTGAATATGGATTTATATGCTTTTCTCCTTCTGAGAAAGACAGCAATATAGCCAATGTAACCCTGAATTCTCAGCATCCCTGGATTCTCAGAAGTAGAAACGAGTACCATGTCCTTTCTTTCCTGTGTAGGTACAATCCCAAGATGTAAAAATGCAAAACTGGTAACATCACTGGAAAAAAATGTTGGTGTGTGTGTGTGTGGGGGGAGAACACCTCCCTACCCCTATGTACTAACACTGTGATGCTTAAGCACATTAATTCTGAAGTACGTTCTGCTGAACTTGATGGGTCTTACTTCCAAGTACATGAATTCAGGATTGGTATGCTAATGACTATAGTCAGAAAGCACTAATTTATATGATTATGAAACAACAGATTTGACCCTACTATGACCTATGCAGATGTACAATTGTACAAACATTGACAAATCAGTGTTCACTAGGAATGTACACGCCTGAAAATATTGTATTTTATCGTTATTGGAATTTAGGACCAAAAAAATTATCATCTCTGATAATATCGTAGGTTAATCGTATTGTCTTCACGATAATTATTGGAAATCCGATATTTAATTTGCAGCCCTATTGTGCCCTATAGAGCTGATTTTTTAAAAGAACAAATGCCTATAACTTCTGTATTTTCAAAGTTACAGGCTTGAAACTTGGTCACAATACATATAGGATCTGCCTAAGTATGTGTATGAAATTTGAGATCGATCCCTCCAACCCTTGATGTTATATGAATTTATTAAAGAACGTTTAAGTTCTGACAGGTCAGAATGACAGCTCGCCATGTGCGTTCCTTCACACCTGTCAAAAAGTTTCAGGATCTTTAAAAAATTCATATAAAATTGAGGGTTGGAGGGATCGATCTCAAATTTCATACACATGTCTAGCACATGTTGCTACACATATGTGCCAAATTTCAGATCAATCCCTCCACGCACGTGGCAAGCTATCATTCTGACCTGTCAGAACTTAAACGATCTTTAATAAATTCATATAAAATCGAGGGTTGGAGGGATTGATCTCAAATTTCATACACATACGTAGGCATACCCCATAAGCACCGTGACCAAGTTTCAAGCCTCTAACTTTTAAAATACGTAAGTTATAGGTTTATTTATATGGCAGTCCGATAATCCCATATAGTCGGGCTACAAATTTTCAGATCAGATATTTATCGGAGGTTTTTCTATTGTATCGTTATCATTAATTAGATGTCTGATAATGACCTTATTGTATTGTTATCGGACATTTTAACGATACGATACACATCCCTAGTGTCCACACAAAAGAGAGAGAGAGAGAGATGTTGGTGTATTAATGCAATGTATTAATGTATCCAATGAGACATCATTGAATGCTTTGTTCATTTCTATTGACTCTAAGGCAGGATCTACACTACTGTTTTTTAAGAGTATTGAAGTGCACTGACAACTGTTGGGGCCCTTGACAAATTCCATATACAGTTTTCAAACTGCTTTCTAAGTGTTATATGCTGCTTGGTGTAGATCTGGCCTAAGAGGCAAAACATTCCAAGAAAGGACACCAAATCAGCTAGAATGTGTCCTGAGAGTCTCACTGTTTAATCTAACTATTTCACATATATTCCTATCATGCACAACATTTTCTAGAAACAAGGGTATCAGGTTGTAGTTTGGGCCAAGCTGACCAGTATTTCTCCCAGTTGCAAAAACACTACCCAAACATGTTATACCAGTAAACAAGGATTTATCAGAAGTGATAATTTTGTGATGCAAATGCTAGATTCACGCTATCAATCTAGTATGAAAAAGACATTATGATAATATTACAGCTGAATACCCATGCAAATATTCAAGAATAAGAAGCTAGAGATGCATGATAATTTTGTGTCACTTCACAAATCATCCGAACTTTCCCGTTCACGAACCCAAGTGCAAATGGGAGCACTTTTCTTTTAAAATCACACATTTGTGGCCTTGTGAAAAAAAAAAGTGTATTTCTTGAAAAATGTGCATTTAGTGGGGAGCAAGTGTTTACTTTTGAAATAGGTGCCTAGAAATGCATACTTTTCCTGTTTAAAATATGCAGCTTTCTAATTTGATTAAAAAACAGGTCATGTAGTAAAACAGGAGTGAGCCAAACAGGAATTTGAAGTAAAAAATTTGGAGAATTTTGGCAAACATGAACATCCCTGATCCTCCCATCCCTACATGCCAAGGAGCTATATCAACTTCATTGTTTCAAGACCCTTCTTTAATTTCTTACTTCAGTATTAGTCATTCTTCAAGTAGCCACCCAGAAATATGCCACAAACACCAACGAACCCAGTGGGATATAAGTGTTTGACAGAACTCACAAAAAGGCCAAACTAATCTTGCCCTTTGGTTTTCTTTCTTTCTTTTTAATAATGTAATGACTACAAATTTTTTGATTGGAAAATGCAATTATTAGGCTTATTGCATCACCAAGGAACATTTTAATATTCATCATAAGATATAACATTTTCCAGTATTCTCTTTTTAAAATTTCCTTGCTTTTCAGCTACTTTCTTTTTCTACTAAAGCTTAAATGCTTTTGTTCCTCATTTTTCACTATGCAATTTTATTACTAATTTAATAAAATGATAATAGCTATGCTAACTTTCAATTACTTGGCTCTTGGCATGTATTAAATTATACATTTTAAAATGTAGCTTACTGGCCAGATGTCTTGCTTCCCAAAGGCTGGTTTTTCTTGAGACAGATTTTTTTTTTGTTTTAGCCAAATGCTTTTATTTACTAATAGTCTATATTGTACAACACAGTAAAAAAAGAAAAGAAAAGAAAGCAAAGCATCAAGGGGCAATATAGAGAACAATACTTTTTCATATGTACTTTTGGTAATAATTCATCTCCATGACAAGAGAAGACAATCAATCATCTTCTATTGTGCATTTCTCCAATAAAATTACCATTTTTGATATCACAAAAGAAACTGCCTCGTAAGTAACAGGAACACGCTTACATGAATCAATGAATTGATCATCCATATTCCCCCTAAAGCCTCTTTGAATCATTAATATGACAATGTTGTTTTGACTTAATTTTTCCATATTGATATTGACTTGCAATTCAAGACATACTGATGTTTCTTTTTCTTTAAAAACCAAGGAACTCTGTAGTCTGAAATTATTTAAATCCCTTTCTCTTTTAACGTATGTTAGCAACTAAACATTTTCTGCATTTGGTTTTTTTTTCATGCATTTGAAAAACAGCAGAATACATTTTAAAGGCTGCAATGAAAGTTCACAAAGTTTGCATTTCATATTGAACTTTGATTATATGGAGCTAAGACCTACTGCAGCACTGTGACCAGTTGAAAACTTGCAGCAGATTTGCTGAGTTCTGTTCATATATCTCACAAAAGAGTAACAGGATTAAGTTAAACTAATAATACAGCATGTCATTAACTAGGACAAAATTCAGATGACTTTAGAACCCCTGAAGACTTCTTTAATTGTGTTTTCTTTTTTTCTGAATTAATGAGTCCAGGCCATAACATGCTTCAAGAAAATGAAGTCTTTTGTTACGGAAATGCAAATGTAATGAAACTGCATCATAGGTACTCGAGAATATAGATGACTCTGAGAATATTTTCATCACATTATAAATGGACATCACAATAATTCAGGTACCTATTATCTAATTAAATTTGCTGATTATTTCCCACTTTTTCTTCTCAATTACCTCCTGAACATTCATTGTTGGTGGGGCTACACAACTAGATTGTCACACAATGCAGAAAGCCTACAAATAAATGTGTATTTATTTAAAACATTGTAATCCTGTTTTTCAGTAGAAGACATCCAAGAGTGCTAACAACAAGATTAAGAATCACAATTCAAAACAATACAAACCAGAATAAGAGAACAATAGTCAAAGAAGTAGAATCAAGCAAAAGCATCAAGCCTCAGAAATAGAGCCGCAGAGGCAAAGTTGAAACACCATTCAGTAAAAGCTCAGGGGAATGAAATTGCCTTAATCTGCATTTGTGTATCACTTTTAATAAAGGAAAGGGAAGTGCTTTTAATTTAGTCTTTGCTAAGTTCAAACATATTTCTGTATCAACTGGATTTGCAGAGAGCTATAATAAGTAGTGTCATTACTGGGTATAGTTTTCCTAAACATCATGATGAATGTTCTTTTGAGCTACTCAATCTCAATGCCTTGCTCAACTGAGCTACTGTCAGTTGGAAAATCATCTCATATATTCTGGCTTCACTGACAGTCTGTTTTTATGCTATATTGTAGTACACCAGTCCTGAGACACAAGGAGACACCTCTTCCTCTTTCTGTGGCTCAAGAAGCTGCTTCTGCCCCACTGTGGATTGATTTAAATCAAGGCAATTGAAATCAATGGTTTAAATCTATATTATCTCCTCAGCAGTAAGTTCCATTGAGTTTAGTGGGACTCACCCACAGTGCAGGACTGCAGTCTAAATCAGTTGGAAAAAAGAGGGCTGATTAATACCAAGTTTTCCTTTTCATAATTCATGTGTTTTCTGAAAATAGACTTATTTGTTGCTCCAACTATTAAAACGTGTTGGCTTTCAACTACATATCAACTATATGCTATCTAGAAGCATTCTCTAAACTCTCTAGTCATGCATTTGACATGCCTTTTGCACTATAGGTTTTATATATCCTGAGAGACAAGGGCCATGTCTACACCTGCCAGATATCCCGGGTGTGTCCGTATGATGCACAGGGGATCCTGGGATAAACT
Organism: Anniella stebbinsi; assembly: GCA_029215795.1. Classification (NCBI taxonomy): domain Eukaryota; kingdom Metazoa; phylum Chordata; class Lepidosauria; order Squamata; family Anniellidae; genus Anniella; species Anniella stebbinsi. The sequence continues at coordinate 48,592,275 of JARDYH010000002.1, forward strand.
GGGGATGACCTAGAGACAACCCTGGGATAACTGAAACTGGGAATATCCTGGTTTTTCTGTAGTCCTGGGACAATCCCGAGGACTGCGGCTGGTGTGGTGTGGCCTCCCGGGTGGTCAAACGGGCATGGAGCTGCATGGGGTGAATCCATGCCCATGGGGGTGGGATGGCGGGCGGGTTAGGCACAGGGTTTGGCAGGGAACTTATTTACCTTTTTCGCGGTGCACGGCTCCTCTTTTTTAAAAAATGGCAACCGCGACATCCGTCTTCTCTTCTGGGATGTCATGTGGCTGTCTAGATGCTGAGGGAGGATCGCAGAAGCAGGTAGGTCCACGATCCTCCTCCCTTCCTCCCTCTACACTCTTAGGTATAGATGAGCCCAAGGTGAGTGGAGGGATAGCATGTAATTGAGAAGTTAATAGATTTGCATTTGGCTGTTTGTACACATGCAAGTACCTACTTAAAGATGAGGCTTACAATCTAGGACAGAATTTGGTGTGTTAGATTCTGGGCTAAGTACCCAGAGGTTTTTATTTGTTTTTTGTTTCAATAAAAATGCTGGCAATTAAATTGCATGCTTTTACTGTCCTGTTCCCCTCCTGCTCCAGTTGTATGAATATGTTCCCATATGTGTGAAAATGTTTCACCAGCTAGTGGGAAGCATGAACACCTAACTAGAAATTATAACTGTCGATGAAAGCATGTTATGTCTAGCATTTCCCTTCAGATCTTGTTCTGTACATCCCCAATGAAATGCATGGGAGCTATACAAGGAAAATAGGCACAGAAAAATAATTTACAATTACTTTCGAGTCATTGGAGTAAATAATATTACATGAATGCAGTACCTTCCATAATATGAATTTTGTAACATGGAAAGCAACCCTAAAAATGTTTGAACAGTAGGATTGGATGAATGTATCAGTTTTGGTTATTCTTAAATTTCTTGTTTTTCCAATCTTAAATTTCTGCTGTCCCATTTCTGCATGTGGTTGATTTTTTTAAAGCATGCATGAACATTTGTGTGCATTTCCTGCACATTTCTGATATACATATCTTTTGCAAACAATTTCCCCAAATATAATGCATTTTGTATATTATTTTCCACCATTATATGCCCTTTTGCATGCATGTTTCATCAGTGCATTTATTTTTATACATATTTTTTAATGGAGAATTCCATCACAAAATTCAGAGAAATGGAATGATGAAAGATAACTTTGTTTTGCTCCATATATTGTTTCAGGAAGTCAAATTAGGCATGTTCACACACACACACACACACACACACACACACATATATATATATATATATATATATATAATATTATTTATCCCTTCTGAACACTTATCCATATCAAAAACACCCATATAATATGTATTCAAGAACCGTTAATATTCACAGAGTTCCCTCATGGATAACAGAAAACTGTATTTGAAAGATCGTGGTTCTGGTTTAACAGTTGTCAGTGTCAGAGACCTGTCAAAGCAGCCAGATCTTTAAAATATTCATATAAAATACAGTGTTGCCCTGATTGTTAAAAATTTTTGGACACATGCCTAACATCCTTCCAACTTCACTGTCAGCAATGTTTAAGTCTCTTCCATTTACTCGCAAGTAAACTTGGGAAATGTTCCAAATTTACTTGCGAGTAAACAGAAGAGACTTGAAAATAGCTAACAGTAGAGTTGGAAGGATGTTAGGCATTTGTGAAAAAATTCATAACCATTGAGGCAACCCTTTATTTTTTTAAGAATATTTGAAAAATCATGCAACTTTTGACAGCTCTGAATGCACGTGGCTTTAACTGTCATTCAGACTCAGAGCTGTCAAAAGTTAAACGTCATATAAAATACAGGGGTGGAGGGATTGTTCTGAAATTTAATACACATACTTAGGCATATCCCATAAGCACTGTGGGCCACTTTCAAGTCTCAAACTTATAAAATACTGAAGTTATCAGATTATAAATGGCGGTCCGATAGTCCGATAAAATCCGATAATTATCCGACCGAAAATTATAAGATCCGATACTTTCAGAGGGATTTGTATTGTATCGTTATCATTAATCGGATGTCTGTTAATGCCATTGTATCGTTATCGGACAACGGAACGATATGATATACATCCCTCATAAGAACACTTAAGCGATAGTACAAAAATGCTTCTGGGACAAAAATGAATCCAATAAGAATAAAACTAAAAATGAGTCCGTATTTTCCACTAATTTCCTAATATCCATGATACTAGCCATAAGGGATGCCCCATTTGTTTGAACAGAACCACAGGATAGAAGTGTGGATGTGAATTAATTTTAAATGAGCAGAAATACATCAGAAGTGCTTGGTATCAAGTGGCTACCTACAGTCATAATTTTCTGTTTTCTATTTATTTACTTTTTTCCCTTTAAATCTGATGTTAGTAGAATATTAACATCTTCCACCCCAACCAACATCCCCTCCAAAGTGCCTATAGCCTGGCATTCCATTCCAAAGTCTTATTTTACAGTCCAGCAACCATTTGACTAATGTCCTTTCATTGTACCAATGTCCACATTCATTCTCTGCTTTGTTGAGACATATCAATACATTTGAAATAAATGTTTGCATTTCCTAATACTGATATAATGGATTTTGTTACAGACCTCTTATAGCTATCACAAGACTGTTCCCCCCCCCAAATATATAGTGTAAAAAGCCATGAAAAACCATTCAAATCTGCACTGAGATCCAAAATATGGAGTCATAGATCTAGAAGGCACAAGGTATCATCTTGCCCAGCCCCTTATAAGGCCTTTTGTATCTTTAAAAAATCATTCAGAGAATGGGGATCCCACCACTTATCTAATTATCTTATTCATTGCTCAAAGCCTTAATTAACAAATCTGATTGTTCAAATTAGAGCTGTGCACAAATGGCGTCTCAAAATTCTCCATTCATTTTGTGGTCAGAGAAACTGTGGTGTATGGACAACTTCATGGAATTTCTTCAGGAGGAGAAGAAATTCTCCAATAGTTTCTCACAGGTAGGGCTCCATTGAAACACAGCTTCTTTCTTTTTTCCCAAGGCTTTTTGGCTTTTTTGTTTTTTGTATTTTTGCACTGCTACAGCAAGTGGCAACAACATCAACTGTGTTGGCACCCTAGCCAAAATTTTGCATCCCTTGCAATGCAGATATGAGGGAGGGGGTCAATATTGTGTCTAGCTCCAGGGAACAGGTGGAACTAGTGCTGGGCCAAATCCTGTCCTCCAGTTTTCTTCCCCCATGCAAGAGGCATAAATTTTTGTGCCTCATTCTCAGGGCATTTTATAATTTATTTTGAATTAATTTTGGTGCTGTTTCTGAACTTACCTAATCACTGCAAAGTGGCTGAAGGCGCTGCGTGTGTTCAATTTTCCTATTAAACATCTCTCCATTGTTCTGTAACCTCCCTGGCTGCCTGTGCTTCCTTATCTGAAAAAGCAGTATTGGAAGAATTACCTCATGATGTTTTCCCCTGGGTTTTAATTGAAGTGTGGGAAGCCAAGGAGGCCACAGACTGTCAGAGATATGATTATACAATTAAAGACAGGACACTCACATACAGTCCATGGCCTAGGGTGACCATATGAAAAGGAGGCCAGGGCTTCTGTATCTTTAACAGTGGCATAGAAAAGGGAATTTCAGCAGGTGTCATTTGTATGCATGCAGCACCTGGTGAAATTCCCTCTTCATCACAACAGTTAAAGCTGCAGGAGTAGGGTGACCATATTTTGGAAACCAAAAAGGAGGACAACATGGCCGCCCCAAGGGGGCGTGCCCACCAACATGGCCAGCCTCCAAGGGGGCGTGCCCACCAACATGGCCGGCCTCCAAGGGGGCGTGACCACCAACATGGCCAGCCCCCAAAGGGACGTGCCCACCCAAAGATGGCCTTCGTCACATGTCTGATTTCACAGCACACAATTAAGACAAACCTGTTCTGCATAACATCTTCATGTTAAAATCACTGAGACATTCAGTTTATCTGAAATTAACTTCACTCCTACTTTTGTAGCTTTTGCTGTACTTTAAAGCTTTTGCTATACTTTGTGTGATACAGTCTCCTTTTCCCTCACATATCTTTTCTGACTGCAAATCCTTCACTGGATGACCGTAGTCTCACCTTTCCTAACATTTAACACTCTTTCCTCATCACCTTTCTCATATCCATACTCACAGATTCAGCACTAAACAAATGAAGCAGTTGACAAGTGCAGAAAAATCTAGTACAGGAAAATCTAGTACAATAAATGAGTAATGTAGCATTCAGAAAGAGTATAAAATACTATTACCCTACAAACAGTCATGGAACAAAATGGACTAAAGGCTTGTAGCAGTTATTTCTCACTAGCATCTCTTAACTTGTTCCAACTTCTGGTTTATCAGTGAGAAACTAATCTAAAAATGTGTCATTATATCTCTGGTTCATTAGCCATGTAAACAAGCCCATGGTCAGTAGAGGTACAAAGAAAGGCCAGAACAGATGCCCATTATCACAATGCTAGACAAAGATCTTTCCCTCCTTTTATCCAAATGTCTCCTGAATTTACACTGCCTCAGTGTGCAGAGAACAGAAATCCCAATCAGAGAGTTTAATACTTTACCCAAAGAAAACTGAGTAGCAGATAACTCAGAAGCTATCATCTCCCTATGTCCTATCATACAATGCTATCCTATGACAACTCAGGAATAAGTCCTGTTGACTTCAATAAACCGTACTCCCAGATACATATGGGATTGCAGCTTCTTCACATTTGTTCACCTTAATATAGCAAGTGCAAGCCCCTCCTGTCAAGGAAAACTGTGCACTCACCAGAACCCGGCCTCGTGGATCATGCAACCAGCAGATGCTCTCAGAACGATGCTTTCAGAGCCTAGGAGTCCCAGACACAGTCAAACAAGACAAGACAAGCCACACTATGCACTCATATATTATCTTGCTGGGACAGAACAATTCTGGGACAAGGCAACACTTTGCTATCAACCAGACATAACAGTCATAAACAAAAATGAAAAACACACTACTTCATTGACATAGCACTACATAATGACACAAACGTTGCATTAAAGGAAGAGGGAAAGAGAAAACTATACACCACTGGCTATGTAAGTTAAAGAACTATGGTAACAGGAAAAAAGTTACAATTATTCCATTAGTTAGAGTGATTATGGAAAGGAGGACAGGGATCCTGTATCTTTAATAGCTGTATTGAAAAGGGAATTTCAGCAAGTATCATTTGTATGCATGCAGCACCTGGTGATATTCCCTCTACATTACAACAGTTAAAGCTGCAGGAGCCCATCCTAGCATGACCAGATACAAAAGAAGGCAGACATACACACCCCAGGAAAGATCAGCAGTAGCAGCATCCACGCACACCTCATGCTCACTAAAGGCAATAAAAATTAAAATTTACATACCCCTGCACACTTGCCCAAAGTGGGGGAAAACTCCACATCCTCCTGAAAGCAATTTAAACAACAACAACCTCCACACACACACTTAACTGGAAGGGGGGATAAAAATCCACCCCCACGCTCTCCAAAGGCAAAATAATAATGAGAATATTAATAATAAACCACCCACACAATGCAAAATAAAACAAAAACATGCACACACCCATTGCAATAAAATAATATTAAAAATACAACACTCACCCACATACCCACCCAAGGAAAAATAATAAAAATCCAGACAAGCACCAAGGCAAAAAACAACCAACAGAACAAATACACACACTCACCAAGACTGAAAATACAATAAATATCCACACACACCAGCATACTCACCCATGGCAAACCTAATAATAATTTTAAAACACACACACATGCACCACCCCAATTAATTCATCAAAATATATCAAAAATATTAAAGAAAAGTTCACTAAACAGTAGCAGCACCCAACGATAAATGAAATCACATCCAGGCAGCCCCAGCCCCGAGTGCCAGGCCAGGCTAAGATGCCTGCACTCCCGACTGGGCCAGGCCACCCCATGGGCTTGAAGTCCAGCGTGTCACACTCCAGGCCAGGCCAGACTGCCCCACACCCGGCCAGGCTGTGCTGGGCCGGGTTGCCCTGCGCTGGGCCAGCTACAACGCTCACCATGATGCCCCGGTGTGCCAGGAATGCCCCAGGACACCGGGTGAGGATGCTCCCCCACTGCGCCGCCCCATGGGTCACACTGGGTCAGGCTGCACTGGGTCAGGCTGCACTGTGCCAAGCTGTGCTGCCCGCACGCCATGCCAACTTGCGCGCCGTGCCAGGCCGTGCCACCCTGCACTGGCCCAGCACCCGTCCACCCCGCTTCCGCCTCGTCAACCCCACGCCCGCCCATCTCGCATGACCTGCACACTTGCCCGCCGCACCCTATGCCCGCCCCACCCACCCCGCAACCAGCAGCTGTGCACCCCACAACCACTCCACCTGCCTCACCTGCAGTTTGCCTGCCCACCCCGCACTCCACCCCCGCGCACCCGCTAGCCTCGCCCCACGCCCCCCCACGCCCACCCCACAACTGCACACCCCACAACCGCACACCCCACAACTGCCTCATCCCACCCCACAACCCACTTGCCCCACCTGCACTGTACTCACCCCGCGCCCACCTACCTAGGGTAGGCTGACCATCTGAAAAGGAGGACAGGGCTCCTGTAACTTTAACAGTTGTAGAGAAAAGGGAATTTCAGCCAGTGTCATTTGTATGCAATTAGTTCCTGGTGAAATTCCCTCTTCATCACAAAGTTGCAGGGGGCCTGCCTTCTTTTGTATATGGTAGGGTGACCATATGAAAAGGAAGACAGGGCTCTTGTATCTTTAACATTTGCGTAGAGAAGGGAATTTCAGCTGGTGTCCTTTGTATGCATGCAGCACCTGGTGAAATTCCCTCTTCATCACTGTAGTTAAAGCTGCAGGAGCTATACTAGAGTGACCAGGTACAAAAGCGGGCAGGGCTCCTGCAGCTTTAACTACAGTGATGAAGAGGGAATTTCACCAGGTGCTGCATGCATACAAAGGACACCAGCTGAAATTCCCTTCTCTACGCAACTGTTAAAGATACAAGAGCCCTGTCTTCCTTTTCATATGGTCACACTAATTAAAATGGAATTTGCTTCCTTCCATGCACTTAAGCATGCTTAAGGAACGTTAGCAAGTGTTCCTTAAGCATGCTTAAGTGCATGGAAAGAAGCAAATTCCATTTAAATTAGGGTGACCATATGAAAAGGAGGACAGGGCTCCTGTAACTTTTAACAGTTGCATAGAGAAGGGAATTTCAGCTGGTGTCCTTTGTATGCATGCAGCACCTGGTGAAATTCCCTCTTCATCACTGTAGTTAAAGCTGCAGGAGCTATACTAGAGTGACCAGGTACAAAAGCGGGCAGGGCCGCCCCGCGCCCCCGCACGGCACCCCCACCCGCCCCGCGCCCCCGCACCTCCCCCACACCCGCCCTGTGCACCCGCGCCGCCCCCCCGCCGCACGCACCCGCGCGGCCCCCCCACCCGCCGCGAGCACCCGCACCGCCCCCCCTGCCGCGAGCACCCGCGCCGCCCCCCCGCCGCGAGCACCCGCACCGCCCCCCCGCCGTGAGCACGCGCCCCGCCGCCCCCCACCCACCGCGAGCACCCGCGCCGCCCCCCCACCCCCACGCGCTCCTTACCTGCTGCTGCTGGGGCATCCGTTTCCCTCCGTGCTTGGAATCTACTGAGAAACAGGCTTCTTGGCCTGTCTCTCAGCAGTGCGCCGAGTGATGACGTCATCACCCGGCGCGCTACTGAGGGATAGGCCGCGAAGCCTGTTTCTCAGTAGATTCCGAGCACCGGAGGGAAACGGACGCCCCAGCCGGTAGGTGCCTCGCGCCGCCAGCCTCCCGCCACCGCCGCGTGACCCCCCGCTGCCCCGGTTTGCCCCCGCCGCCCCGCGGTTGGCCCAGCTCGCCCCAGGGCCATCTGGTCACCGTTTTGGGGGGCTAAATTTCCGGATTTGGCCCCCCAAAACGGTTTTTCCACCCGGATGCGGATTTGCACCCCATTTCCCGGATATGTCCGGACAAATCCGGGCGTCTGGTCACCCTATGCAGGAGCCTTGCCCTCTTGACTAGATACAAAAGAGAGCAGGACTCCTGCAGCTTTAACTGTTGTGATGAAGAGGGAATTTCACCAGGTTCTGCATGTATACAAATGACACCTGCTGAAATTCCCTTTTCTATGCAATTGTTAAAGATTCAGGAGCCCTGGCCTCCGTTTCATATGGTCACCCTACTTGACTACATCATAAGTAAGGTACATTCAAAAACCCAGAACCCAGTCCATGAGAATTTATCTGAAATGTTCTTCTCCTTTTAATTGCTTTTCTAAAGTGATTTCTTTTCTATCAAATTGAATGAGAATGGTTAAACAAAACAACCACTAGGTCTTCTTTGGGTGCTCCTGACTTTGGAGGTTGGATAGGTAGCTACCAGATAGAGGGCTTTTCTGGGTGGCACCCAAATCAACCCCCCTTCCTTGACCATGTCTACACCTACCAGATATCCCTCAGTTGTCTTGAGGTCATCGATGTGCCTCCAAATGACGCACAGGGGATCCCAGAGTCAACCAGAGACGACCAGGGACTTTCCTCGGGATATCCAGGACTGCGGATGTCCCATTTCTGCCACTCCCAGATCATCCCTTCTTCTCTGTGAGTAGCGGGGCCTGGCACGGAACTGCACGAGGGGGGGCTACATGCCCTTTGGCGGTGGGGGCACCATTTTTACCATCCCTGTGATGGTGGGGTGTGTGTGTTGGGGCCCAATATCACTGTTTTTTTTTTAAAACTCACTTTTGTGAAGTATCTCAATTGCACGACTGGCCCCTCTTCAGTAAAAAAACAAAAACAAAAACAAAAGGCACCGGCGATGTCTCTCCTCCTGTGATGTCATACAGTAGGATAGATGCTAGGGGAGGATTGTGGAAGCAGGTAAGTCCGCAATTCTTCCCCCTCCCTTCTGCTACACCCTTAGGTATAGATGAGCCCCTTGTCTTTCTTTTAGACTGACACTTGGATAAAGAGTTTTAGTTGTTGATTCATCATTACTGTGGTGAGAGCTGTAATTAGGGTGCTGGACTGGGACTTGGGAGATCCAGGTTCTAATCCCTGCTCAGCCATGAATCTCACTAGGGCCAGATCTACATCAAGTAGGATATAACATTTAAAAAGCAGTTTGCAAATGATATATGGAATGTGTCCTATGCCCCAACAGTTGTCAATTCCATTATAAACTATTGTAAAGCACTAGTGTAGATCCTTAAATTCTATCTTTTTATTACCACTTTTCTTTTACTTTGCTCTTCCTTTCTCCATAATTTCTGTCCTATCAGTCAGAGCCAAATCTAAAACATCTGAAATTCCAGTTTTTTGCTTCAGAGTTCTAAAAAAGAAAATGGTCCCTCACACATGTTAGGTGTCAGGTATAGGGTTCAGCAAGGCTGGGAGGTCTTGCAGGTTGTAAGTAGATTTAATTAGAACTGGTTTGGAGTGTCGGAATCTTTGTGGGCTTATCTCTATCAGGCTTCTCAGGGGAAGTATAGAAGGGAATAGTTTTGTGCCCCCCCCCTGGCCTTGGGGCTGTAAGACTTCTGTGGGAAACTGATAGAGTGTTCAGAAAGGTGGGGGCTTGTTTAAGGAGTCACTCAGATTCCGACACTCCAAACCAGCTCTAATTAAATCTATTATTATTATTATTATTATTATTATTATTATTATTATTATTATTATACTGCCCCATAGCTGAAGCTCTCTGGGCAGTTTACCTACAACCTGCAAGGCCTTGGTGAATCCTATACCTAACAGCAGGAACATTTGATCACTCCTTTGTCATGATTATTCAATTATTTTATTTTATTTACTAAATTTATTAAATGACTCATATAACAACTTTCTCTATGAATTCTTCTCCCAGTAACTATCAGACTGGCTAATGTTATTGCTATTTGGTGTCATTAGGGGGATGTGACTTTGTTATCTCTCAAAAGGTCCAGTTTTCTGCTTTGTATCTTTCAATGCTTGTCAACTTTTTTTTTGTATCCAGGTGTATTCACATTGCCATTTGTTTAACTTGAATCTGGATCTAACCATATTCTCTTTGTGTGTGTGTGTGTGTGTGTGTGTGTGTGTGTGTGTGTATGTGTAATCATTAGCCTGTCATCAGGGCTAGCCCTCCCATTAAGCAGACTGTGTCAGCAGCCACAGACATTCTGTGCCAAACAGCAGAGAGCAGTGGTGATGTGGTGCAAGTCAAGAGCTGTGTGTACTATGTAACCTATCCTGCACCCCTTAAACTAGCCTGCTCCCCCTTAGGTACCATGGAGGATGCTGTCCTTAAGCTTTCAGTCTGGTCAGCTTCTGTATGTGGAATGGGGAGTGGGGAGAAGCTGCCTTGACTTTTGGCTCAGGCAGCACAATGTTGTGGCCTACCTCTCACCTTTTAGTCAACCATTGCCTGGAAAGCTCCCCACAGCCATAATGAAAATAGGACTTGGGACCAGGCTACCTGAAAGACCACCTTCTCCTTTATGACCCTGCCTGGGTTTTAAGATCACCAGGGCAGTCCCTTCTTTCCATCCTGCTGCCATCAGAAGAACATTTGATGGGGATATAAGAGAGGGCCTTTTTGTTAGCCAGCCCCAGCACTGGGACTCCATTCTGTGGGAGGTTATGTTGGCTCCCTCCATGCTGTTCTTCCACTGGCAAGCAAAGATATTTTTATTAATGCAGTCCTTTGGCATGTAAATTGATCCGTTGCTGAAACAGGGTTGGTGGGCTGGGGGTGTTTATTTATTTTATTGTTGTGTTTTTAATTTGTTTTTATGTCTTGTTTTCATTGAGATCTTACTTTTAAACTGTATTTTATCATTGTTAGCTTCCTTGCCCACCATTTTTGGTGGAAAAGGTGGGATATAAAATGAATAAATAAATAAAAATATTTGTTACATTTTAATCTTGTCCTTCCACCAAGGAGTTCAAGGTGGCATACATGACCCTCCTCTCCATTTTGTCCTCACAACAACCCTGTGAGTAGGTTAGGCTGGGGGCATGTCTACACCAGCCATTTATCCTGGGGTCAGCTTGAGGTCATCCATGTGCCTCCAAATGACACAGCTGATCCCAGGGTCAACCAGGGATGACCCCTCAGTTGTCCCGGGATAACTAGGGCTCCACTTATCCCAATTTTTCCCACGGTCCCGGGACAACCCTGAGGACTGTGGGCATTGTGGCATGGGCTCCCAGGTCCTCCTTCCTCCCCACAAGTAGCAGGTTTCTTCAAACAGGCAAGGAGCTTCATGGGGTGACTCTGTGCCCATTGGGGGGGGGGAGCAATTTCATCATCACTGCTGGTGCTTTTCAGTGCTGAGTTTTTGGGTTTATTATTTTTTTTACTTACCTTTTGCAGGGGATCAGGGCCATGCAATTACACAACCAGCTCCTTCTTCAAAACAACAACAACAACAACAACAACAACCAGCGCTGCGCCAGAATGTCCCTTTTGACTTCCGAGACATCATGCTGACATGTGGACCCTGGGGGACCATCCCAGAAGCTGTAACACCCATGTCACCATTGTCTAAATACAATTCAATTAAAATGGTGCCAGTAGAAATATATCCAGACAAAGTTCCTCCCTAATGAGTATCCTATAATATGAAAACTGCCATGGAACAGCTAATTATTTAAGGACTTAAATTGACTCCACATTGTCTTATGGCAGCACAAGCAAAATATTTGTTCTGCAGATATAGAACTGCTTCTAAAAATGCAAAGTCTACTTGGAAGTTTCTGTTTGGGAAGAAGACCAGAAGAAATTAAAAAGAAGCTTAAAAAGTTTTAGGTGCACATCTTTGGTAGCTTTTTGAAAATTTGGATGATTTTCTGAATTTGCATTACTTTGAAAATGGGGCTTCACAAATTCCTGCCAAATAAAGCATTACATTTTTTGATCGGGTAACCTCCCTTGTGGACTGTGGGAATGCTGTGGATATAGTATATCTTGACTTCAGCAAAGCTTTTGACAAAATGCCCTATGACATTCTGATTAACAAACTATGAAAAGTGGGCTGAATGGAACAACTATCAGGTGAATCCACAGTTGGCTATAGAATCGGACTCAAAGAGTGCTTATCAATAGTACCTTCTCACACTGAGGGGAAGTAATGAGTGGGGTACCACAGGGCTCAGTCCTGGGCCCACTGCTCTTTAACATTTTTATTAATGATTTGGACAAAGAAGTGCAGGGAATGCTTATCAAATTTACAGATGACACAAAATTGGGTGGGATCGCTAATACCGTAGAAGACAGAAACAAACTCCAAAGTGATGTTGGGCTGAAAACAACAGAATGAAATTTAATAGGGACAAATGCCAAGTTATACACCTAGGAAAAAGAAACCAAATGCACAGTTACAAGATGGGGGATACTTGGCTAATCAATACAATAAGTGAGAATGATCTTGGAATTGTTGTAGAACACAAGCTGAATATGAGCTGACAGTGTGATGTGGCTGCAAAAAAAGCAAATGCTATTTTGGCCTGCATTACTAGAAGTATAGCTTCCAAATCACGTGAGGTACTGGTTCTTCTCTATTCATCACTGGTTAGGCCCCATCTTGAGTATTGCATCCAGTTCTGAGCACCACACTTCAAGAAGAATGCAGACAAGCTGGAGTGTGTTCAGAGGAGGGCAATGAGGATAATTAGGGGTCTGGAAACAAAGCCCTATGAGGAAAGACTGAAAGAACTGGGCATGTTTAGCCTGGAGAAGAGAAGATTGAGGGGAGACATGATAGCACTCTTCAAATACTTGAAAGGTTGTCACACAGAGGAGGGCCAGGATCTCTTCTCGATCAACCCAGAATGCAGGATGTGGAATGATGGGCTCAAGTTACAGGAAGCCAGATTCTGGCTGGACATCAGGAAAAACTTCCTAACTGTTAGAGCAATACGACAATGGAACCAATTACTTAGGGAGGTTGTGCGCTCTCCCACACTAGAGGCATTCAAGATGCAGCTGGACAACCATCTGTCAGGGATGCTTTAGGGTAGATTCCTGCATTGAGCAGGGGGTTGGACTCAATGGCCTTATAGGCCCCTTCCAACTCTACTATTCTGTGATTCTATGAAATGCACACAGACACACGCACGCATACACACACAATCATACTTGTTTACATTAAAGTGTTGCATACCATTAACTCTCGCAGCTTGCTTGTTATAAATGACTACTACTGGTATAGCATCTAATGTTTCCTGTTGACTGAACTGTTTTTCTTAAAAAAAAAAAAACACCCCCCCCCCCCCAATGCTGTTATTAGAGTTTTCAAAGCCTGGAAATACTTATGTTTACTTCATGTTCTACAAACACAACAGCAAGTCCTTTAGGCTTATGAGGCCTGGATCCACAATTCATAATTGAGGGGAGGGGGAAACAAGCCCTGAGCTTTTTGAAATACCATGCTTACACAGAGCTAAAGGGCAGGTAATACCAATCTCTTGAAATATGTCCTCAAGTTCAGGCAAGTTCTCTTCCCCACACACTCCCCAAACACACACACTCACTCCGCCATCACCACCACCACCACCACCACCAAATGAAATGTGTCTATAAAGCACCTCCAATTACTTGGACAACACAGCAGGTCTCCTGTGCTCCTCTATGAATATTCAGAAATAAAGCAACTTTGTGGAGTTTGCTATAGGCTACCAAATCTTATGGTTTAGACTGCTTACATTGTAAATGTTTAACACTTTAAGATACAGTTGAGAACTGAGTTACCTATAACTTATTCTCAATAGGTTACAATTATCCCTCTGTTACCAGTCCAGTTCCTTTGTAACTAATTGCTAGGGGTGTGCACAGACCCCCCGGATCGGATCGGGACCCGGATCGGGACCTCCAATTTTGTCCCGGACCGGTTCGGACAAAATCGGAGGCCCCCCGGACCGGATCGAGTCCGATCCCGACCCAAAAATCGTACATTTTTGGATCGGCCGCCATTTTTTTCCCCATAGACTTGCATTGCAATGCAAGTCTATGAGGAAAAAATGGCGGCGGGTGGGTAAGGGGGGGCCTAACTCCCTCCCCCCCCCGGGGCCATCCGCTGTGGACGGCCCCGGCAGGTAAACCCCCTCCCCCGCGCTCCCTACCCCCCCTGGGGCCGCCCGCTTCCATCCGCTGGCGCCCGCGGGCGCCAGCGGATAGAAGCGGACGGCTCCGGGGGGGGGGGTAAGCCCCCTTCCCCGCCACTTACCTTCTCGGCCCGTCCGGCGCCGGCGGCTACTACCAGCGGGCTCCGCGGCCTACTCTCGAGTAGCGCGCCGGGTGATGACATCACCCGGTGCGCCACCCTGGAGCAGGCCGCGGAGCCTGCTGGTAGTAGTAGGCGCCGGCGCCGGACGGGAGCCGCCGGGCCGGGCAGGTAAGGGCCCCCCTCCCCCCTCCCCCCTCCGCGCGCCCCCTCCTCCCCTCCACGCACCCCCTCCTTACCTTTCCGGCCCGGCGGCTCCCGTCCGGCGCCGGCGCCTACTACTTCCAGCAGGCTCCGCGGCCTACTCTAGAGTAGCGCGCCGGGTGATGACATCACCCGGCGCGCCATCCTAGAGCAGGCCGCGGAGCCTGCTGGGAGTAGTAGGCGCCGGCGCCGGACGGGAGCCGCCGGGCCGGAAAGGTAAGGGCCCCCCTCCCCCCTCCGCGCGCCCCCTCCTCCCCTCCACGCACCCCCTCCTTACCTTTCCGGCCCGGCGGCTCCCGTCCGGCGCCGGCGCCTACTACTTCCAGCAGGCTCCGCGGCCTGCTCTAGAGTAGCGCGCCGGGTGATGACATCACCCGGCGCGCCATCCTAGAGCAGGCCGCGGAGCCTGCTGGGAGTAGTAGGCGCCGGCGCCGGACGGGAGCCGCCGGGCCGGAAAGGTAAGGGCCCCCCTCCCCCCTCCGCGCGCCCCCTCCTCCCCTCCACGCACCCCCTCCTTACCTTCCCGGCCCGGTGGCTCCCGTCCGGCGCCGGCGCCTACTACTACCAGCAGGCTCCGCGGCCTGCTCTAGAGTAGCGCGCCGGGTGATGACATCACCCGGCGCACCACCCTAGAGCAGGCCGCGGAGCCTGCTAGTAGTAGTAGGCGCCGGCGCCGGACGGGAGCCACCGGGCCGAGAAGGTAAGTGCCCCCCTCCTCCCCCCCCCGCTGTCCACTTTCATCGGCGGGCGCCCGCTGGCGCCCGCCAATGGAAGCGGCGGTGGGCGCCAGTGGGCGCCCGCCGATCCGCCGATCCGCCGAACCGGTTCGGAGCTTTTTCGGACCGGTTCGGATTGGATCGGCCGATCCAGCTGCGGGATCGGAAATCGGATAATTTATCCGATTTCCCACTGGACCGGACTCGGATCGTGGATCGGGTCCGATCCAGTGCACATCCCTACTAATTGCTTGCTACCAGAAGCCTATCTGAGGATCAGATAAAAATATTGTGGGTCTTCCTTTCTAACTTTCCCAGGCTTGGCCTCCAGACCTCTGCCTGTGTTCTGTGTAAGATCTCAGTTTTTTCTTTGCAGGAATAGCTTTATGATCAGTGATTTATCATTCTTCTCTTTTCCATTTCACCTGCCTTTACCAATTGTACACGTTGCTGAAGGGTCATTGGGTTGCTTCAAGTAATGTTATTCCAATATAAGATACTGCATCCTATTCACCTGAGTATTTTACCCCACTGAGTCTGTCTTTTCATACTTCTTGGAAGCTCTGTCTTCAGTGCACTCCTATATTCTTGCCATTAACCTGGATGGTGTGTTTAGGTATGAGCCCCTTATAAAATCACATTATTTCTCAAAGGTGAAACAAAATGGTAAATTAATAGAAGAGAGCACACTGGGAATTTGATGGAGGTTTAAGTACTGTGTTTAAGGCTGTTTTCCAGTTACAATGATCAAAATAACCATTATGTTCCCAGAACAAATTAGCAACTGAAGAACCTTGGGAGTGGGGCATTTCATACGTTATGGCTTGTAGAGACTGCTGAAAATTGCTTCTGCATAGCAATACTAGGCTGACCATATGAAAAGGAGGACAGGGCTCATATAACTTTAACAGTTGTAGAGAAAAGAGAATTTCAGCCAGTGTCATCTGTATGCAATTAGTCCCTGGTGAAATTCCATCTTCATCACAATAGTTAAAGTTGCAGGCACTATACTAGAGTGACCATATACAAAAGAGGCAGGGCCCCTGCAACTTTAACTGTTGTGATGAAGAGCGAATTTCACCAGGAACTAATTGCATGCAAATGACACTGGCTGAAATTCCCTTTTCTCTGCAACTGTTAAAGTTACATGAGTCCTGTCCTCCTTTTCCTATGTTCAGCCTAAGCAATACTCCATGTAGTTTTTGTAATGTTTGAAAGTGACTTTTCACATAGTCAAACTAAGGCCTAATCTACACCAAGCAGGATATTGCACTATGAAAGTGGTATATAAAAGGCAGGAGTCAATAGTGGTATTGAACTGCACTGACAACTGTTGGGGCCCACTGATACATACCCATATACTGCTGTCATACCGGTATATGCTGCTTGGTGTGGCTCCTGCCTTTTCTATACTGCTTTCATAGTGCAATATCTTGCTTGGTGTAGATTAGGCTTGAACCAAGAGGCACCTCTAAATGTAGGCTGACCATATGAAAAGGAGGCCAGGGCTCATGTAACTTTAACAGTTGTAGAGAAAAGGGAATTTCAGCCAGTGTCATTTGTATGCAATTAGTTCCTGGTGAAATTCCCTCTTCATCACAAGAGTTAAAGTTGCAGGGGCCCTGCCTTCTTTTGTATATGGTCACTCTAGTATAGTGCCTGCAACTTTAACTGTTGTGATGAAGAGGGAATTTCACCGGGAACTAATTGCATACAAATGACACTGGCTGGAATTCCCTTTTCTCTACAACTGTTAAAGTTACATGAGCCCTGACCTCCTTTTCATATGGCCGGCCTATTTAAATGCCAATATTGCATTGCCCTAGAAGCCTATGGTGCTATTGTAGAGCCCCATGTATTTTTATCAGACCACATGGAAAAGAGCACTCAAATATCAGAGTCACCACAGAATGTTATTCCCCAGTATTCTGGCTGTGGCAATTTTGCTCACTCCTCCCCTTTGGGAAGGAGGACATAAGCGTGATGGGCCTGGCCAATGGGGACAATGGTTGCTATTTATGCTGGCTGAGGCTTGACCCAAGCCTCTTTCCCAAAATGCAGCAACTTTCCCCCTGTGGCACAGGAAAGGATTAGCCAGTTACCTATTTGGGGGCTGAATAGGAATTTTTTGGGCACTTCCTGATTGGCTGTAGAGTTGCTTTTTTTGTAGAGTGGCCAGGTATCCTCTTAGTCCTGTATTTGAACAAGTGCCAGAGGACTGTCCCCAATTTTGAAGGCATCCTCTGCTGTCTTTTTCAAGTCTGGTAGAAAGATAAAGAATCATCTGAAGGAATTGCTGGGCCCTGAATTTGCTCATGATGCTAGGGATGGGCAAACCTATCCATGCCTATGCTGTGTGCTGCTTGCCAGACTTCTGCTGGCCACTTGACCATGTTCACCATGTGTAATGAACTGCTGGGTGATCCACAGGCACAGGGTTTACATTTGTAGGTAGGATTCCAAGTGTGTTGAGATGTATGCACTTAGAATCTTTCTTCAGGTCTTAGTGTAAGCATGGGAAGGTCAGGAAGGGAGAGGGGAGGGATGTTGGAGATGAGGCCCATGATGAGGCCCCTCTCCTCTCCAGATCTCCCTTGAACTTGAGTAGAGTTAACACCAGAATTGGGCTTCACTCTTGTTCTCGCTCTCATGTGCACACACACTTTGGTTTGTTCATTCATTTCTTACATTTCTATACTGCCCAATAGCTGAAGCTCTCTGGGAGGTTTACAAAGATTACAAAGCATTAAAAATACTATATATATATATAATAAACAGACAGCACATACATAGACACACACATATCTAAATAACAATAAGACAGTAAGAATCAACAATAAGAAAAACAACAATAAGAAAAAAAAACAGGACCTAATTAAAATCCCATCATCTGCTGCCAAATGCCTGAAAGAAGAGGAAGGTCTTAACCTGATGCCAAAAAAAGATAATAATTTTGGTGCCAGGTAGGGAGATCATTACATACTTGGGGGCCATCACTGGAAAAGCACACACACACACACACACACACACACACACACAAACACTCGGGATAGGGATGCTGAAGAAAATCAAAATGGACTAAAATGAATTAGGATTTCTCAGAATCTAACCTACAGAATCCACTGGGGACTGGGGACTGGCATATCCAGGCCATACCGAGTCCACAGACGTTCATTTTTTTAAAACTTTCCTGAAATTTATGCAAATCCATTTACAAGAAAATATGCAAGTTCCTGCTGAAGCATATGCCATGCTGGAAAATATACATGGAGAAAAGTTGAATGGGATGGGGGACAATACACTAAATGCTATGTATTAACATAATTTATATAAATTGTTGAGAACTTTCTTATGGAATTAATGGTGTATTTTTTTCCATATAACAGGGGGGTGGGGAAAACAAATCAGTCTGCGAACAGACGCTTGCTCAAACAACACTGCACAATCTATGCAAGACATGCAGAACGGGTTTCACAAAATCCAGACATCCCTAACTAGGGATGGACAAATCTGTTTGTTTTAGTTTCTCTGTTTCTCATTTTTCCAATCTTAAATTGAGTTTTTCCTAAACTTTGAGAATTAAAAAAAAACCTTTTTAAAAGTTTGCATGAGTTTTTGTATGCATTTTGCCCTAATATATACTATTTTTGCAAGCAGCTTTCCTAATATAATGCATATTAGCATTATTTTCTCTAATATATGCATTTTTATGCATTTTGGGGAATTGGGGAACTCCATTGCAAAATTCAGAAAAATATGGATTTTGGAAGATAACTGAGTTACAGCTTGTATAGTGGTACAAAAATGAGAAATTAGGAAATTTTCTACTACTGTTCTAAAGTCTGGATCTCTTTCTCCCGGCATAAAATGATACCATCGCAGTGTAGAATTACATAGAAATATCAACTCTTGGTTAATGTATTATATTGGTGTTTTCCCCCCCATTTGGAAAATATTAGGCTAACTATGCCAAAATTAGGTGTATGTATGTGTGTGTTCATGTGTGGTCATAGTAGTAATAGGGTTAGTAAATATGCTTTCTTATATGCCTAGTCTGATCCTGTAATGGAAGTAATGTCATATAGTATTTAACTCTGACATTTAGTGTTTGCCCTAGTAGATGGTCTTCCTTTTACTTAAGTGCCATTACTTTTATGTAGTCCATTTTCATTGCATTTAGTCCCATTTTAGTAATAATGCTTGCATGATTTACCAGGCAAATGCAATCTTTGCCCTGAATGGCACAGTGCAAGAAAAAATGGAAGCTGTTAAGAGGCTGAATGGCAAAAAAGTATTATTGACCTATGCTGGCAGCCATGTGTTTCAATTATTTTCAAGAATCCATTTGTCAAATAAGTGAAGCGATGTGGGACGTCAAGTTCAAGCTGGGGTTAGTGCCTTTCTACATCTGATATGATGTATCTTCTGTAGCCATTTAATTGAATTACCCAATTTATTTTTCAAGCAACAATGCTCTACCAAGAGCCATGACATTAAACAATTAAATACGAGTTTAAAAGTCTGCATTTTGTGTAGTTCATCATTTCTCTGCAGCACAGAATGAGTCTTAGGAGCCTGCAGAATTCTGACATGGTAAAAACCTCAAGGAGGGGGGAGGAGAAAGGATGGCAGAAGAGGTACTCTCACACTGTTCAAGGAGCCATAGTGTGGGGCATATAATCCCAGCACTATGCTTATTTCATGTTACTGACTTCCAGGTGTCAGATGTTTGCCCTGTAACATCTCCAGAGAAATATATGGAGATTTATTATTAAAGTTACACATGCATTTTCTCTATTTTTAACCATCTTTATGCCAGAAGGTGTTTGAGACAGAAGTTCAAGAGAAAAGGAAATGAGGGCTGTGTCTCAATAAGCATTTTGCATCCATGAATTCCCTGTCAGACATTTGGGCAAATGAAGATATAGGCTTGGGTCTTAAGCCATGTTAAGCCAGAAAAAAATCCCAGCATGCTACAGCCAGAGCATGCCAGGAGTTGTAGGGCTTTTTTTGGTCTATATATGCACAGGATTGTGCCTTTAAATAAGTGAACTTATCTTAGGGAACTTATCTTGAGGAAAGTTCCCCATCTTTTCTTCCCTCTAGGAGCCATCTGCAACCCCTAAAAACTTATTAATGTTGTTGCTGATTCTCCCTGCCTCTGGCAGCAGCCCCACCCTAGAAAAAAAGTATTTTGTGAATTTCCTTAAGTTAATTTTGTAAAGGAGTTCAGATAGACTGTGCTGGTTGGAGAAGGAGAGTGAAGACTGGGGGGGGGGAGAGTAGCATGGAGAGTTGAGAGGATTTGGTAAAGTAGGCACATACCGCTGTAGCACATAGAAAGACAAACGGCCCTGGGCTGCCACCTGGGAGGAGATAAGGGATTCAAGGACTCCAGAGCAGGAAGGCCGGGGCTATCGCAGGCTGTAAAAACTTCAAGGCCGGCGTAGGAGGTGTGAAGAGGAGAAGAGCTCTGGCGCCGGGATGGGAGGGGGAACATTCCAAAGAAAGAGGTCAAAAACCCTAACCGGGGAGAGGGGGCTGTTCTTGGTGGGGAAGGTGATGCCAAGAGTTAGTCGCACTGGAGAGGCTGGCCACGGGTCTCGGGATGGCATCGATGGGCCTTGCTGTAGAGAATTGTTTTAGACCGCTGAACCTGTTTCTTTTGATGAATAAAGCTGCTTAAAGAAATACGTGAGTCCTGGTTTGTGTCTCTGAGTTCTGGACATCCCTGTTAGGAGAATTGCCCTAGGGCTTTTCTTCCCTTACATGGTGGCTTAGCGGTGGGATGTGGTGCAGAAGCGGAGAAAACAAACAGTGATTATAAGTGGAGAAGCGGTGACAGAAATGGCCGGGAAAGAACTAAAGAAGATGCAAGGGATTGAGACAGTGGAGCAGTTCCTGCCAGTAGTCGGGGGAGATGGTGGGGCCATGGGGCCCGGTCAGGCGACCATCGAAGAGTGGGTCGTGGGCGAGGTCTCAGGAGGGGTGACTGAGCTGAAGAAAAGAGCAGCAAAGAAACAGGCCCATGTGGAGGTGTCGGCCGGCGAGACCCGAAGCGGGGCGCGACCCAAGGCGCCGCTACCTGAAAGCAGAGATAGCGGAGAGGCGGAAAGGGGCCTCGCAAAGGAAGAGATAGATCAGCAAGAAAGACGGATCCGGCAGATGTATGCAGATTATTTGGAGCTGGTGACACAACAGATGAGGTGGGCTAAGTTGAAGGAGGAGAGAGAGGAGGCCCTCCAGCAGACAATGGCCACCCCGGCGCCGCCGACAGCACCTCGTTTGGATAGACGGATGTTCCCGGCGTACAAGGAAGGGGACGATGTAGTGTCGTTTTTTACGGTGTTCGAGGTGGCATGCGAAGAGGTGGGAGTGATCGGGAACCAGAGGATGGCCCTGCTCCGAACCCAAGTATCTGGGGCGCTACTGGATTTAATGGCGACACTGCCGAGGGAGTCGCGGTCGGATTATGAGTACTTCAAAAAGCTGGTGAGGACGCAATATGCGCTCTCGGCGGAACACTGTAGAAAGAAATTTCGGCAGCTGACGATGAGGACGAAGGAGACCTATACGGCTTTCGCGACGCGGCTGAAAGCGGCTTTTGAAACCTGGGCAGAAGCGGCGGGAGCGGACAACAAGGAAAAGCTGCAGGAGCTGATCGTTAAAGAACAGTTGGCCAAGCAATTCCCAGAGCGCTACGATGCCTGGCTGGGAGAAAAAGACCCAAGTACGGCCGTGGAAGCTGCGCAGATGGCGGATCGACTGAGCGCTTTCGGGAAGCGGGAGCCGGAAGGGGGCCGAAGTGGAGGACGTGAGAGAGAGAGTCGGCGTCCGGGGGAGGCGACCCCGGGAAAGAAGGCGGCCTGGCCAGCGGGAGAGCGCGCCGAGCGCGAGCCGCAGCGCCTGGGAGTCAAGCCTCCGGTGGAGGGGTGTTTTTTTTGTAAAGAGAAGGGGCACATGAAGCGAGACTGCCCGAAGCTGGCGGCAAGGTACCTGGCGGGGGCAGAAAAACCAGCCCCGGCGAGAGCATTGGTGCGGGCGGCGGCGGCGGCGCCCGAGTCATCTTCGTCGAATTGGAGCGATGAGAGTGAAGGAGAAGTGCGAGAGACGGAGTGGGAGTATGCCGCAGCAGCAACTGGAGAGTCGAGCCGCGGAGAAGACACCAACGAGCCGCCAGTGGGGGTGGCGCAACAGGCGACCCAAGACCTCTCGATGAGCTTGGTCTCGCCGGCGCAGCTCCAATGGAGTCGGAGGCAGTTCTGTGAGTTAATCCGGGTAAATGGGCGGGTGACGAGAGCCCAGCGGGATACCGGAGCTGATGTTTCGTCCATCCATGCCAGTTTGCTGAAGGAGGGACAAAAACTTACCCAACAGACCTTAAGGGTCACGCCATATGGGGCAGCGCCCTTTGAAGCCCCGCTGGCACGTATAGAAGTGGAGTTTGGGGATTGGAGAGGGGAATTGACAGTATTGGTCCATAAGTCAGGCCCCTTATTTTTGTTAGGTAATGACATATGTTTTAAAACATCTGTTATGCCAGTGATTACACGTAGCCAGCGGGTGAAGGGGGCAGCCGAGACAGGCGAAGAACCGGCGGCGGAGAAGGGACCCTCGGAAGAGAAGGCTAGCGAAGAAATTACTGTGGGAGAGGCGGAGGAGCTGGGATTTCGACAAGGGCAACAAAGGGATCCCTCCTTACAGCCGTGTAGAGATCGGGCGGCGGGGAAGGAGCTGTCCGGAGGAGGGAGACGATGGGCAGGGTTTAGATGGGAAAGAGGAATGTTGTATCGGGTATTCCGCCCAAAGAAAGGGGGGGGGATTGAGAAGAAGCAACTGGTGGTGCCCCGGGACTTCAGGACTCGGGTGATGGAGGTGGCGCATGAGACGTTGTGGGGTGGGCACTTGGGGATCCGGCGCACGCTGGCAAGGGTGAGCCGAGGTTTTTACTGGCCCTCAGTGGCGGCTGACATTCGAGAATTTTGTGGCTCCTGTGAGCCCTGCCAGCGGGTGGGGTACCCACGGGACCATCCTCGAGCGCCTTTACAGCCATCCCCCATTTCAGAAGTCCCTTTTGAGAAGGTGGGGGTGGATATCCTGGGGCCTTTTGCCCCGGCCACTAGAGCGGGAAAGAAATATATTCTCACGCTAGTGGATTATGCCACCCGGTATGCAGAGGCGGTGCCATTGACTTCTATTACTGCGGAACAGATCGCTAAAGCCCTTATGTCTGTGTTTATTCGCTTAGGACTGCCTAAAGTATTGGTGCACGATTTGGGCGGCGGCTTTATGTCCCAACTGTTGAGAGAACTATGGAAGTTGGCGGGCGTACAACAGTGCACCTCGGCGGCCTATCACCATGAAGGAAATGGTCTAGTAGAGAGATTTAATCAGACCTTGGGAAAAATGTTAAAAGCGTATGCGGTGGCGCACCACAAGGATTGGGACGTTGCGTTGCCATATTTGATGTTTGCTTACCGGGATGCCCCTCAGGACAGTTTGGGGTTTTCCCCAAATGAAATGTTGTTTGGGAGGGAGTTGCGGGGACCATTGGTTTTGATGAAGGAAAAGTGGGAGGGGGGAGAGACGACGAGACCTGCCTCGGTGGTGAGTTACATACAAAACCTGCAAAACATTCTTCGAGAGGTGGGGGAGGCCGCGCAGACGAACTTGGCACGGGCGCAGCAGGGGCAGAAACAGTGGTATGATCAGAAAGCCAGGCTGCGGACGTTTCAGGCAGGGGAGAAAGTGCTGGTTTTAAAACCCGTGAAGCCAGAGAAACTGGCTGTGCGTTGGGAGGGGCCTTTGGTGGTGGAAAAGCGTTTGAATGAGGTGAACTACTTGTTGAAACCGATACAGGGTAGGGGTCGCTCCAAAGTCTACCATGTGAATATGATGAAGAAGTTTAGAGAAAGGGAGGTGAGAGTGCAGAAGGTGGACCTGAGGGGACCAAAGGCGGAATTATTGAAGGAGTATCGGCATAAAGGCGGGTTGGAACAAGCAACGTTCTCGGAGGCTTTGACTGCCACCCAGCGGAAGCAGCTGGAACAACAGCTTCAAAAATTTGAGGAATTGTTTTCAGGATTGCCAGGGAGAACCAACCTTATTACTCATACCATACACACGGGAAATCATCCCCCCATCCGGGTCCCAAACTATAGAATCACAGGGAAACATGCTGAGATTATACAAAAAGAGGTGGAGGAAATGTTGGCGCTGGGAGTGATACAGGAAAGCCATAGCCCATGGTCCTCCCCCATTGTGTTAGTAACCAAAAGAGATGGGAAAATTAGATTTTGTTTAGATTTCAGGCGGTTGAATTCTATATCAATGGGCGATTCCTATCCCATGCCCCGCACCGAGGAATGTATTGAGACGCTGGGACGAGCAAAGTACATTTCCACATTGGACCTAACCAAGGGCTATTGGCAGGTGCCTTTAGATGAGGAATCGGCCCTGAAGACTGCGTTTGCTACTCCAAAAGGTTTATATCAATTCCGGATGATGCCTTTCGGGTTGACCTCTGCTCCTAATTCCTTCCAGAGGTTAATGGATGGGGTTTTAAGGGGTTTGGGGGCTTTTTCATGTGTTTACCTGGATGACATTGCAGTCTACAGTCAGACGTGGGAGCAACATCTAGAACATCTTGCCCAGGTGCTTGGGCGCTTGAAACAAGCGGGGTTGACTGTAAATGCGACCAAGTGTCAATTTGGGTTGGGGGAGGTGACGTACTTGGGACACCAGGTAGGGGGGGGCAGTGTGAAACCGCTGGAGGCGAAGGTAGAATCTATCCAAAACTGGCCGGCGCCCCAGACAAAGAAACAGGTGCAGTCCTTCCTGGGATTGGCCGGGTACTACAGGCGTTTTGTGCCTGACTTTGGTGCTCTAGCGGCCCCCCTTACGGACCTCTGTCGGAAACGACAGCCTATTAGAGTGCAGTGGACGGCGCAGTGCCAGCAAGCGTTTGAAAGCCTCAAGCGCTGTTTGCGGAGGCGCCCAGTGTTACAAGCGCCCGACTTTGACAAACCGTTCGTCTTGCAGACGGATGCCTCCGAGAGGGGGTTGGGGGGGTGTTGTTGCAGGAGGATGGAAAGGGACAAATGCACCCCATTGCCTTTATCAGTAAAAAACTGTTGCCACGAGAGAAAGCCCTGGCTACCATTGAGAAGGAGTGCCTGGCCATTGTATGGGCCATTAAGAAATTGCGGCCGTATTTGTGGGGGCGCCCCTTTTTGTTGCAGACTGACCATTCCCCGTTGTGCTGGCTGGCTAGAGTGAAGAATACCAACCAGAAGTTGTTGAGGTGGAGTTTGGCCTTGCAAGACTATGACTTCACGGTTAAGCACATTAAAGGGAAAGAGAACGTGGTGGCAGATGGATTGTCTCGTCGTTACTTGGATGCCCAAACAGCAGAGCTGGAGTCAGAGGGACAAAGAGGAGGTGGAGATGGAACTGAGAGGGAACAGAGAGAAACGAGAGGGAGAGCGAGAGGGACGTTAGAGCCTAGAGTAGGGAAGGAGAAACCCCCTCAGTTCCATCTTAAGGGGGGAGGTGTAAAGGAGTTCAGATAGACTGTGCTGGTTGGAGAAGGAGAGTGAAGACTGGGGGGGGGGGAGAGTAGCATGGAGAGTTGAGAGGATTTGGTAAAGTAGGCACATACCGCTGTAGCACATAGAAAGACAAACGGCCCTGGGCTGCCACCTGGGAGGAGATAAGGGATTCAAGGACTCCAGAGCAGGAAGGCCGGGGCTATCGCAGGCTGTAAAAACTTCAAGGCCGGCGTAGGAGGTGTGAAGAGGAGAAGAGCTCTGGCGCCGGGATGGGAGGGGGAACATTCCAAAGAAAGAGGTCAAAAACCCTAACCGGGGAGAGGGGGCTGTTCTTGGTGGGGAAGGTGATGCCAAGAGTTAGTCGCACTGGAGAGGCTGGCCACGGGTCTCGGGATGGCATCGATGGGCCTTGCTGTAGAGAATTGTTTTAGACCGCTGAACCTGTTTCTTTTGATGAATAAAGCTGCTTAAAGAAATACGTGAGTCCTGGTTTGTGTCTCTGAGTTCTGCACATCCCTGTTAGGAGAATTGCCCTAGGGCTTTTCTTCCCTTACAAATTTGTCTTAGGAATCAAGCCATAGTGAGGTCCTGAAACATACCTTGCTCAAATTCCTGAAAACAACTCAATTTTTTCAAAAGTTTTTTTTAATGATTAATCTTGATTGATTAGGACATTTATAAACTTCCCTTCATCAAAATATATTAGGGTAGTAAGCAATAAACAAAACAAAAGTAATGATTTTACAGTTATAAAATGCAATAAAATGCAGCCATAAAACAGCATTAAAAAGCTGTTAAAAACTGGGCAAACTGACCAACTTAGGCTGCAACCTATATCCATTTACCTGGGATTAAACCCCATTGCATTTTATCATGATTTTCCTTTGAGAACTGACATGGTATTATTTATTTATTTATTTATTTATTTTAAAAAAGAGAAACAGTATAGAAAAATTCTGAAATCATACATACATTGTACATACATTGTACACAATTAGGGGGACCACATGAAAAGGAGGACAGGGCTCCTGTATCTTTAACAGTTGTTTAGAAAAGGGGATTTCGGCAGGTGTAGCACCTGGTAAAATTACCTCTTCATCACAACAGTTAAAGCTGCTGGAGCCCTGCCCTCTTTTGTATCTGGTCACTGCAGCTTTAGCTGTTGTGTTGAAGAGGAAATTTCACCAGGTGCTGCATGCAAACAAATGACACCTGCTGAAATTTCCTTTTCTAAACAACTGTTAAAGTTACAGGAGCCCTGTCCTCCTTTTCATATGATCACCCTAACACAATGGGACTTATCACTGAGTAGACATATTTATTTATTTGTTCATTACATTTATATTCCACCTTTCCCCCTCCTTAAGGAACTCAAGGTGGCATACATAATCCTCTTTCTCCTTTATCCTCATAACAACAACCCTGTGAGGTACATTGGGCTGAGACTCAGTGACTGCCCAAAGTCACTCAGTGAGCTTCCATGGCCAAGTGGGTACTGGAACCTGGAACTTCAGATTCCCAGTCCAACACTCTAGCCACTGCACCACATTGACTCCCTATATGTGTGTATGTGTGTGTGATATATATTGCACTTAATTGAACTTTTAAGATTCTCTGCCAAACAGAAATATTTTGACCTGCTGCCAAAATTATTTCAAGGTTGTCAGAAGTCACATTTCTATGTGGCGGGTGTCCTGCAAACAGGGTGCACTGTAACAGTGATAAATCTAGGATGACCATATGGAAAAGAGGACAGGGCTCCTGTATCTTTAACAGTTGCATAGAAAAGGGAATTTCAGCAGGTGTCATTTGTTTGCATGCAGCACCTGGTGAAATTCCCTCTTCATCACAACAGTTAAAGCTGCAGGAGCCCTGCCCTCTTGACCAGATACAAAAGAGAGCAGGGCTCCTGCAGCTTTAATTGTTGTGATGACGAGGGAATTTCACTAGGTGCTGCATATTTACAAATGAAACCTGCTGAAATCCCCTTTTCAACACAACTGTTAAAGATACAGGAGCCCTGTCCTCCTTTCCATATGGCCACCTGATAAATACACAGAATAAAATAAATAAATCTAAATGTAGGGCAAAATCCAGGAGGACTTGCCTCATTGCAACCCCCATTGAAATGAAGGAGATCTGCCCAAGAACACAGGAGTGATCATACTTAGCTCTCATTCATTCCAATGGGATTTGCACAGAAGAACAACCTACTGGATTGTGCTCTTTCTTGACTCAGAAAAGGCTGATTATCATTTTTTTTTACTTTAATGCAAATAAATCTGTGATTTCCTAAAGATGCATGGAGGAGCTCATTTGTGCATTGAGCATGTTGTTTCCATTCCCTTTCTGACAACAGCCGACTGGGGGGAAATAATTCACTGACCAATTTGGGAGAGCCTGTGAAGTTTTAGTTTGGACTGCCGAGTCCTAGAGATATGATTTTGATCTGAGAAGAATAATTACTGAAACAGAGAGAACAGGAATGACTTCTATTTTTTTTTCAATTAACATTCAACAATTAAATTTTAATATGGTCAGGGAATTGTTCAGAGCTTTTTGTATGGGGATACTGCACCTTTAATTATCTGCCCTCTGGTGCCAAGCCTCTTCTTTGAGTGCTTCCATAAAAGCTTATTGCAGCTAGTTACTGAGCAAATTAGTACTTGAGTTTGGGTGAAAAATGTCTTTATTAGTCTTAAAACTGAAGTCACTGAGCATTCCCAGAAGGCGTGATTTTGTTTGATGAATAAATCTAGTAATTATCCTGCTGTTAGGGCTGCACCGCAAATGTCATAAGCAGATAAACAGAGGGAGCAAGCCTTCCGTAAATTCTCTAATTATCTATGTTGGACCACTTATTGCCTGCAGATGATTTATGAATATATTGATATATCCTTAAGTATTTTCATTTGAGTTCACAGATGCAAATAATTAAAGCACTAGTCATTTGCCAAAAAAAAAAGGGGTGGTTGAGAGAGAGAGAGCTGTGGCAGGTCAGGGTCATCTCATTATAAAGCCCTGGCCTATATTTATCTTATATAAGAAAAAATCTAGGTATAATCTTCATGTCTAGGCTATTTTCTTGGAGATGTTCCACATTCAAGCCATTCTATTGTTATTCCCCATACTTGGGACATATCCCTTGCAGGAGTGCAGGTGTCAGTGCTTCAGTGGTAAACTGGAAATGCCTGAAATTCTATCCATGGAAAAAGAGGAAATGTGTTTATACAAGGTTTATTGCAGTATTCCTCCATATGGAATGTGCTTCCCATGCTGATTTTGGGTAAGATCTAAACATAAGTCCTAAGAGTAGATCCACTGGAATGAATGGGACTTAAGTTAATCATAAGTAACTTAAGCCCCATTCATTTCACTACACTATAAGTAGGAATAGGTTTCATTTTGCCTTTTGTTATTCTCTTGGTCTGCCATGCAAAGTGCCATGCCAACACTGTATTGCTTCCATTGCTGTTTCAGGAAACTTTCTATGAATGACCAGCCATGGTTTTACCAGTACTGGGTTTTTATCAGAACTTTGTTCTAAAAAAAATTGTATTTTCAATATGGTTTTTTTTTGGTTTTTTTTATTCTATTTGTTGTTCACTGCTCCAAAATCTTTTGGATGGGGAGCGATATAAATAAATAAATAAATAAAGTGGGAATTATCTAGGGAATTGGTACAGTTGCCTTATGGCATTCATAACTTAGCCCTACTTCAGTGATACAGATCAGACAGTGGTGCCTCTCCTTTCCATGCCACCAGGATCACGTGAGAAGTTCCCAGACCACACGGGTGGAGGCCATGCTGCAGCTAGGGATGGGTGAGCTTTTCGTTTCAGCTTGTTTTTGATAAGAATTCACCAACATTTGCATTTTTTTCATATTCACAAGAGAAAGAACACAAGATTTTAAAGAAAATTAAAGAAACCAAAACTGTTGGAGTCACCCACCCAGGTCCAGGGCTTTGAGAGCTTTGCTCTTAACAGTCTGGATGTCAATCCCTGTGGATTCAACTGTGTCTGTGGTGCTGAAAAAGGGTGTCCACCTTTTTTTCTGGCAGGCTCCTCATCTTTAAAACCGATATGTTGGGCAGATACAGGAGGATCTTCTCCATGCTGGGAAGAGCTGCTGCACCTATTGAATTTGGATAGTGCAGACAGGTGTTTCAGTTCATTTTTGATCAGAATTGACCAACATTTCCCAATTTCTTCATATTCAGAATGGAAGGGATGTGAGGTTATTAGTATTATTAAAATGAATGCTGGATAAACTGCAACTAACAGATTTGTCCATCCTAGCTGCAGCTGTTCCCCAACCCAATGTTCACCCAGGCATAAGACTGGTATGGGGAGGATGCACAGTAAAGAAGTTGTGGACTGGTGGGGCTTCTCATATAACCCTGTTGGGAAGGAGAGGGACTGGTTCCCATACAACTGAGGTAACATGAGAGCCTAGACCAGGGGGGAGCAATATGGTGCCCTCTAGATGCTTTGGACTGTAGCTCCCATCAGCCCCAGCTGGCATGGCCAGTAGTCCAGTGGCCCAAAATGTCTGGGGAACACCAGGTTGACTACCCCTCACCAAGACTAAGGGTCAGGACAGTGATCTGTAGGAGGTCTTGGATCTTGGGGTGTCAGGTGGACACTCAGCTCTGGCTAAAGAAGGGAATCACAGAAGACCAGCCAGACCTGGAAAAAAATGGTGAACATCTAATGGACCATCCAGAGCAGGTCATGTGACAAGCAAGGAAAATGCTTCCAAGCTCTTTGGTCTGAACTTAAAGGTGTGCATGAGTGGGGGGAGGGTTGCTTCTCTGCTCTCTACCACAGATCACCTCTCCCTCTCCTTTCCTGTGTCCTTGTTGAATCTTTGCTAGGTTTCTTCAGACCTCCCCCACCTCAACTCCATCCAATAACATTGGTTTCTGGACAGAGGTCAATACTGACCTTCGGCTTATCTGAACCTTGCAGAGAACCTCACATGGACATACACTTATTCTGCTGGGAGGCTTTTGAAAGCTACCTTTTGCAGAAGATTTGCAGGTTGCTGATCAGCTTGATTTCCAGTAACCCCAGCATATGGAAAGAACACTTTGGGGGTGGGTGATCTGGCTATTTGGATAATGGCCACTCTTTGTACATTTATATGGCAGCTTTGAATATTCAGTACATGTCCTTGTATCCTAGCATTTAAAATCATTTCCCCGTTTGCCCTAAGGCACTCAAAATGATGGCTTGAATAGACTATTCTCCTTTCTTTATCACGGGAGCAGAAAGAACATATGGAGCTTGTGTTCATCCATAGTACAGAAGCATAAGCATAGAACTGTAAAAGCTTTTATATTGCTGAGGCTCTAAATGTACAACAGACATAAGGTGCGGTTTTCTGATATGTATTAGGAAAGATTTCTACTGCTTATTAAAGGCATGGCAAATGTGCCTGTGGCAGAGAAGGAAGCATCCAAGTGCAAAAACAGGTGCTACCCTCTGTGTGTGTGTGTGTGTGTGTGGTCTTTGCATGTGTGTGTGTGTTTTCTATATACAGCTAGCCACTGCTCACATGCATTTGGCACTTTCTGTATAGAGCTAGTTACTCATACACACTTATATACAATATTAGAATATTTTAATTAGATGACAACAGAGAGTTTACTCTTTTTTTTTTATTGGCTCATTTTCTTTCCAATTACTGATTCAGCAAGTGGTTAGCTAAAAACCAAATATGATTTCACAGAACCATCACCATAATGCTATTGGGCATGACAGAAATAAATTCAGATTTTAATACAATGGAACTGGTCATAGCCATTGGTTCTGGGCACCCTCAGCATGCTGAACTCAATCCCCTCTATCTCTAAAAGTGTCCAGCATCTACCAAGTAGCCTGGCAGCATGCAGGCCTATCACATATATTTGGAATGAGGATTTATATCTGAGGCAAGGGCTGTACAGGTGATGCTCTCCACACATTCACTGAACACATGGAGGTGCAAGCAGCACCATGCCTTTTTGCGCCATCTCCAACATTGGGGTACCTGGTGGCCATGCCTCCTTGGCATCAATACCTTTGGTGGAACATATGAAAGGAACTCCTAGCTGTGTACAATGACAGTTGTATGTAGGTAAAGACCGCTTTCATGCTTTCCATCCAAAACATAGACATGACCAGTGGCATGCTGACATTGGGGGCAGCAAGCCCAGTGGTGGCATGTGCACTTGCAAGGTGACCCATGTAGGCTGTTGAAATGTGTTAAGAGTCCTAATATAAGAACAGTGTTATTCAGGCCTGGTGCAAGGCCTCTCGGCACCTGAAGTGAGAGAAGATGTGTCGCTGCTGCATCACACACACACACACACCATCCCTTCCCCCACCCCATAACCGAATTTGCTCTATGGAGAGTTGTTCAGCTGGAAGAAGTGGCCACAGGGCTCTTGCAAGACCTCCCAGGGCTTTCACGGGAGATTGTGTGGGTCTTGCAAGAGCTCAATGGCTTCGTGTTATGAGGGAAGGTGAGGATGGGTGGCTGTTCTAGAGAGCCCCATTGGCCGCTCTCTCACTGCAGCAAATGCAGTGGGAAAGTGACTGGTGGGGCTCTCCAAACCACCTGCTGGAGGCTGCTGGCAGTACACCCTGCTGGCAGGGGCAAGGAGCGGAGCAATTTGCTACTCCTCCACCATGTGATGCAGGCACCTCACCCTGCTTCATGGATGGACTAGCCCTGATATTATTGAATACAGGGAAGTATCAAGGTGATACTGATATAGTAACAACAGATTATTTCAGAACTCAGTAGCTTTGTTCTCCCACATTGCAGGTCAATGTCACGAACATTGGAAATTTGCTTCTTGTTGTACTGTGATGCTTTTCCTTTTATCTCAGTGGTCATTTGTCTTTTCATACGGTTGGTATTGTAATGTAAAACAACGTTTGCATTATTATTTTGCTAAGCTGTTGCGCTGCGGTTCACCCACACAGGTAATAGGAGTACAAGGACCCAGACATGCAGCCACTTGAAGATGTGTATTCAATCCTTGTTGTTCCTGCATGGCATGGAGATGCACACTCCA
This sequence comes from Anniella stebbinsi, assembly GCA_029215795.1. NCBI lineage: Eukaryota > Metazoa > Chordata > Lepidosauria > Squamata > Anniellidae > Anniella > Anniella stebbinsi. Next base: position 48,625,110 of record JARDYH010000002.1, read on the forward strand.
ATTCCTACCTCAATGTTGATAGGAATGCATGCCCTCATACATCATCAGGCGACAGTTTCCTTCTTTTCCTCACAACCCATTTATTAGTCACATGTGCAATATCATGCTGCATGCAAGTAAACTAAAATATCTCTGATTCAGGCTCTCTGGCTTGATGTTTTGCTTTATGCAGGCATATAATCTATGAACTGAAATTGCATATGTCAGCTTTTTTTCTTTTTCTTTTTTTTTTAAAGAAAAAGTGTACATGTATATGAAAAGTGTACATGTAACTCCACAATGATTTGGGCAACAGACTTTGAATGAAGACCAAATCCCATTCTATTTCCCATAAATCCTCACTTCAACACTGGGCGAACTCACTATAGTCTGGGTTGCTCACTGCTTGCTGGATCCCGACTGGCCACCTGACCTTCCTTGCTGGGGACGCCAAGCTGCTGGGCAGTCTGCGTACACCAGGAGAGTAGTGTGTGGTCAACCACCATTTTGTGTCCTCCATTTCATATGGTCGCCTTACACTGGCATTCAAACCCAAGTACCAGTATTATCCATGCCAACTTCAATAAAAAAAAGAAAAAAAAAGAAAATCAGATTCTCAATCATTTGTATTGTGTAGTCTCTTTGTAGGGATGTCATGGGCGTCTAGATGGAGCTTGAGGCTCAGCAATTTCTCACTGGCCTGGCACTCCCAACGCCAGTCTGCTGATCCCTGTAAAAATTGTGGCTCGTCCTTTTTCTCAAAGGGCCATTTGTGCAAATGGTGGTCATAAAGGGACCATATAAGTAAAATTACAGGCATAAAGGAGCCATTTACTCCTGTAATTTTGTGTAGATGGCTGTGGAAAAAGGCCAAGCTGCCATGTTTACACGAACTGTTCATCACAACAGTTAAAGCTGCAGGAGCCCTGTCCTCTTTTGTATCTGGTCACTCTAGTATAGCTCCTGCAGCTTTAACTGTTGGGATGAAAGGGGAATTTCACCAAGTGCTGCATGCATACAAATCACATTTGCTGAAATTCCCTTTTCTAAACAACTGTTAGAGATACAGGAGCCCTGCCTTCCTTCTCATATGATCACCCTATGCCAGTGACAAATCCACACACAGTTCTTGTATCCTATAATGGATAAAGTTATCATTGAGATGGTCAGGTGGTAAGCAGCATATGCCACATTCAATGAAATGTTTAGGTTTCTTGTTTCTAAGCAGCCTCTGGAGCAAAGGCATTAATAGACATCTACCATTTTATTTTGGATATGCACTCACAGATGAAATTCTGCTGTTCTCATGTATGCAAACAGGAAATTTGTAGCAGAAATGATCATTGCATAAATAATGGGCAAGTTGTTGATAACTTTTCCAAATGTGAACATTTCTTTTAGAATGTGACCTGGTTCGCAGGATCACAGGATGGTTAATAAAGGCCTCCTACCACACCCTGCTCGCATGGGTGGGGGGGAGGAGGTTGCAGGCGAGGATGGGGATGAGGCGTGGAGGCCAGCGATTGGCTGGCCCCTGGCATGGTGCCACCGGAGAGGGGAGGGGTTGAGGGCTATTTAAAGCCGGAAACCTTCCCAGCTTCACTTCTTGCTGCACGGCTCCCTCCCACCCTCCCTGTGGTCAGTGTGGGTTCACTGGTCATCTTTTTGGAGGCTGAGTAGGAATTTTTTGCTCACAATCTAACTTGGTTGTGGGTTTTTTCACCTACTCCACACTGCGAAACAGGCGGGGTGTTTAATTAGATTAATTGGCTAATTGGTCACTTTGATTGCATTAGGTGCGGTTATTTTTAAGCATTATTAATGGTGAGCATTCACTGGCACTGTTCGGGTGATTGGTAATGCCTGAGGCCAACCATTGAGAGCCCTGCGGCATCAGTTGGGGGGGGGGGAATAAGGCTTACCTTTGAGGCCAACCCTTCTCATCTACTCGGAGCCCTGTGGCACGAGGGGAGACGACACCGGAAGGCCCCCCACCTCAAATTGGGGAAGCTCAGGGGGCGGTGAAAGTGCAGGCGCCACTTCCTGGGCTGTGAATGCCTCGCCCGATCCCCACAATGGCCAAGCTGGCCATGCCAAAATGCCTGCATAGGTTTTCACCTCCCCCTTTTCTTATCTGCTGAATAAATAAAAGTGGCCCATGTTTAATCCCATTTTGTGTGTCGACTTTTCATTTCTCGTCCTTCACTCTGCAAGCCATGGTGGCTTCTTAACCACCTGCATGAGTTGGGTGCATGCCAGGGGGGTTAGCATAATTACCCTTGACAGTGCAAATTGTCATGCCATGTGAACCTCTGCAAAGTTGGCTTATTGCTGTGGTTAACCTAGAACACGTGGATTATTTCCAAAGCCGTGATTGTGTGAATCATGCCTGTATTTTACCATTTTTGAAACAGGTTGTGAAGGGGAACACTCTTTTTCAAAGTTATAGACTATAATGAAAGTGTGTGTGTGTGTGTGTGTGTGTGTGTGTGTGTGTGTGTTATATTCATTCCACTTAGGATCTTGATTTTTTCATGTTTTTGTTTTGTGTTAAATTTCCAAAGTGTCAAAATTATGTTATTGGTATAGAGTAGTTCATTGGCAAAAGCTGGACTCCTTTGATAAGACTTGAGTCCCTCAGGGAAAAATGGAACCAGAACTGATAGTACACATTTCTAACTAGTCTGCCACAAATCTTATGGCAGCAGCCATTTTTATGGCTACTTCTTGCAAATATGGAATCTGATGGTGCTCTAGGTGGAATATTTTTCCTGCAGCTTTTTTATTTTATTTTGTTAGCTTGCTTCTATCTGTGTACCCTGCTAATGATTCCTTTTGCAAGTGCCCACAACTCATAAGAGAAGTGAATGACATATTGGGAGAGCCATGGTTCTTCCCTCTTTGAAGGGTTCTGAAGAAAACGCTCCCTTAGCATCAGGGTTCAGCTGAGTTTACAGTATGGATGTTGGAGAAATCTGCAATGGAATCAAATGTGTTCAGATTTCCATGAATCTGACCAAAAGGTTCCGCAGTGAACCAGGTTTTCACAAAGTCTCACAAATCCCACAGACTTGCGGACCAGTTTTTTTTCTGGAGTTTTATGCAAATTTATGTTTATTAATTTTATACAAGAGAGAGAGAGAGAGAGAGAGAGAGAGAGAGAGAGTAAAATTAATAAACACCTGCTGAAAATGTGCATTTCTCCCATAGGTTAAAGTATGAAAATACACATTTGGGGGGATTTGTGCAGTTTGGAGAGGGATTTGCACATTTGCACAAATGTAAATTTTCACAAATGCAAATTTGTGCAAATGTAGGAAATTGGGAAAAATCCAATTCTATTATGGAGCAGAAGATGGAATGAAAGACACCTAACAATCTGCTAAATGCAAATGGAGCAGAGTTTACAAAATCCATACATCCTGAGTTTACAGTATTTTTAATTGCAAGAAAAAATGTCACCCATATGTAAAATATAATGTATCCAATTTAGCAAAGATTTATTTTCAAGCTTAGGGATTGATCTAATATATATGGATGGCTGGGATTCACACACACACACACACACACACACACAGATTAAAATAATCTCATTGTTGTGGTAGAGTTCTTTTGAAAACTGCTTTGGGCCATGAGGCAGCCATTGCTAACGTTGTCAATAAAGTCATTCACTTTCCCACTTACAACATATTTAATGACTTTTGTGGCTGAGGTCTTGCTAGAGGGATGGAGTATTAATACAATGCATATGAGTGCCTCCGTGAACTCTATGGCTGGTGACATTTCTGCTTTCCCATCTTTCTGTTCCTCCTTTGAGTAATTTTCAAAGGGACATTTCCTAGCCCTTTCTAAAATAAAACATCTGACTATTCTTCTTATATTTTGATACAGCAATCAAAGAGAATCTTTGAGTCCACTCCAACTTCCTTCAGGACTAATTATATGCTGAGGGTATGTAGTTGCAGTTAATAAGCTTAGATACTAGGGGGAAATAATCAGTGGAAAAATATACCACAGATAATTAATAAAAATCAATTAGTTTGTTAATGAGTAGTCTGCCATTACCCAAGGTGGTAGAAACCAGCTGGGGGAAAAAAATCTGTATCCCCGAATAGGACATTTAGAACATTTGCGTCCTGCTGAGAATTTGAAAGAACTGAAAGAACTGAAAGAAACAGCAGTGCTGGGGTTAAAACTGGCTAAATTTCCTCATGAGATTTCAGATCCTCCAGCTAATAAATCTAGTAAAAAGTGATTCACCTTTAGTGTATGCTATAAAGCATTGCCTGATGCCTTAAGTACATTGCTCATTGCCCTGCATTAAAAACAAAACCCATAGTTGTAAATGTCAATGGCTAGGATTGTTAGAGCCCTCGCATCCCCTCGCCTTAGTGTAAAAACTGGAAACACCCATTACCTCGCCGATGACTTTAGGATAACATTTTGCATTCAGAAATATAAATGGCACAAAGTCAAACATGATCTGACAATGAAATGCGGAATCTGCCTTCAAATAGTCCTTGGACTAAACCAAAAAAGTTCACAAGCGGCATTTTGCAATTTTGAGCCATTTTGCAGCACAGGAAATATTGCCTATTGCGAGCTCTTGCTGATATCATTTGAGATTTCTTGCTATATATCACTGTGCAGTAGATAAACATTTTTATTACCAATTCTGAAACAACAACAACAAAAGGATGGAGGGGAGGATGGAGGGGAGGAAAGAATTAAAGTATATCTGGATTCTTCCATCTATGCTCACCATGTTCAGCTATGTGTATAGTAGTTTGTGCTGCTACAGTTAATGCAAGATCTAGGCCTGCTTTCCCCATATTAGATATGTTGTTCTTTCTTATTCTTTGACCTTGTTCACAGACTATAACATACAGTGGGTTGGATGCATACAGTTATGCTGGATCAAGCAGACTGGTGGAAGAAAGCCTGCATTTACCACTGCTGGGAAAATGGGCAGAAGGGTGCTGTTGCACCTGTATCCTGCTTGTGGGTTCTTGATTGAGAGCTGGTTGGCTGTGTGTGAACAGAGTATTGGACTAGATGGACACTTGGTCTGATAAGCATGGCTCTTCTTCTGTTCATATGTTCTTAAGTGGACTTCCTTGTCTCCACCTTCTCATGGCAGCCCCTCTATCCCTCTGAAAATACCACCCAGAGAATCTGGAGGCCCTGCTGAAAGGGGCGAGCTGTAGTGTTTGTGGGGAGGGGAGATGGATCTCGAAGAATTGGCTGGAGGGTCCTTCTGTGGGCAGAGCACTTCCTCTCATGGGAGGTCCTTTCCTCTTACAGAAGGCAGATCCTGGATCCCAGGGTGCTGGATAAAACATGAGGTACAACAATACTCTGGTAGAGAGTGTGATACTATTTACTTGGGATGTTTTTTGGTTAGTCTCCTCTTGCAACCCTGCAACAAGGCACTGTAGCATTCCAATTGTCCTCCAGTTGCATATAGCAAAAACTGTGGGTGGGTGGGTGCGGAATGCAGAGAAATGGAGGGGTTGTTTTGGGAAAATGGGAAAGAGGGAAGGGAGGCATCAGTTATCTGCTGCCTGCTCCATAAACGACGCTATCATGTGGGATATGGTGTAACCGCACTGTACCAGCACCAATGACATGGCAACATCAATAACTACTTCTATACTAGTATGGATGTCAGTATGGACACCACTACAGTTTGGACAGAAACCATAATCCTATGAGTTTCTGTGTCTCCACCACAGTGGCATACAGACTCAAGCTGTAGATTACCAATTTTAATCAACCTCTTATTCCTATATTATCTCTCCTCAAATATGAAATGATGGGATGTATGTGTGTTGTTACTGTGACAGTGATAGCTTCTCAGTCCCTACATAAGTGGTGACATTTTAGAATAATGATTAACATGTATATATATATATCTATATCTAAAAGAGATTAAATAAATTAATAATTGTCTTGGAGAGTAGATATAATTTTAAATTTGTAAATAATATAATCTTTCATTTTCCTCCCAGTTCTAGAAATTGACAAATTAGCATCTCTTCAGATTCTGACAAATGCTTGACAGGTAAGGAAGAAGTGGAACAATGATGAGAAACCCAGTTTTATTTCAATGAGTTTGTAATATCTTTGCCCTATTAACAGAGAAACTGTTCCATGCTTGTCATTTGTTACATGTCATATGTGCTATGATTCTTTTAGCTGGATTCTGAACTTGCAATTGCCATTCAAGTCTTTGTAACCTCAAGGTTATATTATCTTAGTACACTTTTCATAGAACATTTGAGAAGCTGCAGCTTGTGCAGATTCAGAATGCTACAGATCACCTGCTAAACTGTCAGGGTTGTCAGGAATATCTAGACTCATGATCCCCTTTTTTGCCATGGCCCTCACTTGTCTTTTGGACCCAGTTTCTGAGTGGTTGGGCCCAACATACATTAAGAGACAGCATTTTTCTGTTGTCCCTTCAAAATCAATGGGAAAACAGATGATCAAAAGCATCCACATGAGTTCATCATCTGTGCACCACATTCAAAAGGCAAAAGCATTTGGAGAAGTTTTCTACAACCTCAATATTATAAAAGACTCTTGCCCTGAAAAGTAGGGGATGTCATTGGCATTTCCCACATCCACATTTTTTCTCCCCAAGTTATCTGGTCTTGTTTCTGAACTGGAATAGATGCATTAAGTATCCATCATTGTGCTGTTTTCATATCTGAATTTTACGCCATTGACTACAACTTTCAATGTTTTGTATCTTTCCCTCATATCAAAGATGTAGAAGATAAAACACTGCAAAAAGCAATCAACACAACCAGACATGTGACTGCATCAAAATTCTTTTTGTGTGGGGTTTTACAGATGTTCATGTATTCAGTCTAGTGGTGTCCATTGATAAAAGCCCACAAAAAGCCATCTTGACTTGTTGAACTATCACTTGTATCCAAATTATTTTTACATGGTGTTTCACCAGATGCCACAAAAAGAATCACCACCGAACAATAAAATAATATTTCTCCCCAAGTATACTTAGATTTTAGAAATGTTCATTTCCCCCCAATGCTATTCACTGCCATTATTTTCCCTGGCTGCTGGCTTTTAGATTAGGGATGTGCAGCGGATCGGGTCTGATCCACGATCCGGACCCGATCCAGGCGAAATCAGATAAAATTATCCTATCCCAATCCCCCGCAGCTGAATCGTCCAATCTGATCTGATCCGAAAGGACCCAATCTGGATCACAAAATATCGGAAAATTGGACCTCCCCCCTCCCCCACTGCGCTCCTTACCTGCTGCCTCCTCGCTGCCATCCGCTGCCGCCCACTGCTTCTGTACTACTTTGAAACAGGCCTTGCGGCCTGTTCCACAATGCAGCGACGGCCCGCTGGGTGACGTCATCACTCAGCGCGCCCTCGCTCTACTGTGGAACAGGCCGCAAGGCCTGTTTCTCAGAAGTACTGAAGCAGCAGGTGGCAGTGGATGGCAGCGAGAAGGCAGCAGGTAAGGACCACAAGTGGGGGGAGGGGGGGAGGGAGGTGGAGGTCCCCCATTACCTGCCGGCATCCTGCGCTGCCGTCCATTGCTTCCGTAAGGAGTGCAAGTGGGGGGGGAGGAGGAGGGAGAGGGAGTTTCTCCCACATTCCTTTTTAATAAATAAATAAATCCCAGGGAGGGGTTAAATATAAATTTTGGTAATTTCATGTCAAAACTGAACGAAAACAAAATTCTCACTTATCCCATTCTGTAAATAATGTGTCTAAATGTCCACACTCATACTAAATTTTAGTGCTGTGCACGGCCCCCAATCTGATTCGGATCCAGATCTATCAGGTCTGAATCAGGTCCAATTCATTTTGGATTGAGTCAGACCTCCGCCAATCTGATCCGGATCTCCGAATTGAGATTCGGATGCCTCATTTTTCCCATAGACTTGCATTGGGGGAAAGAAAGGGCTATAACTTCTTTATTTTTAAAGATATGAAAATGAAACTTGGGCACTTTGCAGATGGGCTGTAGGTACTTATGTGTGCAAAATTTCAGAAACATAAGTGCAAGCGTGTGGTGGCTATGAATTTGTAAAAAATGATCAAGAAACACCTATAACTTCATTTTTCAAGATACACACATGAAAGTTCCGGCAGGCATATCCAGTGAAATTTTAGATTGTTTTTAGGATGTTTTTTGTTATTTTAATAATGTGTGCCATGTTTTTAATCAGTTTTATGTATTTTATCATAATTTATATTTACTGCTGTTCGCCTCCTCGATCCAAATGGAGAGGCGGGTAAGAAATAAATGTGTTGTTGTTGTTGTTGTTGTTGTTGTTGTACCTTAATGGAATGAAATTTACATTGCAATTCTATACACGTCTACTAAGACGTAGCTTTGGGCTGCAGTCTATACACACTTACAAACTTGAGTTTAATGGGATTAAGTCCCATTAAACTCAACAGGGCTTACTTCTGAGTAGGCATGTATAGGATTGCATGTATGTATCACAGCAGGCCCCAGAAGTGGAATGCCTTTTCTAAGATGCTTTCTGAGCACCCATGGCTTTTAGATGCTACTTTTGCATGTATGATTTTCAGAAGTCTTTGTATTTAAAAAATCTCCTGTCTGATTAAACTTGGGTAGAATCTTGGTAATCAGTTAATCTGACTGATTAATGTAATATTACACAGAGTAATGTATTATTACACAGTACTGTATATGATGGGATTAAGTGCTTATCTAACAAGGGAGAAATGCCATGTTTAGAATGAGACCTTGGCTGAACTGGACACCTATGACAACTATAATGGTAGATTTATAATACACCATTTAAACCTTAAGCACTCAATCAAGAAATAGAAGCATCTTCTTGGCACTCATTAACCCCTTGATTGCCTTTTCCATCAACCAACAGCAGCCCATCATTGGCACTAATTAGTTCTTAATAGTTACTTGGGCCATGGGTTTGTTCTCCTGATAGTGCCTATCACAGTCTCCAAAGGAAATAATGGAAATAGCTAATGGGATCAGAGAATGAAGAAGGTGCAAAAATAGCAGGTATACAAATGCAGGTGATCTCAATCTCAATATATTATATAAGGCTACCATATTTAAATATAGCACTAATAAAATATTTAATCAACCATGATGTCTGTTGCATGGAGTCCATGAACTCTGCTCTTATGGTACTTTCTCAGTGTCAGCGCATATTAGCTATTCTCTCATTAAGCTTGAAGCTGCTGAAACCACTATTTCATGTTAGTCAAGGAGATGGTGTTCTTCGGTATCACAAATACACAACACCTAGCAGTGCAATTGTATACATGGCTACTCAGAAGTATGTTACATTGAATTCATTGAAACTTCCTCCCAAATGAGTGTGTATAGGATTGCAGCCTGACTTTAACACTGAGATACAAAAACGGAGTGAACAGTTTAGCCTATTTCTACAGTTGCCTCCCACTTTTCTTTGTGGCATCAAATTAATTGACACCCAACATAGTTCTTAGCAGAAATGAATTTCTTCTTCATTATCTTACAGGATTCATATTGAAAGCCTAACTAGGGATGTATGAGAACTTTGTTTTTGCACACAAAACATACGAGCATGCTCCACTTGAAGTCCCAAATGCAAACGCAGGCAAGTGTCCACCGAAAATGTTGGCAAATCTCACTCCCAATTCCCAGTTTGATTTGCGCAAATTTCCTAATTTGTGTAAATTTCCCCAGTAGACTGAATCAACCCTGCTTTAGTCTACGAAGGAAATTTGTGCAAATTTGGGGAGATTTGCGCAAATCTCTTGGTCAATCATTGCCTGATTTTTACAAGTTTTCCATTCACGCAAAAAAAGCCATTATCACTGATGTGAACAGGAATCAGGCACAAGACAAGAGGTTAGATGACATTTGGAGACTCCAAGCGATCTTGAACATCACTTGTTCAGCCCCCCCTGAGTGCAACTAATTAAGATTCTTAAATGGGATATATGGATCTCGCCTTTGTCAGATGTGTGTGCTCCAGCGTTCATTGTAGCACATAGATCAAACAACAACTTGTATCCACCCCAGCTTTTAACCTCAAATGACGGTAGGAGTGTATGTGTGTGTGTGTGTGTGTGTGTGTGTGTGTGTGTTATACCAGCCAGGTCAACAAAAGTCCATTTACTTCATTTAGTTGCACAGGGTTTCCTCCAGATTTAAGATGGATAAACTAGGCTGGTAGAAGTGGACATCCCTAGCCTTCTACTCCTTCCCACAGCAGCCCCTCCAGCACCATGAAATGCTACACAGATATGTGTGTGTGTGTGTGTGTGTGTGTGTGTATACCCAAAGATTGAGTGGAGGGACCTTCTGTGAGCACAGCCCTTCTTCTGACAGAAGGTCCCTTCTTCTCATGGGAGGCAGATCCTGGATCCAACCCTCATGTTGATGTGGCTTCAAGGTGATGGGTGTCAGGTTGATTTTGCCAAGTTTCACCAGACCCTAATTATTAAGGTACTCCTATGTGGTTGTCTGAATGCAGACTTTCTTTTGTTATGGGAGACTCAAACATCTCCCCCATCAATTAAGGAGATTCACTATGGCAAGACACCTGCAATTAAAATAATGCACTGAGACTTTGTGCCATCTAAATAGGAATAGCCATCCAAAAAAGCTTTCACAGTTGTGAAAAGAGGAAAGCTGAGAGAATTCATGTGATATAACAGCTGCCGATGACAGAAACTGGTTATGTATTTTTTAGCTGCTGGCAAGGCTGCAGACATGTCTGACTACATCAATATTAAGATATAGCAGAAATTAAAATGAAAGCAGGACATGGTAAAGGTAAAGTGAAAGATATTGCTATTAGGGCTGTGCTTTGATCATGAGGCTTCAAGTATATCTATCATCCTACATCTGTGAGGCAGTATTAAAAGGTTAATGAAGTTTTGTACCTTTTTGAACTTATTATAACTAAATTGCTGCCTCAGCAAATACAGGGAATTTCAGTACTTTAGGATATATCAGGGAATTTTGGTGGCACAAGAAAAAAAGGTTCAAAAGTCTTCAGATTTATTTTTAAACATATCTTAATACAGTGTTCAGAAGGGTAACATGCTAATGCCATTGCAAGGGGACTCCATAAAGTTCCCATTCACTCTTAAAATAGCAGGTTTTGTTAAAGCTCTCTGTATGAAGGAGTATGATGCTGATGCTTATATATAATTTGCAGACCTCTGGAAGAAAATGCTCATCCTGTTAATGGGTGTAGTTAGATGGTTGGTTTGTATCAGCCTTGTAGTTAAGGCTAGTATCATAACACTGTCGATGGAATAGGGATACTGTCATGGATTAAATGAGCATAGCTTCAAGTATTATTATTATTATTTTAAAAAAAGAAAGGTTGTGGCAGTAATAAAAAGGTTGAATGGTAATATCTCTAATTGAATGGTAAGGCCTCTTTCCTATTAAGTCACTCTTTCATCTGTCTTTTTAATTATTTCATTATCATTTTGTACTGCAGTTCACAATGAAATGACCATTTGTGTTTAAGTGAAAGCTAATTATTAGGACTGCATTATTGTGCAGTTTATTGATCCCTATGGTGGATTAAGGGCTTTAAGTTCGTCTAGACAGAATAGTTAGCAAAATGACAAAAGGAAACATATAAGGCCCCTGGGAAGAATCCCTACGCTTCATAAGCAATTAATGCCTGCCAGGTAATGGAATTTAAGTTTATACTAAATCCAGCAGTGCTTAGACATTTCAACTGCCTTATAAACACATTAGTCTAATGAATTAAGACTTATGAATTGTGTTTAGACAACAGTTGCAAACCTGGGATATTTTTAGTCCTCATTGATCGAATGAAAAATAGATAATTTTTCCTCTGAATTTGATGAAAAATGAAATGTGCTCCTTGTAGTGTTTATCTCTGTTCATTCTGTTCTCCGTTGATGGATGCGTATTAACAGTTTCCATTTCCCAAAGAACACTAATCTCCCTTATGGATGTGAATAGTATGCAGTGATAAAACAGGAAAGAAATGAAGAATACAGTAGTGCTGAGTAAGAAGTCAAACAGGCTATTCATCTCAATCCAGCACTGAGCAAGTTTAAAAGCAATCTGTCATTATCTTGATGAGCAAGCCATCGCCTTTGCTAACTACACAAGCCTTTGCTGTTATTTATAAGAGTGTGTCCTTGAGTGGGCTATGAAGAAATCAGGCTGAATGGATTTACTGGATCTTCTTGTCTTATATGACTTTTTGTCCATAAGGGTTCCATTTTCAAGGACTTTCTGGGCAGGTTGCCAAGCCTTTGTAACTATGAAAAAGATGCATTGTAGCTTTTTAGTACCCTGTTCTGGTGTTCAGATTGCCCTCCAAATCTTTTGTGGTTTTTTGAGTAGTCCTTCCTTTATATGAGTGTTGCTTTTTAAAGCTTCTGTGTGCCTTCTTAGAAGAATAATGTTTAGAAGACTTAGGTTCCTTGAATTCTCAATAAGCAAATTAGATAAAATGGTCCAACGATATAGAAACTTGGGCTGCCTCTACAAGAGGCATTTAAAGCTCTTTCAAGGCGCATTAAAAAATTTACCTCTACAAGAACGGAGCGCAAATCGGGCGTAGAGGCGCGTTTTCTCTCCGATTATGCGCATTATCGAATGTGCGTTAAATAGCGAGTTTTATTTTGCTCCGGCCGTTAAAGTGCATTTTGACACTGTGAACAAGCGATTCTCTGCATTAACTACTTGTAAAGCGCATTTGAAACAACCGGTAAGATCACCTGTTGAGTGCTCAATTACCTCCTGCAAACAAGCATTTACAATAAAGCGCTTCCAAGAAGATGCGCATAATCGGAGGAACAGGCGTCAAACAGAATCCATCTAGAGGGGGTCTTAAACGGAAACTACTGATGCAAACCTAAAAGTGACTGTCATCTCAATGACTTGGAGTCATTCATTTACTCTCTTTGGGATAATCTGAAATATCCGTTCACAAAATGAGCATCATCAGATGGGGGGGGGGATCGCAGTTCCCTATCATCACTTCACCACTCCCACTCCTGTCCCACATTACTTCCTCTTTCTTCCTGGAGAAGAAAAAAGAAGTAAACACATACCACATGACCCATGCAAGGGCTGTTTTAATGCACTGCTTTTCCTGCATACAGCAGGAAACAGCGGCACATTCTGTCCCCCCCCCAAAAAAAGTCAGATTAAAAGGGGCCCATTTTGTGATAGAAAAAAGGCAAGAAGGGGCGGGAGGTGGACGGCGGTGTCTAAAGGATGCATGAAAAACTGAGTGGGCAGTAAAGAGCATGCAGTCAAACTCTCATCTAATGAATTCCAATATCTCCGAAACCTGCTGTCAGTTTTTGGCAGCCAGAGAGATCGAATTAGGTCCAAGCACAGAAGTACTTAATATGGCAAAATGATACTCAGATTTCCCACGAAGGGAACAAGGGCTGAGTCGTGTGAAAGGAGATAGATTTGAGTTGGGTCAGTATGGGATGTTGCACAGTGACAATTAGTCTTGACAGTCTTTTCCTCTCTCATACTCTAGGAACAGCGTGGCAAATATGGCTGGGTTCTACAAATCCAATATGAGTGTGCCCAGGGGCAAGGACATGCCCAGAGTGTTGACCTTTTAACTTCAGGTGTAACCTGCTAGGCTATATTAGAATCCACTTCTAAAAGTCTATTCAGTATTAAAGTAGTTTTCTATATGGCATCAAATGCTGCAATTTTCAAAATACAATTGTGAAAGTCTACTGGGGTATGTGGAGTTACTTGCATGGCATTTTGGATACCAAACAAAATTCTGAAGACTTAATCACTTGACAATATTTATCCCATTAATTTATCCAGGCCCCATATTAACGAGCTTTTGAAGGGCTGTGGACATTTTAATTGTTGTTGCTGTTGTGGTGGTGGTGGTGGTTCCATTTAAGAATGCAATTATAAACATCCTTACTAGGCAGTAAAAGCTCCATTGAGTTCAATGGAATTTATTCATAAATAAACATGTTTGGATTGCACTGTTAGGCTTAAAACATAAAAGGACAGATTCAGTGACCACTTGTACAGCTGGCTTCCATTGGAGCATTTGAGATGTAATACTAAATATGGTTGAGCTTTAAATGTACTGGATTGGTTTGGGCATACAGTAAACCATCGTTTAGCATAATGAGAACAACTAACAGTGTGGCTCAAGCTCACACATTTCCCCTCCTCTCTCGTCCTCTAGTAGAGCTGTAAGGAGGACATAGGAAGCTTCCACTTCTGTTTTAGGTATATGAGGAATCTGCTCTGATGGAATGTTTATGGATTTTTTTCAATCCACAGTCACCAGAAGATGACATGGACTGGATATATTTTGCACCCCAAATCTGGTACATGTCAGGACTTGCAATGCATTCCATGGAAAAAAAAACCCATGTTTGATAAAATGCATACTCTTGAAAAGTGCACAAAAAAAGGTGTATACATTTTTTAAAATGCACATAAACACACTTTAGTCAATGTCTAAATTTGAAACAGTTTGAAACAATTTGTGCAATTTGAAAAAGGATGCAAAAAATCCATATGGATTTATGTCCACCAAATGATGATGATGATGATGATGACGACGACGACGATGACAACAACAATCCGTGCAAACTCCTGGCATGGAATGGACTTGGCTGTGAAAAATGGTGGAAGTTCACAGAACCAGACAAGGCACATCTATTCATCACTGTGTCTGAACATTAAACTGTTGTTAATTTCAACTATGGTTGATGGAAGTGAGATTACTTCAAGCCATAGTATACCAAGTGGCCCAAAAGTAGGTATACAGTATAGTTTATTTGCATTTTATTACATTAGGTATACAGTATAGTTTATTTGCATTTTATTACATTGTTTATTACATTTACATTTGTTTAACACTGTTTAATCTCATAAGTGCTCGAAATGTATTCCATCAATGTTGCACCATTCCTCGAACCTGTTCAGAACACTGTGACACATAGTACGACACAAATTCCGGTCTGCATCAATGTCCATAAATGCTTCCGAGATGAACTCTTTTAATTCATTCACTGTCTGGGGATTCCTCTCAAAAACCTTATTCTTTACTACGCCCCCCCAAAAGAAGTCCATTGGTGTTAAGTCAGGTGAACATGGTGGCCATTCAATGCTGCCACGTTGTCCGATCCAATGCTGTGGGAAGGTATTGTCAAGATAGTCTCTTACTGTAGAAGCATAATGAGGAGGTGCCCCATCTTGTTGGAAGAGCAGTTTGGCGAAGTTAGCCCTGGTTCTGAGTTGTGGCACTACCACGTCATGTAACATGTTTAGGTAATTGTTACTATCCACAGTTTTATGGAAGAAAACCAGTCCTACAACACCTTCGCTGGACAGTGCACCCCACACTGTGACACCTGGCTGGTTCAGTTGAGATGTGATAGTCAAATGAGGATTTTCATTTGCCCAATACACACAGTAATGCCTGTTCACATGGCCTGACAACTTGAAAGAAGACTCATCTGACCAGATGATCTTATCAAGAAGGTCTGGTTCGTTAGAGATTTGGTTACGCATCATCTTACAGAATCTTACAGCCCAGATAACAGGAATTAGGGATGTGCACTGGATCGGACCCGATCCACGATCCGAGTCCGGTCCAGTGGGAAATCGGATAAATTATCCGATTTCCGATCCGACAGCTGGATCGGCCGATCCAATCCGAACCGGTCCGAAAAGGCTCCGAACCGGTTCGGCGGATCGGCGGATCGGCGGGCGCCCACTGGCGCCCACCGCTGCTTCCATTGGTGGGCGCCAGCGGGCGCCCGCCGATGAAAGTGGACAGCGGGGGGGGAGGAGGGGGGCGCTTACCTTTCCAGCCCGTCCGCTCCCATCCGGCGCCGGCAGCTACTACCAGCGGGCTCCGCGGCCTGCTCCAGGGTGGCGCGCCGGGTGATGTCATCACCCGGCGCTCTACTCTAGAGCAGGCCGCGGAGCCCGCTGGTAGTAGCCGCCGGCGCCGAACGGGAGCGGACGGGCTGGGAAGGTAAGCAGGGGGCGCGCGGAGGGGAGGAGGGGGCGAACGGAGGGGAGGAGGGGGGCCTCAGATAATGGTGCTTGGCAGCCCGCATTAGCGGCATGTGCCGTTAGCTTATCACCTGAAACAATGCAAGGGTGGCAGGCCCCTGACCATACTCACCCTGGTCCTGTGTCCCTACCCTGCTCTCCTGACACCTGGTTCTCCACATTAATTGAATGTGCCACCTTCTGTAGATGGCTGATCTGTCACCGATGAAGCAGCTTGAGTGAAGTGTATCTCTCCATGGCATCCAGGCAGGCTAAAACAGACAAGTGAATTAGCACCTGCCCCCTAATAGCCCTGGGGCAGGCATATTTGCTTTTCTGAGGTGTTGCGCTGAAAAGTGGATATGGGTCACCCTGGCAGTCTCCAATCTCAGCACTAACCATGTTCATACCTCTTCAGCACCAGCTGGCATCCCCCATAATATGAACCCAGATATACTTACACCTTCCCATTCCCCCCTTGCCCTTTCATGGGGGGCATAGTTGTATACAATAAAATCTGAGGGGCGGAAATTACACCAGAGGCGAAGGTTAACTAGCCAATAACTAGCTTACTCTCTACAACTCTCTTGGAGGGCCAGGACATGGAATAATGGGCTCCAGGCATTCCAGAGGCAGCTGAACTGCCATCCGTCAAGTATGTTTCAAAGTGGAACCTTGCAGCGAGCGGGGGTTGGACTGGATGGCTTTATGAGCCCCTTCCAACTCTACTATTCAATGATACAACGAAAGAGATTTAATCTCTCATACTCTGGGTCTTTGGCCAAAGTTCCCCTACTTTTCAAAGGCATCATTTAAACATGCTTGGGAATTAAGCCCAAATTACAGTCACCAAATATCTAGCCTGGGGGGGGGAGACCCAATTTTAAAAGTCTAAGAAGTTGATTAATGTCAACAACTGCATAAAACACCTAATGTTTATAAAACAGGTGGAGCCCAGATCCTAAAAGACCCAGTCCAATACTCTACGCACTGACCAAAATTCAGTTTAACAGAACAATGAAACTTATTATAAGGAAGAAAGCTGAAAATATACTCAAATTCAACAGAAGCTCATAGCAGTCACCCATCCACACTCTGTCCAGGCCTGCACCTGCTTAGCTTCAGCTAGGAGACTTAAGCTGTTGCCCTTCAGCCATCTCCCTTCCTTTAGAAAACACCCACACTCAGGGACTAAAACCAAGCCAGCCAGGCAGCCTGAATAGTCCCTTTAAATCCCCCAAACTTGGGAGCCTCTGAACATCTGTATTTGTTTAAAATAAAATAAAAAGGGGGGAGGGTCAGAATTAGGAGATCCGTCAGCCCCACTCCCGCCTCTCCAAACCGTTCGGAAAGGCAGTTCATAACGCTGGGTCTAGCAGGAGCCCAGCCAGGTCCAGAGAGGCCAGAAGCAGGAACGGAGGGCTCTACAACTGCCCCGTTCCTTAGACTTCACAAACAATAATTTGGGCCAGTGATCCCAGAGCTGAAGCCCCACTGGGTTTGTGCCCTACCTGGAGAAGGCAGGGATCAGACCTAAAACCTTTCTCATGCAATGCAGTTGCTCAGCCACAGAGCTGCATCCCCTCTCCTTACTCAATTCCAGGGCGCCTCGCTGCAGCCATACACTGTTCTGTAGCAAGGAACAAGCCCCCTGCCCCAGGCACCGAAAGAAAAAAAAATCTCCTTAAGCCCCCCTCCCTACACTCCAAACCATCCGAGTTATGCTGTGGTTGGCTCCGCTGCTGCAATGCTGTTCGTGCTGCAAGTTGAGGGGCTTGGCTGACAATCTCCTCCTAGGCAGGTATGCTTTGCCGAACATGCCCCGCTGCCACCACTGGTGCGGCTAGGCTGAAGCTGAGAGGCCTATATGCCATGTACTCCCCAGCACACACTCCTGCAGCCCAGCCTGGCACTGTGAAGGAAATGAACGCTGGCGAGAACCGCCTCCACACAGCAAACGATCCTCCCGTCGCCTCCTCCAGTCCTCCGGTGAAGTATAAGAGCATTTGAGCGCACAGGAGAGTAAACACCTGCGCGCCGTTGTCTTCTTAAGCTGCGATCGGAAGAGGCCAGAGGTTGGGTGTGGCCTCCTAATATAGGCGCTGCCGCCCCTCCCCTGGCCTGTGGCACCATGAGGTCTCCACCAATGAGGAGAAGGCACGTCTCTTTCTCCCCCCCTGGGCGAGCAACAGCCTCTCCGCGGCCACGCGAGCGGGACGCGGGGGAAGGGCATTTCTTGACTCAAGTTCGCTGCCATAATTCATAATATCAGTAAAAAAATAACTAAAAAACTAAACAACTGTATCTACTTTTGGGCCTCACTCCCCTCACTCTTCACACCTGTCACCACCTGTCACTCTTCCCAACTGTCATTCTGACTCCACCCACACATCTTCTACTCACACGTTCTCTCCCCCTCCCATCAACATTCTAAACAACCGTATACCTACTTTTGGGCCACCCAGTATAAGGCTCCCCCCCCGCTAACTATAGTTAAGATTAACCACAGTTTAGTGTCCAAACAACACTGAGTTTAATCAGAAATGCATATCCTTCTCATGGCTGCACCAGAGGAGGAGATGGGAGGGGGGACATGCAAACCTGGGTTAAGCCCATCCTTGTTATGCTAACTATGGTTTAGCTTTGTGTCTGAACTGTTTGCTAGGGAAGAATATTCTGAATGAACACATTCTGTTGAATTAATGTTAATAAATTATATATTTACTAATATAATAAATCATATATTTACTAATATAGTAAATTATATATTTACTAATATAGCAAAATATATATTTACTAATATAGTATATATATATATATATATATATATATATATACACACACACACACACACACACACTTAAGGTATGTGAGCAGGAGGAAGCATGCATGTGAATCTTTATAAAACTATATTTTACAGAAAAACTTGTGGAAGATCCCCTTTAATAATAACAATTTAAAAAAATCCAAGTTAGAATTAACACAACAAAAACTGGAACTAAAACATAAAACAATGGACTGTGAACACTGTCAAATGTACGTCTAATACCACCAAAGATTCCATAAATATAAATCATTGCTTTGGGCTATGGTGGTAAGTGAAAGCAATACTGAAACAAGAATTACTATGAATTGTTCAGTGATAAAAATGATTCCGGGGCATGGAGTGTTATGCACATATTGACCCAGGAATTCAACTACTAGGCTGAAATTTAATCTCTGGTCTAAGATAATGACATTTCTGATCCCCGCTGGACCCTGTCTAAACCTTGTCTATGTCTAACTCTTCACATCTCCATTATTACTAAATCAAGCCCTTGGCATGGCTATTAGAAAAGACACATTGTCTGATGGTCTAAGATTAACAATGAACATGGTAATTGTCCGGAAATATATATTTAATTCATAAAAGGTCTTAAATCACGATATAATGATGAGGACGTTTTTAAAAGAAAATGAAATACTAGTAACCACAAATTAATTGAGAATGTTAGAGCTATCCCTTTTCTTGACAGAGTAAAACTTTTTACCATCTTTGTGCTACCACTTCTTAACTTCTGTTTTTTCATTAATTCCAAAATGTTAATGATGGAATATATCAATTTCTGATTGTAGATGGGAAAAGGGTTAGACAATTACAGGTACTTTCACCTTCATGTTTCAATAGCATTTTCTGCTGTTCATCTCCCTCTTTCCTAGCTTTCGTCTGTATAAGAATAGTTAGGCTGGTCTGCTTTTCCTTAAAGCTGCTGTCATGGAACATGAGAAAACCACCATGTTTGTTCTTTCCATACCAGTCCAGAAGTGGAGTTCCCATGCACAAGATCTACTCTTCATGAGGATCTTCAAAGCTGTACAAACGGCCATTGCTGTCGGCACTGACAGTGTTGTTCACTTGCTGGAGGAACAGGGGTGCATTCCTCTCCCCTGCCCCAACATGATATCTGTCAAAGCTTAGAGCACCAACCATTTGTTCAGCAATACACCTGTAGTACAGCATCACTGTGTCTATCATCTTAGGCATTTGGCGTGTTTTGCTTCTCATGGTAGCATGTTGTGCATGCAGTACTACATACAGAAAAATGCTCTATGATCAGGTTCCATAGGTTATTGTTCCTTAGGTGTGTGTTTACAATTTTCCTTGTTTATTTCCACCAAAGAATGCTTGGAATTGAATGGTTGTAATAACAGGCTAGCGATTAGGGATGGAGGAGAAATATGTTTGATTTTCCAGGGAACGTACCTAATTTGCACTTCTCAAACCAATATGTGAACTGAAACACAATTATCCTCTGGTATTTGCACCTTAGTATTTTGTGATATAGTTCTCCATTAAAAAAAAAGCACACAAGCAACAATGCATATATTAGGGGAAAGTACACACCAATGTGTGTGTATAAGTGAAAATGATGTACAAAAATGCAGTATAAGGGCAAATGCTTACAAAAATGCATATATTAAGGGATTTGCATGTGAAAATGCTTACCAATTTTAGTACAGATATTTTTTTTAAAAAAATAATCAGATGCTGATGTGGAAACAGGACAATTTAAGACAGGAAAAATAATAAACCGAGCAAACTCAAATTGACAGATTCATTCATCCCTACTAGAGATTTCTAGAAGAGAAATCTATGCATTTTCTGTTAAAGCTAGGAAGCTCAAGTGGAGACAGACAAAATTTTGAGCATACATTTGAATGAGGTAGCTATAGGCAAGTCAAAATCTCATAGGTGGATTTAAATATGGCTAGGAGACAGGTAATAGGCACATAGATTGGCCATGTGTTCTACACTACTGTGAATAGCCCTCTATTTGAAGGGCTGCCAAAAGACAGTCCTCTAATGGTGTCCTCCCTTTGAAGGGTTGTCCAGTCAAAGTCTAGTTTAAAGATAAAGGGCCTGTTCAGATGACATGCTAAGTCATGGTTAGGCCACTAACCCTTTTGCAGCAAATGGTTAGTGAGGTGATATAGCTGCCATGGTTAGGAATGACTCACACAACACGACATGCTAAGCCATAATGTTTAGCTCAAAATGCTTATCCACCATGGCTTAGCATGTCGACTGAACAGGATCAATGAATGATAAGAAGGGAGAGCAGGGGCCTTGCATTTGCCCATCAACAGTTAGCATTTGGATAGAAGACTGACCAGGCATCTATCACTTTCCCCCATTATGGTAAGAGGTATTGTATTTCTATTTGAATTATAGCAATTATTCCTAACTTTTCAGCCAGACATAGTTATTAGCATATGCATTTCCTCTTTTTTGGTTATGCATCAGTGGCGCACCTATAGGCACAGGTTTACAAACATAACCAAGTAAAGCCAAAGCCATTTGTTGGCAGATGTACTTTACGAAGCCCATTTTTCTAAGGCATTCTGTAGTATCAAGCAATGGACAGACAGACAGCAATCAGCCTTCCCTTAGTATATTCTTGTTGTAAGGCCAACAAGCATTATGTTGATCTAGTTCTGTGAGCTATAATCTTGGAAGTAGAATGCTCAGGCATGTGCAGAATTTTTTATATGCATTAAAGTGGTTCAAGAGTTGGTCTTTGGTAGACCTGGGTTCGATATTCTCTGCTCTGGACTCATCAAGTGACCATCCATGGGCAAGAAGAAACAATCTCTCAGTTGGAACTCCCCATTTGTAAAATGACCAACTTCAACCAAACTCATTGAGGCTTCCTCAGGTACAAGCTGAATACCATTTAACAAAAACGTCTGCTATGTACAGGAGTAGCGATGGTGCCTTCGGAAATCTGCTTATAAAGTTATCACTGTAGCATTATTTCTTTACTTCAAACTAATAACAACATTCTCTCTTCTTTGCACTGAACAGGACATAACATGGTACCTACAAAAGCCTGAGAAGCAAAGTAATATAATATATACCAGCGCTGTCAAATTTATAATGTATATTCTAGGAGGAAATGCAGAATATGCAATTAACTTGCTTAGCATGGGTTTTAACAGTTTTGTATGTTGTTCAGAGAGAAATGTTAGCAGTATGAGAATTGTTGAGAAGGCAGCAGGCAACCTTCTGCTCTCTGCAAAATTATTTCCTTTATAATAACTTCACTTGCAATTTTCATAAAAGCCAGGAAAAGACTATTATTTTAAAACCCTTTTTGGTACATAAGCCTTTCTGTAATACATTTTCACCCTCTTCCAGTGAAGGGTATCTGCACACATAAACAGCCTTATGCACTTGCTGGATTGGGAAGCATCGGATAAAGAGATGTACAAAATATTAATCTACGTGAAAGTATTGTATATCCATAATGCAGTGGTTTGAATGGGATATGCATTGTGCTCATCTGAATATGCATCCTTATTCACATTTTCATGGAACTAGTTGCACTTCAACACCTTGTTTATGAGTGACTAGAACTGGATCATTGCCTCTGGGTTTCAACAACCAATATGATATGCTAGAGAGTAGAACCCCAAACACAAAGATATATTATTACTACAAATAAATCGTTAATAGATCATCACAATTCACCTTAAAGATTATTCAGCCAAGATTAAGCACTTGAAAGTCCCAATGATTTTAATGCCCCTTGCTGTGTCTCTGCTTTATGGGATATGACTCCTTTCTACCTGACATTGAACTATTTGTGAATGTAGGTGCTCAAGGCTCTTTCCTCTGGGCCTCTACCCTTGTCAAGACAGGCTGCTTCAGATGTGACATGGGCTGGGAGGTTGTTGCGCCAAAATGGACTTCTGTGGATTTGGGGGCATCACATTTGTAAATGGCTTTTACAAACAGATCAAATCACAACACCTCTTTTCTATTGCTGTGGAGCTGCTGCTACATTGTGGTCAATCAAGGCCAACACATAAATGTCATCATTCTCCCACCCCTGGTTTTCCCTGCTAAACTTCAGCTTTGACAAGAATGTCCAGACAGAACTCAGGTTAACCTAGTGAAATTATCCAGGTTCATACAACATTGCAGGGTTCCAAAGCTGGAAATATATTAAGCGATGTAATTATTTTAGGCCCATGACAGATTGATATTTGGCATGTAATTAGTTATTTCCCCCTCTCTCTTTGTTGACAAATGATATAGAGGTATATGAAAGGGAGTTCTTTTAAGGCTATTTTGTTTTCAGTAATACACTGATTTTCCAGTAGGTATCAGATTTGCTATTGAAAGATTATTGCATAACTGAATCTGGCTTTCAGGGCAAATTAACTATAGAAATGATGGCCAAAAGGATTTCCGTGTGTTTGTGCATGACAACTGTATAGGGAAGAAGGTTTCTCATTTATCATGTTTGTGAAAGCCAGATTTCTACTATTGTTGGAACTCCTAGGGTTATATTAAAACTCACTCACAAAAGCAGATAGGGACCTCTACCCAGTTACACACAGCAAAGATTTCGTTTCTTTTTTCCTCAAATTCAGGCTTTTTTTCATCCCTCCATCATTCAAACCACATCAGTTATAGCTAGTGGATGGAGAACTCATGGGGCACCCACCCTGGGAGTTCGCCAAGCGCTGCTCGGTTGGCCCTGTTCCGGGAGCCAGCTGAGCTGAGCACTTGGCAATGCATACTTTCGGGGCCTCCAGAAAGTCCACAATTCCCCTGGTGTGGTATTATCCAAGAGGGCCTTTAAGGCCACAATTGGCTTGGGGAAGGGAGCGAAGAACCTTGGGGAAATCACATTTCTCCCCTCCCCCACCAATGGGGGCCTTAAAGGTGATGTTCATTGGGCCTTTAAGGTCCACATCGGTGGTGGTGGTGGGGGAGAGAAACACAATTTCCCCAAAGCTGTGTATTTGTGTATTTTTCACCACTGTGTTAATGGCGGCTGCCATTACAGCTATGGGGGAAATGATAAAGGATGTACACAGCTCAATGCGGAAGTGAGTTCTGCCCAGACCTGTGCCCCCTTTGTCTTGCATCCAGTGATGGGCCATAAATTCACCAGGCACATTCATCAGGGCCTGGGAGGGCTGGATGTGGGGGGTGTCCACTGCCCTCTCAGGCCCAGGTGGAGTTTTGCCCCATCACTAGTCATGGCTGAATATTGTGGAAACAGTAACTCCAAACCCTTTGAATTAAGGCTTGGACATGGTTCCCTTTTTAAACTCCAGCACATGCCTAAAACTAGGGCAGGCAACATGATTCACCTAGAAAACAATGTGGCCCTGGGTCCTAAACTATCACCCTGGAGCCCAGATGGTCGCCCTTCCCCTGGATTGCACTATTTCCCCCAACTACCTGTGTTTGGTGGTTTCCTGGCTTCTGTGCAGTTTTTCTCCCATTCTTAAATGTCAAAATGCCCCTCCTAAGGAGTAGTTACTGGCACAAAGAGCTTGAATCTACAATATGTTGGCATTTTGGGGGGAGGGGGTTGTAGGGCTGTTGAAGGATTTTTTCTTCATCTGAAATTTTACTGAATATGTGTAAGAATGGGCTTATAAGAGTTTGTTGGTGTAGCATAGAGAAAGAAGCTTTTGGGGGCATAGAATGGGTTTAAATGGGTGTACAAGTGATGGGATAATGTTTAACCTTAAGCGAGCAAGTAGATGCAAACACATAAAACACTGTATCAAGGGTTAGATACTTTGGTGTAGATAAGGCCTGATGAAATATGATTTGGAAATATTATTTGATATTGCTCAAAGACATTAGTCATAAGAACTTGTGACTTGTACTAACTGTATGTAGGTGAAAGGTTTCAGGGTGATAGAAAGGTAGAGTTGTGGTTTAGAAAATCCCTGTGGCCAAAAGAACATAGAAGTAAACTAGACAGTTGACCACATGAAAAGCAGAAGTAATATGCAGAGTTTGGACAAACAAGTATGTCAGAAAGGATGGAACATTCTAGGAAGAGGATGATCTAAATTGATGATGTGGACCAATAGACTTGGATATTTTAGAAGTGAGGTCTTTGTCTTTCCTTTCCATCTGGGATGTTGCTCTGAGCCTGGCATGTAGGTCTCAGTGACTCCTTGGTTGCTGGAGAGAAATGGAAGTCCCTCTGTGAAGAAGAGCTCCCTTGCTACAGTCAGTGTTGTCATTGGAGGCGGGGGGGGGGTGTTTGTCAGTTTGTCTTAGCAAAGACCTTGTTCTGCAGAAATCTTCCGGATTTGAGTATATCCTTTTAATTTGCTTTGCTGAATGGAGGTTCGTGTGTTTGTTTAATTTCCTTAAATTGTTTTAATAAATGGTTTAAAGTTATAACAGTTTCACTGAGTTTGTGAGTGAATCAATCATTCTGGGTGTCTATATCTGAATCTTATTTCATCTACCATAGAGGGGAACTTAAGAGATATTGATGTAAGATTTCAGGAACCCATGCTTCCAGGCAACCTGTGTTCAGTACCTCTCAAGTAAAGATTATCAATAGTTTTCCCCTACACTGTGCACAGCCCCTTTCCCGACTCACCTCGGAGGCTGATTTGGGAGCTCAGAATCAGCCTTGATTTGCTCGGGGTGCTTTGGGACTAGGCTGACCCACTTCAGATTCAGTTCCAAAGGGAGGTTCAGACTCTCCCCCCCCCCCCCGAAGTGGGCTAGCTGTTGTGGGTTCCGGTAGCAGCTGAGCAGCTGCTCAGATGGCACCTGGGAAAACCGGGTGCGAGGTTGACCAGGAGTCCATTGGACTCCTCCCCACTCACCCCAGAACTGCTGCCCCTACCACCTGTGGGACTTACCTTAGCTGCACATCCTTGATTAGAGCTGCCATTTTAAACGAAGACTGTAGTTTTCCTAGTTCTTTGGTCACAAATGGCTCTTTACAGGTAGTTTGTGACTGTGGATCTAGGAAAACCATAGAACTCCCACCTTCATTTAAAACGGTGGCTCTAATCGAGGACGTGTGGCTAAAGTAAGTCCCACGGGCAACGGGGGCAGCAGTTCTGGGTTCTGGGGGTGAGCGGGGAGGGAGAGAGGGAGGAAGAGAGCAAAGAGTCCAATGGACCCCTATTTGGCCTTGCAATGGGTGGGGGCAGCAGCTCACCAGCACCCCAAATTGGACCAAAGAACCCTAAAGTGCTTCAGACCCATTCCAACCTGCTTTGGGGAGCCTTGGTCCGGTCCAGTAACACTCCTGATTTGGCTCAGATTCGAGGTTTGACTCAAGGTGGTACTTTTTGGCCCTGAACTTTTGGCCTTTGGTCCTGACCCTTTTGTCTTTGCCCCACTCACACAACTGGAATGTAGCCCCTGAGAGTTTCTCAGAAATAAAATTTGGCCCTCAGGCTCCAAGAGGTTTAACACCCCTGCTAGAGTGTATAACCTGGCTCTAAATCGAAAGAGGGACTTGCTCTGACTTCAATTTGATTAGTTTTAAAATGACCTTTACTGGTGACATTGCAACATATGGGGCACCCTAACAATAAAGTACCAGTCTCCTTTCTTTATGTTCACTTTCCATTTAAAAAACTAACTCTTAAAACAAATATCTGTGCTACCAGTGTGTGTGTGTGTGTGTTTGTGTGTGTGTGTGTGTTGAGGAGGGGATGTATTTTACTAGCTTATGTAAATGTTTTGACACTTGCATACTGGATGCCTTTTTATGTGTATAAAATAATTGCTTTACTCTCCATCATGTTATAAATCTGTGACAAACTGTATATACTTCAACAAAACTGTTTTATTTTTTTTACTTGTTTTCTCTCTGATATTTCAGCTACCCCCTTTGTTTTTACATAATTCAAAAGTCCAGTGTGGGGGAAGATGCTTTGTTCTTTCTTTATTATCTTGCCTAAGAAGGAGAGAAAGCAAAGATAATGGAGTAAAAATTCACAACACCCCTCCTATACACACACACACACACACACACACACACACACACTTCTTGAGAAAACAATATATTGCCACTTTCCTAATTTTTCCTAGAATTGGAATACTTCTTTGATGCTCTTCTTTAGCAATGAATAATAGAAGCTATATTTTGATATGATGCTGCGCTGTGATCTGTATGACCCCAAGTCTGCCCTCAGCATATGGTGAATTCAAAGGGGCATTATAGCTATTTGAGAAATGACTGTTTGATTGTTCTTTCTTGCACACAGATAAATTATCAGCACATGATAAAGCGAGCACAAATAATGCTGATCATCACACTTCTCCAGAATTGAGTTACCTAAGTCTGAGCTGCTGAGCTAGATAGCGTTAACAAATTTCAGAATTTGGACTGCCTTGCCTAGTCCACTACATAAGGGAATTGTTTCTCATTAGGGCCCTTTCTGCACCATAGGGGTGTATAGGAAGGGAGGGAGGGTGATCCCGAAAGTACCTAATACACACCATCGGCGCACAGGGATCAGCCTGGGGCCATCCCAGGCAAACAGCCTGGTGTGGAAAGGGCTAAATTCATCTCTGGGATGTAGTCCACAAAAAAACTGTTCCATAATAAAATCTACTGTTTGTTAAGGCACCACAGAACTAGGGATGTGTTCTTTAAATAGGGATGCACTAAACCACGTCCAGCTCTTGTCAGATGCCCTCCAAGCCACCACCTGCCCCTGGTCGCTGCAATGCACAAGCTTCTTCATGGCCTGGTGAGCATGCAATTAAGCCATGAGGCTGCCTGTCCTCTTCTGGAGCCTCCATTGTGCGAGACAATGGTGGCTCCGGAAATTAGGTATTTTCCAAGTTGTATAAATGGTGGCCATAAAGGCCCCATTTACACAACTTCGGAAATACTCAGTAACTGAAGCCACCATTATTGTGTGCTATGGAGTTTCTGGATGAGGCTGGTGTCTGTCTGATGGTTGCCAAGCTGCGAGGCCTCAAAGTGCGGGCCTATGAATGTGCCATGGCTTGGTGAGCTTAGTTTGGGAGGAAAATGGGGGAGTATACTGGACTCCCAGACCCAGTTGGCACCCGTAACACATCCCTATCTTCAAATTCCTGTTCAAAGCTAATTTAATTTCATGTCTGCATCGAATTTATTCAAACATTTGTATCCCGCCCTATTTCACTGGGATCTCAGGGATCTTTGTTTTTTTTTCCCTTTTTGCATGAAAATCCACGCATATTTTCAAAATGTATGTATCAATTCTGTGCATTTCTGCAATGTATGTATTCTTTTCCAATTGATTAAAGCATCTTTGTGCACATTTTTCAAAAGTACACATTTTTCATTCACATTTTTTAAATTACCCATGCTCTCAAATAAGTCTCCCCCCCCTATTTTTTTTTTTTGCAAATCACATTGCAAACTTAAAAATGTATGGACTTCAACCACAGATTGCATTTAATCCAGAGTGCAAGAACTAGGTAAATACTGATCAAAAACAAACTGAAATGAATTTCTCATACATCCTTACACAGGACTTTTTCTTGAGTTGGCAATGAGGTGACCTATCCCTTTGTGTGTAATCTACTCTGCTGTATTCATATGGCATTAAAATATCAGCATCACCATACATTTTCTTGTTATCAAGTACACTCCATTTGCATTTCTTCAAATGTAACCTTCATCTATTGGCTGTGCAGTGACCCTCAGTGACTCAGAAAAAGGAAGGATAATTTAAGATACACAGTAGCAGCACTAACTTTTCACATTTTGAGTAGAGATCATGATCTTAAACAAACACAAAAGTGCACAAGAAAACATGGAACACTGAAAGACAAGTGAAGTCCTAATCCTTAGACCTTTTTTTTCCCCATTCTTACAGGGAGCATGTGGCTCTGTTTCTCATCAGTACTGTGATTGTAAGCACAATTAGGTACTTGTTCACACATATACCCTGCAGCACAGGCACACCTATCAGCAATGCAACGATGTGACCTCAGTTGCCAATTCCACAGGAAAGACCCACATAATTGGCCCCGCTCTTGTAGTTGTGCTATTTGCACATGCAATGTATTCACATTGCATCACTGAAGCGGCCCTCATGCTGTAAGGACTTTATTTGAAAGTACCACTGAATCCTAAGGGTAAACATGGATGCACTTGGGCACATGTCTCACATGCACACACAACAGACTCGGCATTGGTACCTCGTCCTTTACTCACTGCTGCTTCTAAGTTTTCTATGGAAACGTGTACCTCCTAATTCACTGTGGGACATGTATAACTGGATGTGCATATCAAAGGACAAATGTTAACTGAGAATTGGTCATTCTGTCCAATGCCAAATTTGGGTGGCCTTATGCCTATCAGATTGGCAGCAAAAAGGGGCCATCCAAATATAAGGGGTGTTTTTTGCATACTCAGGAGACTCCCTGAGTATGCAAAAGTACATTAGTTTGCAAATTAAAAGAAAAGGGAAAACATTAAAAAGTCAAAATGGTCTGAAAAGAACCACTGCAAGGCAGCTTTCAGGACATACAGAGTCTTGTAGGTCTAAGTTGTGGAAAAGCAGGAAGGCGAAAGAAATTGGCTTGCTTGAGCTTCTAACAACTTAAACACCATGAAAGAAAGCTTAGGTCAGGGGAGCCAGGGCATGAGGTACAAAAATTCCCCTCCTTGCACCCTTCAGAAAACTCCCCCTTCCCCATTAACTAGCAACAGAGCACTTGGACTTCACACTTGAGGGTGTGAAAGAGAAGAAGATATTATTTTTCTTTCCTGACCCTCCTGAAAGCTCCTGCCAGTATAGAAGCCCAAACAGAAGCACTCATAGTTCAGGGGTAGAGAGATGCACTGCAACATTTTATTGTGGCTCCCCACTTGTATCTCTCTCATTTTCAAGCTTTCCACATTGAACTTGAATCTAAAGATCTCTGACTTATCCTGTATTTTAGATGTGGTTCCTACAGACACTGCGGTTGTGGTGATATTTTTACTGTGACAAAAATGAATAAAAATCTATAGGCTACTTGAGAAACTAAAATTAGAAAACAAAGATGAAACCTATTGTTACATAAGCAACTGAATTAAAAAGCAGTAAAATATATCTGTTCCCTTTGTTCTGTGATTGAATCTCCTATAGAATCAGTATATTACATCTTACAAATGTTTAATTAAATATGAAAATGAAAATGCTATCTTAAAGTGACTGTTGACTTTTCCATGTACTGAATGTGTGCAGAATGACTGCATTGCAAGGGATGGAAGGATTAGGGTGATGCCTCATGGCCCCACACCCAAGATGCATGAGGTAATTCAGAAATGGGAATTGAGCATGTGTGTGTCTGTATAACACTATATGTGGGAAGAGCAAGGCTGCCAAATTCAGGGAGAGCAATCATGTGGAGAGTGTCCAAACACACATAAGTAGGGATGTCAGAGGAATCCATTGGGGATGTGAGGGTGAAGGTCACTGAGCTTTCATCAAATTGGCCTCCAGGACTTCAGGTTACTTTCCTGTGAGCTGGCCCAACTTGATCTGCATTGAGTTGGGCTGGTTTGTGAATTTTTAAAATTTGCGGAAATAGCAATCTATGCAAATTGTGGCCACAATTTGTGTAACTTGAGCAAATTTTGTATGTAATCTGCATAACTTGGCTCTCAGGTTTGCCCTTTTCAGTTGTAGGTATATTAACACCACTTTTCATGGTTTCAGATCTTATAATTAGCTCAATAAAGTTGTGGTTCTACTTTACCCACCCCCTCTGTACTGCCTTGTCATTTCTGTGTATGGATGAATGGATGGACAAGGTATTAAATCAATGTGTTTTTTAAAAATACATAAGGCACCTTGAATCCCAAACTACAGACCTTTGCTGTCAGGCTACAACACCTTTTCCTTTATAACACTAAACCCATGAATCGCCATAGTGTGAGACTAGGGGCGGATCTATACTGCTGCTTTAAAGCGCTTTAAAACAGTAGTGACAACTGTTTTGGAGTGTGTCCTGTGCCCCAACAGTTGTCACTACTGTTATAAAGTACTTTAAAGTGCTTTAAAACAGCAGTGTAGATCCTGCCTAGGGATCTGGAGGAGTAATCCTCCTAGCACTGCATGAGCACAGATATGTCTGCAACATCAGACAGGTGTGCAACATCAGATATGATATATGTGCAACATTAGCCTCTGTGATGTACAAGCAGTTTGAATACTCTGAATTGTCCAGGTCTCACATAAGTACTTGGCCCTTTCCTCTTGTCTGGTCAGCATAATAGAAGATCCTATCTGCTCCATCCAGGCTCTTGCTGCCACTGAAGTCTCAGCTCCTGCTCATACTCAAACTCTTGATTGCAGAGACCAGACTGCTTCTCACTTAAAATGTTGCTACTTTCCCTTTAAGTGTTCTTGGCCTGTGAGACCTGGACCAAATAACTCCCTTTTGCTTATCAACTGGCCTTGCTAACAAGGCTCAGGTATGGGAGGTGACCTCGTCAACTACCCCTTAAAAAGGGGGGGGGTCCTGAAGCCCATGTTGGGAGACCGGACGGGGTGGGTCTGTTGCAGAGCAGAGGCTGCATTACTTCCAACAAGAAGCCAACCCCATGAGGCAGTGTGAGGTGCAGGGGTGCTCTTCTGGTAGTTTCAGTTTGTATGTGAGTGACAGAGGACCAGGCTAAGTAAAGTAAACAGTTTATTGGTTTTGTCATTTTTACTGTATTTTCTGTTTGCTCCTTTACCCTCTCTGTCTGGTTAATCTGTTAAATAAAGTTCTGTAGGTCATAATTGAGTTTCTGTCATGTAATTAGGAGACCCCTGACCAAGACCTAAGCGAGAGGATTACCCCGGCCCTGACCACTTGGGAATGCTACCCAGAGTAAGATCTGAATTAAAAAGGCTGGTGAAAGGGGAAAAAGCTCCCCTCCCCAAGAGGAAAAAGCATTATAAACACAGGTGCCAAATTGAGTTCTGGTACATGGCCCTGACACTTACGAGAAAAGACACACACACACACACACACTATGCCCTGTTGCCATTTGCTCTTGGTTGCCACCATGGCAGCTGGTCAAATGAGGTACTCTAAATCTAATAAGTCTTTTGTTTGCCATGCCTAGATTGAGACTTATTGTCTGTCAAGCGACCCAAAGAACCAATGATGCGTCACCTTGCACTATGAAGCTGCTCTTTAGCCTAAACAATTTGTCTCCCTGATGATGACTAGCCCGATTTCCAATCTGTGTACCTTCTTGACTACCCCATGCATCTATCTCTGCCTCACCCCTACTGACTACACACACCTTTGATTCACTCACTGTCTGCTTTCTGAATTTTGCTTGACTGTGCCGGAACAAAATGCTGCAGTGTTCTTTTCAGTGGATTTCAGCTTGCTACAGTGTAGCAATTAAACACCTGATAGACTGTGGCAAAGAAAGGATATTCTAACGAACAAATATTAAGTCCATCATGCCTGATGCTAATTTATGAGTAGTAAGTATTTGTTGTTATGCTGTTTTTCTACTCAAAGGCTTCCAAAGTGATGCACAAAACTTAAAATACACAAACGTAAAAATAAAAATAAAAAAACAAGATACAATCAAGTTGAAGAACAAGATGAAATACCAGCTCCTCAAGGATAACAGGAAATTGACAGACATGAGGGGCCTGAAGAATTCACTTATTATAAAAGGCTTGATAGCAGAGAATGGTTTTCACCATCAGCTGGAAAGAAGCAAGGCCACTTATGTCTCTCAGAGAAAGGAATTACAAAATGTATGTGCCAATATAAAGAAGGTCCAATCCTATATTCCTACTGACCTAGGTCATAATAGTGGTGGTAGGGATGTTAGAGGAATCCATTTGGGCAGGTGGAGCTTGGTGACTTTTTGGGGCAAAAATCTGCCTGGGCCCACAAGCGCAGTGGACTCACTTGTATTTGGCCCTTACAGGTCCAGGCAGACATGCTCAGTGGATTTCACCCCAGTGCCAAGGGCATAAGTCAGGGTGGAACTGTCCTGCTCTGATCTGCCCCTTTTGACCTTTCCTGTCATGACTAGGTCTGTTCCCCATAGGCTGGGGGAAGGAGTTTCTGGCGATCAACCAGAATCAGATTCTTAAGCAGAAGAGATAGCACCAGAAACATAGTGGCCTACAAGCAAAGTGGGAGAGGTGATTCTCACAAGCTCTTCACCAGCTGGGGATGAACCTTCGCCAGGCCTTATCACTAAAAACTTTAATAACCTACAGTCTATGAGAAATCATTCTTATTCAGAAGGGGAGGGCACTTCAAAGTTAACTGATCCTAGAGTTCGTCACAGATAAAAATGGGTGGAGCTACTGGAAGGGAAGAGAAGATTGGCCCAGCTAGCTTCTAGCCAAAAGTTTCTTCAGAACCAGCCTCCTTGAAATTAAAGCATTCTGGGAAAAGGCTTTCCCTTTTTCTTGAAAGGACAATTGTCTTGCTTAGTTCACATATTTTCACCTAGAAGATAGTTTCTAGTATTTCGACTTCTCTTCAGGTGGGAAGAGATGTTTGTTGCCTGAATAAAGTTTGTGGATTATGTATCACACCTATTTATTGTCTCCCAATAGGGCAGGAGGTTTTTTAGAAACATTACATTTCCCCTTTCTGTGTTAATGTTAGCTGCCATTAATGCGGGGGGGGGGGGACACATAATTTCCAGTGGCGGGAGAAATTGGGGAAATTGCCTTTCTCTCCCCCCCAACTGTGCTGATGGGGCCTTAAAGGTCTTATTAACAGGGCCTTTAAGGCCCCCTCGGTGAGGGGAGAAATAATGTGATTTCCACAAGGCCTGATTATTGGCCATGTTGATGGGAGTTGGAGTCCAACAAAATCTGGAGGGCCACAGGTTTGTCCCCCCCCCCCCCCATGCATAAGGGATTTAATGCTTCAAGGCAGTAATTTGAACTGGGCTCGGGAATGGACTGGGAACCAATGGAGCTCCAAAACAACAGAAGTATTGTGTTCCAAATAACCAGACCTAAACACCATCCTAGCAACAGCCTATATGTGTGTGTGTGTGTGTGGTGTGTAGGTTTGTGCATACAAGCAGTTTGCAGAACCCACAATAAACATAAATAATTGCCCTGGGGCAATCATAGCCATGGTGCTAAGTGAATGAGGTATTGAAACAAGAAATACTATGAGGTTTAGGTGATAAAAATGAATCCATTCTGGGAAGGGATATTCACAAAAGAAATCTACAACAAAGACAGGCATGTAAGTAAGAATCTAACAGCAGTTCAAGACACCAAAATAAAGTCATCCTCACTTCCAGATCCTTTTCTGCCAATAATCATCATTAATTCCTGTAATCATCATCAACAACGCCTCTCCCAACCTGAACATATCCGGATACTACAATCAACATCTGGGGGTCCCCTCTGAGTACCTCCTCCAAGGGAGGCTTGGAGGGTGGCGACAAGAGAGAGGGACATCTCAGTGATGGAACGGAATGAGCTCCCCACTCAGGCCCACATCTTTCTGGCCCCAGGTTAAGACTGCCCTCTACTCCCAGACATTTAATGACATTTAGTGACATATGATGGGGCATTTGCTAGTCATCTAAACAGGTCTAGTATTTTATTGAAACTGTTTTTAGCACTCTAAATTGTTTTAAATTTTATATATGTACATTTTTGTGCTGTATTTTAAGCTGTATTTTTATATTGCATTTCATTATTTTATTAATTGTTGTAAACTGCCCAGAGAGCTTGGGCTATTGGGTGGTATAGAAATGAAACAAATCATCATCATCATCATCATCATCATCATCATCATCATCAGGGAATTCATTGGAACAACGAACAATTGGCTATGTAATGTGACTACTTTTTTTTCATCACCACATAGATCTTGTTTTGATGGGATCAACATTCACCCAGCTAGTGCTACCTAGATATCACAGGCCTGATAAGCCAGTTTTTTTAAGCCATCATGAGAGCAATGTGAATCTTTTTTACATGAATAGGTCCTATACTAGTCTTTGCTAGTAGTTGTCTGGAAGAAGTCACTTTAGAGGGAAAATGCGAATGTATAAATATTTTCCCCTTTCAGATCTTTAATTATGTTCCCTATTGGGGATGGGGGAAGAAGTTCATTCTGTTCACATTTTTGGGTTCACTTACCTAATTTCACCCTGTCAAACCAATATGTGAACTCAGTTATCCTTCAAAGTTTGCACTTCTCCGAATTTTACAATGTTCTCCAATTTTTAAAAATAAAACAAATGCATTAAAAATGCATATATTAAGGAACTTTTAAAATGCATTGCATTAGGGAAATGGTTTGCTAAGATTTGTAAATTAGGCAACGATGTATATGAAAATGCATGTATAATTATTAATGTGCAAAACTGCTTATGAATTTTCATATGAACTTTAAAAAATCTCAAAATTTGGGATAAACCAAATTTAAAGACAGGAGAAATTCTCAGAGTTCGAGGAGAACTAAACTTTAGATTGAAAAAATGAGAAACTGAAACTGACAGATGCATCCATAGCACTCATGGCTGTTTCCTGTACATCATTTTCCCCATTTGATACCCAGAGGATTATGCACTCTGTTGAAACTACCACATTTTAAATGTATTTAGAAATACTTATTATCAGTGAATAAATATGATACAGAGGGTCTTCAGCAGGAATGGAACAGGGAATTGGAATGTCCTATTTTGTCTAATCAATGGACCACCATTTTGGTGTCAGTATCTGATATGTCTCTGGACCCTGGTTACAACTTATTTAGCAAAAACTTTTGTTTCAGGTCTATTGGATGCATGTCTCCTTAACAAAGGCTTGTCTAACTTGGCTGTTATTATACAGTTAATTGTATACAGTTATTATACAGTTAATGCTTCTTTTGTTCGTATGTTCTGGAAAAGCCCAATAGTTGCCTCCTTTGGGGTGAAAGTCATCAGACAAATAAACTTTGTGTTGGAAAGCACTTTAATATTTTCTGATGTACATGTTCTTTTAAATTATGTACCTGCTTCTTGGAATGTAACACATTATCAGCATAAATTGATTTTTCATGTCCTCTTGACTGCTAAAGGACTGATACTACAACATTGGAAAGATAAAAGCTCACCACCTATATTGCAATGGATTGAAGACCTAATAATACTAGCAGCATTTGAATGAGTGGTATGTAGGTGCCATTCATGAATGAACTTATATTTGAATATTTGGTTTGTCTTTACTGAAATATATGTGTTATTTACTCTGTTTTCTGTCTTTGGGGGGAAAACTGTAATATTTGAAACTGAGGTTTCTTCTCTTAAAAAACAAAAACAAATAAACAATTAAATAAAATGATACGTTTCTATTGGCTGTTTTATGTCATGTCAAGGAACAACCTGCTTGTGAATCTTGATGGAGCAGTTCAAGACCAAATCACTGGTACGGTTGTTCTCTTTGGGACATTGTTATCTGATGCCTCAAATCTAGCAAGAAAACATCAGATATTTACTTGGGGAAACAGCATATGTATAGGCTTCCAGTTCTAACAATGCATTCCTTCCTTTACATGTCTTCTGAGAAGTAAGCACCATTGAGTTCAGTGAGACATCTTCCCAAGTAAAGGTGTATAAATGTTTATAAATTAAATTTTGCTCCCTAATTAAATTTTCTTTTTTAATCAAGGACTGGGTAACATCCAGACACATTGGTAATTATTGTTGTAGAATTTGGATACTTTTCATTTTAGAGAAAAAACTTCACTGCTTCTTTGTCCATCCTTCTCCACTAAAAGAGACTTCAAAATACACACAAACGTGTTTGTTAAATGTTTCATTTGTTGAGGAGCAATAGTTGAAGAGATATGCGTTAAAAAGTTAAATTTTCACTTCTCGACAAGAGGCAAATGTATGATTCTAATTACTTTCCAGCCATTTATCTGGTGGCTGAGCTATCTGAATCCAATATGGGCTGAAGTGTCAATGCTACATGACGATATGCTGTAGCCTTCCTTTTCGTATTTCACGTATTTCCCCAGTTATGGTCAGTCCAGGTGCAACTTGAAGTCAATAAAAGCTGGCAGCAATTGTTTTATTGTGAACCTTATTCAGCCTGATATTTAATTATGTTCCTGGCTGGATTTGTAATGTGGATTAATAGTTTTATTGTAAGCCTGTGATTAGTTTCTGTTTGTTCTAATTTCTGTTTGGCTCTCTTGACCTTGAGGTGAACCTCCCCCCCCCCCACACACAGAAGATGTATTCCCTCCATTTAATGCCAGTCTGAGGTGTTTCTCCTGCATCATCAGATCAATGAAAAGTAAATAGCCTACACTTCTTGTTTCACAGTGCAGTATTGATCTTTCTTCAGCTTTTGCTTCCCTTTTTTCCCTGTGTCTTGTGTCTTTCAACCCCTGGGACCAAAGTGATTGCCATAGATTGGACAAGCTAACAAGCGCATGATAAGGAACTAGTGTTTTGTGGTATACTCGCATACACATGCTTGGTATATAAACTCAGACTTCTCTGCATTGAAAGAGAGGTGCCATTTTGTGTATGGCACAAGTCACTGTGAGAGGCAACCAGAGGGAGAGCACTAGAACAACAGAGGATTTAATTCTTCACTACGGTCTTTTATTTTTGCAGCTGGTGCCAAGCTTTGTGGAGACATCCCTGGACATTACTTAAGACAAGGAGCCTGTGGGAAATGTTGTGAACCTTTTTCTCTCTCCCCTTGGTGAACATATGGGACTCTGGCAGCTTGGGAGGTAGGTCTGAACTTGAGAATGTAGTGACCATATTTTCAGTTTTGTCAAGCCCTATTTGAATTCTGGCATTCAACATCCTGCGTCACACACGTTACACATGGTGATTTGACGTTACTAACAAAGATAATTCACTTTTTTGTTTTTACTGTAAGCAAAAGGTGGGATTTCTATCACTTCTCTATAAGTTGCTTATTTGGGGGTTGAAAAGAATGGGTTGATTTGAAGAAGAAGAAATGCATTAATTTGCTTTCTGCATGTACAATGTAATGGAAATACAATACTTTTCAAAGCTTAGATATTTTGTGGAATTCCTACCTCTCCTCAAGTGCGATTCAAGCTGTGATATCAAACATCTTCACATATATTCCGGGCCTTTCTCTGTCTGAAGTGTCCTTTCTCAGAAAAAAAAATGATAAATGAATAATTAATAGTATATTACTTGCTATGTGGTCTGTTGTTGTCCCCCCCCCCCCCCATATGTAGACATTTGGGCTGT
Organism: Anniella stebbinsi; assembly: GCA_029215795.1. Lineage (NCBI taxonomy): Eukaryota > Metazoa > Chordata > Lepidosauria > Squamata > Anniellidae > Anniella > Anniella stebbinsi. The sequence continues at coordinate 48,663,138 of JARDYH010000002.1, forward strand.
GCTGATCAGAAGTTTTCTGACATTCGTTTAGGTTTGTGGGAATTCAGTTGTTCTCTCTAAGGGTGCTTATTAGTCACGAGTGCCATTGGCTGCTACTGGCACAGAAATGCACGTAAATATAAATAAGTAATTTATCTTTCATTTATTTTTCACCTCACCATTCAGATACTCTGCTCAAGCAGATGTCATCATATTATCATGCTAGTTCCCTAACAGCAATCACAGATGTATTGATAGGTATAAACCCCACTAGTAAATATAGTGAAAAGTTGCTGTTTTCTTTTTAATCAGTGAGGGTTCCCCCCCCCCCCTTGAATGGTAAAAACTGGATGTGTGCAGTGGCTTTCTACAATGTAACTGTCCTTTATGTTATTTAAAATGGCTTGAAGCCGGCCACGATTGCATACTAGCTTTCTGTTCTGTAATGATTATTGCTTACAGTACACTGATATCCAATATCCTATCGGACACCACTGCAATGCGGTCTGTTGGGCAGTATTTTCAGCAGTGCACTTGCTAATCTAAATAGTACCTTTGTTGTTTGGGTTGCTAAAAACAGAAGACATTCTACAAGGCTCTAATGATATCTAATGCTGGGGCTGTTTTTCTTTTCTTTCAAAGCTTTATGGGATTTTTCACTTCTTGGAACTAGATGATGGTTCTCACCTAAGCCATTATGTAATCCTCAAGGTAACCCCACTCCTGATTTGAACGCTATTAATTTTCTAATATAGTGTGCTAAAGATGTTCTACAGTTTGGCACTCACCTGCATTATTGAGTCAATGACCAATTGCAGAGTTGCTCGGTCCTGGTTTGGGCTTAACTCAGCCCTTTGGGATCTCATTTATTATTTGCAGATATTGATTCAGGAAAAAGAAAAATCTAAGAAGTGTGTCTCTAATACTGACTTAGCCTTAGCCTTAGCCTTTAGCAGTTAACTCTTAATGTTCTTCTGAATAAACTAGAACCCTGTGAATCTGAAAGTACTTTACATTTTTATGGGTGATATATTACTTGCACTGCTATATAAATAGATACTTCCGTACAATCTACTTTGTTTGTGACACTGGAGTACTCTCCGCACCCCCCCCCCCCCCCAAATTCCCCAAACATCTTGTTTTGGCCATAATTAAAATCTAATTTCCTTGTTTCTTTTCCAAATACCTTCTGAGCAGTAGATTATTAACACAGTAATGTAATAAACAGGATCAGACTTGAAGGACCAGATTCATTCATTCGATTTGGAATTCAGCTGGAAAAAATGCTCTGAATAAAATGACAGGTTTGATCAAACCAATTTATATAAGCTAGGAGATATATATATATATATATATGTATATATATATATATATATATATATATATATAAAAACCCATTTGTAATTCAACTTTGAGATGGGCAGTCTAATCTAGAGTGACCAGATAAAATCCAGGTCAGGGCTCATGTAACTTTAACAGTTGTAGAGAAAAGGGAATTTCAGCTAGTGTCATTTGTATGCAATTAGTTCCTGGTGAAATTCCCTCTTCGTCACAACAGTTAAAGCTGCAGGGGGCCTGCCTTCTTTTTATATGGTCACTCTAGTATAGTGCATGCACCTTTAACTGTTGTGATGAAAAGGGAATTTCATCAGGAACTAATTGCATACAAATGACACTGGCTGAAATTCCCTTTTCTCTACAACTGTTAAAGTTACATGAGCCCTGACCTGGATTTTATCTGGTCACCCTACTCTAGTCCTGACAGTTGTTTCTGCGGTGGACAAACAACTGGTACATGTTAGCATAGAGATGCCCTGAATGGTGCAGGTCTATCTTTGTTTCCATTTATGAGAGATTAACATGTTTTGTTGTTCTCAAAGGCTGTCCTGGGTGTGAATGGGCATAAGGTTTTGCAGGTTTGAAAATAATAGACAGAGCAAGGAGAGATAAGTGCTCTATTGAAGCATTTCTTCTTTGAGCATGCCTATGTGTACACACACACATACACACACACATGTAGAGGATATTTTGACTGAGATACCCATGTCATTTTTGCAGGCCATGCATAGACCTGCTTGTAGTAAGGCTCTGCAATATGATGGAAGGTAGAATGTTGCTGGGGACAAAGAACTAGAGAGGCCTTTGTAGCTTCCTAGAAGCATCCAGCTGGACAGAATGCCTGCCCAGCCTGCCCAGATTTTAAGTTATTTTGAGGAGGCTCTTCTCTCAGTCCCACCACGTCCACGGGCACATTTGATGGGGATGCAAGAGACGCCTTCTCAATGGCTGGTCTCAGGAACTCCCTGCTGAGGGAGGCTAGATTGCGGCTCTAACTGTGGCTTAAAGTGTTGTGTGCAACAGCACGGCTTGTGGTTAGTGCTAACCCCAGAGAATCACCGTTTTGCTAACCACAGAGCCTGAAGTATCGTCTGAACAGGCTCTTTAAGAACCAAACAGTGGGTCTGTTCACACAACACATTAAGTCATGGTGAGGCCGCTAACCTTTTTGCAGCAAATGGTTAGTGAGCATGTTTAAACCATGGTTATGTAGCCACTATGGTTAGGAATGGTTCATACAACATGCTAAGTCTTAGGGCTCATCTACCCTAGGGGTGTAGAGGGAGGGAGGGGGGAGGATCGTGGATTTACCTGCTTCTGCGATCCTCACCCAGCGCGACATCCTGGAAGGGAAGAGGGACGTTACGGGTGCCACACGACATGCTAAGTCATGGTTCTCATGACACACTAAGCCATGTTTCACTCAAAATGCTTAACCACCGTGGCTAAGCATGTCATCTGAGCAGGGTCTATATGTTACATAAGATACATAAGAGGTATACATGAGTGGGTTACCTGACTTTTTAAAAAACTTTTTTTCTTTTAACTGAAGTCCAGCTTGAGGTGGGTTACCACATATTTGGAGCAGTGATAGGAGGAGGATTCCCCACATGCTGTTTTTCTTATCAAATTTACGTTTCTTCACCTACTATTGGCTCTTGGGGTCCCCTGAGTAGCAAAGAGCAGCTGGGGAAGGAGTTGATTTTGATTAGAAAAACTGTAAGTTCTCCTTGCAATGCTCAAAAGCATAGCACATTTCATGTCCATTTGCTATTGCATTGTCTAATGAAGAAGTGATTGCGTATTAATTGCACATTTCATTTACATCAGCAAACTGCATAAGCAAATATGGATTTAGTCACCTATTATGAATGGGATTAGTGAAGTGTAATGGGACTGAATTTTAGGTTTCTAGCCTAGTAGTACTCCTGGTTATGATGAGTGCTCTGTAACAAGACAATGAAAAAAAGAAAAATAAATATTGAAAAAGTGATACATTTGTAATAGGGGACTATCATGTGATAATGACTTACTTTGGGGAAAATGAAAAGCAGAATGTTGAGTACCATGGATTCCTTCAGAAGCCAAGCACTAGATCTACATCAAGCAGAACATAACACTATTAAAGCAGTTTCAAAACAGTACATGGAATGTGTCATGGGCCCCAACAGTTATCAGTGCACTTCAATACCATTATAAAGCAGTAGAGTAGATCCTGCCAGGGGCTGAAATACTCCTTTCTAAAAGTAGCATTTTGATAATTTAAGATGGTCTTTCTCAAACTTGGGTTCCCAGATGTTGTTGGACTTCAGCACCCATCAACACTGACCATTCTGGCCAGGGATGATGCTAACTGTAATCCAACAACATCTAGGGGGTGATGTAGATCTTTAGGTCTTATATGTCATCACAAGAGTGAAACAGAGCAGTTCATTCCAAGTTGACCTGCAGCTCATCATCCATCCATCACCTTTCTTCAGACAAGCAGACTCAACCCATACTGCATGAGTCTGAATATTTCAGATGACGGAAAAGTCACTGTTCCTTAAATAAGACACAAGGCTATTTTTGCTTCTATATTTCCTGCTCTTTTTTAAAGAAAAAAAGCATGAAACGTCTGGAATTGTTTCCACTAACTATATGAGCATTGTGTTGTTATAAATATTGACAGGACAACAGGAAGATTCACTGGTAATGTCTACTAACACATCAAGATCAGGTTGTAACATTTATTGCAGACATAAACTGAATACAATGCTAAGTAGTGGTCAAATTCCCCCCTTACATAAAATAGTAAAGGATTAGGATTTAGGAGGGAGCTCAGTGGTAATTAAAATTAATGATTACTTAGGGTAAGCAAAATAATTTACTAGGTACATGCTGCTATGTGATCTTTTTATATGTAAATAAAACTCCTATTCACTTTATTTGCAGAGTAACACACACACACACACACACACACACACAGAGTCTGTTTATTTCTTGAATAACACTGGACAGCAACTGAATGGAACTGGAAAGAAAAGACTAAGAGGTTCATCAGATGAACATTTTATTGCACTCTCGCTACTGCCTACTTATGGATGTGTGTGCATCCTTTAGAGGATGTCCGCCTCCCGCTCCTTCTGCTAATTTTTCCATTGCAAAATAGACCCCTTTTAATCCTCTTTTTTTAAAAAAAAACAGAATGTCCTGCGATCTCCTGCTGTGTACAGGAAAAGCAGTGCGATAAACACAGCCTCTGAATGGGCCACTTGGTCTTTGTTTACTTCCTCTTTCCCCTCTGGGAAGAATAAGGAAGTGCAGAGAAGCAACGTTAAGGAAATCTGATTTCCTCCATGTGATGACGCTATAAGAGTAAAATCTTGCTCTACCTCAGAATGGTCAGATTACTACAATTACATTCCATCCTTCTCTAGTAAGTAAAATGACTTTCAGGGCATCCTTTCCACGAGACACTTAATACCAAAACCATAGGCAGCAGACCTAATGCTCACTGTATCGATGCAGAGCAAGGCACCCATGGTTTGCCAAGGCCTGCAATGATTAGAGCCCCTCCGGCCTAGTTTTGAGGGCTAATCAGCAGGTTATGTGGGAAGCACCTGTATTCTCCCTTCCCTGGAAAAAACAACACGGGGGGGGGGGGGGTTGTTTAGGAAAAAGTGCACAAGGGAAATGGGTCAATGGTCAAGGATGATGGGAGTTATAGTCCAACAACTTCTGGAGAGCCACAAGTTCCCTACACCTGAGTAAGAGTGGCTGAAATCAGCAAGGGCTCACCGAACCAGACCACGCAAGCCGCTGCCGAGTGCTTGCAAGCACTGGGCAGCCACCTGCTCTGGCTTCCGTCCCTTTCTCCCTGCTGCATTAATGGTGGCTGCCATTAAGGCAGCAGGGGAAAATGTGGAATTTCTGGAGGCTCCAGAAAATGTGTATTTCCCTTCCATACTAATGAGACTCCAAATTCTCCAGCTCAATCAGAAGCTGACTTTGTAGACTCAGTGATGGGTGTGTGGAGTCAAGCCATCTTAGAACCCATGGATTCTAATGGCAGGATTGTCCTCCCAATTTTTACTTCCTAGATCTCTTTAATTCTACAGACTGTGCAACACATAGGCTGAATTCGGACAACACAATAGTCAGTGGTGTGGTAATAATCAACTTTACAGTTGTTCATCTAGGGGGTACTCCCCACACAACATAATAATAAATAATCAACTGTGGTGTGGATTAGGATCAGCACTGAGTTGACTATGGCAGCATTCGTACAACACGATAGTCAATACAACTGACGATTATTTCCCCCCCCCCCCCAGTTGCTTATTGTGTTGTCCGAATTCAGCCATAGACTTAAGGCACAATCCTATGCATGTTTAGACAGGAAGAAGTCTCACAACTCCAAGCATGCTGGGAGTTGTAAGACTTTTTTATGTCTAAACATGCACAGGATTGTGCTTTTAAATTGCAATCTTGGCAGGATCTACACTACTGCTTTATAACAGTATTGAAGTTCACAGACTACTTTTATAGTGTTATATCTAGGGATGTGTATCATATCATTCCGATGTCCGATAATGATCCGATAAGGCTATTATTGGAAATCCGATTAATGATAACGATAAACATTCCAGGAGTCCCTATCTGATCCGATCCGAAATCTGCCAGTTTAGGGCCGGCCCTCCCTCCCTCGCTCCTCACCCTCCTTATCTGGGCCTTCCCCACTGCCGTCCGCTGCTCCGAACTACTGATAACTAGGCTTTGCGGCCTAGTTCTCAGTAGAGCAATGACGTGCCGGGTGATGATGTCACCTGGAGTGCCGTAGCTCTACTGAGAACTAGGCCGCAAAGCCTAGTTCTCAGTAGTTCGGAGCAGCAGACGGCAGCGAATGGTGGACAAGGCCGCAGGTAATGGGGGACCCCTCCCTCCCCCTCATGCTTCTTACCTGTGGCCTTCCAGGCTGCCGTCCGCTGTCCTCCACTGCTCCAGACAGTTAAAGCTGCAGGAGCTATATTAGAGTGACCAAATACAAAAGAGGGCAGGAGTCCTGCAGCTTTAACTGTTGTGATGAAGAGAGAATTTCACCCGGTGCTGCATGCATACAAATTACACCTGCTGAAATTCCTTTTCTAAACAACTATTAAAGATACAGGAGTCCTGGCCTCCTTTTCATATGGTCACCATTCCTACTTCCGCAAAAATCTTCCCTCCCTGCAAAAGAGGCATTGTTTTTTCTGCTTCTTCCACAGAGAGGGGGAGAATTTTGAAGATTGTTTTTCACTGAGTAGAGGTTCCATTTCAGTGTAGGAGGTGGCAGAGGGTTCCTCATTCTGCCCTTTTTTTAAAAAAACTGCAAAAATGCCTCACATGCTATTGCAGCATTGTGGAACTCCTAGCAAAGAGCTTATTAACCTGCAACACTTCTTGGGATGTCCAGGAGGCCACATGATGCCACACAGTCTCCTGAGCATTGCTGTAAGATCGAGACTTTTGGAGCTTTCCCTAAAGTTAACCCCACTAAAACCTCTGTTCTTGCTTGAAGCAGAGGGGAGGGGGGCTCTTAGAACAAAAGCTTTCAGCCCAGCAGCAACTCCTGAATGCTGAGAACCCAGGCAGAATCTACACTACTGCTTTAAAATGGTTTAAAATGGTTTATAACAGTAGTGACACACTCCATATACAGTTTTCAAAACGTTTTCAAAGTGTTGTATCCTGCTTGGTGTAGATTGATTGTGGCTAGAGTGCTGGACTGGGAGTCAGGATATTTGGGTTCTAGTCCACGCTTGGCCATGGGTGACTTTGGGCCAGTCACAGACTCTCAGCCCAACCAACCTCACAGGGTTGTTGTCTGAAGATAGAAATGGAGAGGAGGTGTCTGTACACCACCTTGGGTTCCTTGGAGGAAAATAGGTGGGATATAAATGCAATCAGTCAATCAGGAGACTGTGTGTGTTATGTGGCTCCTGTTCATTCCAGGAAGCGTTCCTGGCTGAGAGCTTCTCTGCTAGGACTCTTGCAGTGCTGTGATAGCAGACACAACTTTTTTAAAAGTAAACCCCCCCCAAATAAAATCAAAAAGAAGACCCCTATGACACCTCCTAACTTAAAAGGTAAATGGAATCTCTCCTTCCTTCCCAGAGAGACAATTCTTCAAAATCCACCCCCCCCCCCCCCCACACAGCTTCTCCCACCCTTCCCACAAATTGCCTAAAATGACAGGATTGAAATTTTGGGTGCAGCACTAGTTAAAACTCACTGATCATACCATAAGGAAAAAAAATATGATGGATCAACACTGGTGCAGTGGAGTTCTCAGGGTAATCCATAATAATTTGCTTGATATAAACTGCTGTGTGATCCTGATGTTATGTAAGGCATGATGTTTATTAATGCAGCATGATTGGCTGTTGAATACAAATACTGAATATTTACACATGTTTCCTCACTGAGGTTTGGCCTCTTCCTGATTGGTTCTGGCTTAGTTTATAAATGGTATTGTAGCATAATCTTAATTTGTGACTATTTTATACCGAAACATTTCACATTTTAAAATCTCTTCATATTTTTAGAAAATGTTAAATCTAGACATTTTAAAAGTTTAAATCTATACATTTATAAACTGGATGTGCTACTGGTGGCCATACGTTTTGTTTTGGAGTACTGTATCATGGGCATCACATATCGGTTGTTATGTGATACACCATGCAGTGGGAGAAGCAGAGCTAGGCTATGCCATTATGATGTGGCTGCTTCAGACAGTAGCTGGCGGGGTAAAAGTGTTGGAGATCAGAACTGTGTGTGCCACACGGGCTGCCCAGGGCTCCCTTAGCTAACCTGCTGCCCTCAGGTGTGGTGGTGGATGCTGTCCTATTGTCATTGTTGAAGTAACATTCACCTGCCTAGCCAGTTATCTTCTGTGTGAAGAATGAGAGGAATTGTCCTCTTCTTCTTTACCTCCAGTATCCGAGGCAGTAAGTCTATATGCACCAGTTGCTGGCGAACATGGGTGGGAGGGTGCTGTTGCACTGTGTCCTGCTTTGTTGGTCCCTGGCTGACGGCTGGTTGGCTACTGTTTGAATACTGTGCTGGACTAGATGGACCCTCGGTCTGATCCAGCATGGCACTTCTTGTGTTCTTACCTCAGGCATCAAATATCTTGGGTCGGCCCTTGATCTAAGCTATTAAGGCTGCAGTGTTGTCCATATTTTAACAGAAAAAGTCCTACACCTGAGTCCCAATGTTCCCCAGCCAGCTTGTAGGGCTTTTCCCCCATCTAAATATATATGAGATTGTGCCCTAAGAGATCTTGCTCTTCCTCATTTGCTTTTGCCTTGCTCTTCTTCTGCCCTTTCCTGTCCCGCCCTATCTTGAGTTTAACAGGAGATGATATATATGTTGGCAGTTTGACATTACTGCTATTAACAGGTTCCTTCCTGCAGTGAGCTGACTCTTTGCAGGCACATTGCACTGGACATAATCTCCTAGGCATCATAATGAACCACAGGCTTGTGCATTAGGCATTCTTTGTTGATGGGTTCAGTGCAGTTTCTTTAGGTTTTGGTGGCTCCTACCAGAGCAGGCCCTGCCATTAGGTGAAATGAGGTGGCCATCTCAGGCAGCTAATTTTGGGCGACGTAAAAGGGTAGCAAAATGTTAGTTATTTAATTTCTTCTTTTTATTTCCAGTGAGGGGAAGAGGCACTTGTGGGATCTTCTGGTGCCAAAATAACTTGACTGGCATTGAGTTTGGGTGAGTGGGTACATTTACTGCTCTACCTTAGAAGGCCAAATGTCTTGGGCCAGCCCTGGGGAGAATGATACTTAGCAAGGCAATCATACTGTATAATACAGGGGTCCCCAACCTTTTTGGATCCATGGGCACATTTGGGGATTAAGAAAGTGCTGTGGGCACCACCACAAAATGCCTAATCACTTTGGCATCTACCTGTTGCACCTATGGATCTTAGGCTGCATCTTATTCAGCAAAAAATTGGTTTTATGTCCATTGGGCACCAACATATCTGTTTAATAAGGGATTGTGCTTGTGGTGCAATACAGCTAATGCTTCTTGTAAACATATGTTTTGGCAATGTTCACTAGTTGCTTCTTTTAAAGGGAGGATATTACACAGACAAATTATGTACTGGAATAGTCTTTAATATTCACTGATGTACACACTTTTAAAAATTATTTACCTGCTTCATGGAAATTAATAAATGGTGAGCATAAATGGATTATCTGTGCTGATATTACATTGGAAGTATAAACACTGATCTCCTATAATGTAATAGATTGAGGACCTTACAATGCTTTCAATATTTGAACAGGTAGAATATTTGAACAGGAAACCCCCTCAAATGGAGACTTATTTGGATATTTGGCCCACTTTTGTTGAAGCCTATGTATAAATTGCTCAACACTGTATACATTTCAAATAAATCCATGTAAGTAGGGATGTTGTGAGTGTCCAATACCGGGGTGGAATCTGATGGACACACACACACACATTCCTGCCTGACCTCCACAGATTTGGCTCTCCAAGCCATGAGGCCCTCGTGGACCTGCTTGTCAAGTAGCCGCGTGCCCAGCGACCTGGTCCAACAGCCTCCCATCCACATAGCGAGCCACCATTTGAACAGTAATGGTAGCTCAGGGATTTCAGTAAAAGTAATATTGCACAAATGACATCTGTAAATAGGCTTGGTGAGCAGGTCTTCCTCTGCACAGAGGTTTGGTGAGTGGGTCAGGGTGGTGGTGAGCAGCTATGGCAGCTCGGTAAGTACCCGCAGGGACCTGACAGAGGTGAGTCCATCCAGCATTACATGAAAGTATATTTAAACAATCAAAAAATGCTGGGTACCTTTGGGCATAACATGGGGACCTCTTCACAGACGCCACTAGAGTTTCCTGCAGGCACCACATTGGAGACCCTGGTGTAATATTTTGGACTCATTGTCATCTGATCTTGTAATCCAGCCTTCTCCAGCCTGGTGCTCTCCAGGAAGTTTTGGGATAGAACGTCCAGCATTTCTGACAATTGGCCATCCTGATGCATTCTGGCTGAGGCTCATGAGAGTTTAAGGCACCAGGATGGGGAAGACTCTTGCAACCCTGTTACTGCCCATGTCAATGGCAGACAATGACCATCAATCCACACAATCACAATTAACTACCAATTGTTCTTGTTGTGTGCTGAGATAATTGGACCTGTGATCCCATCATTAGCCTGTAAACATATTGGAAGTAGAACATAGTGGTTCTTCTTATTGATATACAAAAAGATATGATTATGATTATGATTATGATTTATTACACTTATATACTGCCCCATAGCCGAAGCTCTCTGGGCAGTTTACAAAAATTAAAAGATTTAACACTAAAAAGTCAATATACAAAATTTAAAACCATAAACATAAAACAGCTGACATTAAAATACTTTAAAACATTTGAACTGTTAAGCCTGGCCACAATGTCAATCAAAACCTCAACTTGAGCTGTTAAAATGCCTGGGAGAAAAGAAAAGTTTTGACCTGGCGCCGAAAAGATAACAGTGTTGGTGCCAGGCCGGCCTCATCGGGGAGATCATTCCATAATTGAGGGGCCACCACAGAGAAGGCCCTCTTCCTTGTTGCCGTCCTCTGAGCTTCCCTCGGAGTAGGCACCCGGAGGAAGACCTTTGATGTTGAGCGTAGTGTATGGGTAGGTTCATGTCGGGAAAGGCGTTCCATCAGGTATTGTGGTCCCAAACCGTGTAAGGCTTTATAGGTTAAAACTAGCACCTTGAATCGGGCTCGGAAACATACAAGCAGCCAATGCAAGCGGGCCAGAATCGGTCTTATATGTTCGAACCTTCTGGTCCCTGTTACCAATCTGGCCGCTGCATTCTGCACAAGCTGCAGCTTCCGAACTGACTTCAAAGGCAGCCCCACGTAGAGCGCATTGCAGTAATCTAACCTGGAGGTTACCAGAGCATAGACAACTGAAGCCAGGTTATCCCTGTCCAGATAGGGATGTAGCTGGGCCACCAGCTGAAGTTGGTAGAAGGCATTCCATGCCACCGAGCCTCAAGTGACAGAGATGGTTCTAGGAGAACCCCCAAGCTATGTACCCGCTCCTTTAGGGGGAGTGCAACCCCATCCAGAACAGGTTGAACACCCTCCATCCGGTCAGAGGAACCCCCCACTAACAGCATTTCAGTCTTGTCTGGATTGAGTTTCAGTTTATTAGCTCTCATCCAGTCCATTGTCACAGCCAACCACCAGTTCAACACATCCACAGCCTCACCTGATGAAGATGAAAAGGAGAAGTAGAGTTGCGTGTCATCAGCGTACTGATGACAATGCATTCATCAATGACGAATGGATCATTCTCTTCAGTACCTATTAACTCAACCTGAAATGGTCATATTATTATTATTATTATTATTATTATTATTATTATGTTTGTATTAATTAGCTTTGCTATCCATATCAGGAGAAGCAAATCACAAATAAGATACATGTTGGATGAGAAGAATGTTATTGAAGAAGAAAGATTTTTGGTTAATCAATAATGCACATTTAACTACAGTTCATTAAATTCAGATGATTCTTCATACTGTTGAAATGCTTCAATGTGGCTAATTGATTTCCCAAATGAGGTTCACTTCTAACCACTTATCATTTCCTATGGAACATTTAGAGCTAACATTTTTAAAAAAGATGCCTCTGGAATCACAAGCAAAAAGGCAAGTTAGAGGCACTTTTTTTTCTGAAAAGCACCAAGCATATCTTGTAGCTAGGGTACAAATATGTGAGGGCTTTCTATTCCTGTTATTATTAAGCACCAAAGATAAAATGCAATCCAAACCATCAAATTATCAGCAATAGTATTAGACTTAACACATCTGCATCTCCATATAAAAATATACCTTCTGCTCTATTTCACTCCCCCCCCCCCATCATCATCACCATCATAGAGGATCTGAAGCCAAATCCTCTATGAGAATACATTAAGAACATAAGAAGAGCCATGCTGGATCAGACCAAGCTTCCATCTAGTCCAGCACTCTGTTCACACAGTGGCCAACCAACCAGCTGTCAACCAAGGACCCACAAGCAGAACACCATGGAACAGAATCCTGGTGTATACAGGCTTGCTGCCTCTGATACTGGAGGTAGGAGTATAGGAGTAAACCATAGATCGGTCAGAATACTGCTGCTGGAATGACAAGTGAAAAAAACATCTTGAGTAGGATACAGCTGTTTCTTTATTCTTCTCCCAATAGCTGATTGGCACTATTTATTTGTTTTGGGCTACATCTGCACAGTTCTGGCTGCTGTAGTTGCATGTTGCTGAACTGGAGTGCATAGTTTTGATTAAAGATCATTGTGTGTGTGTATTATTTAGATTTATACCCCAACCTTCAAATCAGGATAGCCTTACAGTAAAATATTTTAACTAAAATGACCAACAGTACAATCCTAGGAGAGGTCACAGAGATGATGCTACATTCCAAACTCTTTTGGTGTGCACTGGCCAGGAACACAAAGGGTTAAAATAGTCTCAGGATGCAGAAAATAAGCAAGAAAGAAGCCAAAACAAGTCAGGCTTTCCATCAATAAAATTGTTTTCTGCATTCTGAGACTATTCTCTCCTTCTGTGTTCATCATGGATGCTTACCCGCCTTGCACCACTTGCATTAGCCAGGGCAAAAAGTGGGGCGGGGGCAAGAGTAGGAGCAATTTTGCTAGACGTTTCAGTGTGGAAGAGCTTTCTATATTAACTTCCCATCTCCTATTGGAATCAGTCAGGGGAATAGTTAGGTCAGCTCCAGGCTGGCATAGCTTAGGGGCTTGACATAGGCCCCTCTCATAGGAATGGACTATAGATCCAAAGCTAGCTCTGCCCCAGCACTCCACACACCTCAGAACGCCCCATTTTGGGGCCCTATGCTTGACATCACCAGTGCTCCCAGTGGGTTGTAGTTTTCTACCCATGCAGCTTTCCATAGGCAGAACGGAGCCATTGTGGCAGAAGGTGCCTCCTTGCCAGAGGACTTCTCCCTGCAAGTTGGTGACTTGTGGGTTAGGGTCCCCTCTACAAGGATTCACTTTTGCGCCCGGTTAGGCGATTATGCGCATAATCGCAGAAGCTCATTTACACCTAATCCCTCTGCACAAGAGGCGGCAAGAGGCGATGAAGCGCATTAATGGATGACCAAAATGCGCTTTTCAAGTAGTTAATGCGCATAAGCGCTTGTTCACATAGTCAAAATGCGCTTTAACGGCCGGAGCAAAATAAAACTCGCTATTTAACGCACATTCGATAATGCACATAATCGGAGAGATAACGCGCCTCTACGCCCGATTTGCGCTCCATTCTTGTAGAGGTAAATTTTTTTAAGTGCCTTGAAAGAGCTTTAAACCTCTCTTGTAGAGGCAGCCTAGGATAGCTCAGTGGTACATAACATAATCTAAACATAGCAACTCAATCAAACCAGCATCCAAATAAAACAGAGCCACAAAAGTTTAAAAAGATACAAAAACATCTGGCAATATATAAAAAAGATCTTTATGTGGCAGGAGAAAGACATCAGAATGGATGCCAGGTGAGCCTGACTGGGGAGAGCATTGCAAAACTGGAGCACCACCACTGAAAAGGCCCTCTTCCCAGTAGTCACCTGCTGTACCTCAGATGGTGGGTCTCTGATGAAGCAGGGCCACTGATGAAGATATCGAAGTATGGGCAGGCACATAAGGAGACAGCCAATCCTTCAGGATCCCAAGGCCTCCCACTGAAGCTGGATACTGGGAGACTCAGGACAGACAAATGGAAGTATTTCTGCACGCAGCACATAGTTAAACTGGGGAATTCAGTAGTAGAAGATGTGGTGGCGGCCACCAACTCAGATGGCTGTAATGGGGGATTAAACACATTCATGGAGAATAAGGTTATCAATGGCTATTAATCATGACAGCTATATAATGCTGTCTCCAGGATCAGCAAGTCTCCAGAAGCATCATCACATGGGGGAAAATTGTGTTTCCTTACCGTCGCTTCACCCTTACATTTGTCCCTCATTACTTCTTGTTTTGAAAGAGGAAGTAAACAATTCAGTGGGCCGTTTTGATCGTGCTGCTACTCATGCACACAGCAGGAGATAGTGTCAACTTCCACCTTTAAAAATAAGTCAGACTTACTAGGGTGTTTTTTTGTGGCACGAAGAAGGCTAGAAGGGGTGGGAGGCGCGCAGAAGGCACATGTCATGAAAGGGACCTGCGAAAATCTGTGAGTAACGAGCATGCAATAAAATGCTAGTCTGATGGAGCTCCAGATACAAGTTGCTGGAGGAGGATTATTGCTCTCATATCCTGCTGTGGCATAGGCAGCTGATTGGCCATTCTGGGATCAGGATGTTGCACTAGTATGTGGAGATCTTTAAGTACATAGTTTTGTACCAAAATGAGGTAAACCAAACAAACAAAAAACAAAACAGCTATCATAGAATCATAGAATAGTAGAGTTGGAAGGGGCCTATAAGGCCATCGAGTCCAACCCCCTGCTCAATGCAGGAATCTACCTTAAAGCATCTTTGACAGATGGTTGTCCAGCTGCCTCTTGAATGCCTTTAATGTGGAAGAGCCCACCACCTCCCTAGGTAATTGGTTCCATTGTTGTATTGCTCTAACAGTCAGGAAGTTTTTCCTGATGTCCAGCCGGAATCTGGCTTCCTGTAACTTGAGCCCAATATTCCGTGTCCTGCACTATGGGTTGATCAAGAAGAAATCCTGGCCCTCCTCTGTGTGACAACCTTTCAAGTATTTGAAGAGTGTTATCATGTCTCCCCTCAGTCTTCTCTTCTCCAGGCTAAACATGCCTAGTTCTTTCAATCTCTCCTCATAGGGCTTTGTTTCCAGACCCCTAATCATCCTTGTTGCCCTCCTCTGAACACGCTCCAGCTTGTCTGCATTCTTCTTGAAGTGTGGTGCCCAGAACTGGATGCAATACTCAAGATGGGGCCTAAACAGTGCTGAATAGAGGGGAACCAGTACCTTGCGCGATTTGGAAGCTATACTTCTATTAATGCAGTCCAAAATAGCATTTGCATTTTTTGCAGCCACATCACACTGTTAGCTCATATTCAGCTTGTGATCTACAACAATTCCAAGATCCTTCTCACTTGTCGTATTGCTTAGCCAAGTATCCCCCATGTTGTAACTGTGCATTTGGTTCCCCCCCCCCCAGGTGTATAACTTGGCATTTATCCCTATTAAATTTCATTCTGTTATTTTCAGCCCAGCGCTCCAGTCTATCAAGATCACTTTGAAGTTTGTTTCTGTCTTCCCGGGTATTAGCGATCCCACCCAATTTTGTGTCGTTTGCAAATTTGATAAGCATTCCCTGCACTTCTTTGTCCAAATCATTAATAAAAATGTTGAAGAGCAGTGGGCCCAGGACTGAGCCCTGCGGTACCCCACTCGTTACCTCCCCCCAGTGTGAAAAATTACCATTTTGAATGTTCTAATAGTACAGTTGGAAAAAATTAAATTGTGTGTGTGTGTGTGATAAAGAGCACAACAGCACTTTTGTGAACATGTGTGATGTTTTCACTCTTTCATTTTGAAAATTCTGGTAAAAAACAGTGGAAGAATGTACACTATTGGAGAATTCAGTAGAATGTACAGTGTAGAGAAAACAGAATGGAAGCACTAATTTGAAAGGCTTTAATTTCTGTCATTACATGATCAAGTGGTATAGTTCTTTAATCTCCTGCCAATACTTTATCATTTAGGGTTAATTTGACTCATTGGAGTATATAATGGATATCGGTCATACATGAATGACAGGCTCTGTGGCTCGCTATCTCAGAATTCTAAAGACACTTGCTAGGTTTATATGCACACACACAAAGAGTGACCATCAATGAGGTCCAAGTGCACATGCACAGGTGATGGATGTGGGGATTGAACCATAAGAATCATGTATGCAGCACCCTTTTATGCATGCGATTAATGATACATTCAGGGATTTTTTCAAGGAAGCTTCTTCTGCACATGGGCCACTCTCACTAATTTGCATGGGGGACATCTCTCCAGAAATAGATCTCAGAAATATTAAGTTCTCTCTTTCACTCTTTTATTTATGCCATTTTGATCCTGCTTTTCATAGAAACATTCTCTCTCATCCTGGCTCCCATCCATCAACAAATGAGACACAAGACCTACACATAGGTTTGTAGGTTTACAAAGTAAAAAAAAGTCTCATAGGTGTACAAACTTCAAAGACAACAACAAGGATGAAAAGGAAAAATATAGAGAAGGGAGATCAGTTTGACGATATGCGAACAAAGAGCCTATCTACACATGCAGGATAAAACACTTTGAAAACATTTTGAAAACTGTATATGGAGTGTTTCCTGGACCCCAACAGTTCTCAAAACTGTTATAAACTGTTTTAAACTGTTTAAACCATTTTAAGGCAGTAGTGTAGATAGGCTCAAAGTGGTAAATTGTAGGGGTGTGCACCGGATCGGATCGGATCCATGATCTGGACTGGATCTGGCCAAGATCGAATAAATTATCCAATCCCGATACCCAGCCCCTGGTTCGGCCGATCCAATCTGATCCGATCTGAAAAGGACCCGATCCAGATCAGACTGAATCGGAGGATTGGACCCTCTCCCCCCACTTGCGCTTCTTACATGCCGGGGCCATCTGCGGACTGCCCCGGCAGGTAAGGAGAGTGACAGGGGAGGCAGGAGGACCCTCCCACTTACCTGCTGGGGCGTCCGCTTCCCTCCAGTGCGCGTCTCTACTGAGAAAAAGGCTTCACAGCCTGCTTCTCAGTAGCGTGCCAGGTGCATCACCTGGCATGCTACTGAGAAGCAGGCTGTGAAGCCTGTTTCTCAGTAGAGATGTGCACCGGAGGGAAACGGACACCCCGGCTGGTAAGGAGCATGACAGGGGAGGTGGGAGGAGGTCTCCACTTACCTGCTGGAGTGTCCGCTTCCCTCTGGTGCGCGTCTCTACTGAGAAATAGGCTTCACAGCCTGCCTCTCAGTACAGCGCTACTGAGAGGCAGGCCACGAAGCCTGTTTCTCAGTAGAGACGCACACCAGAGGGAAGCGGATGCCCTAGCAGGTAAGGAGTGCAAGGGAGGGAGAGGGGGCTTACCTGCCAGGGCACCCACTGCCGTCCGCTGTCACCCGCTGGTCAAATCTACTGAGAAACAGGTTTCGCGGCCTGGCTCTCAGTAGAGTGCCAGCATCACCTGGCGCTCTACTGAGAACTAGGCCGCGAAGCCAGTTTCTCAGTAGATTGGACCAGCAGATGGCAGCGGGCAGCGGGTGCCCTGGTAGGTAAGGAGCGCAAGTTGGGGGAGGGACAGGGAGGGGGAGTTAGGCCCCCACTCACCTGCCCCCATGTTTTTGCCATAGGTTTGCATTGGGGGGAAAGCTTTCTTTTCCCCAATGTAAGCCTATGGCGAAAACAGCTAAAATGGCGTCTGATCTGAAAATCGGAAGTCCGATTTTCAGATTTGAATAGGGTCCGAACTGAACCGGGAGGCCTCTGAACTGATCCAATCTGATCTGAGGCCTCGGTTCCAGTTCCGATCCTGGTTCTGATCCAATCCGGGGGGGCCATGTACATCCCTAGTGAATTGTAAATGGCCATTTCTATCCAGTTATGGGGGCCAGGCTGATCTTCCCTTATTAGTGTTCTGAGTTGGATGGAAGTGCTGAAACTGCTTGGTGGTCCTTAGTCCTTTGGCAGTTGATATAGGCAACAGTGTCCTTTCACTAACATCTGCAGCCCCGAGGCAATGGGCAGCCAGAGCAGAATTCTTTCTGACAGGGAGATTTAAAATCAACTGCATTCCTCATCACAGTTACTCTCCATTCTTCATGACTACGGGAGCAATCTTTCAGAACTTCCCAAGTTTGGTGCTCATAGACAAGACATTGGAATGAATTTGCTAATTAAATGTTGCTATATTAAAAATCAATTACTTTAAATTTAAAACAAGCCCTGTTTAATTAGTGGTTGCAGAGTAAGATTGAGTTTCCAATGAACATTTAATTCAGTTGCTATTGCATTCATGTACTTCTTCATTCCTTAATTATCAGTAAGTATATATACATCACAGAACACAAGAAGAATAGCGCTGGATCAGACCAAGGGTCAATCTAAAACAAAAATTAAATAAATACAATCTAGTGCAGCATTCTGTTCACACAGTGGCCAACCAGCTGTTGACAGGAAACCCACAAGCAGAACATGAGTGCAACAGCAACCTCCCACCCATGTTCCCCAGCAACTGGTGTACATAGGCTTACTGCCTCTGATTCTGGAGGTAGCATATAACCATCAGGACTGGTAGCCATTGATAGCCTTTTGCTTCCAGGAATCTGTCTAATAAGAATAGTGTGTGTGTGTGTGTGTGTGTGTGTGTGTGTGTTCTGTGGTATCACTAATGACGTATTCTGAAGTCAATTGGTCAGCTACTCTCTCATACACACAACCTCCACAAAAACATTCTCTGAGGCAAGTCTATGTACACTGTAAACAATTTGTTCCAACATAGCAAAGTCTTGATAAAATGAGATGTATTATCTCAGTAATCCTTAAAACAATCCTATAAGGGTGCCACTACATTGCAGAAAGGGGCAAAACAGGGAGGGGCTGAGCCTGAGAGAGAGCGAGAGAGAGAGAGAGAGAGAGAGAGAGCGAATGAATCCATGGCAGATGCAAGATTAGAAATAGAGCAGCCAGATGCAAATGCTCCTGCCCCTTTACTTTAAAGTTGAAGAGGAAATTTGTATCCAGCAAGGAAGAGGCCACAACGTTTATTTAACAATTTCCTTATAAGCATTATGCATTTACCTAATAAGCAAACATTGGTGAAGGGTGAACAAGGCTATCTCTCTCACCACTTTTATTTGCCCAAGTAATTAGACTCGCTATCAATGCTGCTTTTTGCCTCTTGGATGGTCAGCTTTCTGCCAATGGCGAAGGCCAGTTTGGACTAAGAGTAGGTCCCATCTCCAGTGGTAGTACAGAATATGCTCAGTGGTTGTCCTCATTCTTGTCCATCACAGATCAATTGTGGAGTGACGCCTTTCTCTTGTGCAGAGTGTGCTGGGGCAGGTATAACCTCACCCTCTATGTGCTTTAATCTCCACCATTGTTTTTAGCAGTCAAAGTTGGTCAATTATATAAGCCAAATAGAATTAGGTACATGAGCCTAAGGCAATACCCAAAGGAAAGTGAAACCACGTCCATCTATGGCTGATCAAGAAGGTATGAAGTAAGCTCTTCTGACCCCCAACAGAGTTATTGATTCATGCCTGGGGAAAACAGTGATCCAGAATGGGATGTGCTGCTTGTTCAGCTCCATAAAGCTAAGCATATGTGATGAAGACTTACATGAGCCTTGTCCAAATCTCACCCTCGCATATCTGATGAGACATGGAAGTCCCATCTCATCAGATTCCAATAGCACAAGTCTTATCATTATTGAGTGCTTCCAGCCATTGTGAGACTACTTTACCCCATGCTTAGTCAGCATGTTGTGAGAGTAAATGTCCTGGGATGGGTTTCTTCCACATTACATTTTTTTAAATCTCAAGTCCTTTTTGTTAAGAATATAGAGAACTCTGCAAATTTTGGTAAATTCTTAACAAAACCGAACTGAAATTAAATTCTCACCAAGCTCTATTCTTAGCTGGAGATACATAAATTGTGGTGCTTTACATACATTTCTCTCACCCTGCCAACTATTTAGTGGACCACTACAATCTGTGGAGATGTGAGAGCAATAATTTCCTTTACTTCCCGTTTCCCTTCATGACTCATATGCTGTTTGATGTGAGGCTTCACCTACACAAGCACAATTCAGCACAAGTTTATGGCCAGTTCTACACCAAGCAGGATACTTTGAAAATGGTTTGAAAACTGTTTATGGAATGTGTCCTGGGCCCCAACAGTTGCCATTACTGTTATAAACAATTTTAAAGCAGTAGTGTAGATCCTGCCTTACTTTCAATGTATACTGCAGGGCAGTATGATTGGAATCCCAGCTAAAGATTCTTATGCAGGAATGAAGCTGAAAGATGTGAAATGACTGAAATTCTGAAGACGACCCCTGACCTTTAGGCATTCCCTCAAGGAACCCCCATCCTTATTATATCTTTGAATGCACAATTGTTCAATCTGCTGGGAAAATGAGCAGATCATCCAGGTGCCTTCATGGGCAGGTGCCCTTTTACCTATTCCCCTAACAAAGATCACAGTAGGGAATGAAAAGAGGAGACTTTGCAACCTTTGTGATGAAGTCCTTAGGCTGCCTTTGTCCAGTAGAGGCTTTGGCACACTTTAAAAAACAACAACATTTGACTGATTTACGTCATTGTTGTCCTGCATTTCTTTGAGACTATAATTAAGGTTTCAAAAGCCAAGTTTAAACAAATAAAACAAGAAATAAAAATAAAGTTAAAATAGACATTAATACAGATCAAATGCATAAGACTGATTAATAAAAAAGATGCAGAAAAGCATACGTAAAAAGTACACACGAAACCAATGCAAAACAGGAGACAAGCATCAGTCAAGTAGGCTGCAGTCTTGTCGAAATAAAAATCAGCTTCCTTTGTCCATGGAAGGTCAGAAGAGATTCATACTGGTGGGTTTTTTATTGGTTCTATTAGGCCTGAACTCCTTGGCCCCACTGTAGTTACTTGGTGGGAGGCAGGAGCCTCGAGCAGGGACTTACTTGCAGATCTAAGGAAAAGCTCCACAGGGACCAAACCACCCCTGCATCAATCATAACGATGGGCATTTTTTTGGGATATTTTCAGATGATGATCATATCCAATATGTTTTGCTGGTAATAGCCCTTGATTTGACACAGTGAAGCCTTCATGAAAACTTGCACTGCTGTCAGAGTTGAATACTTTGTGCTTGCCCCATCTGAGTGAAGCCATGCATCGTCCCTGTCATTGTGCACCTCTTTCCATTCCATTCATCTAAGGGGGAAGATGACCGAATAATCTCCCCTGGCTTCAAACTGTAAGGACTACAAACCTATGTTCTGGTTAGGGAAGTCTGACCCTCGTGGCTGAAGATGGTATTGTATGCTTCAACCACTAGGACACATTTAAAATAATTTAAATTAATTAATACCTTTTAAAAATAAAGTATACCCAAGGATTCCCTTAGTATGCATGCCAAGTTTCAGGTATCTAGGTTTCATGGTTTTGGTCCTATGGTGCAGAAGGAGAGACAGACACAAATCCTCTTTCAATATTATGGATTTTAATTTATGCGCTATTTAACTATACCAATGCTCTTTTCTTTCTTTTCCTTTTTTACAAAAAAACCCCAAAGCTGTTTACAATATAAAATCATGATAAAATATAATAACCAATTATTAAAACAATAAAACAATGATAAAAACAATAAAATCCCAACCATCCTCCAAACAGTTCATTCATCCTCATAACAACAATGGGTAGTGGTTTAGTCTGACAGTGAGCTTCATGGCTAAGTGGGGATTTGAACCAGTCTATCCACTCCTTGCCTGATATTCTGCCCAATGCAATGTACACTTGCTGTCTGAATAAGATTCTAACTTCTAATATATCTGTGCATTCTCATGATTTGAACATGGTTCACAAGACACTAGGCAATAGTACTGTGGCACCTCATGACTGAATACAGCATTATTAGCTCTTATCAAAATGACAGAAGGCAAAGAAAGGCCACACTACACCAACATGTGATCGAAGACTTCCCATATATGGGTTGCAGTCCAAACAATCAAAAACCCACATTGAAAACAAATAAGGACGATTAACACTGCTCCTAACTTCCTTCTGTCAAAAAGCATAGTGATTGAGAAATGTGTCAGAAGTTTCAGAGAACTAGATAGCAAGAGTGGGTGCTGACTTATCCTGCTTTATTATATTTTTTATGGTTAAAGATAAGGAAAAGGAGGTTTCTTCGCAAATCCGCGATATTTTATGCCTCTTGCTCTGCAGCCAAGCATTTTCCTCTATGTCTCTTGTTACAACCATATAAATAAACAGCACTGGGTGGGCTTTGTAATGTCCGCCAAACCAGTGTTGCAGCAATGCATGAACATACGGTTTGTCAGGGACACATGTAAATCACTTTCTGCCAAAAGCCCTCTTCAGACAAGTTTAAATCTGCTACACTCTTGCATGCCAAAGCTCGTCCCAGTAAATAATTTTATTGTGTTCTTTTATAAACAATTTTGGAAGGAGGAAATTCTTGGCTTTAACACAGGAACATATTACATTTTAGCAACCCGAAGAATTGGATTGATTATGGTTGGATTTAAGATTGATAATAGGTAGATCTGTGTTATGACACACATTGTTTTAGTGCTAGGCTATAGAGGAATGCTTCCTTAAATGGATCATTGTATAAAATATTGACCTAGAGGACTTCATTATTCAAGCTGGAGAGACAGCCACTACTTAACAGTAATAAACTGTTTCTCTGTTACACTGAGAATACTTCAGAAAATATGAGAGTTGTCAAATCTCCTGAAAATCCTATCTTTATAGTACACATGACACTAAAGCTAGGGCAGTATTTCCTGCTAATAAAAGCAAAGGCACAGACAGATGTGAAGGATATCATGGTGCACTGACAAGAAACTAAGAAAAATGATACTTTGCTGTGAAGAGGGAAAGACACAGGCCGATGACCTTGGGAAGCTTTACTAGATCTAGTTATTTCCGCTGGTGTAGAGGATAGACTAGGTAATGCTGCACGGAAGTAACAGTAAATATGTAAACCTCAGGGCTTTGCTAAACTACATACACATTTTGTGGAACAAATGATGTTGAAGAATCCAACGGTGCTTTCATGTGCACGGTTATTATTTTTTTCTTTAATGGCAGCATCCTGATCCCAAAAACCAGTTTGGATGATAATATCTCGGCTTAATAAGCCAAGAACCGAATGACATTTTCCCCTGTGCATGCAAACTTGTAGCTCCTCCTTTTGCATGAACTGCAAGTAAACCAAAACTTCTAATTCAACATAGCTTCCTCTGACCTGGAAAATGATGGTTACAAGCTTTGGAATTTTATATAAAACTAAATTCAAAACATAGTTTCCTGGTTTGTTCCAACACCAGTAATTATAGAGGTTCATCAGACGAGCGTTTTATCGCATGCTTGCTACTGCCTACTTATAGATGTGTGTGTGTCCTTTAGAAGATGATGTCTGCCTCCCGCACACCTCCTGCTCCTTCCGCTCATTTTTCCGTTACAAAATAGATTCCTTTTAATCCGACTTGTTTTAAAAACAGAATGTGCCGCGATTTCCTGTTGTGTGCAGGAAAAGCAGCATGATAAAAATGGTCCCTGAATGGGCTACATGGTCTTTGTCTACTTCCTCTTTCCCCTCCAGGCAGAAAGAGGAAGTAATGAGGGACAAAAGTGGGGGCAGAGAAGTGATGGTAAGGAAACGCGATTTCCCCCCATGGGATGTGTGTTGTGCTTTGGATGAAACAGGAAATGGTGGTGAATTTGAGGACTTCTTGGTTCATTTGCTCATGCCAGCAAAGGAGGCATGTAGGGGCTGCATGCCAGGGCAAAAAAAACATGTTCATACCTCAGCTTATGAAGCCAAGAGTAAGGAGTAGCAGCTTTATATCACAGTTTTTCAGAAGACTGGGGGCATTGTTCATATGGAACTCCTCTTCTGCGGGACCCATGGAAATGAATGGGGGCTGCACATATGTCTCTTGCACAGTACACATTCTTTTCCATGAAGTGTGTATGCAGGGAACTTACAAGTGGATTGTGCCCTAAGCTATTGCATCTGGCCAGATCATTGATCAGGCCTTGACAAATTTGTGCTCCTGCCCCATCCTTTAAATGGCATACGTCACTCATAAAGGGAGAGGAAAGAACAAGTATAGTGTTTTAAAATATGCTTCTTGCTTAAGTAAAGCATTTATAGGTATAAAATTCAATATGAAATATCATCTTTGAAAGCTTGTCTCAAATGATTCACTTAATTTTTATTCCAGGATCTAGTTAGGAAACCTAGAGCAAAGTCATTTCTTTTGCTTATATTATTTTTATTTAAGGTTTTATTATGTTCATGCAACAGGAGTTGAAAAAATAAGAGGAAGTATATGACTATAGCCATGATTTACTGCTTGCTCATTAGTTTCTCAATAGGCTAAACTGAACTTTATATGTCTTTATGGCTGGAACTTAGTTGCCTGGAGCTGTCACTTAAAACCATCTGTATACACAGTGCAACCTTGGCATTTGAGCCAGGCATGATGAATAAGTAAATAAAAAGAAGCATGATTTTGAGAAGTGTGACACTTTGATCCTATATGCACTTACATGAAAGTATGTGCCTTTGAACTCAATGGGGTTCACTTCTGAGTAGTCATGTACAGAGTTGCACTTTTACAGTTGGATCCCGCATTGTTGTTCCACCAGCAAAACAGGTAGCACTGGCAGAATGGGACTTCCTCATCTTCTCCTTCCACCTTCACCTTCTACACATCTTCCAGATCTTCTGTTGGATCCAACCCTTAATGTTTTAAAAATGATGACATTTAAAAAACAAAACAAAAACTTTGATAAAATTATTGCATTAAAAAACCACACAATTTCCTCTTAGAATCATGACATTTAAAAGGAACAAAAGACTTGCCCCAAGGAAGGGTCATCTGCTTAGTAGCTCCCATTCTGCCATTATGCAACCAACACATCTAAAGTCCAGACTGAAAGGTGCTACTGTCCTAAATGAAATATACATGCAATGTGTAATGGTTCTAACAGATAAGAGCAAATAATGCAGATGACTTTGTTTCAGGGATTTCAATTCTCAACACCCTCACTCATGAACAGAGTGGGACTTACCTCTAAGTAAATGTGCATTAGGATTGCACTGGAGCTGTAACACAGGTTCCTGTATACGTGGGGTAGGTTACCTTTGTGTTGTACGTGGCTTTCAGCTTAATTTCATGTACATGGGGGGAGGGGGCGACCCAGAAGGAGAGAAGAACGGTGGGAAGAGAAAATGGGGGGAATCAAAATGCAAGAGTCTTAAATTGATAAGTTTTAATATATTCTTTAAAAGTATTTGTTACATATTTCAATTTGTTTTTTTTAATATGAATTGTTAACAAATAACAATGAATATTTTATAAATATAATATATTGGTTTTGTATTCACAGGTTTTAATACTGCAGTTGCACTTTTTAACATTATTATTGATTTGTGTGATTTATGCATTATATGTTTGTATAGTTTGAACACTTCCTATACCACTGAAGAAGACCATAGGTTGAAACACATCTGTGGGATTTGAAAGTTTTAATGTAGTGATCTTTATGTTAATATATACTGGTAATTATTTTGATTGTCTTTTGCTTTCAGCAGCTTGTAAATATTAAATACTTTGAAAGAATTGTTATTAACATTATTATTTTTACTTTGTTGTTTATTGTCAGCAGTGTACCCAACTTAGTAGTGTTGTTTTTGTATCTTAAGGGGTTGGGAATATTTTCCTGCTTTGTTGAAGCTTGTTGGTGGGCTGAAATGGACAGTATGATGGAAGCAGGGACGTTGTCAGTTCAGACCACTGGCCAGGATAATCATTTCCTTCCTCAGCAGCCTACTAGGCAGGGAAAAAGAGTGGAAGGAGAGAGTAGGGGATAGCAAAAAGAGAGAGAGATGGGGGGAGAGGGAGATGTTGTGTTCCAATCCAGTTTTGTCTCTGTGCCTTCCAGGTTTGGCTGTGTTCCCATTCCCTGCCCATGTGTAGCACCTAAAAGAATATTTCTAGGGGAACATGGTCCTCAAAAACGAGAAAGAAAAAAAGATACTCAAAGGTCGTTATCACACAGGCTGTTTTAAGCACACCCATCTCAGCTTTGCTCCACTTCTCCAGCGCTGGGTTTGCATGACATCATTTCCCTCCTGCTGCTCTCTCACCTTGAGTGATCCGTTTTTAGTTTCCATTTCGATTTAACCCTGAATGGGCAAAGTCAGGTTCAGGCAGGTTCAGGCAAGTTCAACAGGCTGAGCTGAGGTATCAGAGCAATACCGACCACGTGTGATTCAAAACACTAGATTCACATAGGAAACGGAGGAGGAACCCGCAGATACAATCCGGGGGGGGGGGATAGTATGTGTGATAAAGCCTATTGTGCTGTACATTAAACATAACCAGACATGAAGGTTTAACCCATATGGAATTATGTAGGCATGGACGAATCTGACAATTCTGGTTTCTATCAATTTCACTTTTTTCATTTGTAGGTTCATTCAGTCGTACATTCATTCTGTCCTGCTTTTGCATCACTTAGTATCCTAACTGCATACTTTCAAACACTGCAACGTTCTGTGAGCCTTTAGTCAGAACACAAATACAAAGCTCAAGCGTGCTTGCATAACATTTCCCATTGCAGCCACTGCCCCCTCCCCCTTTCCCCATTCCCAGAAACTTACTTTGGGTCAAAACAGAGGCTGCCTCTACAAGAGGCATTTAAAGCTCTTTCAAGGCGCATTAAAAAATTTACCTCTACAAGAACGGAGTGCAAATCGGGCGTAGAGGCGTGTTTTCTCTCCGATTATGCGCATTATCGAATGCGCGTTAAATAGTGAGTTTTATTTTGCTCCGGCCATTAAAGCGCATTTTGACTATGTGAACAAGCGATTCTCCGCATTAACTACTTGTAAAGCGCATTTGAAACAACCAGTAAGGTCACCTGTTGAGTGCTCAATTACCTCCTGCATACAAGCATTTACGATAAAGTGCTTCCGAGAAGATGCACATAATCGGAGGAACAGGTGTCAAATGGAATCCATCTAGAGGGGGCCCGCAACAGTGGCAGGCACTTCCCAGGCCCTGATGGAGTGTCTTTCCCTACTAGGGAGGGGACTGGGACTACCATTCCCAGAATTACCAACAGAAAATTGATATTGTGTGTATCAACTCCACTGGGGAGAAGCCACTTCCTGGTTCCCCCCCCCCCCCCAGCACAAAAATCTGAGGAGAGTTTCAGACACAGGGACTCAAAGTTGTAGGAAAAATCCTCTGTTGGGGCCTGGGAGTGTCTTATTATTATTATTGTTGTTGTTATGCAAATGATAAATAGACTAAATCTTGTTATTGTAAATGGCAATGTGGAAGGAGATAGAAATGGTGAATATACTTTCCTGTCATGTTTAGGAGCTTCTACTGTTGACTACTTCATCGTGTCCCCTGAACTATTTACGAGGGTGACTAGATGTGAGGTGGGAAACAACATTGAAAGTGATCATCTACCCCTGGTTTTGTCACTAAAATGTGATAACCAAAGGTTACTTACAAACTATAACTCCACTCAATCCGGTGACATTGAAATAAGAAGTTCCTACATTAGATGGACACCATGGGTTGATAAGGAGATAAATCATCTATTGCATACTGATAGTTCCCTTCTCCAACGTAAGGCGCTGTTACAAGCAAAAACTGCAGAGTCTGTTTTGGAAGCTTTTCACGCTCTGATTTCGGCCCTACAAAACCATTTAAACCAAAAGAAAGTAGGAAATAAATCTAACTCCCAGTTTAAATCTAAACAGTGGTTTGATATGGAATGTAAAACTATGAAGCATATCTTGGTGGAAAAATATAGAGGGTATAGAAAGGAAAATTTGGTGGCTTTACCATCTGAATGGTTTGAGTTGAAGAAGAGTTATAAAAAACTAATTAGGAGAAAAAAAAACCAAGCACAGAGAGAGGCATGGAGTCATTTAATAACAGCATCTAGGGAGAAAAATTCAGCCTCTTTCTGGAAATTGGTGGTGAAGGGATGGCCAAATGCTATTACAAAAGCAGAGCTTCATATTTCGCCGAAGCTGTGGGAAGCCCACTATAACAATATCTATGGATTGGGGAGCTTGGGACACCCGAGAAACCAGGCCAACATAGGCAACCTCCCATAATGGCCTCCGGTTACCGCTTTGGAAATAAAATGCCTTATATCAAAACTTAGAACAGGCAAGGCACCGGGGAATGATAACATCCCCCCCGAAGTATTCAAATCAAACTTAGAATGGTGGGCCCCAGTGTTGGCGGCCCTATTTATGAGTATCGATCAATCAGCCCTTATGCCTGAAGATTGGGGCCTTGCTACTATCATCCCAATATATAAAAAAGGTGACAGCTCAAATCCTGCAAATTATAGACCTATTAGCCTGTTGAATGTTGTTAGCAAAATGTATGCTTCTCATTTACTGGAAAAACTGTGGGATTGGCTAGAGAAGGAAAATCTCATAGACGACGAGCAGGCCGGATTTAGGGCCGAGCGTTCCACAGTGGAGCATGGACTTATTATGCAACATCTAGTCGAAAAATACACATCCACCCCAGGGGGTGCCCTCTATGCGGCCTTCGTTGATCTAAGGTCAGCTTTTGACTTGGTCCCTAGAGACAAATTATGGGAAAAATTTGAAGATACCAATATAGATCGCCGATTATTGAGACTCATATGCACCCTGTATGAGAATACCAGTCTTCGGGTGAGATGTTCCTATGCTGGACATTTGACCAGGCTGATTCCTACTGCTAGGGGTGTGAAACAGGGCTGTGTCTTAGCCCCTACACTGTTCAACTTCTATATAAACTCTATGGTTAGGTGCCTAGCGGAGGTATGAGCACAACCCCCCAGCTTGTCAAACAGATTCCTGACAGTTCTGCTTTATGCTGATGACGCAGTGATCTTGTCATTAACAAGAGCTGGATTGAGGCGACTTGAGGACTCTGGATGCTTATTGTAAAACTGAAGGACTACAGATTAACTATGACAAAACCAAAGTCCTGGTGTTTTCTAGAAGTAAGTTAAAATGCAAATGGCAAATAAGTGATCACCTGATTGAACAAGTGTCTACTTATAGGTACTTGGGAATTACATTCCATGCAACTGGAACCTGGAGGCCTCACTTAAAAAATGCCATTGCAAATGTGCAAAGGAGCATTAAGGCACTCCTTTCCTTTTAATACAATAAAGGAGGACAGCACATTCCTTCTGCACTTCAAGTCTTTAATGCAAAGGTTTTAGCACAGATATTATATGGGATAGAAGTGTGTACTTTTGGCAACATAGTACCAATGGAAGTGGTGCAGACGAAATTCTTAAGAGCAATTTTGGGTCTTCCAAATTGCATACCAAATACATTAGTAAGAATAGAGGCCGGCCAACCCACAATAGAAGCCCGTATGTGGCGGCGTAAGATCCAGTTTTGGCTAAAAATGCTTTTTGTGCCTGTAGGTCTGGCCCCATTGACTCTGACAGACACATTCCACTCAAAGTGGAAAAAAACACTGTCTATGAAGCTCCAAAACCTTGATTTCTCCTTGACAGCTATTCAGATCCTAGGGTACGAGAAAGCAAAAGCAGCTATCGCCCAACATATCTATGATGTGGATCTACAAACCCACTTAAGCCAAGCAAGCCTATATCATGGGTGTAGGGACTATAGATCTCCACTGGGACTTGCGAAACATCTAATAAATTTGACTGTGCCTGGACTTAGAAGAGCTTTTACACTGGCAAAGTTCAATGTTTTGCCATCGGCGTTGCTGGAGGGTAGATATAAAAAAATTCCTCACACGGAGCGGACCTGCCCTTGTGGGACAGGAGACATTGAGACAGCTGATCATGTTCTTTTACATTGTTGTTTCTATAAGGAACTCAGAACTATATGGATTGCCCCACTCATTAATAAAGTCCCAGGCAGACCGGACAAATTTTACCCGGACTATCTTCTGGCTGATCTGGACGACCAAGTAACATCTAAAGTCGCCAGATTCTGTGCAGCAGCCATTCGTCGGCGTAGGGAAATATTAAAAATTATGAACCCTATCTGATTGCCTCAAATGGAAGCCTGTATATTTTTACTTGTATGACTTGTTCTCTTTGCTATGCTGGTTTTTTAACTGTAATAAAGTATTGATATTGATTGGTTGTTGTTATTGTTATTGTTATTATTCCATTCATATACCACCCCATAGCTGAAGCTCTCTGGGCAGTTTACAAAAATTAAAACCATTGAACATTAAAAAAAACACTGATATACAAAATTTAAAACCATAAAAAACATAAACACAAGTGATAATTACAATATCCTTTAAAAACAACAATTCTGGGTCAAAGCACAACAACAACAACACAAAACCCTCATCATATGCTGTTAAATGCCTGGGAGAAGAGGAAAGTCTTGACCTGGTGCCGAAAAGATAACAATGTTGGCACCAGGCGAGCCTCATCGGGGAGATCATTCCAAAATTGGGTGGCCACCACTGAAAAGGCCCTCTCCCTTGTTGCCACCCTCCGTGCTTCCCTCGGAGTAGGCAACTGGAGGAGGACCTTAGATGTTGAACGTAGTGTATGGGTAGATTCGTGTTGGGAGAGGCGTTCCATCAGGTATTGTGGTCACAAGCCATGTAAGGCTTTATAGGTTAGAACCAGCACCTTGAATCGGGCTCAGAAATGTATAGGCAGCTAATGCAAGCACGCCAGAGTAGGTCTTATATGCGCAAAACTTCTGGTTCCTGTTATCAATCTGGCCGCTGCATTTTGCACAAGCTGCAGCTTCTGAACCATCTTCAAAGGCAGCCCCAAGTAGAGTGCATTGCAGTAATCCAATTTAGAGATAACCAGAGCATAGACAACTGAAGCCAGGTTATCCCTGTCTAGATAGGGGCATAGCTGGGCCACCAACCGAAGTTGGTAGAAGGCACTCCGTGCCACCAAGGCCACCTGAGCCTCAAGTGACAGAGATGGTTCTAGGAGAACCCCCAAGCTATGAACCCACTCCTTCAGGGGGAGTGCAACCCCATCCAGAACAGGTTGAACACCCTCCATAGGGTCAGCAGAACCACCCAGTAACAGCATCTCATTCTTGTCTGGATTGAGTTTCAGTTTGTTAGCCCTCATCCAGTCCATTGTCGCAGCCAGGCACTGTTTCAGCACATCCACAGCCTCACCTGCTGAAGATGAAAAGGAGAAATAGAGTTGTGTGTCATCAGCATACTGATGACAACGTACTCCAAAACACCCCATGCTGTTCAACATGTAGGTGTTGAACAGCATGGGGGACAAGACTGACCCCTGTGGGACCCCATACTGGAGAATCCACGGGGCCGAGCAATGTCCCCCAAGCACCACCTTCTGGAGCCGGCACGCCAAGTAGGAGCAGAACCACTGCAATGCAGTGCCTCCTACTCCCAACTCAGCCGGTGTCGTGACGCAAGCTCACCCCAGGCTTCTGCTCATGAACTTTAGGCAAACTGACACACTCCAAAACTGTGAGACTTCTTTTATTGTAAAATCACACGGAATTCAAGGTGTAATGGTTTCATTTCTGCATACAGACACTTGAAGCTGAAGACGGACCAGATAGCTTTCAGGTACAACGGCTTAATGCAAACAGCAACTCACTCAGGGGAAGACATTTAGAGTTAGACCCGTTCCATGTGAACAGGAGTGGCCACACACACTGACTCATCAGGAACACGGGCAAAACTCAAAAGGAGAAACCCCAGCAGGAGTGCATGAAGTCTGACAGTAGACAAGATCATCTTGAACTAAACCAAACTCAGCCTGTCAGGGAACAGTGAGCTGATCATGTAAGCAAGATGTCAGAGGACGAACCTCTTCGACCTAGGAAGCCTTCCCTGCTCGTAGCTTTGGCTCTGAGGAAGGTTCTCTCGCAGGTCACTCACACACACACACACAAATTCCAGAACAGCAACGATCAGCCTCTGAGTTTCCCTGTGCCCATACTTTGGCTCCATGCAGGGAAAAACAGGCTATAGTACACGAATCCAGAACAGTAATCTGCAAGTCCAAATCTATGAAAAGCCACAGAGCACTTTTCATGGCATAGTTCTTAGAAATTCCAAGTCCAAATAGCAACAGAACATGTACAGAGTGCATCCAACATCTCCAGACCAGATAGAATCCCAAACACGAGTTTCTAGGCAAGCATAGAATAGATGAAGAGCAAACAGCAAACAGATGATTCCTAACAAAGAGCCTCCCCCTTTTGCTCGTAGCTATATAGGGTGGAGGCTGGCTAATTCCAAGCCACTTTGACAGACAGGGCTTCAGGCCTGTAATCCAAACTCATGTGCCAACAGGGCGGCACAGTTCAACTTCCTCTTGACGACGACACCATGTGAGAGACATCTTGCAAGATAGCCCCCCACCTTTTCTAAACAAACTCCTGTTCCCAAGAAACATTCAAAGCCTCGGCCAGCAACTGCAGATAAGGGCAAAACAGAGACAGACTTTCTCACAACAATTGCCAAGGCTTCAACTCACAATTCACTAGGCCAGCCTAGTGAATTGTTTATGAAGCACCTGATATCCGACAGCCAGTCGTTCCAGAAGGATACTCAAATTGGATAATCCACGTGAATGGTGTGTATGGGAGAAGAGACTCCACCATCACCAACCTACAGTATCAATTAAAAAGATTGTAGAGATCCCTCTCCCCGTATAGCTGTAGAGAGTGGGGGCATGACCCCAAGCCACCAATCATAGGGTGACCAGATAAAATCCAGGTCAGGGCTCACGTAACTTTAACAGTTGTAGAGAAAAGGGAATTTCAGCCAGTGTTACTTGTATGCAATTAGTTCCTGGTGATATTTCCTCTTCATCACAACAGTTAAAGTTGCAGGGGCCCTGCCTTCTTTTGTATATAGTCACTCTAGTATAGTGTTTGCACCTTTAACTATTGTGATGAAGAGGGAATTTCACCAGGAACTAATTGCATACAAATGACTCTGGCTGAAATTCTCTTTTCTCTACAACTGTTAAAGTTACATGAGCCCTGACCTGGATTTTATCTGGTCACCCTAACCAATCATAGATTTGGGGAGCATGAGAACAGGCCCTGCACCTAGGGTGACCATATTTTGGAAACCAAAAAAGAGGACAACATGTCTGCCCCCGGGGGGGGGGGGGTGTCCAGCACCAAGGGGGGTGTCCACCTGAACATAGCCTTGGTCACATATCTTACTTTACAGCACACAATTAAGACAAATCTTTTATACATAACATCTTAAGTTTAAAATCACTGAAATAAAGAACAACGTATCTGAAATTAACTTCACTTACTCCTACTTTTGTAGCTTTTGCTGTACTTTGAAGCTTTTGCTATACTCTGTGTGATACATTCTCCCCTTCCCTCAAATATATTTTTCTGACTGTATCCTCACTCTGCTGCAAACTGCTGCTGCTTTTAACAGAGCTTGCTGCCAGCTAACTGGCTTTTTATTTTTATTTTTTTTAAAAAAACCTTGTGTATGATTGTCACAAGTTTCTCTACTCTAACATTAGGGTGCGTGGTATGGGAAGCAGACACTACTTCGCCCATTCACACTTCTGACTTATATACATTATCTTCTCAAGGCTTGCACGTTGACATCACTTCTCACATACAGGTTTTGAACTCCTGTCTACTTCCTGTACAATCATGCGACTCTGAGACCCTCTTTCTAATGCACTGCATTGCCTGCCAGCA
Source organism: Anniella stebbinsi (assembly GCA_029215795.1). NCBI lineage: Eukaryota > Metazoa > Chordata > Lepidosauria > Squamata > Anniellidae > Anniella > Anniella stebbinsi. Next base: position 48,697,012 of record JARDYH010000002.1, read on the forward strand.
CAATAGGGCTAAATTACAACAGGAGTCTCTGGGTTGTCTGTGCAGCCTCCGTTGTCTCTCTGTCTAAGTCACTGCAGCCAAACCAAAGCCTCCAGCCTCAAACAATCTCCCTCTCTCTCTGCCAAAGTTTCCCGATGGTCCAGCCAGCCGCACACTTATGGCCAGGGGTATTGCTTATTGTTTGGTCATGTCTGGTGACTCTTACTTTAAAAAAAACCTCTACCGCCAGCCACCTCCACCTCCTCTCCTCCTGCACACCTGCTCGACTCTGATGCACTCTTAAAACATTCTGGGTGGCAAGCCAGCCCCTCAGGGCCAAGCTACAGGTGAATCTGGGTTGCCTTCAGCCTCTCTCTGCCTTATGCCAGCCAGCCGATGTCTCCAGCTTCCAGCCTCAAACAACCCCCCCTCTCTCTCTCTCTGTCAAAGTCTCCCATCAATCCAGCCAAGCTGTGCACTTGTACCCTGTGGCTGGGGGTAGGGTGCCAGCTTATAGATTGGTCACATCTAGTGACGCTTGTTTTTTTAAAAAAATACTCCACTGCCAGCCACCTCTGTCTGCACCAACACTGGACTCTGAGATACTCTTAAAAGGCTCTGTGTGGCATGCCAGCCTCTCAGGGCTAAGCTACAGCCATCTCTGAGTTGTAACTCTGTCTGAAACTGATGCCAGCCAAAGCCTCCAACCAGCCAACACTTGCATCAACACTTGATTTTGAGATGCTCTTGAAAGGCTCTGTGTGGCATGCCAGCCTCTCAGGGTTCAGATACAGCTATCTCTGAGTTGTGTCTTCAGTCTAACTCTTTCTCTAAGAGATATGCCAGCCAGCTCAAGTCACAAATCTATCTATTTTTGTCTGACACACACTTCAAACGTTCTGCATTGCATGCCAGCAGTGCAAACAGAGCCTAGCTCACAAGTCAACAAAGTGAAATGGAAGAGAAGTGGTAGCAAAGCAAAGCAACGACATGTCAGGTTTCAACATCCGCATCAACAGCACATCCGCAAAGATGAGAGCCTCTCTCTCGACTGACACCTCACTGTTGGTCATGAGAAAAAGGCCTCTGGCCTGTTATGTTTTGGCCTGTGGGCTGCTTTGACTGACCTCTCCTTTCTCACATTTTGATCTGTGGATGCCTCACCTCTGCTGAGCTCCAGGTGCCCGACTGTCCATCAAATCTGCAACAGGAAGGATGCCCTGCTTGTCCAGCGCTTCTTAGCTAAAAACTTGAGAATCCCTTGATGCCAAGGGCTGAAAATTCTCAAGGTGCAATACCCTAAAGAGAAGGTTTGACAACGTGAGTTTGAAGGATATGGCTCCAGTGGTTTTTTTTTAAAAAAAAAATTAAATCTCAAAATTTACAAACTTCCTAAAGATCAATGGATGAACAGGTATGCTTCAAACTTGGCAAGGATAAAGCCCTACCTGAGATCTATCATGGTGCCAGGATTCATTTGTTTATCTTTAAAAATGACAGTTTTTAAAAAATATATATTTTAAAAGTTCAAACTGACTTCTGGTGAAGACATGGCAGGTCGGAGCCACGAGCTTTAAGCTCTGTGGAACTGGAAGGCTTGGCTGCCATCTGGGGGCTCCCAGATGGAGTTAATTTCCCCAGATAAAAGGGGAATACAAAGAGCATGCCATAAAGTATCTCTTAAACCCTTTGATGAGGTAAAGAAGTCGAAATAGAAATTTCGTCAGAAGGACAGCAAGAGAGGGAGAAGGTAATGCCGTCCATCACTCATGAGCCATTCCAGACCCGATAAGGCATAAGATCGGCCAACCTTCATTCCCCCAAAATGGGTAACTTCTAGAGGGAAAGGGGTACATCTGCTGCAGCAAAATCAATGAGAATAACAATTGTCTTGCAAGGAAAAAGAAAATGATCTCTTGCAGTATCCTGTGGGTGAGTCATTTTAAAGACTTTTAAAAAAAAGAAAAAAAGAAAAAAGAAAGAAAGCTTTGAAATTATGAAGGAGATCACAGTTGTGTTATTTACATATGAACTTAGAAGAAAAGGGGAGAAGAAAAGCAATGAGAAAGAAAGAAAGAGAGGTGGGGAAGGAGTGCGTGAAAGTATTCCAGGAATTACAATTATGTATGCAAAACTGTTCCCAAAGACTATGTGACAAAATGGATGACATTGCAGAAAAAAGGGAGTGTAAACTACGAGGGATAAAGATGGCGGAAGGACAAGAGAAGGTGCAAGAAAGGGAAAACTTGGATTTTACCACAGAACAAAGATCTAATGAGGTTAAAGGCATTTTGGATAACAGAGGAAAAGAATTTCCAAGGGTGATCTTGAAAGAACTCAGCGACGGATTAAGGCATGAAAAAGTTGTACCAGCGATCAACAGAGAACAAAGGAAATCTATTTTTAGACAGAAAGCTTTGAGTGCAAAGTTAAAGCAGAGAGCAATCTCTCCAACAGTCAAAAGATGTAAGGCGTTTGCAGGGCGAAACCCCAAAGGGCTGGCAGAAAGATCAAAAAAAGATTTTCCTTATGAAACGGGGTGAAAAGTACTTTGAAGTCTGCTGGGAAAAAAAGGCATCTGACCTGGATTTGGTTGTGAACTGAGAATGAAGCTGGGTATTATTATTATTATTATTATTATTATTATTATTATTATTCTTTTTGGGTTTCTTTTTCATTATTTTTCTTTTTAAGTGAGTTAAAAATTGTGGAAGGTTTAATATGCACTTATAATAAGAATAAGAATAAGCTTAATGTTGTTGTGAGAAAAAAGGAAAAAAGAGTGGAAGATAAAAAAAGTAAAGTAAAAAGTAAGAAGTTTGTTTAGAAAAGAGAAAGGTTTGGTTTTTCTAAGTGGGATAAGGATGTATAAGAATAATGTTTGACGTTGTCATAAAAAAAAGAGAAAATAAAAAAGGTGGATATGGAGAGGAGTTGTGAGGGTAGGGAATTAGGTATGCTAAATAATGAAATAAATGTAATTTGCATTTGTAATTATTTTATAAAAGGA